>JAVLUX010000019.1:31385000-32639375 GCA_032164185.1 Moxostoma hubbsi
TAAAGTGTATTGATAACTCTCACAGACCTGTTTTTTTTATCATATTTACTTTGTTACTTCTTGTTTACTTCAACGGTTGGCAAAAATGGAACAATCTTTTTGCCTAATTTATAGCAATAGTTTTATCGCTGTAAATGTCTGCAACATTATAAGTAAGAACTTAAAATAGGAAATATATATATATATATATATATATATATATATATATATATATATATATATATATACGTTTCTCTTTGTGGTGGGTCGGTCATGGTGGTTTCCGCTGATTATGCGGTTCATCCTGTCTGTCATTCCAGCACAAAGACTTCATGCTGTTTCAGTCTCACACAAACATCAACAGAAATCATAGAATCACTGTGAAGCCTGTAAAATGCATTATAAAGGGAAACTTAACCATTGCCGTAACCATTGTTGTTCTCGTAAATTATTGTGGGTACTAATACTTAACCTATACATAAAAAGTAAGACTGGGGCTAGTTGTCACACTGTTTTACTCCAGTGAATATTTCTCAGGGTAGGATTATTTTGTAAAGTAAAATTCTGTATGGCCACGTTCCTTGATGTCTTGGCTACAAAAAAGCTATTGAACATTTTTAGCGTTATTGCCCATGAAAAAATGTTGATTGAATGCACACTGACCTACAGCAGGGCATATTGTCACACTATATGGGGTAAGATGTCACTGGAAGCTGCCGTTAAATATACTACTATTGGTTAAATTTAAACAGTAAAAAAAATTTAAAAAAATAAAATAAAAATATGTAAGGTAGCACAAAAATATTAAACCATTTTTTTTGGCTAATACAATTGATTAATTACAATATTTGCTGGCTAAAACTTTTAGCCAGTAAATATTGTAATTGATAAATTGTATAAAATGATAATATTTAAAACACGTGTGACAACATGCTCTCAACTGACTTTATGAAATAAAGTAGCAGTTATTTAAAAAAAAAAAAAAACAAGTAGCATAAAATGATGCACATATGACAAAAGGGCGATTATTCTGGTATTTTGAACTCTCAGTAATGTGGGTGGCAGTTATAGAGAAAAAAAATGCCATTTGGTTACACAACCTGGTAGTGTTTTACTTAAAGGCAGTATTGTATTTTGGATAAACAGGTATGACTTGCATTTGTGCTCTCTCTCTCTCTCTCTCTCTCTCTCTCTCGCTCTCTCTCTCTCTCTCTTTCTTTCTCTCTCTCTCTTTCTCTTTCACAGAAGAGAGAAAATGAGTGAGGATGTATTTGAGGTCCCCGAGGGGACGGAGTATCGCTATCTGGTGCAGGACGAAGAAGAAGAAGAGATCCAGTATGTCAGACGGCACTATGTCAGTCCATTCCTGGTTGTGTCCCGCAGGTGTATGTTTCTCATCGGTTGCGGAGTGCTTGCTCTCCTCACTCTGGCAGGATACCTCGCTTACGTGGCAGAGACTCTGCCCCCAGGGCTGGTAGAGGTGATGACGGAGTGCGGTTGGCTGCGTGGGCAGTGGAGAGGTGGGGCATACTCTTTCAAGGGCATCCCATATGCTGTACCACCTATGGGTGTATATCGTTGGTGCCCCCCGACAGATTTACTGGAGGCTGGTAAGTGTTGGCATGGGGTGTACGATGCTACTCGTTTCCGAAGCATCTGTGCGCAAGTGCAGCCGCTCAGAGAAGATGGACGGGTGATGGGGCAAGAGGACTGCCTGCATCTCAGCGTTTGGACGCCAAACCTTCGGCCCGCCAAACCCATGCCCGTCATGGTGTGGCTCCATGGAGGGTACCTCCATATGCTGAGTGGCCAGGAGAAAGGCTATTCCCCAACTGAGGAGCTGGCAGCACGTACACAGACGGTATACGTCAGTCTGAATTACAGGCTCAATGCTTTTGGCTTCATGGCCTTGGAGGTACTGAGAGAAGGCTCTCCTACCAACTCTTCAGGTTAGTCCACCGCAGTGGCGGGTTACTTCTACTGACTGACTACTGACTTTGAAACATCACTAGCCACAGTAGCTGGTAAGCCATAAAGTTAATGTCAAGCCCTGATCACAGTCAATTTTGTCATTACATTCCATTTAGGGACGGGTTTATCAGATAAATTAATTAATTAATTTTTAAAGAATTTACAGACCTTATTGATAATTAAGTGAATCGAGCAAGAAGATATACATGATTTATTTTCCATCTGCAAGGCAACCAACATGAAAAATATATAGGCCTAACCACTGAATGCAACAAAATCACACTTGCACCTGGTATAACCTGCGATCTTGCCCACAATATCAGCATCAACTTGAAGAGTATTAGGGAGCTGGAATAAAATCCAGTATGCAATGCTTCACATGTTCAAGAGAGATATCTTGTGAATAATTTTTTCCTAGAGTCATCTCAGTGTAGGTTAGCTTGAGTTGCTGTGTAATTAGGGATGATTTTAAGCTTTGTTATACGTGGATAATTCTAAAAAATAAAACTTTACATTTTGTCTGCAGATACACAGAAAAAGAGATGTGGTTTCAGTTGGCCACAGGTGCTGATTTAGAGTCAGCTTTTCCTGACCCACTAATAGTTTAGGTGAGAGAAACTGATCCTAGACCAGCAGTTACAGAAAAACTGCAGAATTATTACAGAACAGCATTATTAAAATTATTACAATCCAAATTATTGGATTAAACAAGCTAATATGAGTGAAAACTCAAATTTTAATTGTTCAATTCATTTTCCCCTCATGCCTGACAAGCAATTTATAAGGGCCATATTGTGTCATTTTGGAAGGCACTGCCGCCTAATGACGACCATTGGCAACGGCCTTGAATCACGACCATGTCCTTAACCAGTCCAGGAGTCTAAACCAGTCAGTAAAGTGTAGTTTGTTTCCTGTACAGCTGCGCGTTGTGCTTACTGCCCCCGGCTGACTGAGACACATAAAAACATGAAATAGTACTTCAAGCTTGAATACACCAATCCCATTGTTTACAAGAATTGTGGTGGCAGAAAGTAGGCAAACTTATGATAGATTTTACAGATTTGACAGCTAGTGCTAAGCTAGCTCTTCTAAATATGGCTAAAAGGATCATCTAAAAAGCTATCTTAGTTTGGGAACACTAATGCTAGTAACACAACTAGTTATAATTATCGATTAACCGAAAGTATGACACAAAGCCATGATACAGAAATACAGAAATATTCTCAAGGAGTCCACTGTATTTCGCAAGGTGGGTGGAATTTCCGGTTGGCTAGCGGAAGTATGATTGGTTGCCGTTTTGTGTGTAGGCAATCACTGCTTGGTTACGTGTGGTGCGGTTAGATTTTTGCTTTTTAAATATGTGAGATGCCTTTAACATGTCCCGGACAATGTGGTTGCTGCAGTTAATGGTTATCCTAATAATCAAGTGAAACTAATGATGCATCTAAAACAGCAATGTTATGATCAGAAATCACTTGCAGAGCACAGCGCTCCTGTCCCAGATGCTGCTTCTTCCATCGGCTGCCTACAGAAGGATTGACTTATTACTATACTATTTGAAAAAGCTTTGGAATAATTTGTCTGTGTGCTCTTTACACTTTATTAGCAAAAAGTCAACAGAGGGGATTACGTATATTATCCACTGTTACCCTCCGGCTACGATAGACGTCCAGAAACGGAGCGCAATGAATTACATATAAACGATAGCATTATTGTGCTAACAGGTGTGTGTACATGTCCTGAAAGCTCATTAGAAATTTTGAGAGTTTGTTCATTTCTATTTAGCAACTTTTTTTGTGAATGCTTCACGTGTTTTGAAATGGCATTATTACAGAGTATAAAAAGGAACTGTGTTTTTCCTGAACTGTCTGTGAGTGGTAACTCTAAAAGATTTGATGTCACTAACCTGGCAAACTTTGTCCATTCCAGTGATCATTTCGTCCCCCAAAGTTCTCGTTGTATCAACCCGTAGCTTTGTATACACAACTCTTTTTCCAGGTGGAGTGATACAATTTCCTGTGTTCTTTTACTTACGGAAGCTCCGTCAAACAGCCAATCGGATTTGAGCTTACTAGATCAAGAAAGTATTTTCCAGTTTTGCGTGCAATATGCATCAGATGGTTATCGAACCAACTGTGGGTATGCCATGCCATCCCCCGAGACTGTTTGTCTTGTTAGGTACCTGTCGAGCTTACTCAGGACTGCTGTCTATTTCAGAGCATAGTGCTCTTCTCATTCATTAACTGTCTGCTTGTCAAATGCACTCATAAGATGTTCCATCAAGTATGACACATATAGCATATTGAAATTCATCAAGTAACCCTATCTAGAGTGCAGTTATTTCACAGGCATTGAGGTTCCCAACAGTTGTTAATTTACTGGAGTCTTTCTGTTTTCTATCAAAGGGAATTATGGCTTCATGGACCAGATCCAAGCACTTCAGTGGGTCAAGCGAAATATCCATAACTTTGGTGGTGATGCAGGAAGGGTTACCATATTTGGTCAAAGCTCAGGTAAAACATATACACAAGTACTGGGATATTGATGTCATGCTTAATAATGTCTGAATGTCATTGCATTAGAGGAAAATACCAAACTAAATGGCATCTGCAAATAAATCACGCTAAATATTTTCTCAAAACATATTTTTCTGAGCCATTTTTGCAATTACTTTCAACCAACAGTTCCATACCTGTCAACATTTGGGTACCAAAATCGGGGAGACCTTTGAGCATTTGGGGGGGTGGGGTGGTTGGGTGCTGGATGGCAGGGGCAGTCTAAATATATACAAATTGTCCCATTGTGACTTAATGTGCTAAGTAACATAATTTTTCCCACTGTGTCAGATATTAAAATCAGTGCGACACACTTTGCAAAAGGAGTTGGCATTGTCGATATGGCTTCGAGATATGAAATTAAATTCTTCCATCCAGCTGTTGGTAAATTTACATGTATATTAGTTTTTTTTGCCAGCGCACCAACTGCTTCTTCTCCTCCCATCTACCAGTGATGCTTGGTTCAACTTCACTTGTCTATTATCTGCGCAAATATCAACAGCGTAACTGGGTTGTTGTAGGTTGCCAGGTTGAGGTCACAAATGAGTTGAAATTTGTATGATGTGTCGATTGTGTGAGTAGGATGCGTTTCATACAAGATCTGGCAACTGGAGAACCTTGGAACAATATATTGATGTGATTATTCATATAACAAGGTTTGGCCCATACAAGTTACTGGAGTTTCCTGAGAGAAATAACAAAATGGGAGGGGGGTGGGAGACCGGTGTGAAATACAGGAGACTCCTGGGAAAAACGGGAGTGTTGACAGGTATGAACAGTTCCCAAGTTAAGTTCCCCTCAAGTTCACACAGTTAGTCCTAGCAGAGTAAAAACAGGTGGAGTTTATCACTTTAATTATGGACATGCACCTCTAAGTTTGACAACAAGAAAGAGTCCAAATACTCATTGTCTTCATGTACTGTATATCCAACAAATCTACAAATAATACATATCACATTACATATTTCAGTTTGGGAAACGTTTTGCAGGAAAAAAAATTTGTGTTATCCTTAAAATAAACATGAAACAAAATCAGTTTTACCTCTGTTATATGACATATTTTTAAAATAAATGATTACTGAGAAAAAATGAATGATCAATGAATGATCAATGAACGATCAATGACCGATCAATGAATGATCAATGAACGATCAATGACCGATCAATGAACGATCAATGACCGATCAATGAACGATCAATGAACGATCAATGAACGATCAATGACCGATCAATGAACGATCAATGAACGATCAATGAACGATCAATGAATGATCAATGAACGATCAATGAATGATCAATGAACGATCAATGAACGATCAATGAATGATCAATGAACGATCAATGACCGATCAATGAATGATCAATGAACGATCAATGAATGATCAATGAATGATCAGTGAATGATCAATGAATGATCAGTGAGATCAAATGTAGGGAGGGACTAGATTTTATCCATCAGAAATGATTGGATCATGACAGATGATTGGCAAGTCTCAATATGACAGGTGGCTTGAGGGGAGGCCAAAATAAAATAAAGGGCTCTGTAGCATCAGCTGAAAAGGAAAATTGTTCCAGAAGTGAAAAGAATCTATCAGTTTGCACTATTCAGAGTTTCCTGCCTGAAATTAGTCATTTATTAGCAGCACATCTAGCAGCAAATAACCCACTGTATATCTTTAGCATGTTGTCTGTCTCCCTGCTTGTTCTTAAGGAGGTACATCGGTTTGGACCTTGATGATGTCTCCTATGGCTAAGGGTCTGTTTCATCGCGCTATTGATATGAGCGGCTCGTACGTGTATAATGCTTCCCTGGAGTCAGCAGAAAAAGATAACTTAGAATTCCTGAGGAAAACTGGCTGCAAGGATGCCCTCTGCCTGAGAAGACTAAACATCACTCAAGTCCTTCAGGTGAGAAATCTATGGTCGAGCTTGTAACCTTCCACAGGGCAGCAGTGGTGGAGTCATGGCTGACTAACAACAGCCTCAACCCTCGATATAAAACTCGCTTTAATAAATCATCGAACCTCAAGCGGCTCCTGATCTGACTGCACTGGGTTCTTTAAAAGTATTTAAAGATATATAGTATTCACTTTTCAAAATGTAAATCTGTAAAAAGTATTTTTAAGGAAGAGTTCTTTTGGAATGAATCGCACAAAAGTGTTCGCAAAAGCGTTCACAGTAATCTCGCAGAGCATTTTATGTAGGTAAATAATGTTGTTTCTTAATGAGAATTGACATATATTGTTACACATTAATAAATATGACTAAAAAAGTTACTTCCATAAACTCATTTATTGAAAAACTTTAAAGCTACACTATTTAATGCTAAGATTTTTTGTTTGTTAGAAATGAACAAAATTTCATTAATGAGCGAGTACACTAAAAATCCTTCTTCCAAGCTGTGTTTTTGCCTTAACCCAATTTATATTTTTGAGCTGTCTTTAGTTCTAAAAGATACTTCCGTCATTTGTCCGTGTGTGGTTACGTCATATCCGTAAATAAAGAAAAGAAGGTCCAGCTACTACAGCGCGTGTATATTCTAGGTGATAGGTGTGGTAGTAGCTTGAAGCTGAATCCTTGTAGCCACAACAAATGAGTAACAGTGACCTTGGATCATTAAATAAGGCAACCCTCTGGGGAATCACACATTGTAAAAATAAAGAAACCTCGAACCGAAAAGAGTTCGCAAGCAAAAAGGGAAAGCAACATAGCCTGTGATTAAACACAAATTAACATCGGCTTGGCTTTTCAGAGGTGGCGACAGGATTTAAAACCAACCCAGAGATGACCTAGGTTGTATATTTGATTGAGCCGATAGTTAGCCAGGTAGCTCTCTAACATTAGCGTGGTAGTTTGTTAGATAAGATGTTTTCACCTTTTGACCTTGTCTGATATGACTAGCAAATGTTATGTCTAATGTCAACATTGCCTGACCTTATATTTTAAAACAAATATGTTTTCAGTGAGTCAAACCAACAGCGAAAAATCTATCCGTCTTGTTCTTCATTAGTTCATTGTAGTTCATTAGTTCACAATTTTTCTTGGTTGGGGTTAGTGGCATTCGCTCTTATAATATGATCACTTGTAGCCATGGGTACACTGCTACTCCTCAACCATCAGATTTATCTGCGCAGAAGAGCAGAGCCAAAGCCAAAACAATGTTCCTCTGCAAGTAACTTGCAATTTCATGCTTCAACTGCTAGAGGGCCAACAGTTACATAGAGTAGCTTTAAATGGACAGTTGACCCAAAAATGAAAATTCTCCATCATTTACTCACCCTCATGCCATCCCAGATGTGAATGACTTTCTTCTGCTGAACACAAACAAAGATTTTTAGAAGAATATTTCAGCTCTGTAGGTCCATACAATGCAAGTGAATGCTGGACAAAACTTTCAAGGCCCAAAAATTATATAAAAGAAGGATAAAAAGACTCCAGTTGTTAAATCCATGTCTTTAGAAGAGCTTTGACGTGTGTGTGAGAAACAGATCAATGTTTAATTCATTTATTACTATAAATTCTCCTCCTGCCCAGTAGGTGGTGATATGCAAAAATAATGTGAATCACCAAAAACACAAGATGAAGAATGTGAAAGTGGGGATTAATTTAAAAAAGCTTAAATATTGATCTGTTTCTTACCCACACCTGTCATATCGCTAAACATCAAACATTATCAAAAGGATCTAGATTTTTTTTATATATCGTGCGTCTCTGATTATTATTCATATAAGTTCAACTGATCACATTGTGATGTTTGAAGCTGTTTCCCTGTTGTAACCTCACTATTTATAGACTTAAATAATATTATATATATATATATATATTTTTTTTTTTATTATATGTATGTTTAGTTGCATAAATTGGTCTTGAATACTTTTTTATTTCCATTACAAAGTCTTGAAAGGATTTAAATTCCATTCAGAATTGGAAGACGTGCTTTAGGTTTAATTCCTCTGAATGGTTGAAATATTAAATTCGAATTGGAATCAGTGGCTAAAATAACGTCCTTTTTGTATCTGACTCAGGCAATTCCATGGCAGCAGTATCCATCTTGGGCAGCCAATGGTCTAACTGATCTTCCAGTTAAAGGTCGTTTTTTTGGCCCTGTTGCAGTAGTGGATGGCCATGTTCTCCATGACCCTCCGTTTGAGACCTGGGAGAAGGGAGGAATCTACAATGATGTACCTTTTGTGGTTGGGACAACAGAACAGGAAACTGACTTCAGGTAAGCTCCTTTGTCCACTTTTCAGTTTTAAAGGAAATTATCAGAGATTTGCATCATTCAGAATTTAAATGAGACCCAATTCCTGAATTTTAATTGAGGTAACAAAGAGGGTGCAGAATTGTGACTTTGTTGTGCCGTGTATGACACAATTTAATCTTTTTATGACTTGTTGCATAATTTGTGTTAGACTACTAAAAGTGCTCTGTTCTGTGACAATTGAATTCCTTAAGTTCTTAAGTTCATTAAATTCATCAAATTCTTCAAATTGGCGTGGCCAATTCAGTTCAAAGTCCAACTAATGAACTGAAAGGAAGCCAATACTGAATTTTACTTAATCCTGGTAACTATATAAATATTTTGAATTTGTGCAATATTTGTGAATGTGACATCATATTTCTTGAACTCTAGTCCTCCATATGAGAACATCTCAACATGGACTTGGGGGGACTATCGGTGGTTTGTGACAAGTAAGCCATTCCCAAGAACATTATAAATAAATGTACACAACTGAACAAGTGTTTTTCCTCAACTACTTTCTGGTCAACCTTCCCACAGAGAAACTGACCCCTTTTGGAGAGGCTCTGACCAACCAGGCTCTGAGACTGTACAACAGCTCCGCGCCATGCCCGACCTCTGACCGATGTCTAGAGAGACTCTACACCACAATGACCTCTGACATGAGGGTCACCTGCCCCAATAATGACCTGGCTAAAAGGGCTGCAGGTTAATTTTTTGTTTGTTTTGTATAAATGGGGGAAGCTTGATTTATTATTAGTTCAATATGCATAGCGCATGCACGCATTAAATTTGTTTATTACACAGCTTTCTGGAATACATTTTGATTGGTCAATTGCAGTGTTTTGCGGTCAATAATGACTGCTAAACAGTATAATTGACCAGTGTCCCAAGCAAATGATTTCCTACATGATGTCTCTCATATCATTCCGCTGTATCTTTCTTGTCACTTTATTAAATAATTCCAACCCAAATCAATATTTCATGTGCATTATTTATTGATTTGGTAATCATTGATTTGGAACTGTGTAATAAGCGGGATAATATACAGTCAGCTGGTCATTATAGCTAAATAAACCCCTTTATGGTGATACAATCCCTTCGACTACATGTCTGCTGACTGTACATTATCCCTCACATATTTGTTCTGTAGTCAGTTGTTATAATATAAATATTTTCAATGATGTCCAAATGTATTCCAGGAGCTTTGAAGAGCCCAGTGTACCGTTACCTGGTGACTTACACTCCATCAAGACAAGCAAACCACTCCAGCTGGCTTCCATTCCCCAGTCGCTTTGCCTTTCATTTTCTGGACTGCTTGGCCTTCTTTGGGGGTCTTGAAATGGTGCTGGGGACCCTGTCACCAGATGATGTGAACTTCCAGGAAGTGCTCAGAAAGAATTTTCTTCATTTTGCCAAAGAGGGTAAGCCTATTGTGGGACTTACAAGCACAACACAACTTAAAATCTGTTTTATAACTTGCATAGTTCTGACTCTAAAATTTCTACAAATTTAATTCTATATTAATATGCCAAGTTGACATTTATATGTCAGATGGTATCAATCTTGTGTTCAGAGTATTTTTACAAGTACAGTATCTGAATCGGGAAATCCCTAGTGATTATAAAGACCCATTGAAATAGCTTTGTAAGTGCAATTTTATTGTTGTGAAAGTTTACTTTCTGAAAGGTTGGGAGGGCATATCTACAGAGAGCCTTAGAGGACAGGGCGAGACTTTTTTTCTGAAATAGTTTGCATTCCCTCACAAAATGTTTTGCGTGCCCTCGCAATAAATATACCGTGGTTTTACCATGGTAGTAACCATACTTTAACCATTATATTTATAGTGAAACCAAAGTTATAATAGTGGAAAACTAAAACTATGATAATAAAAACATCATTTTGGGGTTAATATGGTTTATTATACAAATACCAAAGTTTAACTATAGTTTTACTAGAGTAATATAGTAATATAGACTGTAGTAACCATAGTTTTTGGCAAAAATATGAATGTAGCTATAGTTATATAGATATACTTTAGTATATATGTTGTACGCTAACCATGGTTTTTTTTTACAGGAAACCATGGTTTTACTATAGTAATATTGTAGTTACTATGAAAAGTAAGTCAATGAACCATGTTTTTTTTTTCTGGAAACCTTGGTTTTAATGCAGTATACTGTATCAAGATAGTAACCATGGTTTTACTATAGAATAACCATGGTTAATCCTGTGTTAGGTATGGTTTTACTACAAATACCATGGTATTTTTATTAACATAGTTTGTATTTTCCTGTAGTGTTACTATGGTGTCACTACAAATGTTAAGGTTCAAATATGGTTACTGTAGTAACACCATGTTAAATTTATTGCAATTTAGCAAGTGAATGGTGGCCAGAAATGTAATGCTCATAAAGGCAGCACAAAAGTAATCCATAAAACTCCAGTGGTTTAATCCATGTCTTCTGAAGTGTTATGGTAGGTGTGGGTGAGAAACAGATCAATATGTAAGTCCTTTTTTACTATAAATTCTCCTCCCTGCTCAGTAGGTGGCAATATCCATAAAACATGCAAATTGCATTTCCATTGTGAGGGAACACAAAACTATTTCAGAAAAAAAACAATTCCCTCCCTGTCCTCTAAGGTACATATCAAAAAGGGTTTGTCCTTTTTTTTTTAAATAGGCTTAAATAGGCTTTCTTCATAGCCCATAACCATAATTCTTTATTGATTTTCTTGATGGTCGGTTGCAGGAGGAGAAACATTCTCATTCTAGAGAGAATTTGATTGGGCAAAACTGTGTATGTAATGCTGCTTGAATCATTCATGTGTTTGGACTGTTTTACTGGAAGAGAAAAATGTAGATTTTAAATGCATATTTCTGCTAATAGATGACCTCAAAATGCTATTTAGATTTTGTGGGGTCTTTGAAGTCATGGAAATTAGTTAAGTCTTAAAAAGTCATGGAACAGTCATGGAAGTTTCTAGAGAGAATTTATATTTTTTCCTAATTACGCTCTACTTGAAAATATTTAATTAGCTAGAATTGCTCTTCGTAATCTCTATAAATCTCTATTAATATTTGGAAAGTCAATTGAACAATCCATTTGACAAAAAAGTCCATTTGAATTGAATTGTCAATTTTTATTTGGTGAAATCTTCTCCATAATGTTACAAAATCATACATAAACTTGCAGGTAAGATGCCAGATGAGTGGCCAGAGTTTCCCTCACACACTGCCTTGCTGGGGAAAAACATTTCCACTGAAACAAGCTACTCTGCCCAGAGGTGTGACCTGTGGGAGGAGAATGGCTTCTATTCATACGCCTGGATCAACTGAACCACATAATCCAGACATCAGACATATTGTTCCATCAGCTACAGTTTTATCCGACATGATAAAAGCTTTGTTCCGAAATGAGCAAAGATTTACTGTGTAATAATGCTACAGTATTGATATATTTTATAGGAGTGTATTTTGCATTCAGATGTTTCCATGTGAATTCCAAAGAAAAATCACAAATGAGATTTCTTTAATATTTCAATTGTTTCTCCTACATAGCAATACGATTAAATGGAAAGCACGTTGTGAATTCTGCTTCTCAGATTTCTCTTCATGCGTCTCAACAATGTCTCAAACTGTGCTCAGATTTGTCAAGACACCCAAGTCTGCGATCAACATTTCAATATGAACAAACATTTCTCATCAAATTCTTTCCAGACCAAATGATCTCAGCAATGCTATCCACATTAAGTTTATAGCTCTGTACTCTTACGCTCAACTATTGCCTCTCTTGTGTGTATTTTTAGGAAGTATTTAAAGGGATATTTCATCCAAAAATGAAAATTCTCCATCATTTACTCACCATCATGCCATCCCAGATGTGTATGACTTTCTTCTGCAGAACACAAACAAAGATTTTTAGAAAAATATCTCAGCTCTGTAGGTCCATACAATGCAAGTGAATGCTGGACAAAACTTTGAAGGTCAAAAAGGCAGCATAAAAGCAATCTATAAGACTCCAGTGGTTTAATCCATGTCTCCAGAAGTAATATGATAGGTGTGGGTGAGAAACAGATCAATATTTAAGATCTTTTTTACTATAAATTCTCCTCCCTGCCCAGTAGGTGATGATATCCATAAAGAATGCAAATTGCCAAAAACAAAAGAGGAAGAACTCTTAAGAGAGAAGGGCACTTGGGAAGGCTGTTTGAAAGTGGAGATTTATAGTAAATAAAGTACTTAAATATTGATCTGTTTCTCACCCACACTTGTCATCTCACTTCAGAAGATATAGATTTAACCACTGCAGTTGTATGTATTAGTTTTGTACCTACAGGGAGGAAATATTCTTCTGAAAATCTTTGTTTGTGTTCTGTAGAAGAAAGTCATACACATTTGGGATGGCATGAGGGTGAGTAAACAATGAGAGAATTTTCATTTTTTTATGGTGAAATGGTGAAATATCCCTTTAAGGAGACAAAGTTGATACTTGAGTAAAAGATAAATGACAGTTCAGTTTATTTTCCTGAGCTACGTATGAGCAACCAATGAGCAGCAACAGCGTTCTTCTGTTTAATTTATCCACAAGCTTAGAAAGGGGTTTGAATTAACTGTGTGAGTTTGAATGTTTTTATTACGATCCTTAAATCCTCATTATTCAGGTCATTCCTTGCAGTTTGTTTCACCAATTGACTTCTTTATTAGCAGAATATAGCCACTCTGTATCCAAATCTGTTATTCTTTTATTGTGTGACTAAATAAATCCAAAGCTTTGACATGGATGAGAACGCAGGGATGTGGTCAGGGCCCACAAAGGGATAATGTGGCTCTCTGATCACCCTCTTTCAATTTAACTACTATGCAAATAACACTGAAGGAGAGCTTGCAGTTACATTGATCTTTTGTTTGTATGTAGATCTTCTCTATTGATGTAATAACAGAAGGTGGCCTGCTTTTATGTATGCTTAGGGATCTGTGATCAAAGGGACTTTTACGGAAGACTTTGGAATCAGGAATTATCACATGCCGTGCTTTAAAGGGATAGTTCACACAAAAATGAAAAAGTTGTTACTGTGTTGCATTCTCACCCTAATGAACCGTGTGACTTTCTTTCATGGAACACAAACGGAGATGTTATGCAGACTGTTAACCTCAGCCATTCACTTTCATCGCACCTTTTTTATTTTCCACCTTTTGAAATTTTGATGTATAGAATTACACATCTATTATTAAATATGAATTCAAATTAGTGAAAATGCTCATTATTGATATTAGTAATTACATTTGTGCTTAATTGCTCTTGTTAATTCTTGACATAAAGTCTAATCACAGCAATACCCATTCTTGATATCAAAAACATCTTTTAAACTAGTAAAAAGGTTTTTGTAATGTCAAAATTCATGCTAATGGTTGAAAACTGTTAATTCATTTTAACATGTTAGATTTAGTTTTCCAGATATCAATAAATTAAAGCGCAATTAAATATATATTAAAACACTTTTTTACTCTCTGAAATTAACATTGCCACTAGTGCAAACCAAATTACAGATAAAAAAAATGATCCTTTATTCTAGTAATAAGTAAATACGTGTATTTGGAATTTCAACTAGTGAGAATTAACCAGTAAAATGTCATGTAAATGTAAAACAATTTAAATGAAAGGGCTTATTATGTAAACAAGTGAAATGTTTTTTATGGTCCGTTGGGGCCACAGCAGCCTTGAACATCAGGCTCAGTTTTTCTGCTGCATGGCTGAATGGAGAGGTCAAAGGTCATGCTACTCCTGTGCAACAGGATCAAACATTGGAGCACATGAAAACACTGACCCACATACAGACTCTTTTCTGAGGTCTTTTTCTGATTTCATTTTATTAATGTTAAAGGGTCAATTTCTACACTACTTTGTACTTTGAATGAATTGCAATTCCATAATCACTTTTGTTGCTTGTTTAGTACTTGACCTATCAGCCTTATGTCACACAATGACTATTTGCGTCTTTGTGTTTATTAAATCTAAGTCATAAAACAGCTTTTGTGGGGAATTTCAATCTTTATTCACACAAATCTCAATACATTTTGCTCAGCAGGCAACAATAAATAGTTTTTATTACAGATGGTTGTTGGATTGTTTATTTATTTTCAAATTTTGCATTGAGATGCAAACAGACAGGCAGACATTCTGTGAGAACTTTAAAAACAAATACTGTTCCCCTGCTCCCAGTCTGGTATAATCCCAAATAAGGAAAAAAAAGGCTTTATGTAATGCATGTACTAGTAAACAGTGTTGCACATGCACATTGCCAGAGAACTGATTACATCACAAAAATGGGTGAATTTTAAATTATTTTCATTTTTAGTCAGCCGTCATCTTGTTAACCGGAACATGTCTGCACAAAGCTGTGTGTCATGTTAAACTAGCAGCACCAAACAGAACTGCAAAAATAATGACTGTCTTCATAGAAATTTGAAATTGTCACTGTTTCACCTGCCACAGACTCTCACCACTGGTTGAGCCAAAATTAAGTCCCGCCCATTCAAACCACTCAAAAATATTGCAATTCCACGTTGTGCCACCGGTGGAGATGAAATAACGCGCCCCTTTTCAATTTTGGTAGTTGTTTATGAACTAAACCATAAACCTACTTAGTTGGGTTTCTGCTTTGAGGCTTTTATCTCAAATTCAGGGCCCACTACTGTACATTTAAAAGGGAGAGAGTGAACGCTGGAAACAAACATGGTTCGGTCTTTAAGTCTTGATTTAGCAAAAAAACTCCCAGGTATCACTCAAGCTGTTGCATCTACAAAACACCTTGAGACCTTGACCCCTGACATGCGAGGACATATTCCACAATATTACCGTTACTTTATACACCACTGAAAATGAGACCTAAACTTTAGGATGTACGCCAAGTCATCTTAAGCAAAAGGCAACACGCATCACCAGTCATTCAAAACTGTCTTAATAAAACCATGGTAATGCATCAACATGTAAATCATTGGGTGCAAAATGTATAAATAAGCCTATAACACGTTTTATCATATGGTTCCCTTTGCTCATTCAATGAATGCTTGACGGTCTTAATATGATAGCGTTAAAATACAAAAAGAAAGCCATGAGAATGTATTAGTGCTATAGGTTACATTTAATTCCAAAGAATACTCATCAAATCCATCACTATTTGAAATCAGAGACCAGTGCATGGCATAGAAAACAGAGCACTGTGATTATGGAAACAAACTTTACACTTTTTCCCAGTGCTTCTGTTATCAGAAAATAAAACACGAGTCTTCCAAAAGTAAGATAAAATACTGTCAGCAAGAGTGTCTAAAGTGGTCAGGGGGGAGATTGGGAACTCCCAGGTCTTTTGTCTCTCTCGGATTTGTGTATTCATGTAAGACAGACAGAGCGGATCCAATCAGCAGTGATGAGCGTCCTGTACAATGAGACTTCCATTTCAGTCTAATGCAGTCCTGTTAATAAGATCCATAGCGATCCTGAAATGGATGATCAGAGTTGAGTATAGGTGACGTGGAGGCACATTAATACAATTGTTAAATTGGAGTGAGATGGCGGCATGTATTTTCAATTTTAATATCAAGAAGATTGGTGCATTCACCTGAATGGTGTTCATAACCCCATTAGCTAGCACTGCCATCTTCCCTGCAACAGTCTTCACACCTTGCTTGAACTGGGCAATGTCTGGACCAGAGGGAAGCACACTGTCGAATCCTGATGAGGCTTTAGAGACAACACACAGAAGAGTGAATGTCAGAGAGAAAGTTTCTTCCTTTCATATAAAGTAGGGTCCAAATTTCTGAAAGCATATTGCAAATCAAGATTTTTTTTTCCATTAAAAGATTTCAAACAAATGGTATGATGGTAAGAGATATTAAAGATTCTGCACAATTTATATTTGTGACATTAAGTTAACTTCAAAAAGGTCATATTATTTTTTGCTTCCATTAACCGTTTAAGCTCAGATTGGCTTTGCTGATAATTATCAAAATATGAATAACTAGTCTTGACCAACACAAAATAGGTATCGTTTTAAAGTTTAAGAAGCTGCTCTTTACAATGCTGTAACTGTTCATATTATTGTAATTTGCTAAAACATCAAACTGATCAAATTGCCACCTGTCATATGTTGTTGTATAGCTCTCAAAGAGTAGAATACAACCAGCATATTTGTTAAATAAATAAAAGATCACATATCATTACTTGGAGTCTGCTCTTATCTTTCAAACGAGCCCACACACAAAATAATCGGATGCATACATCATTAAATAATCTGCACAATGTGCTAACAGCACATAATGTGCTAACTGGTTAAAAACACATGAGATTTCCTGGACTTCATCGGAAATTATGTAGTACATTGTCCAGTGTCATGGAATGCTAAACCAATCATATTAGGACTCAGATCACGGCAACCAGAGGAGGAAGTCATCCAAATATGGGCAGAGAGTATTGTTTACTCTAATTACATATGGTCAAAATGAGATAGCACCAAGTACATGATACAGACTCAATGATGGCTGAACGAGAACTGAATGAGATCTCGTTACTCATGCCTGCATCCTCTGGAAAGAGCACACCTTTGGTCATTGTTGTATTTGCATGTGTAATTAGTTCTTATGTACAATTATTAAGTTTTATTTGTTTGGAGAGGCTTTTGGGCAGATGATAATTTAATTTAATGCTCTAACTTTTGATTGCTTTGTCATATCAACACAAATGTTACTCAGTTACAGGTGATATGATTGGGAACTGAAGCAGTTTTTCGGAGCTACCATATTTACACCCTGAGATATAGTCAAATAAGAAAAATAAGAACTGTTTTTTTTTTTTTGCTCAAGTTTGAGTTTTTTTCAGCACTTCTTAGGCTGACTCAGAATTGATCATAACCTATACCATACATTTTTATTAAAAGTTTTCTTTAAAATGATACCTAACAATTGACCCTCTTTGTTTTTTTTTGTAGAGATTTAAGCCATTCATTTTGGGCATGCCACGGAAACAGGAGATTTTTTAAAAATAACTTATATTAAAGATATTTAACAGATATTAAAGAGTTAAAGCACAAAATATGCTCTTTAAGGCATTCTAAAATCATGCTGAAAAACATGGATCATTAGGTTTCACATACACTTGTGGAGTCCATGGCAGCTTGAGTTAATGCTGTTTTCACAAACTGCAAAAGGTAAGTTGACTATAATATGTAACAAATTAATATTATTCAAATAAAGTACAGAAGTTGAAATATTTTTGCAAAATTATTAGTTTCCATCATCTTTCCTGTTGACAAGCCCCTTCCAACATCCCATCTTGGTAACTCGTGTCTCATCTAGAATTCCGAGGTTCCCCAATTGTAAATACGATTTTGCTTGTATGTTCATGTGCTCGGAACTTGTAAGTACGATATTTCCGACTCCACTTGAAGGGCACATACATTTTTGTAAAATAACTTTTAATGGAGGGTTTAGACTTTTTTAGACCTCACTGTATAGTTAAAGAAAGCAGAACATTTACCTGAGGAGCGTACACCGCCATCACCGAACAAGTCAGCAGAGCTGATGGAGGTACTGCCAGACATTCCCTCAAGACGAGTCTTTGCCTCATACTGGAAGGAAAGAAATATATAACCATCTCAAATAGGACTGAGGACACCCAAGTTTCACCATATGTGTCCAGTTTGTCACAAACTGATGCCAACAGCACTAATCATGGTCACAGAACTCTCTAGATCTGTTCCAAAACCTAGAGAGCTGACCTGGTGTCTACAGTCTTCATAGGCAGCATCATATCTTAAACAGAACCTCACAAGTGACTGCTGTGAATCATTGGTCTTCATCATTTGATTCAATTTGTCTGATGTTAGCAACTCATAATTCTAATAAGTGCAAAGAATACTGGGTGTGAGCCCATTTTTAACTAGATGGAACCATTCTCAATCAATGGATTTAACTACTACACAAAAATACATTTGTATGTTATATATATTCATATTACATACAAACCATATGATAATGTTCATTTTCAAAATTTCCCTCCACTGTTTGTTCCTCTCAAATATCTTGCATGAATATTTTCACTGATCTCATTGTAATGCATTCTGGGTGTTCCTTATCCACTAAGGATTCATGCCTTCAATTCTTAAAAATGTTGCCCAGGTGGGCAGCGCACTAGGATTTGGAACAGAGCTAGTGTATGTGGTTGTAATGAGAGTTATATATGGTGGACTCATTGTACCTCTGGGTTGCTCTCACGACCGAAGAACATGTCAGAGGAGATCGCTTTAGCATTGGCAAACTTCTGTTGTGCTTCACTAGACTCCACGCCTGCCACAGACACCTCGGTCTTCCGCCGGCTGGGCAACCTAAGAAATGTGATCATCATTCCTTCAGTCAGTCAGTCATAAATAAAACACATAAAATCATTCACTACTTCAATAAAGACTTTGCATTCAGAGAAAGAAAACGGCAAACCTTTCACCAATTGGCTGGATGCTTGAGATGGTGACCTCACTCTCTTTAGGCTCCTCCTTCTCCAGAGCCCAGGAGGAGAAAGATGATGCTCCATCATTGTCCCACCGTGACCCAAAACTGTCTCCTGATGTGAAAGGGTTGTCCTTGTACCTGAAACGACAAAGAATTATACAAATTACCACTACGCGAATATGGCATACTGATTTTCCTCCGTGCATTTGCCTGGTGTGCGCAATGCTGAATCATCCTGAACTTTCCCCATCTGGATCTCTCACTGATCTCGCAGTTACAACCAAGGTCAGTGAGGGGCGCTGTGGCATGTCGTCGAAGAGTTGGATGAGAGAAGACATGATGCAATACTTACAATATTGATTCTTATTGAAATTTTACTGGTATTCGGTTCTTGTTGGACAAGACAGATAAGTAACCGTTATTATGGTGGAAAGGAAATGTGAAGCGGTACGAGAAACTCTGAAGATTCTCAGACCGGTGTGTGCGTTAAAGGGGTCATGAAATGGAGAAATTAAATTTGACTTGATATTTAGACATAAACGGTAACTGTACTATAAAAACATACTGTAAATTTCAGAACTCAATTTCCTGCCTAGTGTAAAAACATACTGTACATTTCAGAACTCTAAACTTCCTCAACAGTCTAAAAAGAGCATTTATAGTTGCCACCCTGCTAACTTGTTTGCAAATATTTCTGTTTGTGACATCACTAAACATTGCTCATTTGTATTTACACATCTCACAACATGTGTCATCGCACCCTTGGCCCCGCCCACTGGCACGTAGTTCAAGTCAAGAAAGCAGGCCTTGTGTGGCTAACAATTCCAAGAGGTGGGCGATATGGCCAAAATCTTATATCACGATAAGCGTAAATTTCTATCACGATAACGATATACATCACGATATGTATTATTATTATTATTATTATTATAAACTTTGCTCAAGAAAGTTAAGATCTCCTCAAAGCAATGCAACAAAGAAAATAAAACATAAGTTAAAAATAATATCCAATGAAAATAAACAATTCTTGAAGAAAATAAATAGCATTTCTCGCAAAATAAATAAACGATCAAATTACTGCAATGTTCATCTTTTGGCTTTCATAATATTCTTTTCATTTTGAGAAGGTAAAACAAATTGCATGTATTACGAGTGATTATTGTAGTGGGAAACACAGACGTCACACCTGTTTTGATAACACGCTCCTCTTCATTTCCTTGATCTGTTTGGGAGTCGTCCCATCCTTTGGATATGTTGTTCCCCATTTGGGGATTTCTGGGTCCAAAATGATTGAGTACCGTGAGTGATCCTGCTCTGAGCTCTGGAGCACAAATATCGGAAAGCCTGCTCGATTCGCTAGCACTTTGGAGCTCCAGAGACAGTGCACGCCACAGTCACATCAAACATTCGTGTGTCAGATAAGAAGAACATTTAGCCAAACGTGCGATGAAGATCATTCAATTTGCTTGGGCGGCCGCATAAAATTTTTTCTTAAATTCACTCAGTCTCACGTGAAGCCCTGCTCAAATATCCTGCTCACATGGATATTTACATATCGCAATCTATACAATATAGCAAAATCTCTATCGGTTGACAAAATATCGTCGCCGCGATGGAAATCTAGTCATGACTATTTGATAGTTTATGGTGCTGAGTGCAAACCGTTGTGCTTCAGATGAACAGTTTAATATATTCAGATGGAATGTGTTGGATATGCGTTGAGTAAACCCTGAATTTTCTTTTAAATAATATTAAGGCTTATTCATTCTATTCCAATTAAATTAGCCGAATTTGGGTGTCTTCATGATGTTAGCCAATCATAACATTGGATTAAGGAAGTGCTTAAGCCAAAAACAAGTTTCAGACAGAGGGCCAGAGACAGGGTGGAAAATGATCACATATTACAAAATTGTGACTGTTTTGGTGCAAAAATAACATTTTCATTGTACCTAAGGGAAGATAATAAAATGATTTAAAAAAATAGCACTTCATGACCCTTTTAAATATCTAAACATGGGAAGACTGCATTTTAAATAAAGCCAACTTTGATCACTTTTATTCTGAATAACAACATGTGAAATGATAAACACGTGATAGCCCTTATGCAGACTCTTAAGAGTTTTTATGTGCATTACCATGTTTCGATGTAAGCTCCAGGTGAGTACAAAAGTTTTTAATTTTACTTTTAAATATATTATTTAATTATTATTATTAATGCGTCTTGTTAATTTCATTTCCCCCCCAACATTTTTGAAGTTTTGCGAATAAAACAAAAAATACATTTTACGTATGTGTAATAATCGATTACTCAATCAATTACTCGATTTTTGTGGGTTTAGAGTACTCGACTACAAAATTACTCGAAAATGCCAATCCCTAGTTTCTGGGATGTTCTGAATGGTTGCTCAAAGGGGAAAGTAACAGTCAAAAGAGCCCAAGCACAAGTCTCTATGACACTCCCAACACATAATCCAAATCCCACCTTCAAAGTCTATTGGGTTGTTTTGGCTGTTTTAATGTACACTTGGGAAAATAGTTATTACTTAGGGTTAGAGGTTAGTTCAAATCCCTAACCATAAGTTTGAGCAAACACCACAAATAAACAAACACGCTGTCCAACACAAACATACTTTGGTGGTCCTGAGGCAAATCCAGGCTCATCAAACATGTCCAGCTTAGAGCGAGAGGATGATTTGACTCCCACCGGGGTCTCCTGCTCAATCACCTGCATCTCAGCCATCACAGAGTGAGACACGGCACTGCAGAAAATCAAGGACATTAAAAGGACAAAGTCAGATCGCATTAGACTCATTAAATATACCTTCACAATTCCAAGGAAATTGTACATAACATATCTCAAATGAATGGCAAAATGACACACGATACTCCTACACCAACAATTACTCTGGGTAATGGTGTTTTGGGTTATTAATTTGCTGTGATAGTGATATCATGCTTGAAAGGAGTGATGTAATTATTATGACAGTGGTTTAATCAAGGCTGGCACTGTATCGTCACCTCCTGTTGCCGAATCCCATGCCCAACCTCTCCGCCTGTTCCTTCTTCTTCCCCTCCATGTTCTGCAGTTTCTTCTCCTCAATCTTCCTGTCAATCTCTAACTCTTTGTAGGCCAGTCGCATAGAGGCCACTCTGCGAGAAACAGGGGAATGCAATCAGATGAAACTGCTAAAGCTGTAGTTCTGATTACACTGTTAGAAGAGCCAGGCCTCCCCTCAAATACATAGTTGACTATTCAATCATTTAAAGGGAGTGCTAAACCTCTAAAACCTAAAGTCAGTCCATCTGAGAGCCCTCTCAACAGTACTAATCAGACGGAGTCTGAAGACTCACGTGGATTCCTCAGCTTGTTTCTTGGCCTCAGCGACCTGTTCCTCTCTCAGTTTCTCAGCCACCTGTGCTTGTTTCTCCACCTCGGTGAAGCTCTTGCTGCTCACCTTCTGGGCTCCAAGACCCTTTTTAGCACCAAGCTAATAGTAAAAAACAAACAAAGAATAATCCTGTGTCAAGACATTTTAAAGTTAGAAATTATTAAAGTATCAGCACTACAAATACTATATATTATAATTAATTTTAAACAGTTTACTAGGGTTCCTGAAATACAGATGCAATTCAAAACCTCCGTTATGATTTTTTTACACCCATCTAATTTGCATAGCCACAAGGTGATAATACAATGAGTGATAATACAGTGATTGATAACAACAGAGACGTGACAATGGCTTGATGGTTTAACTTGAGTGAATGATTATCTAAAGGGAAAAACTTAATGGTAGTACGTAATGGTAGTACTTTTGATAATTGATAATTATTTGATGATTAACAGAGGTAATAGTTATACATTTGATTAATTGATGATCACTATTAAATTACTATTATCAATTATTGAATAACCATTAACCACATTTGTCACATTTTGTATGACATAGCTGAAGCGAATCATGAACGTGGCTTCAGATCCAGATTTAAAGCTCATTGCAATGAATATGCAAACTATGGTGGAGCTAGTTCTTTTAATTAAATCAGCCTCCCACTTAGATGCCTCCGCTTCTGAGACAGTCAATCTGTGCATCTTATTTCGTGGCTCGTTGTGCATGACACCATGGAGAATCACAGTACAGGAGGCTCATGCTACTCTCTGTGATCCATGAACAACTTACCACGCCCCATTGAGAGCAAGAACCCCTAAATCGTGACCACGAGGAGGTTACCCCATATGTGACTATACCCTCCCTAGCAACCGAGCCAATTTGGTTGCTTAGGAGACCTGACTGGATTCAAACTCGCGACTCAAGGGGTGGTAGTCAGAATCAATACCCCTCCCCCATATTTAACGTTACTTGAATTAGTGCTATTTTAGTGCATTTCTATCTTTATACTGTGGACGGCTTTGTTTGGAAAATATAAAGCATTATATAGTTACATATTGTTTTGTTTTCTTTCCTAAGAAGGAAATAAAAGCATTTGACAGGATAAGCATATTTGGTCAAATTTCAGCACTTTTTTTTTTTTTTTTTTTATTTCAATCAACTGACAGCACTTATATATATAAATATTAGGGCTGTCAATCAATTAAAATGTAATACAATTAATTACATGATATGCCGATTAATCAATCGAATGAATCGCAATTAATCGCATATGTAAATATTTGTTGAGAAAGCCCCTCAAAAAAATGCATTATTGTGACAGGCGAGTAAAGCATTATTGGCTTTAGAATCCAATATATTGTTTATTTCTATATTATTGAAAATAAGCCAATCACTGGCCTACAGTTCACAGCAATCAATTTCAACTGTTTTAGTCAATCTGTCAGAGGTAGACTTAGTATAAAGGCTTTTCTAAGTACGCGTCAATGTACACCTACATCAGAAGGACGCTTTTGGAGCATCTCACTCCACGTGAGAGATTGCGTCATAAGCATACCATTTTTAGGTAGCTGTGTGAAGTTACATATAGTTACCTTAACTTCACATCAGGAGATGCTTGCGTTTGGATTTGCGCTTCATCAAGCTGACTTTGAGCACAAGAACTCACCCTTGTGTTGTCTGCTGCCTGTGTATGTGGTTTGTTCTCTGTATAAGCTGTGTGTTGCCTTGTAACAGACACCTGTCAGTTACTTCGTTTTTTTTTAACTGTCATTACACTCCTCACCACTAGGGGTATTAGTGAGACCTATGTGCTTAGATAAAGAGACAGGTTAGCAGTAGAAGAGATTATCATGGCTGACCTCCTTGGTCAAACAAATTCCTGGTTGGGAAACTTTTTGTTTCATGCTCAACTAAGGACTTTTTGGTATCTGCTGAATCAATATTTGAGCCAACTTTGTGGTCCTGTTTAGGATTTTTCCACATTTGAGTACTACAACGAGGTACATGGTTGGAAATAGCTACATGGAGTGACAGTTTGATTACCGTTTTGGACTTCCTTTGACGGGAGAGCTATATGTTTGACTACGGTTATACTTCGTTGGATTTCATTTACCATCAAACCTCCACATCATTTGACTCCTTAAAGACAGTTAAGACTTGCATCTGACGTTCACACTCTCACCTTAACTTTCTACAACAGTGAACATTATAAAGACTGAATTGTATATTGTTGGAACTTATATACAGAACCATATACATCTTTGTGTGCAGGGTGTTTTTGTAACAATTTTTGAGTATTGTCTCTTTGTTTTGAGTCTATGTTGGTGTTTATATAAAGTCATAAAAGATGTTTACATTGCTGTTTTTATTTACTCATTGGATTAAAACATGTTGATGCTGATGACACCCCCCCCCCCCAACAAACAGATTATTAATTACCATTTACTCAGAGTAGCATGTGTTGGTTATAGTCTATACAGTGGAAGTTTTGCTTACTGCCCCCTGGAGAAAACAGGTGGTACTTCAAGCTTGAGTTGCTCCATTGGTAGGATTATTCATTATTACGGTCCCGGGACATGAAAAATTGCGTAAATATATAGATTTTTATATATATATATATATATATATATATATATATATATATATATATATATATATATATATATAAATAAATAAATAGCACTGAATTAACACATTAAATTAACAGCCCTAATATATATATATATATATATAACAATGTTTTGGATCAATTTAATGTTTGCTTAATTTATCATTCATTCATTTATTACCGTTCATAGCAACAGTAATGCTTATAGAAAATCTGGCAACACTTTACAATAGTTCCATTTGTTAACATTAGTTAATGCATATGAACTAACAATGAATGATATAATTTTTACAATTACAAACACTCCCACAACTGGTTCATTTAAGCCTGCTTTATTATCACAAGTTTTTTTTTTTTTTTTGTGCACGCCTGTCACTATACCATGCACTGCGAGCTGCAGTGTGCACTCAATCTTCAGATGCTTCTATTAGCAATATGATTACTGAACACATTTGTGCTTAAACTGATTTATTGACAGTCCACATGCTTAGTTAAATTAGTCACAACAATTAACTTGATCATTGATGAATTACTGTATTTACACCCCTATCGAAAACAAAAGGACACTTGGAAAGCTTAAACTCCCTATGGGGGGTGGTGATATTGTGATAGAGGAAGGGGTGGGATTAAAGCAGCACACACACACACAAAATCAAGCGTCAATCAAACGTAGAACAATGCTGCTATTTCCCCACTAATCATTTGGCAACAAGCAATTTTGGAATCATTCAAATCACCTTTGGTTGTGATATTTTAAATAATTACTTGCACTGAATTAACAAGTTAAATTGACATCCCTAATACACACACACACACACACACAACATAAAAACCACCTGCTTTATACTGTGTAGGTCCCCCTCGTGCTGCCAAAAACTGTTTTGGCAGCACGAGGGGGACCTATACAACATTTGGCAGATGGTTTTAATGTTGTGGCTGATCAGTGGTATATGAATTATATTTACAGTTGAAGTCAGAAGTTTACATACACCTTAGCCAAATACATTTAAAATCAGTTTTTCCACAATTCCTGACATTTAATCGTAGAAAACATTCCCTATCTTAGGTCAGTTAGGATCACTAATTTATTTTAAGAATGTGAAATGTTGGGGGGAGTCACGTGACGCAATGCGAGGATTGGTCACGTGAACGGCGTGCTCTGCACACTTTGCTAGTTTTAATACGTTTTATGGTATAAACCAGTGAGATTCGATACACTCTGTATACACTCTGTTCCATAGCTGTTCTAGGAGGACAATATGTCAAAGAATTCAAAATCCTCGGGCTCTGGAGACATTAAAATACACTTACGTGCTCAAGCTGATACTTCTGAGCAGGCCCAGGAGTATATTTGGTCAGGGAGATACGGGAAATGTGGCAAAAGATGCTGAATATTTCTGCAATGCTGACGAAGGTTGTTGCTGACTAGGAGAACCTTGCTGTGAAATGTCGATCGATCACTGCCATGGAGGCTAAATTTACTGATGTGGTCATAAGAGTGGGTGATGTCAAGAAACAGATCGATTATCTGGAATCATTGGTGAGGGAATTATCTGCTAATCCGCTAGCAACCAAGGTGGATTTGGAGCGTGTCTGGGAGAAGTTGGAGGACATGGAGAACCATAGCCGGCAGAATAACGTCCGAATTGTCAGAATTCCTGAGGCCGAAGGGGGTCAGGATACGGTGAAATTCCTGGATGGGCCACGATCAATTCTGGCCAAATTTCTGAGATCATCCGATAAAGATCTTGTGATATGTGAGGAGTAAAGGAAGGCTTTCTTGGAAGAACCACAGCATTTTCTTGTTCCCAGATTTTGCAAACTCGACAAGAGACAAACGCAATAGATTCAAGGAATGCAAGAAACTTTTACATCAACAGAAGGTTGCTTTTCCACTGATATTACCGGCCAAATTGAGAATAGATGCCAAGGATGGCCATAAAACATTCACATGCACACTGAAAAATTGTCCAATTTCTCTGATCCAGATAGACATATTGTCCAAAATTTTGGCTAACCGAATAAGTTATGACATCTCTTATACATACAGATCAGGTGGGGTTTATTCGGGGCCATAGCTCTTCTGATAGCATTAGGCATTTCATCAATATCATGTGGTGAAGGGTGAATGATTAGACTCTGAACACTGCCATCTCAGCAAATGCTGAAAAGGCGTTTGATATGGTAGAATGGGATTATCTTTAAGATTTTGGAAATGTACTGGGAATAATGGGTTTGGGAATAATTTTATTGGATGGATTAAGTTAATTTGTAGCGCCACTACCGGCTGTCTATAAACAAATGGATTAATATCAGATTATTTTACTCTGGATAAGGGCACCCAGCCAGGTTGCCTCTTTCCCCCTTATTGTTCTGTCTTGCCCTGGAACCATTAGCAAGCCGCGATAATAAAAGAGGGTGATTTTCCATGGGTGGTGGCGGAAGGTGTGGTGCATAAGCTTTTGCTTTGCGCAGATGATATTATATTATTCGTCTCCGACCCTACTAGATCTATGCCTTGCCTCCACAGAATTATTAATTCCTTTTCTAAATTCTCAGGATACAGAGTTAACTAGTCTAAATGCGAAGCTTTGGCTCTGACAGTGTACTGCCTGGTAACGCCTTTTCAGCCAGGCGCCTTCCGGTGGCCCAAACAGTGCATTAAGTATTTGGGTATTTTATTCCCAACAAATTTGTCTGATTTAGTTAATTTTGACCCTTTAATAAAAAGGTTTGAGCGCGATGTGGGCAGGTGGGCTTCATTACGTTTATCTATGATTGGGATGGTTAATGTTATGTATGGTTCAATATTTTGTGATTCCCAGGTCTCAATTCTTTAGGTATTTACAGCTGCGCCACTAGCATTGTACTATTTTTGGGAGTAGCATACACCCCCTAAAGCAGCAGATACTTTGGGAGTAGTGATTACTGCTATTGGAAAAGGTCATGAGGTATCAGTGTATTAATTACTCCCTGCTAATTCAGTGTCTAGGGGACGGATCTTTAATTTCTCTAAAGAGATTATGGGAGAAAGATTTAAACTTGGTATTGGTGGAGGGAGTGTGGGCTAGGATTCTAAAAAATGTCAAGTCTAGAGATGCAAGGGTGTGTCTTACTCAATTTTCGATTTTACATTGATTCTATTGGACCACCTCTAGATTGTATAGGCTTGGTCTGAAAGACACACCCACCTGTGTCGCTGCCAATCAGAAGATGGGGACACAACCCATGTCCAATAATTTTGGTTGAGGGTTCAGAGATTCATGTGTGACATATTAGGGACTCAAATTACTTTTAGCCCCAGACTCTGTATTTTAGGTGATGGGGTGGTCATTAATATAGGGGTAATCACATAAAAAACTGGGTCCTAGCCGGTGTTATGATTGGCAGACAAGTTATCCTTAGGGGATGGAAGTCAACTGGAGCACCCTCATTTCAGGAGTGGTGCACAGAAATGGGCAGGGTGGCAGCATTTGAGGAGGTGTTGCATAGAAGGAATTTTGGCCCATTCCTCCAGACAGAACTGGTGTAACTGATTCAGGTTTGCAGGTCTCTTTGCTCACACAAGCTTTTTCCGTTTTGCCCAAAAATTTTCTAGCGGATTGAGATCAGGGCTTTGGGATGTCCACTCCAATAAGACTTTGTTGTCCTTAAGCCATTTTGCCACAACTTGAGGTATGTTTGGGGTCATTGTCTATTTGGAAGACCTATTTGCGACCAAGCTTTAACTTCCTGGCTGATGTCTTGAGATGTTGCTTCAATATATCCACATAATTTTCCTTCTTCATGATGCCATCTATTTTGGGAAGTGCACCAGTCCTTCCTGGAGCAAAGCACCCCCACAACATGGGATGGTGTTCTTTGGCTTGAAAGCCTCACCCTTTTTCCTCTGTGCATAACGAGTCATTATGGTCAAACACTTCAATTTTTAGTTTTTATCAAACAAAAGGACATTTCTCCAAAAAATAAGATCTTTGTCCCATGTGGACTTGCAAATTGTAGTCTGGCTTTTTATGGCTTTTTTGGGGCAGTGGCTTCTTCCTTGCCAAGCAGCCTTTCAGGTTATGTCGATATAAGACATGTTTTACTGTGGATATACAGGTCACTATCAGAGCAACCTGGGCTCTCATAACACCTGAGCAGTGCCACAGACTGATCGACTCCATGCCACGCCGCATTGCTGCAGTAATTCAGGCAAAAGGAGCCCCAACTAAGTATTGAGTGCTGTACATGCTCATACTTTTAATGTTCATACTTTTCAGTTGGCCAACATTTCTAAAAATCCTTTTCTTAAGTAATATTCTAATTTTCTGAGATACTGATTTTGGGGTTTTCATTAGTTGTCAGTTATAATCATCAAAATTAAAAGGAATGAACACTTGAAATATATCAGTCTGTGTGGAATGAATGTATACATTATATAAGTTGCACTTTTTGAATGGAATTACTGAAATAAATCAACTTTTTGATGATATTCTAATTATATGACCAGCACCTGTAGATACACGTCTACCTGTTTCCTCCAGCATCTTCACAAGTTCCTTTGCTGTTGTTCTTGGATTGAATTGCACTTTCCGGACCAAACTACGTTCATCTATAGGAGACAGAATGCATCTCCTTCCTGAGCAGTATGATGGCTGCGTGTTCCCATGGTGTTTATACTCGCGTACTATTGTTTGAACAGATTAACGTGGTACCTTCAGGATTTTGGAAATTGCTCCCAAGGATGAACCAGACTTGTGGATGTCCACAATTAATTTTCTGAGTTCTTGGCTGATTTCTTTTTAATTTCCCTCGATGTCAAGAAAACAGGCACCGAGTTTGAAGGTAGGCCTTAAAATACATCCACAGGTACACCTCCAATTCAGTACACCTCCTATCAGAAGCTAATTGTCTAAAGGCTTGACATAATTTTCAGGAATTCTCCAAGCTGCTTAAAGGCACAGTTAACTTAGTGTATGTAAACTTCTGACCCACTGGAATTGTGATATATATAGTCAAATAAAAGTGAAAAATACCTGGCATCATGCACAAAAGTAGACGTCCTAAACGACAAGTCAAAACTATAGTTTGCTAATATTATATATGTGGAGTGGTTAAAATGTGTTTTAGTGACTTAAACCTTAGTGTATGTAAACTTTTACATTTTAAGGTCTATGTATCAAGTTAAAAGTAGCTGGAAACTTTTCAAATCTTTTCTTGAGATCACTGCATTTTGTTGTGCTTCGTCCAGCTGTCAAGAACACATCCTAATGTGTGACCACCGGCTATCTTTTGCTGGCAGCATTGCTTATAATGTTTGTTGAGGCCCCCTGCTGACACACCTTTTAAAAACTCCAAGATAAATGTTCATGTTCAGTCTTGGTAGGAAAATACATAATTTTGCTGAATATATGTACAGGTCAGGGGGCATGAATACAGAAACTATAAGCTCCAAGAATGAGCTGGAGTTATTACAATCTTATATTTACACTTTTTTAATTTATGGATGAAAAAGAAAGATACAGCTGCTAGGTGGTTTTCTGAAATGCCAATAGAGCAAATGGAATGAGAAAAATACTTCAGGAACCCAGGCTGCTCAAAATGTCATGGTCACACATTTGTGAGATTAGTCAAATTATTATTCAAAGCTTTAATAATGCCATTGTGTACAAGTAATGCCAGAGTTTTAATGATTATATTGGATTCCTTCTTTGGCTGGATGCAGAGCCACACAGTTGTAGTTTCTGTTTGGTGCCTGTCAACTATTCAGTTGTGTTAGCCTGACACCTTGTGGCAAAAGCTGAAAACTTCACAATCAGAATACGAGAGCAAGTATACCTACCCCTTTTTTTGCAGCAGTTGGCTTCTTCTTTCCAATGATGGAGGGTTTCACTTCTGAAATCAGACAGCATAGAACAGTTAGTCAGAGATCAGCAAACCAGTAACCAACTCCAAGCTCACATTAGCCTAGTGAATAAATATTCTTCAGAGAGATATCATTAGTGCATGACAAGTGAGGCAATGGCATACACCGCCCAGAGAAATATCATGCCAGCAAAGCCAAAGGGAAGGGAAGAGGTCACACCTACACACAATCAATTTGATTATTAAGAGCATGAAAGCCTTAAAAGTGTGTACTTGGAACAGTAGGAACAGGCCAGAACTCTATACACTGCACATTCATTAGTGGACTGGACCTATGATCTCTAGAAAGTCCAAACAGCCTGAAGTTGTCCCAAGTTTCTGAGACAAACGAAATTAAGTTTAAGATTTACTTAGAACACATTCAGATCAATAATGAAAAACCGTTCTAATCTCATTCCAGTGCACATCAATCCAGACTGTGTGTGTCTGTTACCGGCACCTCCTCTGCTGATGCGCTTCCTTCAAATATTTGACTACACATTGTCTTATGTTAACGTGGACAGACGATGAAGACTATAGCTCGACTACGCAAAAAACATCTGATTGTAATTGCACATGTAAACATACTGTTTAAATGCACAATGAAAAAATATAAGTGATTTAAAGAAAAATCTGATATTATTTAGCAAATAAACACCTTTATCTGCATTCTGTCAACTTATCAGGATTAATGTGCGCATGTCTGTTTATGTTGACAAAGACCTTAGAAAAACCTGATTATTTCAAAATCTTATGTCAATGCAGTCTTGGTGTGTTTTTTTTTTTGTGCTGATTTATTTTAAAAGTTATAGGCCTTTGTTGCACGTTTCCTTAATACACGAGTCAATCGAAACCGATGACATGGGCATTGTGATCATCATCAAAAATAACCATTAATGTTAATACTGCAAAATGCATGTGTACGACTCCACAAACTCTAAATCTAGCCTAACTACAACCCTTTCAGCTAAAATGTAGGTACACATAGAAAAGTATATATACAGTGGATAGAAAAAGTCTACACACCCCTGTTAAAATGCCAGGTTTTTGTGATGTACAAGAATGAGACAAAGATAAATCAAATCAGAACTTTTTCCACTTTTAATGTGACCTATAATGTGAACAACTCAATTGAAAAACAAACTGAAATCTTTGTGGGGGAAAAATGAAAAACCTTACAATAATCTGGTTGCATAAGTGTGCACACCCTCTTATAACTGGGAATGTGGCCAGAATTAACCAATCATATTCAAACTCATGTTAAATAGAAGTCATTACACACCTGCCATCATTTAAAATGACTGATTAATCACAAATAAAGTTCAGCTGTTCTAGTAGAATTTTCCTGACATTTTCATAGTTGCATCTCAGAGCAAAAGCCATGGTCCACAGAGAGCTTCCAAAGCATCAGAGGGATCTCATTGTTGAAAGATATCAGTCAGGAGAAGGGTAAAAAAGAATTTCCAAAGCATTAGATATGCCATGGAACACAGTGAAGACAGTCATCATCAAGTGGAGAAAATATAGCACAACAGAGACATTACCAAGAACTGGACGTCCCTCCAAAATTGATGAAAAGACGAGAAGAAAACTGGTCAGGGAGGCTTCCAAGAGGCCTACAGCAACATTAAAGGAACTGCAGGAATTTCTGGCAAGTACTGGCTGTGTGCTACATGTGACAACAATCTACCATATTCTTCATATGAATGGGCTATGGGGTAGGGTGGCAAGACAGAAGCCTTTTCTTACAAAGAAAAACATCCAAGCCCGTCTGAAGTTTAAAAATACAAACATCAAGTCTCCCAAAAGCACATGGGAAAATGTGTTATGGTCTGATGAAACCAAGGTTGAACTTTTTGGCCATAATTCCAAAAGGTATGTTTGGTGCAAAAACAACTGCATCACCCAAAGAACACCATACCCACAGTGAAGCATGGTGGTGGCAGCATCATGTTTTTCTTCAGCTGGAACCGGGGCCTTAGTCAGGGTGGAGGGAATTATGAACAGTTCCAAATACCTGGCAATTTTGAAAAAACCTTCAGGCATCCGTTAGAAAGCTGAAGAATTTGTTCACATTTCAGCATGACAACGACACCAAAGCACACATCCAAATCCACAAAAGCATGGCTTCACCAGAAGAAGATTAACGTTTTGGAATGGCCCAGCCAGAGCCCAGACCTGAATCCAATTGAACATCTGTGGGGTATCTGAAGAGGGCTGTGCACAGGAGACGTCCTCGCACTCTGACAGATTTGGAGCGCTTTTGCAAAGAAGAGTGGGCAAATATTGCCACGTCAAGATGTGCCATGCTAATAGACTCCTACCCAAAAAGACTGAGTGCTGTAATAAAATCAAAAGGTGCTTCAACAAAGTATTAGTTTGGTTATGCAACCAGGTTATTGTGAGTTTTTTCTTTTTCCCCCACAAAGATTTCAGTTTGTTTTTCAATTGAATTGTTCACGTTACGGGTCACATTAAAGGTGGAAAAAGTTCTGACTTGATTTATCTGTCTCATTCTTTTACATCACAAGAACCTGGAATTTTAACAGGGGTGTGTAGACTTTTTATATCCACTGTATTTATATTATACATAGCAACAGTAATGCTTATTGAAAATCTGGTAACACTTTACAATAAAGTTCCAACTGGTTCATTTAAGCCTGCTTTATTTTCACAAGCAAAATTGTGCGCGCCTGTCACTATAACATGCACCGCGAGCTGCAGTGTGCACTCAATCTTCAGATGCTTCTATTAGCAATATGATTACTGAACACATTTGTGCTGAAACTGATTTATTGACAGTCCACATGCTTAGTTAAATTAGTCACAACAATTAACTTGATCATTGATGAATTACTGTATTTACACCCCTATCGGAAACAAAAGGACAGATGGAAAGCTTAAAGCCCCAATGGGGGGTGGTGATATTGTGATAGAGGAAGGGGTGGGGTTAAAGCGGCGCACACACACACAAAATCAAGCGTCAGTCAATTGCAGAACCATGCTGCTATTTTCCCACTAATCATTTGGCAAAAAGCAATTTCGAAATGATTCAAATCACCTTTAGGAGGTTGTGACTCGTCTGATGTCAATCTCATTGAGTCCTCTACATTAAAAGAACAGACATAACCGTTACTGAGGGCACAAGCCTCTTTAGCTGAATGGGTTAATATTAATTTGGGGAAAATGTCAGAAAACTTCTTTGCCAGATATAATGGATTGATATTAGCATAGAAAGTACGAAAAGTTTTTGTAAATATTTCTAAAAAATAAGTATTGTAAAATCAAAATCGACCATATTTACTCCCTAATACATGTTAGTGGTCTTATTGTAAATGATTCACATTTTTACATTTTTCTCAAATGTATCATCACTTTTTCTCTCAAATTTGGAACGCCCAATTCACAATGCGCTCTAGGTCATAGTGGTGGTATAGTGCCTCGGCTTCTGAGACCGTCAATCTGCGCATTTTATCACGTGGCTTGTTGACAGCATTACTGCAGAGACATAGCATGTGTGAAGGCTTCACGCTATTCTCCACGGCATCCGCAAACAACTCACCATGCACCCCACCAACAGCGAGAAACATATTATAGCGAACACGAGGAGGCTAACCCAACGTGACTCTACTCGCCCTAGCAACCAGGCCACTTGGTTGCTTAAGAAGCCTGACTGGAGTCAATCAGCATGCCCTGGATTCGAACTTACAACTCCAGGTGTGGTAGTCAGCATCTTTACTTGCTGAGCTACCCAGGCCCCTGATTCACATTATTTTATATAAAAAAATCTTTGCAATCTTTAATAACAATGCAATAACTTTCTCTTCCATTTAAATTACTTTTCTGCTAATGTAACTTAGGCCGTGTAGGATAACGATAATAAATAATGTTAAACAATATCTAGAAAGCACATTGTGACGTTCCTTCTGATATAGAACGCTCACATTTCACATCAGTTCCCTATAATAAAAATCAAGTTGTCATTGAAAATCTCACTTGGAAATACAGCACATTACAAAAGCAATTTGGGTTGCGAACTAGATTTTATATAGACTAATATTATACATTTGCAAAAAAGCATGCAATGTTACAATTCTCATAGTCCTTGCAAAACAAATGTTGTTTGGCAAATAAAAGGTTGATATGCAAGATAAATACTAAATATCAGTAAGTTTTCCAAGCAGGTCCTGGAGCTTGACTTGGTTATGGGATGCATTAATGTTGGTGATATGATCCCATAAAAACATCACATTAAAATAAATCTCTGGGAAGCATTTCAGTTGGAATGGGGTGGTGAATGGAGAACACAATCATGAAAATGTTCTGATGATAATTTGAACATAATAAATATTCTGCCTAGTCATATGCACGCATACAATCGGGCAAATACTCACCCATTGTGGTTTTAGGACTTGTGCTCAGTCCTTCTATACTCGGACCTTCTTCAGGCTCTGTATCACATGGACAAAATCACTTAAAATCAAACTTAATGACAAGTCAAAAATTTGTATGACTGATTGTGAAACACAATGACAATGTGGCTGTTTAAATGTGCAGGTGTTATGATGTTTCAAGAGGAAGTGTTCTCACGGGGGCTAGTAGCCTCTGAAATCTTAGGACTACTCTGCTCCAGTTGAGGGGTTACAGTTACGGCTCCATTTTGATCTGCTGGTGTTGGTGATGCCATGTCCCAGCTGTTAACAGGCTGCAGGTAAAAACACCATGACTGTCAAATTTGACACAGACACAATAACAGCATATACGCATGAGCGTAATCTTTTTATTTTCTGCCCAATTCCCAATGTGCTCCCAATGTGTGGTGTAGTTGCCTCCGTGTCTTAGACCGTCAATCCGTGCATCTTATCACGTGGCTTGTTGTGCGCATTACTGCTGAGACATAGCGTGTGTGGAGGCTCACGCTATTCTCCGTGGCATCCATGCACAACTCACCAAGCATCCCACCGAGAGCGAGAACCACATTATAGCGACCACGAGGAGGTTACCCCATGTGACCCCATCCTCCCTAGCAACCAGGCCAATTTGGTTGCTTAGGAGACCTGATTGGAGTAACTCAGCACACCCTGGATTCGAACTCGTGACTCCAGGGGTGGTAGTCAGCGTCAATACTGTGGAGAGTTTAAAATATTTCGCCAATTCTGTCTGACACTGCTTAAAGTGTTGGTGGGCAGCCGTTACAGGAAGCCAGTGATTATAGTTTATAAAGTTATAAATATGGATATTTTCTTACAAAAACGCATCGCTTCAGAAGGCCGTTGTTAACACCCTGGAACTGTATGGATTACTTTTATGATGGATGGATGTGCTTTTTTGGTCTTCAAAATCTAAGGTACCATTCACTCCCATTATAAAGCTTGGAAGAGAAGGGATATTTTTTAATATAACTACGATTGTGTTTGCCTGAAAGAAGAGTCATATACACCTAGGATGGCTTGAGGGTGAGTAAATTAAATACATTTGGCCCCACTTTATATTAGGTGTCTTTAACTACTATGTACTAACATTAAAATACATACAGTACAATGTTTTTAATGTGTAACTACAGTACATCTTGTTCTGCAAAATTCATTCATTTAGCCTATTTATTTGTTGAATATCTGTTTGTTATGTTAAAGTGCTGCGCTTTGTATCAGTATATCCCTCTAAAAGGCATCTGATTGTGGTCACGTGAACATAACGGAGCCCAATTATACATTATAATCCTAAACACTGACTACTCAATTAAGAAAATTGGTAGTTTTGCTCATCCCTTTTCCAGTCGTTCATAATTACAGGATGAAAAAAAAAAAACTTGACTACAAACACAAAGTGCAATTTCTATTTAGAAACAAATTATATCCACAATGCTATTAAACTTCACAACTTTCCAGGTCAGAATAAAACATAATTTTAAAATGTCCTTATATTTTCAAGATTCCATGACCATTGGAACCATGTTTCTTTCCTTATACTATGTGTCCTTCAAATATCAAAAGTTTGTATTTACAAGAGAAGCACAGTCAACACACACAACTCTTTGTCATACCTGTGTGTGCTCATCAAAGAAATCAGTGTCTTTCTTCTCTGAAGGTGAAGGCTGCGCACAGCCAGAGCTTTCAATCCACAGCTGAACGGTGAAAAGACAAGACAACGTCTCAAATCAAATCAATGTCCTGAACGCAGCACTCAACACATTAGATGTCTGGTAGCATTACATAACCTTTGACTGTGGGAAGGCAAACCCAAATTACAACTGCTGTAACATGGAGTTTGCTCAGTGACTCTCAAGTTCAAAGTTAAGTCAGTATCACAAACAACATGGCCACATATTGAAACCAAACATTATCAACTGAACAGCAACAGAGAGAACAACTAAACCTAATAAAACGAGTTCAGGAACTATATATTTAAATCTGACTGAATAGTAGATTCAAAAGAAGACATTTATATCATGTTATTAGCTTGATAGTATCAATTAATGCAGGGCATAGTTGACTTTATATGGAGTGACAATGCTTGAACAGCACGGGGTTTGTATACTCACCTCAGTGCCATACTTGGAGAGTGCAGCGTTGGCAAGCTGTCGAATCTTCTCTCTGTACATCCGAGCCGCACGACTGTTGTACTTCGCATTGGTGTCATTGGTGGTACAGCCATGCTGACGAAAAAAAGCCATCTGTGCACAGAGAGCAAACATGGAAGTAAGGAGAGTGATGTAACTTCACGTACAGAGTCAACATCAGTGGCTAAATTAATGGGGCTGAATTTTAAAGCTGACAGTTCACTCAAAAATTAATATTCTCTCACCATTTACTCACTCTCATGCCATCCCAGATTTGTATGACTTTCTTTGTTTTGCTGAAAACAAACAAATATTTTTAGAACAATATTTCAGCTCTGTAGGTTCATACAATGTGAAAATGGTGGACAGAACTTTGAAGCACCAAAAAGCACATAAAAGCAGCATAAATAGGATCCACAAGACTCCAGTGGTTTAAACTATATCTTCAGAATCGATATCGGTCAATAATTAAGTGCTTTTTTTTTATTTTTTTACTATAAATCTCAACTTTCAAATTCTTTTTTTGTTTTTGGCGATTCACATTCTTTGTACACATCACTGTCTACTGGGCAGGGAGGAGAATTTATAGTAAAAAATTGCTTAAATATTGATCTGTTTCTCACCCACTCCTATCATATCTCTTCTGAAGATATAGATTTAACCACTGGAGTCTTTTGGATTACTTTTATGCTGCCTTTATGTGCTTTTTGAAGCTTCAAAGTTCTGGCCACTATTCTCTTGCATTGTATGAACCAACACACCTGAGATTTTCTTCAAAAAATGTTTTGTTTAGGATTTGGGTGAGAAGGCATGAGGGTGAGTAAATGATGAGAGAATTTTACATTTTAGGTGAGTTATCCCTTTAAATGCAGAACTAAAGTATTTGAATGCATGCTTTTATGGAGTAGTTTAAAAGGGAAGAACTGACCGCATTGGCATTGCCTCCAACCTGCATACATCTCAACTGAAACCAGCTCCAGTTGGAATCGAGCTCTGTGGATCTGAAAAGATTGCCAACAAAGTCACTTAACACTGAAACACTCACAGGCTGCCTAAACTACTCTTGTAATTGTGCTGGATTATTCATTAGTGAATATTAAAAAACTGTAAACAAAAAGACAATTGTCAAATCATTCCAGCATTTATATACACGAGTCAAGAGATTAAGTTGAAGTGTCTTTTATTTTGATTCTACAAGTACTCTTCATGTCCCAGCTTAATATACAGAGAGGACATTATGAAAGCAATTTGTGGGTTAATTCCCCAAAAAGTGTAAAACTGTGTGGTGCAAAAAATTGCTCTGTTTGCTTGAGCATCCCAACCAGTCTGAGATGGTCACATTTGCTCAACCATTGGTGTGTGTATGTGTCATTACAAACAGTGATTATTCATGCGGTTCTGTTTGGTGATGCTAATGGCACAGAAATTACACTTCAGCTTTAAGATCAAGCAAAGTGATGAAGTCTATTGGATGAGTGGCAAAACTTCAAACAATGTCAAAGTTCTACTGTCTACTTTCTGCAATGCATGACCAATAAAAACAACCAATGACAGACGTTCACATGACATCACAATACAATAAAAGAGGTAAACAATAGAGAGCCAGACATACCTGATAAAACTTAGGTGCACTCCCAAGGAGCGATGAATTCCAGAACAATCAATGCACAAAAACACGCCATATGAAATACTAGCCCAACTCGGATTCTTAGCGGCACAGTCAAAGCAGGCCTAGAAATAAAATACAAACATGTGCAAAACGATTTATAAAAAATATTAATAGTAATTAACACTTCGTCATGGTTACCAAACCTTGTAAAAAAATCTCATCTCGTCTATATTTTCCAGCTTGAAAATTCATCACTCAAATTCCTTGATAATTTCAGGTTTCCATGACTTTAGGGGGCCTGCTATAAAATGGCTTAAATGCCTTTAAAGATCACAGACAGACATTGGGGTTTTGAAACTGATCTGGTTGATCTGGTTCGCCAACATGCTCTGGCCCTATCCTGGGATAAGAGTCAGTATATATACTTTTAGCATGCTGACCACAGGTCTGTAGTTAACTATTTAAATAAGAAAATATAGGAAAATAAACTAAATCAAAGTTTCATGACATTTCATGCTATTCGAAAATGTAACTAATTATGCCACCATGTTACAAAACATATTTTCACACAAATTGGTGTGTTTGATCTATGTTTGAGACGGTCTAAGCACGCAACTGAGTAAGTATTGATGGACAGTCTGCAGGTCCAGTACATTATTACAGGGCGAGTCGTTTTCACCTCCTCTGCGTCATTCTCAGCTGACAATCAAGACGAAAAACTGTAATCAAGTGATTTCGTTCAAGACAGCTAGTTTTGTTTTTGTTTTTGTAATTATTCTTGTTTCATAGATTGTTACTGGACTGTTTTTCAGGTGTGATTTTGATAGTAAATCTGTTACTATGTTGACGAGACAGGCCGTATCAGCACCGGTTTAAGGAAAGACAATTGACACGTAATCCCACACGAAACACACACACACACTGATGTCTCTGAATAGGCAAAAATTATGATTTTAATGAAGACAGAACGGCTTCAGTAAGATATCTCGCATTACCTTGTTTGTGGGAATGGAGCGCAGTCGTTTAAAAATAGTGAGAATTTCTGTTTTGTTCGGTTCCGACGCCATCTCGCCAACACTGATCAGAGTGAACACAGAAACCACTGCATATTAAGGAACACCGGAAAACGTGTTTTACAAAATAAAGGTCTCTAGACACGAAACAGTTTAAACGTAAAAGGCAAATTAATAGTCTATTTAGAATAATTTCCATTACTGGAAAAATATATCCCATCCTTCAGTATGTCATTTAGAGAACTGTTAGCTTGTCTTATAGTTGAAAAACTCTAAAGCCTAAATGCATGTATTTTATAAAATATGGGGTTTATTCTTTGAATTTATAAATAATCAAAACTTGGAGAATCGAGACAGTCACAATATATAGACAAAATAGCCCTTTATTTATTCTGTTGTCATATTCTCTGCACATATTAAAGAGTTTAATGGTTATATGGTTAAATTATATTTTTCTTTGTTTATCTTTCTGTTTTCTCTTTGAGATGGCAATAACCAAAGTGGAGTATATATATGCTATGTGCGCAAAAAATACAAAATAAAAAAAAGATACAAAACAATAGATAAAAGTATGTATTAAAAAGAAGGGACACTAAAACTACATCCTGTTTTGTTTTTGTTTTTTTTTGTTTTTTTTCCAAATCTCCTAAAAAGAGGAAGAACTCAGAAAATGATGATTATAATATCGGGGTATCTGCTTATTGCCATTAACTTAAATCAAGACTTCTTTAGTGTCTCATGTAAAGATTCCATGCTGAGCTGCATTAAGAGAAATTTACAAACAATATCAAAATGTAAAATAAATTATTTGTATTGAATACAAACTTTGTTTATTACAACAATACAACAAAAATTAATCCACTGTGTATGAAAATACTCGCCATTACATACTAATAAATTAATAACAACAACAACACTAAAATAAAAATATAATAAGAAGCTATAGTGGTCAAATCAAATAACACTGTTTTAACCAAAAATATAACTTGCTTGAAAAAGTGCATATTACTTTTAAGTAAATATCTTGTCACAACTCCTTTTAAATACTAGCTGCGATTTTTAAGAACCTGCATTTATGAATAAAATATTGTATGAAAATAATGACATTATTTCTTAGAAAAATATTGTTTTCCTCTATTTGAATCCAAATTTCCCCCCGCAGACCGCAACTCCGACACAGCGGGGCGACATTGCGTCACTGCGTCATTGTCCCACTGACGTATCTGTCGGGAGTTCAGTGTTAATTCTGACGGCAGCAGGTACAGCAGTCAGCCGCACTACGCATGTTATCATTATCACCATTATCTCTCCTCGAGCGCAGGGGAACTTTGGAACACTTATTTTACTTACACGTTTCCATAAGCATTTTTTGTCGGTATTATTGGGTTCATTCGTGTTTGGCAAAGATGGACTTCTTCGCCATCTTCAGTAAGTCGTGTTGTGATTTTTTTCAGGTGGCCGGTGTCTCTGAATCCTTCACCGGGCACGTCAACGCTCTCATCCGCTCCGTCATCCTTCAGGTAAAGAGGCCGGTGACAGCCATCTGTTGAATTACACCACCGGATTACAGACACACGTTTGTCACTATACACTGCAAAATATTCCTGATCAATGAGATATTCGCTTGCAATGTAATTGCAAAGTAATTTGATCTAATATTGAATAATTTGTCAAATGTTTGTACACGTTTATGTAGCTAATGAGAATCCCTGAAATAAAATATAAAATATGTTGTATGTTGTGCGCAATACACTACAGTGCAAAACAATCTATGAAAAACTCATGCGAGCAGTTGCTCTAGTTTTTCTTTTCTTTTTTTGGAAAGTACCCTAATTTAAAAAAAAAAAAAAAAAAAAAACTTTCATACTTGTAGGAGAGGACTGGGAATAACTCACAATGACTTCAGTCTTAAATACAAGCTGGATAATGAGTTTGAGCTTGTGTTTGTGGTGAGTGTTTTCTGTCCTTTTGATTCTGTATTCATTGAACATGTTGAAAAAACAATAATTATTTTTTGCGATTCCGTTTAGTTACGCTATAGTGGCACAGAAAAGACACACTTTACACAGTAAACCCTAAAGTTGTCATTACTTGAAATATATTTACTCAAATATATACTCAAATATTTAAGTTCATTGAAACTATTTATCTTAGAAATCCATAGACTTAAGGTTTTTAGTGTTAATAACTCAAACTACTGAGTTCAAAATCGAGGCTATAGGGATTACCCATAATCTTTTGCTGCAATCATTATTAAATCATGTTTCCTTGGTCTGAGAGAACATATGGGGGCATTTAAATCGTTTTTATTAAGAATTTGTTGTATTGTGATGTTTTGTTGCAAATAGATGTTTTGTGTGATGTCACCATTAGGGTGATCTATTTTGGTCATGTTGGACCCTGTTAACACTCTCAGTTAAACAGCAAGTGTATTCAATAGAAATACTCAAGTTTTGGAAGACCCCATTACTCAGTGGTTTTGAGGGAATGAGTTTACTCAATCAGATGAGTGCAATGAACTCATTTGTGTTTTCAGTCTAATATGTTGACTCTACTCATCGAATTGAGTAATGGCGTCTCCAAAACTTGCGTTAAGTTATCTTAACTTGGTGATAATATAGAATTCATTTAAATATTTAAGTGAAATTAACTAGATTTTACTCAGATTTGCTATTCAAATGCTGTCGTTTCTAATAATTTTAAGTGAATGGAGTCAAATTTCGCTCATACAATTACACAGCTTAAATAAAGAAGATGATACCTGGTCAGTCATTAAATCAACTTATTTCTCCACAGAAATGTAGAGACAGCTGTACTTTAGTTGCGCATGCACAAGGAAAACTGTGATACTGTTAACAGGGTCCAAATTGAGTAAAGGTGACACAGATCACACTAATGGTGACATCACACAAAACAAATATTTACAACAAAATAACATAAATAATACTATAAAAGAGATAAAACCTCTATGAATTCTATGTAAATGCCTCCCATATGTTAATGCTGACCAAGGAAACATAATTCAATATTTCAAGTGCAAGGCATTGTGGGAATTCTCTGTAGCCTCAATCTTGAACTCGATTGTTAATAGTTATTAACAATTAAAATCTAAATCTATGGATTATTTTTATTAAAAAAAAAAATTTAATCCCATTTTCTCCCCAATTTGGGATGCCCAATTCCCACCATTTAGTAGATCCTCGTGGTTGCACGGTTACTCACCTCAATCTGGTTGGTGGAGGATAATTCTCAGTTGCCTCCGCTTCTGAGACCATCAATCGACGCATCTTATCACGTGCCTCACTGTGCATGACACCGCAGAGACTCACAGCATGTGGAGGTTCATGCTGCCCTCCGTGATCCATGCACAATTTACCACGCACCCCACTGAGAGCGAGAACCACAAATTGCGACCATGAGGATGTTATCGCATGTGACTCTACCCTCCCTAGCAACCGGGCCAATTTGGTTGCCTAGGAGACCTGACTGGAGTCACTCAGCACACGCTGGATTCGAACACGGGACTCAAGGGGTGATAGTCAGCGTCAATACTCGCTGAGCTTCCCAGGCCCCCAAGTCAATGGATTATTAAGAAAAATAAGTTCAAGGATATGAGTTATGAGCCCAAAACTTGACAGTAATTTCAAGTAATATTTAATTAATTGTTTTTAGTGTACTTTTAAGATATATGCAAAATAAATTAAAAGTGCATGTGCGTCTTTTGTAGAGAGGCGGAGGAGAGCAGCAAAGTCAAGGCACCTGTCCTTATTAGGAATTTCAATGAGTCCCATAAGTCCAAAAAACTGTGAAGTCCATGGTTGAAATAAAGGAGGGCGATAAAAGCAAGAAACAACGAGGCAAGAAAAATAAAAATGCCAAAAAGGAAGGTGAGAAAGAAAAGAACATTGCATTTAAGGAGAATTGATGGTGCTTTTAGAGTTTGATAAAAGGGATAGTTCAAAGAATAGATCATTTACACACCCTCATGTTGTTCCATCCAAACCAGTATGAATGGCTTTCTTTCTTACGTGGAAAGTAGACTTTAGGCTGAATGACAGCCTCTATCGCCATTCACTGACATTCTATGTGACCATATCTTTATTTACTCATCACTGTGTCAGCTGAATCAGGAGGGGATCAGGCAAAAGTGGCCTCACAGGCTGCCTCAAAAAAGGCAGTGGAGAATGGAAACGAGGACCTGACCCAAGATGAGATTAAGAGGGACATTTCCAAGTTAAAAAGCAAACAGTCTGGTGGAGGAAAAGTAGAAAAGACCAGGTATGAGACATTAGGAATGGTTTTAAAACACGTCTTACATTGCAGATGAAGCCACAGTTTTTAGCTCACCTCAAGATGTCACAGAAGAATGTCCTGATTTAAATCTAAATCCAACAAGGTGTCTCAGAAATCTTTTGATGACCATGACTTCACTGAGGGTGAGCAAATAATGATGGGTGAACTATCCCTTTAATTGGCATGTTTTTTGCTGTTGTTCACAGTAAATCTCCTAAACTCCAGAAGCCAAAGGGGAAGGCGAAGCAGGTGTGGTATAGGGGTGGAAAAAGCACTGGAAATCTGGACTACAGTGAAACCAATGGCAACAAGTCCAGTGACACACAAACCCAAGACAAGGACACCCATGTACCAGAGGGTAGAGTCACATGGAGTAACTTTCTCAAGGTCCCTATAATGTGATTCGCTCTTGGTGGAGCATGTGTTGAGTTATGTGTTGATGCTGCGGAGAGTAGCGCAGGCCTCCATACACATTACATCTCCACGGTAACATGCTCAAGCCACGTGATAAGATGTGCGGATTGACTGTCTCAGAAGCGGAGGCCGCTGAGATTCGTCCTATGCCACCCGGACTGAGTTGTGTCACTACGCCACCATGAGGACTTAGAGTGGATTGGGAATTGGGCATTCCAAATTGGGGAGAAAAAAGAAGAGTTTTTTTAGTTATAGCTCCACAAAATATTATCTGCTTATGACGATCAGAAACTACTCATGCTCAAAATAATGCCTTAAAAGTTTGTTAATTTTTTAGTTTTTGTCAAATTTGCAACATTACAGCATAATGCAGCATTTGCTGAAAGTGAAATGTGCTATAAATGTGCCATTGCTGCTTCATTTAGTAAATGTAATGTATTAAAAAAAAAAAAAATATTGCTAGTATGGTCATTAACAAAAATAACCTTGAATTGAACTTTGTAAATATTGTAAATATTGAATTGTAAATATTATCTTTAACATTTTTAATTCAATAAATTATATTGTTTGTGACAATATATAAATTATAACTGGATGCAATTGAAATTAAGCAGAAAGCTCTGGACTAATCTTCAGGTGTAATACTTGTTTTTTTAGCCAATAATGTAGCAGCCGAAATAGCCTCCCAGCTCTGTGACTCTGTGGCCAAGAAACTGGAAGGCAAAGTCATGGGCAGATTCACCAGTGAGTACAGCACACACCTGCTGAACAGCCAGTCCAAATAAGAGCCTTCCCACAAACATGTGCATTTTCTCACATCTGTACATTGAGGGTTTGTCTCTTGTTTCTTTCTGTTTCAAAACTTTCCATGTTGTACTCTCCAGCTGTGGCCTCTACGGTTAAGCAAGCTCTGCTGGAATCTCTGGTGCAGATCCTGCAGCCCAAGCGCCAGGTGGACTTCTTAAGGGACGTGTTGGACGCTCAGTCTCAGCACAAACCTTTCATCAGCACCTTCTGTGGTGTCAACGGTGTTGGAAAGTCCACAAACCTCACCAAGGTCCAACTTCTAAGCACTTCTGGGCCAAGTATTTCAGTGCCTTTTATCTCTCACTCTGCAAGTAAACCGAGGTGTATACTAAATGAATCGAATGAACTTATTCTATGAAAACTTTTTGAAATAGATATTGTATTTTTGATTGAACTTTTACTTCAACATGGTACATTTGCTGCGCTCTGTGGGAAAGTAGTTCATCTTATAATGATCAGAGCGTTCATGTCACATGACTTTTTTTATTACAGATCTTTTATTGGCTGATTGAGAATGGCTTCACAGTGCTGATCGCATATAAATGATGAATAATGTATTTTCCTGTAAGCACAAACAGCTGGAATTGGTGCATCATGACAATGCCCTCTGGTCTGGACCAGAAATTTCAATTAAATAACTAGATAGGTAAAGATAAAGTTGGCTGAGACAAACTTTGATTTTGGCTTGACAAAGCATTGTCTGAAAGTTGAAACTAGTTTTAAAAGTTTGATGGTTGCACATAGATTACTAGGTAGATAGACAGACAGACCATCCCAGAAAGTCAGATAAACAGTCAAAAAGATGGATGGAGAAAGAGCAACTTAAGCAGATCAAAGGCCTTTTGTCGGTTTGTTTATATCTTTTAATATTTTGAAAGTTGAGGTTTTAATTGACGAGCATTCCGTTGGGCCCTGTTTAAACATTCTGTCAATGTGAGTCTATGGGATTTTTCCTATTTATTTTATTGCTCGCTGTGCGAAAACCGTAAATCTGGTCAGTTAGGAAAGACATAGCACGGTAAGTCAGAAAATTCTGAAGGTCAGCACCAAGTTTCGTGGATGTAATCTCTAGAAGTGTTCAAATTTTGGTTTTAATTGAGGGATTAAAAAAAAAAAAAGACAAATCAAGTTTGTGGAATAACAATATTTTGGGATTGTCAAGCCAAAATAATGACATTGAGACTTAACTTTTTGATAGCCATAGAACTGTAATATCATTTTATGCATTTAAAAATATGAATACTTTTGTATTCTACAATAAAATATTATTACTATTTAAATACATTATTTACATTAATATTGCTATAAAAGTAATATATATATATATATATATATACACACACACACACCGCTCTGGACAAAAATTAAGAGGCCACTGCAAAATTATCAGTTTCTCACTGATTTTCTATTTACAGGTATGTATTTGAGTAAAATGAACATTTTCGTTTTATTCTATAAAATACAGACAACATTTCTCCCAAATTCCAAATACAAATATTTCCATTTAGATTATTTAATTGCAGAAAATTTCAACTTTCTGTTGTACAAAAAAAAAATGAAAATATGCAGTGTTTTCAGACCTCAGATAATGCATAGAAATCAAGTTCATATTCATTTTTAAATAACACAACACTAATGTTTTAACTTAAAAATTAGCATATTGTGATAAAGTTCATTATTTTCCATAATGTAATGATAAAAATTAAACTTACATATATTTTAGATTCATTGCACACCAACTGAAATATTTCAGGTCTTTTATTGTTTTAATACTGATGATTTTGGCATACAGCTCATGAAAACCCAAATCTCAAAAAATTAGCATATTTCATCCGACCAATAAAAGAAGTGTTTTTAATACAAAAAAAAAAGTCAACCTTCAAATAATTATGTTCAGTTATGCACTCAATACTTGGTCGGGAATCCGTTTGCAGAAATGACTGCTTCAATGCGGCGTGGCATGGAGGCAATCAGCCTGTGGCACATCTGAGGTGTTATGGAGGCCCAGGATGCTTCGATAGCGGCCTTAAGCTCATCCAGAGTGTTGGGTCTTGCGTCTCTCAACTTTCTCTTCACAATATCCCACAGATTCTCTATGGGGTTCAGGTCAGGAGAGTTGGCAGGCCAATTGAGCACAGTAATACCATGGTCAGTAAACCATTTACCAGTGGTTTTGGCACTGTGAGCAGGTGCCAGGTCGTGCTGAAAAATGAAATCTTCATCTCCATAAAGCTTTTCAGCAGATGGAAGCATGAAGTGCTCCAAAATCTCCTGATAGCTAGCTGCATTGACCCTGCCCTTGATAAAACACAGTGGACCAACACCAGCAGCTGACATGGCACCCCAGACCATCACTGACTGTGGGTACTTGACACTGGACTTCAGGCATTTTGGCATTTCCTTCTCCCCAGTCTTCCTCCAGACTCTGGCACCTTGATTTCCGAATGACATGCAAAATTTGCTTTCATCCGAAAAAAGTACTTTGGACCACTGAGCAACAGTCCAGTGCTGCTTCTCTGTAGCCCAGGTCAGGCGCTTCTGCCGCTGTTTCTGGTTCAAAAGTGGCTTGACCTGGGGAATGCGGCACCTGTAGCCCATTTCCTGCACACGCCTGTGCACGGTGGCTCTAGATGTTTCTACTCCAAGGTCTGGAATCGGTCCTTCTCCACAATCTTCCTCAGGGTCCGGTCACCTCTTGTCGTTGTGTAGCGTTTTTTGCCACACTTTTTCCTTCCCACAGACTTCCCACTGAGGTGCCTTGATACAGCACTCTGGGAACAGCCTATTTGTTCAGAAATTTCTTTCTGTGTCTTACCCTCTTGCTTGAGGGTGTCAATGATGGCCTTCTGGACAGCAGTCAGGTCGGCAGTCTTACCCATGATTGCGGTTTTGAGTAATGAAACAGGCTGGGAGTTTTTAAAAGCCTCAGGAATCTTTTGCAGGTGTTTAGAGTTAATTAGTTGATTCAGATGATTATGTTAATAGCTCGTTTAGAGACCCTTTTCATGATATGCTAATTTTTTGAGATAGGAATTTTGGGTTTTCATGAGCTGTATGCCAAAATCATCAGTATTAAAACAATAAAAGACCTGAAATATTTCAGTTGGTGTGCAATGAATTTAAAATATATGTAAGTTTAATTTTTATCATTACATTATGGAAAATAATGAACTTTATCACAATATGCTAATTTTTTGAGAAGGACCTGTAGAAATCTAAATTTGATGGAATAACCCTGATTTTCAGTCACAGCTTTCATGCGTCTAGGCATGCTCTCAACCAGTCTTTCACGTTGCTGTTAGATGACTTTGCACCACTCCTGGAATACAAATTCTAGAAGCTCAGCTTTGTTTGTTGGCTTGTGGCCATCCATCTTCCTCTTGATCACATTCCAGAGGTTTTCAATCAGGTTCAGGTCTGGAGATTGGGCTGACCATGACAGGGTCTTGATCTGGTGGTCTTCCATCCACACCTTTTTCCTACTGGAAAAACAATCCTCAGAGTTGGGGAACATTGTCAGAGCAGCCTTGCTGAAGCACCCCCAGATCATCACCATCACTTGGAAGAAATTCTGTCAGTACTTTATAGAATAAAACAAAAATTGTAAAGAGTAAATCCATTTTGCAATGCTCTCTTAATTTTTTCCAGAGCTGTGTATATATAGAAATATGAATAATTTGGATATTATTATTATTATTATTAATAATAATACTACAAAGTAATACAATGTTTTCTGCAATGTTGTAGGTTAAATTTAATCAAGCTCTGGCTGATCATTCCAAGACGGACAAGCCCAGACTCATTAATGGCATTGTTCTTACCAAATTTGACACCATAGATGACAAGGTATGACTCCAGAAAACAATTTTAATCCTTCATACCTGCACTATTTCATTTGTTTAGTTGCATTATATGGCCTATATGCATTTTAAATATATATTTGAAAGCTTAAATATTATTTGAAAGCATGTTTCTAGAGATTAGCTTTAGCCCAGTTTTCCGGAGCGGCAGAGCTCTTGTCTGTTGCTTTCTTTTGTAAAGTTCTATAATGTGTCAAATCAAAGGTCTTGTTTGGTTTGAGGGTTGCTAAGAAAAACTGGTTATTGACATGTTTCATAATGTTCCCTTTAGGTTGGCGCTGCCATCTCCATGACCTACATCACAGGTCAGCCCATTGTGTTTGTGGGCACAGGGCAGACGTACAGCGATCTGCGCAGCCTTAACGCCAGGGCTGTGGTCACCGCTCTTATGAAGGCCTGAACTGTACACATGCTGATCTACAAAACAGAGCTTCTTAAGACCTGCTTCTGGGGCATCAAGCAACTGAAATTCAGTTAATGACCTCTCATATTAAAGGTATAGCTCATCTAAAAATGAAAAACCCATATGACACTTTTACTTCCAAAGAAAACAAAAGATGGCAGAATGATAGGTGCAGTCACCATTCACTTTCATTGCATTTTCTTTTCCTTACAATGAAAGTGAATGATGACTGAGGCAAACAATCTACTGTGCGGTGTCATCTTAGACAATGATGACACAATATACATTTTTGGGTGAACTATACCTTTTTTTTTATAAGTGTTCTCTTACTCCCTGCCCAGACAAACAAAGAGGCTAGAGATAGGATTCAAATGTTTTAAGAGATGAAATATATTATAAATGTATTTTGCCTAATTTAATAAATAATGTTACGTGAGTTTCAGAGATCGGCCCACAACACACACTGTTGTTTTCATAAATTCGCTACCGTAGTGCCTCAGCTTAGTCCCATGATGCATTGCTCTGGAAACGGGGCTCTGTAATATTCCACATTGTGCTGTAGTCAGACTCCGAAACAATACTTTTACAGATGCTGCCTTTTCTCATTCCTACTTCACAATGTCTTGTTTTTTTGTTACTCTGGCTTTTCATGTCAGTGAATATGAAGTTTATTAAAAGATTTTCCGCTCAGTGTGAAGGGCGTGGTCTGTTTGCCAAGATATTAGTTGAATGCGCTTACCCAGTGTGTAATTAACACCCTGAAAAATGGACTGGTCGCTCTGTTCCTCCACCTTTATGACATTATAAACCCCTTTTTACTCATCACATGTATGGCAGTCTGATTTCTAAAATGCTGCGTACCAAACTTCCTGAAGCCCTGCCAAGTTACACTGATTTTTTTATGCTGTGCAGTTGTGATTTTGAATTTGACACAAACAAATTCAGAGACCCATATCTCTGTGATTTAACGATACAGGGCCTTAACCTCCTGAGACCCCGCGTCCACATGCGCGGACATTATTTATTGGCTTTGCTATAGGCTAGTCATAATTTCATTTCATTTAAACTGACTGATCTAAGTTCAGGAGACTCTAGGCTGTCATTAAAGGGTTAAAACGTTTGGCACACCAAACAACATGGTGCCGATCTCAGCCTTTGGGAGAAACGGCAACAAAACTACATCTGGTAAGAAACCTCATTAAGTTTTACATTAAAACTTGTTTGAGTCAAAAGAGTTGAGTCTTTAGTTTAATTTGAAAAATGTCATCTTTTTGTTGGGAAAAGCCACGCTGTTATACAATGAACACGGACGTGGACTACAGGCTCATTTTCCTTAAAATATCCTATATTTACTGTGCATTTTCACATTGAGAATCAATGGGTTCATTCAAAAGCTGGAAAATATTGCTTTCGGAGCTTTATTAGTGGGATGAAAAGGTGCATTTTGAACTGTTCTGAGACCAGTGAAGACCGACAGCACACTGGTGGTTAAGTCATTCCCTAAAAAGGGAGCAAGTGAGCATCCTATAGCTTTCCTATGCAGCCAAGTGTATTTACTCCTAGCATCTGGTCAGTTTAAGGTGGAAGATGATGTTTGGATCACTCAACATGTTTAGCAGACATGGGATAATTATAATCAGTTAATAGATTCAGAATTTTTCATGATACGTTTTATTTTATCATGGTTGGCAGTGATTGGATGATGCTGACCATTACTTTACATCAGAAATTAATTTTGATTAAATATCTGTAAAATCTCAAAAACATGAAAAATCAACACTCCTGGAAAAATCTGACTTTCTATTATTTTAAATTTCACAACTTAGTCCCACTGTCCACATATGTTGACATACATTTTAGAAAAACTTTTTCATCTAGAACGCTCCCTTGCTCCCTTATTAGTGAATGACTTACCTCCAGGGTGCTGTCTGTCTTCACTGGTCTCAGAACAGTTTGAAATGCACCTTATTTTCATCCCAACTCCATATACAGCCTCTGAAAGCAACATTCTCCAGCTTTTGGATGTCTCCATCAATTCTAAATGATATAATGCCCATTGAATATTGGATATTTTATGGAAAATTAGCCTAAAGTCCATGTGCGTTGTCATTGTGTTTAACAGTGTGCCATTTCGTGATAAATCTATTACATTTTTAAAATGCCATATGGGATGAAACTAGACTCTTTATCTTTTGACTAAAATGGGTTTCAATGTAAAAAGCTAATTCGTAGTTTTGTTGCTGTTTCCCCCAAAGACAAACTCAGCTGTGATCTGTGCCATGTTTTGTCACATGACTTGGTGCATCAAATATTTAACCTTTTAATGATAGTCTGCAGTCTCCTGAACTGAGATCAGTCAGTTTAAATTAAATGAAATTATGCCTAACCTATAGTGGAGCCAAAACGTAATGTCCACGCATGTGGACATGGGATATCAGGAGGTTATTAATTATGTTATAGGCAGTAAAACAAACTCATGCCATTGGCATGCAATGCAACAAGGGGTTCTGAAGTCAACCGATTTTAGCAATAGACCTACCTACAGTATCTCTGTGTAAAAATAATATAATGACATTATACAGGCATCTTTCTAAGCTTTTTTTCCTGATCTGTAATTTTGCTCCAAAATCATAGGTAAACATTTTGACCCCCTCTACAAAATAATGGATTACTCTGTAAATACTGATTCATGGCATTTTATATTTTGGCTTTTATAATAATTTGTTTATCTTTCTTCAGAGGAGGTTTTCAGAATTCGGTTGATTTGACATGGTTAGTAATTTGTAAAAAACACAATTAATGCTTTTGCTAGACTGCATTACATATGCATTTTTACCCTGACAGTAACGACAGCAGCACATCTGGTATCAAACAGATGTTTTATTTTAAAATAGCATATAAATACCTTAAAGACATTTCTGGACAGAGGTGACAACAGTGGACTACTGTAGTAAAATACAAAAAGTGTATAAACAACTGTTTACATATTTTGTTTAGCACACGAGTGACCAAGGTCTATAAATGGGATACAATTCTCAAAGTGCAATAACATGCAGTGAAATTTGTGTCTTTCATTAACTGGCAGCTTGAGGGGAATAATGCCATTTTTATCATCATTGTCATGTGACCAATTCAAGTAGATTCAGGGAAGCCGAGATGCTTTTAATTACAGTCTGAGAAATTACATGACTTTTGAGTCACCCTCAGTCACACCAGGCATGTTTATTGCATTTCTTCCTTCTTAGAGGACAGATAATGTCCATTAAGTTATTGCAGGTGCATTTGATACCTAACTTTGAAAGGGTAGTTCAGCCAAAAATGAACATTTGCTTATCATTTGCTCAGTTACGTTGTTCCAACACTTTTTTTCTTTGGTGGAACACACAATAAGTAAAGCAGAAAGTTCACGCTTCTCTTTTCCATACAATGAAAGCATATAGTGGGCAGTCAAGCTCCAGAAAACTGACAAAAAAAAAAACTAAACAAAATCACCCTAAAAGCAGTCCAATACAGTGCACTATATTGCAAGTCTTCTGAAGCCAGCTTGGTGTGAGGGACAGACTGAAATTTAAGCCATTATTCACTAATTAAAGCCATACAGGTTTGAAACAACATGAGGTTAAGTAAATGCTAACTTTTCATTTCTAGTTGAAATATCATAATTTCAAACCGGTCCTGCAAATCATTCTTGGTCCACACATCCCTTAACACAACATTTAAAAAAAATCCACAACCTGTTCCCTCACGCTTCACAAACATGTTTTGGAGTTGAGGGAGTTCACAGTTTGCTTGGTGGTGTTTTTCTTTATGCCTTTCCATTGACAAGTAACAGTGCTCAGTTTGAGAGTAGAACTGAGTATGTTGTGGGTGAAGATCTAGTCATACCAGACCTGAGCAGCGGGGGGCAACTGAACTGTATGGTGGAGCTGATGAAAAGCTCTCCGACTGCCACTTGTGTCACGAGTGGTAGTCTGGACAGGGAGAGAAGAAGATCTTATTACAACAGGAAGCATCGGATGAATTCATCACAGGTAGAAGCCACAGTGCACATGGGGTCAGTTGCAGTAAAGTGGAAAGGTGTGTTCAGTTTAAAACAAGACAAGAGATGTGGGTCATTTCCTGAGTTCAGGTCTATGTTTCTATCGTTCTAGAAGCATGCACCGAGGGAAAGAAGGAAAATGGAAAAAATGCATCATCATGCTACAGTAAAATGCCCAAAATGCCTTTTGCATGCAAGCCGGTGGACATGAAAACACAAAGGCTGTCCAAACCTTGTGGGAGGTTTTTCTGGGTTGTAAAGCCATTTTGGCTGTCTTCACCCTGTGAGATTGGAGATCCTAAGAGAATATGTCAACAAATGAGAGAAATAAAAACCTAAACGACTGCATGTTGCATGTGTGTCAATGATGTGATGCTCATTTTTTGTCTGGATCTATTAAGTTATTAAAAAAATTCACAATTCAAAAATGTCTAAGGGTGATCTCAATCAGCTCCCTTGTTCAGTAGTCAGGGCACTGATCAGGGAGTCTGCCATTTCTATGGCTGTCCCAATAGCAAAATTGTTCCAGTGCACTGAAACATTTGTTCCCTAAAAATTCCCATAATACACTGTAAAAATCAGGAAGCATCATTGCTCATTACATTCATTCACTGGATATGTCATCAGGTCTTCTGAGCACAAGTGAAAATATATGATGTAAAAGCCTTATTTTAGAGATTTATCTTTCATTCATAATGTTAATAAAATATATATTTTTAAATATTAGAGTTGTTAAAAAAAAAAAAAAAACATTTTTGGTGCCAATTTTTCTGCAGTTCCCTTTCAATTCAGTTAGTTGACATGCAGTAAGCACTATGGGGAGTGTCCTTCTACACGACCTTGTTTAAACCCTTATACAATCACGACAAAAGCAAGATAAAAGCACACTTTTCCCCAGCCAGCAAATCTCCTTTTTAGGAGTTTGTCTCGACTCTGTGAGCATGCGCGCGTACCTCATGAATGAGCACAAATATACAGACCATTCTTTGGTGTTTGTCTCAGTTCAAACTGGGGAAAACATTGCCACTGAAGTCATTTCAGAGAATGCTGGGTTTTATGGCGGCAGTGTCCGCCGTCATACCATTAGGTCTGTTCCACATGAGACCTCTCCAGTACTGGCTCAAGTGTCGCATTCCACGTTGCGCCTGGAGCCACGGGTGCATGCGCATCATGGTGACTCTAGCACCATGGACAGCATGGACATCTGTCACAGTACCTCAGAAAACAGTGTCTCATAATTTTCCTCACGTGCAACTTGAATCCTTTGCTGTCATAGGACATGAAGAGCTAACAAAACTTATCGAAACATCAAAAGCCACATATATGTTAGCTTAAATACCAACTAAGCTCTTAAAAGAGGTATTCCCTGTAATCTCAGAACCTGTTCTTAATATGATTAACTCCCAAGAAACTTTAAAATGGCAGTTATTAAACTGCTTATTAAGAAGCCACAACTTGATCCTGGAGAGCTGGCTAATTACAGAGCGATTTAAAATCTCCCATTTATGTCGAAAATACTAGAAAAGGTAGTGTCCTCCCAAATATGTTAATTTCTACAGAGAAATAGTATATATGAACAATGTCAGTCATTTAGGCCCCATCACAGTATAGAAACTGCATTTAACGCGCGGTCTGCCGGCGGGTCGTCCCCATCAACCTGGATGAGGGAGGGGGCAAGGGGAGGGAAACAACAAACAATTAAAAATGGGGGGGAGGGTTCCTGCACTGGGCGGTACCTCCCCTCCCACGAACACCATAATTTAAAAAAAGAGGGAAAAGGCCAACGCAGAGCGGTAGCGAGAGAGAGAGGAGAGAGAGATTAAAGAGAAAAAAAACTTACTTGCCGGTTCTCTGATACGCCGTAGCACGTTCCTCAGCCACTTCTCTACCCTCTACAGGACGACAGCCGCGCCTCTCCGGGCAGATCGGAGGCAGTCCTCAGCCCCTGGCGGACGGAACGCCCCGCCGTGTTCCCGGGGTGTCAAAGGGGCCTCCCCCCACCCCTGGCAGCGGTTCTCCCGCTCCAGGCGGTCGGCGGCGAGCCCCTCCCCGCACGCAGTCGGCGGTCTCCAACCCCGCCGCGTTCCAGCGGCTAGTAGGGGACTCCCCCGCCCCTGGCAGCGGCCCTAACCACTCCAGGCGGTCGGCCAGGAGCCCCTCCTTTCCTCCACGTCCAGGCGGCTGGGCTCCTCTGTCCCCCGGCAGATGGCCGCGGCTGCTCCACTGGGCAGTGGCGAGAACTCCGCTACGGCACACCCCTCTTCCTTCCGGGGTTCGGCACCAATGTAATACAGATCAAATTCATGGGCAAGGAAGAGGCGAGAAACCGGCTTGACATATAACGTAAAGGTTTAATGTAAAACTCAAAAGACAAACACATAAGATAACGGACATGTCCGTAATTGAGCTCTCTCTCTCGATCGCCGTCTGCGAGTGGCCTTTATCCCTCTTGATGGCTTAATTAGCCTAATACGGGACCGGGCGTGCGTAATCACGCGCCGGTCCCACCCTACACCGTGCCACAGTATGTAAATGAGGAATTGTCAAACCGAACAAAAGTAAATATGGAGTGCCACAGGGATCAGTTTTAGGGCTTCTGCTTTTCTCCTTGTATATGCTTCCCCTGGGAGATATTATCAGGAATCGTGAAATAAATTTCCACTATTATGCCGAGGATACCCAACTTTATATTTCTTCAAAACCTGATGAAATTTCACAATTCTCCAAATTAGCAGAGTGTATCGATGAAATCAAAGATTGGATGGCCAGAAATTTCCTTCAACTCAATTCCGATAAAACAGAGGTGCTATTTATTGGACCAAGAACCTCTAAAAACAAGCCACTAAAATATAATTTGACACTCGATGGATCTACTGTTACATCATCTTCAACAGCGAAGAACTTAGGTGATATATTTGATACCAATCTGTCCTTTGAATTTCAAATTACTAATGTTTGTAGAACAGCATTCTTCCACCTAAGAAATATTGCTAAATTACAACACAAGCTGAAAAATTAATTAATGCGTTCATGACCTCAAGACTAGATTATTGTAAGGCATTACTGGGAGGATGTCCAGCAATATCAATAAATAAACTTAAATTGGTTCAAGTTGCAGCAGCCAGAGTGCTATCGAGAACCAAGAAATATGATCATATTAGCCCAATTTTATCGTCATTACATTCTACCTCTTAAATTTAAATTCTTTTAACTATGTACAAAGCTTTGAATGGTCTAGCTCCGCAGTACTTAAGTGACCTACCACGCTATATTCCATCATGTTCACTATGATCACAAAATTCTGGCTATTCTATTCTGTTAATAGTTCCAAGAATATAAAAATCCACAAAAGGAGGAAGATCCTTTTCATATTTGACTCCTAACTATGGAATAGTTTCTTTAACACTGTTCGGGATGCAGACACACTCACTCAGTTTAAGTCTAGACTAAAGACTCATCTATTTAGCCAGGCATACACCTAAATTATCCTTTAACTCACAATTAGGCTGCTTTAGTTGGGTATGCCGGAACCAGAAACATTGATCATGATCTATAACTCTGCAATAAATTGAATACTAAAATTATTCTATTTGTATTCCTGTCTCAACCTCGGGACTCCTATCCTGAGGTCACCAGAACCGGCTGGATCCAGCTCATATGCCATTGCCTGAACCTTGGATATATGATAAACATCTGCTTGAACTGCGATGCACCTCACTGATCTCTGCCTGCATCACCTCGGCCTATTGATGGACTACACTCTTATTGTAACGATCCACACTGTCTTTTGTTTGTGTACCTTTTTATTTTTAAGTTTTTGGCACCTTTTACGTTCCATATTCTCTTTTGCTTATGCACTCTTATTTTTATGTTCTGGCACCTTTTACATTCCATACTGTCTTGTGTTCATGCACTCTTATTTTGAAATCACTCTTATGTTCCTGTTTCCCTGTCTTGTCATTTCCTGCTTTCCCTCCATGTTCATATGTCTAGTTTTCATTGGTTCATTGTTTGATTACTTTATTATCAGTTCTAGTTTTGTCATTGGTTTTAGTTAATTGCCTTATTATCTTGTTTTGAGTTCTGTTTTCCCATTGGCTTTTGTTTCCCCTTTGGTTTTGTATTTATGCCCTCCTGTTCACCTTGTCCTTTGTTGGTCGTTGTTTGATGTTTGATGACGTTCCTTGTAGCTCCAGTATTCTACCCGTGCCCTCCTTGGATTATTCCCCGTGTACATTTCTTGTGTTTGCACCTTTGTTTTCCCCTCGTGGATGTTTTGTTTGTCCCAGTGTTCACCGTTTGCTTGACCCCTTGCACCATCCTAATAAAGCTGTACCTGGATCCTCACTCCTCGTCTGCCCGTTTCGTTACACTTATAATGGAATACATAGACTATCAATTAATTGCCAAAAAAACCCTTCATCAGCCAATTAACAAAGGACAATTGCATCTATGTGAACTTCTGCAGTTAATCCAGGATGAACTTCAAAGACATTAGTCATTAATCTTACAGTTCTTACAAAATCTTTGTTTAAACACTGACCCTTAACACTTACTTAAAAAATTTTAAACCATGATTATTATTGCCATTATATTCATGATGTTAGCCAGCGGGGAAATGGCTCCCACATGCCTGGTTTCTCCCAAGGTTATTTTTCTCAATTAACCAACATCTTATGGAGTTTTTGTTACTTGCCAGTCGCCATCAGCTTGCTCACTGGGTTTCTAAATACAATTAATATTTAATTACTTATTTTTAAACACAATTCACAATCGTATTTTATCAAACTACACAATGATGATTGTAAGACATTATAGATATTACAGTTTAATTTTCTGTTAATGCATGATTTCCTGTAAAGTTGCTTTGAAACAATGTGTGTTGTGAAAGGCGCTAAAAAAATAAAAATGACTTTTACCATCGGCCTTTTACCAACAGGGTGTTATACAGGTTGAGCACAGGGTGCGATGAACGGCCAACTTTTGGCACCTGGACAGGTGCGAAATAGGCATGGCACATCAACCGCCTAGAACTACTGGCTGTCTTTCTAGCTTTGAGAGCTTTTCATTCCGACACTGTGAATCACCATGTTCTGATTTGTTCGGACAACACAACACAACACTAGTGGTGTACATAAATCGCCAGGGTGGACTAAGATTACAACAATTAATTAGCATGACACAACACATTCTCCAATGCGGGCAGCATCTCTCATTGGGTGCAACACATGTCCCCAACCATCTTAATTTTGAAACAAATCTGTTGTCATGCCAGGGAGCATTTCCAGGGGAATGGAGACTTCATACTCAGACAGTGATGAGGATTTGGGAAATATTCAGCAAAGCAAAATCGACATATTTGCCTCCGCAGTGAACGGCCACTGTCCCCTTTGGTACTCCATGGCCCAAGCCCAGCTGGTCGCGGACACGCTGGCTGACAAATGGCCGGCGAAACGCAAGTATGCATTTCCCGTGGTGCGCCTCCTTCTATCATCAGCAAAATACGAGTGGACATGGAAACAGTTCTGTTAATTGCACCGAAATGGCCCAATCAGTTCTGGTTGCCAGAGACGATAGAAATACTAGATTGATAGAAATACTAGATTGATAGAAATACTAGATGGCACTCCTTGGGAAATACCGCTGAGAAGAGACCTTCTCTCTCAAGCACAAAGCACGATTTGGCATCCCCAGCCAGAGCTGTGGAACCTACATGTGTGGCTCCTGAACGGAGCACATCGGATGAGCCAGAATTGGCTCAGTCTGTAATGAAGACTATTTTAGAGGCTAGAGCACCGTCCACGAGACGCCTCTATGCACTTAAATGGCGCATTTGCAAATTGGTGCCCTTCACGGGGTAAAAACCCTGTGAACTGCCCCATAACTGAGATTTTGACATTCCTTCAAGAGCGGCTGGACGCTAGTCTTACCCAGTCAATGCTAAAGGTTTATGTAGCAACTATCTCAGCATACCATGCCCTGGAGGTTGGCTCTTTGATAGACAAACATTATCTAGTCATAAATTTCCTTAGGGGAGCAGGGCATTTTAACCCCACTTGCCCTGCTATGGTGCCGACTTGGGACTTAAATCTGGTGCTGAAGGCACTCACAAATTCCCTGTTCAAGCCATTGGAATTTGTTGAGCTGCAGGTGCTTTCCTTAAAAAAACGCACTCCTATTGGCTTTGGTCTCATTTAAACAGGTGGGTGACATGCAGGTGCTGTCGACTGACAGCTCATGCCTGGAGTTTGATCCAGATCAGTCAAAATCCACCATTAAACCCAGAAAAGACTACATGCCTAGAGCTGCGTTCACACTGTCATCTCATTCATTTTCAATGAGAGCTGCAACTTCCGGCAACACGAGGGATGGCGACCTTTGGCAACAGGATGTGGGCGTGTCCAGCGACGCGACAAAGTTGAGAAATGTTTAACTTTATGGAAATGACGAGCGACTTTCGACAGCGACAGCCAATATGAGAGAAGATGGTAGAGCTTACGTGATCCTAATATTTTAATAATAATATTAATTGTAATGAAACATGCAGCAAAAAAATAGCTGGCAGTGTGAACACAGCTTAAGCTTTGCAAACCTTCTTTCCCCACCATTTAATTAGGATGAAGAGCAATCTATGCATATATTATGCCCGGTGAAGACATTGCATACATATGTCGAGCGCACACGTCAGTTTAGGTGGTCAGATCAGCTTTTTATTTTTGTTATGGAGGACACAAAAGGAATGTTCGTCTCTCTCACTCGATCATTGATGCGATTGCTGTCACTTACGAATCACAGGGCGCGAATTGCCGTATTGGTGTCAAAGCGCATTCAGCCAGAGGCATAGCCTCGTCATGGGCATGGACAAATGTCCTTACAGTACATATGTTTGGCAACCGGATAGTCCTCACAAAGCACGTTTGCGAGATTTCATCTCCTCACAATAAAGCACTTCTTACATTCAAGAGAGTGAGCCCAAGCCCTTATTATGGGTGGGCTACTGACTATAATCAACACAGCCACCTAATTGTATGCTGTTCAACTGCCCCTTTTAAAGTCATAAGCACTCCCATAAGAAATAAAACCTACTTTTCAAACCATGTTGTGAGAGGGTTAATAACCATACTGTGTATATCTATATGGATCATATAAATCCCAGACTATATTAATTTCCATCTGGCATCATCTGGCCATTCATTCATCACAACTATTCATATAAATATGACTTAAGTCATCGGCCTGTGACTTCTTATGAATATCTCTATTTAGTGTTATAACTCTGGGAGTGTGTTGTCACGTAGGATGGCGTGATGGGATTTTATACCCCATAGTGCTCACAACTGAACTGAATTGAAAGGGAACGTCTCCAGTTACACATGTAACCTTGGTTCCGAGATGAAGGGAAAGAAACATTGAACAGAACAAGAGCTGGCTGCACTACTACTTCAGAGCTTCTTAATACGAGTGACTCCTTTCCCTCAGTCAGAAAATTCTGAAGAAAGGGTGTCTGAGCACCCGCTTATATAGGCCAACTGCCGCCTAAAGGGGCGGGGCTCATTTTGGCATGACTGTATAAGGGTTTCAACAAGGTCGTGCAGAAGGACACTCCCCATAGTGCTTAAAGCAATGTCTCGTTCCTTTCATCTCAGGGAACCAAGGTTACATGTGAAACCTGAGACATTTCCGGGTGTAATTAACAACAGTGGTGCTAAAACAACTGTGCTTTTAATTCATTTTCACACAAATCACAACTACAACGGTTGATTTTGACTTTATTAACACTTATTTTTCACTCTGTTACTCACACTGCCATGTTCTGATATCAAAACACTTCTACTATAATGCATCATTTGAAAAATTTACATTTTAACGCTTTTATCCACAGTTTTCCTGAGCAAACACTAGGCGGGTCTATGATGAATCTAACTGCCTGTTTTCTGTTTCTGGTTTGGGATGCAATGTAAAACCAAAACAAGCAATCCAGACGGAGAACAACAACCATTTAAGTGTTATTTGGAGTAAAAATGAATTTCACACTCAACTTGGGCAGTTGTTGGCTAACAACTCAAAGTTAATGATATCAATGTACCTAACCTCGGATCATCACTTCATGCCATCTACTCAGGTAAAGCACTGTCCAAAAAAAAAAAAAACAGTCATCTCGACTCTGTGAAGTATCGGCACTATAGAGTCACAACTTCTACAAATAATACTTTACGTAATACTTTAACTGCTAAGAATAAATACTGATGCAGGTGAAACCACTGGACACCGGAAACTGAAAACAGGCAAACCATGGAACACTTCCACGTTCAAGAAAAACTTGGATACTAGACACACCTACATTTATACACTTATTCAAGTGTGACAAACGTGCGTGTTAGCTTAGCTGATAGAGTGTAGGACTCTGGAGTCGGAAGACAGCGGTTTAGCACAGCCAAGCACGCAAGCTGACACGCGAGACTGAAGAGTCATAGAAGCGGCACGGAATGAGGTGGCTGGTTCAGAAAAAGTGCTTTTCATATTGCATTTGCAACAACAACAATATTGGATAGGTTTAGGCTAAAGTTTTAGATTAGGGAAATGTGTTTCATTAAAACCTCCATCTAAAATTCACCTTAAAAACCAGGCTGGCTGAGATCAGGCTGGAACGTTTTAATATGTACAACAAAAAAGATAAAGTCATTTATAAAGCAATGTTGCTGATTAATACCAGCTGCATTTAAAAGCATAACCTCGTTATTGTGTTGCAGATCATTTGTGTTCACAATATACTGACTCACAACATAAGGAGCTGATTGAGACTCACAGTAAGTAGTGTAATCGTCTGGCGAAAGAAACAAAATATATAATATAAATATAACCATAAGCTGAAACTCTTGAAAAAACAAATGTTAAGTCATTTGAAATATTGTCATCTTTATTGTTATTTCCTAAAAAAAAAAAAGAAAAGTTGAACAATTTTGTTTGAAAATATTATTAGTAGTCCACCAAATCAAAGTCAGGTGTTAAAACAAATATTCAGGTAGCCATTTTGTTTTCATGTGACCAAAAGAAAAAAAACTGTGACTGTGACAGTGTGTGAAGTTTAGATGGAGTCAAGTTTTATGTGAAGGTCAAATGGAGTAACCCTGAGAAAGCTTCATGATATTTGTAAAACTTAATGAAATGAATGATTAAGTAGTGTACACTCACATATATTCAGGGAGCAAGGAAAGTATTATAAGACCTTTTACTTGATGGTTACAGCACTTTTTTTTAATGTTTTTCTAACATTTATGAAACCAAAATGTAAACCAAGATAGCATTTCTAAAAACCTGATACGTGTGTTTTAAACTACTTCAAAAAATATTTGAATTAATATTTATATTGAATTATCTTTATGTGTGGCATTTCTCAGCAAATACTGATATATTTGTTACTCAAGGTGGTGCTCTTGTTTCAATGATTGACATTTCTAATACACATTTGAAATTGCTATTTGACACAGAAGCAACATGGAATTTAACTATAGCAAGTGTAACACATGAACAGTACGATATGTCTATTGTCATCTTGGTGTACTAATGAAATGATGTAAGTTGAACATCTATTTAGACTAGAGAAAATACAGTTGAAGTCAGAAGTTTACATACACCTTAGTCAAATACATTTAAACTCTTTGTGAAGTCCTGACATTTAATCATAGAAAACATTCCCTGTCTTAGGTAAGTTAGGATCACTGCTGTATTTTATGTGAAATGTCAGAATAATAGTAGAGAGAATTATTTATTTCAGCTTTTATATCTTTCATCACATTCCCAGTGGGTCAGAAGTTTACATACACTTTGTTAGTATTTGGTAGCATTGCCTTTAAATTGTATAACATGGGTCAAACATTTTGGGTAGCCTTGTTTAACATGGGTAGCCACAAGCTTCTCACAATAAGCTGCTGGAATTTGGCCCATTCCTCCAGATAGATCAGGATTGTAGGCCTCCTTGCCCGCACACACTTTTTCAGTTCTGCCCACAAATTTTCTATCAGATTGAGGTCAGGGCTTTGTGATGGCCACTCCAATACTTTGACTTTGTTGTCCTTAAGCCATTTTGCCACATTTTTGCACATATGCTTGGGGTCATTGTCCATTTGGAAGACCCATTTGCGACCAAGCTTCATGGCTTCAAAGCTTCATGGCTGATGTCTTTTTCTTTCTCCCCTTTTCTCCCCAGTTTGGAATGCCCAATTCCCAATGCGCTCAAAGTCCTCATGGCGGCGGAGGACGGATCTCAGTTGCCTCCATGTTCGAGGCCATCAATCCACGTATCTTATCATGTGGCTTGTTGAGCGCATTACCATGGAGATGTAGCACGTGTGGAGGCTTCACACTATTTTCATAATTATCCACGGACAATTCCCCACGTGCCCCACCGCGAGCGAGAACCACACATTATAGCAACCATGAGGAGGTTACCCCCATATGACTCTACCCTCCCTAGCAAACGAGCCAATTTGGTTGCTTAGGAGACTTGGCTAGAGTAACTAAGCATGCCCTGGATTCAAACTCGCGACTCCAGGGGTGGTGGTCAGTGTCTATACTTGCTGAGCTAACCAGGCCCCGAACTTTATGGCTGATGTCTTGAGATGTTGCTTCAATATATCCACATAATTTTTCAATATATCCATGCCATCTATTTTGTGAAGTGCACCAGTCTCTCCTGCAGCAAAGTACCCCCACAACATGATGCTGCCACCCCCATGCTTCACAGTTGCAAGCCTCACCCTTTTTCCTCCAAAAATAATCATGGCCATTATGGACAAACAGTTACATTTTTGTTTCAGACCAGAGGACATTTCACCAAAAAGTAAGATCTTTTTTTTGAGGTCTTGGCTGATTTATTTAGATTTTCCCATGATGCCAAGCAATGAGGCACTGAGTTTGAAGGTAGGCCTAAAAATACATCCACAGGTACAGATCAGAAGCTAATTGTCTAAAGGCTTGACATCATTTTCTGGAATTTTCCAAGCTGCTTAAAGGCACAGTTAACTTAGTGTGTGTAAACTTCTGACCCACTTGAATTTTGATGTAGTCAATTAAAAGTGAAACAATCTGTCTGTAACAATTTTCAGTGTCACTGAAAAAGAATATGTCCTAAATGGCTTGTCAAAACTATAGTTTGCTAATATTAAATCTGTGGAGTGGTTAAAAGATTTTTTTAATGACTTCAACTTCAAGTGTATGTAAACTTCTGACTTCAACCGTAAATATGTGTAACTTCTGTGTAGATTATGTGTAGCTTAATACGTGTTTAACAGCCGGTTGATTCTCATACAATTTCAGTGTGGAAGTAAAGAATCCTGTTCTGTGATTTGTTGCATGTTACGGAATTATGTATTCGTTATTTCTGTGTGTTTTTCTTTTGTTATTTCTATTTGTTCTAAGCAGGATCTTCTGATCAGCTGTGGGATGGCTCCACCCCTTTAATTGGCGTGGGTTTAAAACTCCAGTTTCCGCCCTCTGAGAGGGAGCTCGTGCGATTCCGGGCCGGTCGCACTTCTCCTGTCTCCTCTCCAGCCGTCAGACCATTATTTTACCTGATTTAGATTAGGTTATGTGTTTTATTTTTCAGTGATTGTGTTTTGTAGGGTTGACCTGCCTTTTTCTTTGAAATCACGTTCGTTCTGTTTTGTTAGAGTATTCAGGGTAATTTGTTGGATTTGATTTGAATACTTTGAGGGAAGTTAGTTTGATATTTTGTTTATTATCTGTTTTGTTTGTTATTTTGGGCCTTGGGTCTTCCTGAAGATTATACACTCACTGGTTTGTTACTTTGGAAATCATTTAATTTTACGTATGTTTATTTTTTTTTCTTCATCTTAATAAAACGTCTATCGTTTTTTCTAAATTTTTGGCTTATTGGTTTCTTTTGGTCTGATGACTGGGCATGGGAGTCATGTTTCATTTCTTTATTACGATTTATCCTAGATGGATCGTAATAATATATGAAAAATAAAGCATCAAATATATCAGAATTTATTATATTCTTTTAATTTCTAACTGTCTTAAAAATGGTTTGAAAATGTGACTAACTGGGCATTCTGTCGATCCGTTTGTGATAGATTATACATGCCGGGTTGCTAAAGACCCGAGGTAATTAATAATGTTTGCCAAAACGCATTATTAACGCAAATGCATTAAATCGTTAATCAACTGGCATGTCATGTAATTATTTTGATTCTAAATTTGAATCGATTGACAGCACTAACTTTAACATAGAAAAAAATTACACACTTCACCTTTAAGTATTTAAAGTGTGAGTGGGAAAGTCTTACCCCAGCCATTGGTCACCATGTCCCGATCCGTGTCCCGGTTGCAAATCTCATTGGCCAGCCGCTCAAAGTACTCCGGCAGGTCAGCGTATTCGTTGCCATATGAGATGACCTTAATGCCCTTATCCAGCATATTATCACGAAGCTTTTTAAACTCGCCCACATCCTCTCGCCGCACCAGCATGAAATGTTCAAGGTCGGACTTGTGTTTGACCGCCTCGAGAAACAGCGCCTGGAAGGTGGTGTCGTCCACCGTCCTCCCACAACCCAGAAACACGAACGACTTGGTTTCATAGAGTTTTTGGATCTCTCTCTGCAAAGAGCAAAAAACAATGTTATAACTGCAAACGTTACAGATCCACACTTTAAAGAAACAATTATGTCATCATTTACACACTCTCATGTTGTTTCAAACCCATATGACTTTGATCCAGAGAAAATAATAGGAGATCTTTTGCAGATGTTCACGTTGCCCTTACCCATGCAACAAAAGCATACCAGGTGCTATCAAGCTCCAAAACAGACACAAAAAAAACACCATAAAATGTAGTCCATATGATTCCTGTCTTTTGAAGCCCTGCTTTATAAGAGGAACATACCGAAATGTAAATTATTCTTTACAAATGTTGCCACCATAGAGTTCAAATGTCATTCGTAACTTCCACATATTCAAACTCATCGGTCCGTTAAACCAATAACATTTTGCATCACTGACATCAAGTCTGACACAACACATCTTAACTTTGCATACTTAAATACGAGAATGATGTGAGTTTGTGAACTATCCTGAAGGCAAAATTTTTTAGTGAATAATGACTTTTTTTCAGAATTTTTCACACTTTCCACACATTAAGCGATCATATGGGTTCAGAAGTCTTGGAATATAGCACATAGCTAGTATGGTCTACTTTTATTTTTGTTTGTTTGTTCCTTAATGCAATACCAGCTTCGATGGCTATTTTCATGGAAAAAAACAGGTTAAAATAATAATATTCTAAAAACTCTCAAACTAAATTTGGACTAATTTTGTTAACCTTTTCAAGGGTGTCAACGGAATAAAAGAGTTCTCTCAATGGAGCAGAAATATTACAATCCAATAAAATATGTTTGATAGACAGTGGGCTATGACATGATGCACATATGGGGGGATTTTCCCCGAATAGTAAACATTTGTGTGCGAGTCTTTAGTGGCCTATCCGACACAGTCTATAAGTGACCGGTTATTAAAAGAGAAGGAACTCCTGGTCCCAACAGCAGGATTGTTCTACTTTTATGTTGCCTATTTTGTCCTTTTTGGAGTTTAACAGGTCCTGGTAACTTTATGCCTTTATTTTATGTAAAAGAGTAGTGTGAACATTATGCCTAACATCTTTGTGTTCTATGGAAGAAAGAAACATCATAAGGGTGAGTAAATGTTGACAGAATTTTCTATTTTGGGTGAACTATTCATTTAAATAAACTGTGACTAATAAATACAGTTTACATGATGCTAATAAGGACATCATAACAGTTTGAATTTTGCCAAATTAGTTCAAGGACTGAACAATGAGCAATACAAAAGGGAGTATTGCTTCAGACATGCTTTGATAATTCACAGGGGTGGGGGACACCTTGAACTTAAGTTCACATGGTGAGATTTTTTTTTCTCATGATAGCAGAAAACATTCACCCACCATGACTTCTGTGTTCCTCAGAACATTCTGGTAACCGGCAGGATGCAGTACGATACCACTGGGGTTGGTGTAAACACCATGTATATGAAGTACACTCAGCCTTCTCTTCTCCTGAGCCCACTCCAGAACCTACACACACACACACAGAGAATGCATTTAATAGTTGATTGCTCCCAGTCTGGTTCCCACTAGGGTTATTATTGCTCTGAATTTCTATTTGACTGAATACAAAATCTACTTTTCATTTTTAATTTAATAAGTCTAACACTGTAAATTTCTTGCTAGTGTTATCACTATATATATATATATATATATATATATATATATATATATATATATATATATAAAGGGTTATAAAGAATTCCAATTTTATAATATACAGTGTAAATATATTTTTGTGGTCATTTTTATTGCATTTTAGTTTAATTTGAATAATTCGTTTTCAATATGTAGTTTAGTTTCTTTTTTCGAGCTGTTTTATTTTCATTTAACAAAAAGGTAATTTTTTGGTTTTCGTAAATGACAATATCAATGGCTCTCTCTCGGAGCGTCCAGCTGCTGTTAAGAGTTCTAATCAAGAGGCATTTGATGAAAAAGGTGCATAAACACCCAGTTTAAAGGCCACACTATGGAAAATCACACACAGCCTGATGAATAAAGACACAGAGAACTGAACATGCTGTCACTTATACTTCAAGTGAGGTACGGTAGAGCTTACATGCACTAATGCACTAGATGATGCTTGACTGGGTACCATAAGGCTCATTTTATGGCTAATAGCTCAAGCTTTTACTGCTTTGTGCAAAAGAAGATTTATGGCCAAAAGCAAACAGAAATGAACCTGGTGACTGGACTATCATCTGAGGAAAATTGTTTCACAACTTTCTTTCTTTCAAAGCAGAGATAGCTAACATAGTTTTGAGCATAAATCACATGATGATCTGTTAATAAGTATTTTTTGCTCACATACTCATTGTCTCTTCATAAAATGGTATTTATATGTAATTTATATGGTACTGTTTTATCTCTTAGAGGAATTCCACTTTCTGTAATAAACAATACAGTTTAATCATAGACTAAATAAACTTGCCCTTTATGACTTCCTGTATGACATCACCTCGCTGATTGCTGACCAGGTCTCAATGACCTGCCAGCATATTTAAACATTAGATTTACTGTATCTGATATTAAAGTAATTAATAACTGCATTACTCTGGCATATGAATGATGGTATTAACAAGGGAAATTTTCAAAACTAGATAGATGAACTTTGATGTTGGCTAATCAAAGCCTCATCTGAAAGTATAAAATAGTTATAAACTTTTAAAATCTGGAAATTTTCCATTAAAGGAATATTAAAGGTTCCATACAAATTAAGCACAATCGACATCATTTGTGGCATAATGTTGATTACCAAAAACAATCATTTCTACTCATCCTTCCTTTTCTTTTCAGTTTTAACATTCAAACAATGTAAATCTATGGGATTTGGGGGATTTTGTATCATGCAAAAACAGTAATTCTGATCAGTTAGAAAAGATATAACAACCCGGGTCAGAATATTCTGAAGGTCTGTGCCAAGTTTAATAATAATAATAATACATTTTATTTGTAATGCGCCTTTCTCAGACTCAAGGCGCTACAGCATGTACAAAACAAAATAATCAAACATGTAAATAAAAATATATGTAGAAGAAGAATAAATACATAAAAATACAATTATAAATTGAAAACTTGACTTAAAAGATGTGTCTTAAGAAGTTTCTTAAAACAATCCACAGAAGCAGCATCCCTAATACATGAGGGTAGTGTGTTCCATAGCTTAGGCGCGTTATAGGAAAAGGACCTTCCCCCCATGGTTTTTAGTTTACAACGAGGCTGACACAAAGAGAAAGAGCCTGCAGAGCGGAGAGAGCGAGCGGGAGTGGATGGAGTAACCAAATCACAGATGTAATTTGGAGCCAACCCATGTACTGCTTTATAGGTTAAAATCAGAATTTTAAAATCAATACGTGACTGAACTGGAAGCCAATGTAGTTGCTGGAGCACGGGTGTAATGTGTTGGCGTGAGGATGTATGAGTCAAAACACGTGCGGCAGAGTTCTGTATATATTGCAACGTCCTAATAGAATTTGCTGGTAAACCCGCAAAAAGAGAGTTACAATAGTCAAGCCTTGATGTAATGAAGGCATGGATAAGCCTCTCTGCATCAGGCCTAGAGAGAAATGGTCTAATGCGTGCAATGTTCCTCAGATGGAAAAAAGCAACCTTTGTTATGTTTTTAAAATGTGAATTAAAAGTTAGCTGGGCATCAAAAATCACGCCAAGGTTACGCACCTGGCCAGAAGGGGACAATTGTGTATTGTCTACTGAAATTTTAGAATCCTTACATTTACTGACATTAATTGGAGTGCCAATTAATAAGACTTCAGTTTTGGAGCAGTTTAGTTTTAGAAAGTTGAGTTTCATCCACGCTTTAATTTCCAACAAACAGTCAGAAAGTTTTGACGAGGAAGAATTAAGATCAGGCTGAGAGCTGATATAAATCTGGGTGTCATCCGCGTAACAGTGAAAGCTCAGGCCATACTTCCTAATGATCTGCCCAAGAGGCAGCATATAAATACTAAATAAAACTGGACCCAAAACTGACCCCTGAGGGACACCCTGACATAAAGGCACAGTCAGAGATCTGTTAGAACCCAGGTAGACAAATTGGGAACGATCCGAGAGGTAAGATTTAAACCAATTTAACACAGTTCCAGACAGACCGGTCCACATATGCAATCTATCCAGTAATATGCTGTGACATATGGTATCGAATGCAGCCTTAAGGTCTAACAAAACCAAAATGCCACAAGCCCCAGAATCGGCTATAACGAGGAGGTCATTCAGGATCCTGACTAGAGCAGTCTCTGTACTGTGTCCAGATCTAAACCCAGATTGAAAATTTTCTAGTAGGCTATTCATACAGAGATGAGTATTGAGTTGGCCAACAACCACACGCTCAAGCACTTTTGCCAAGAAAGGTAAATTAGAGATGGGTCGATAATTTGACATATCGGTGATATCACTCCCAGGCTTTTTAAGAACTGGCGTAACTGCAGCCATTTTTAGAGCAGAAGAGACATTCCCTGAATTAAGAGAAGCATTTACAATTGCAGTGATGTGGGGCACAATGACAGGCAGACAGTTTTTCAAAACAGTCGTAGGTAGTGGATCAAGTATGCAAGTAGTACAATTCATTGACAAAACAAGTTTAGAAATAAAATCAAAATCAACAGTACTGAAACTTGAAAAAGCAAGACCAGAGAGATTAGGAGAATGCACCTCAACAAACTCAGAAGCATCCTCACAGGCAATGGCGTTATAAATATTCTCAATCTTAGATGAAAAATAATTGAGAAATGCATTACACTGCTCAATGGTAGATCAGTTTAAGTTACTGGGAGGTTTAATTAGATTATTGACTGTTCTAAACAGAACTCTGGGATTTGAGATGTTACTACTAATAATAGTAGAATAATATGCAGCTTTTGCAGCTTTAAGAGCTTTATGATACTCAATCTGATGCTGATCAAACATTGATCTATGAACTGTTAGGCCAGATTTTTTATATTTCCGTTCCAACTGCCTGCCTATCGCCTTCAATTTGCGCAATTCAGATGTATACCAAGGAGATGATCTCTTAAAAGAAACAACACGTTTTTTCAAAGGGGCAAACTCATCCAGAATAGATGTAAGAGCAGCATTATACTGGTCAATAGAGGCCGCAACTGGCAAATCACCCATAGCATGACTAATAAGATCAAGATCAATATCACTGATTTTCCTAAAACAGATAACATGTTCTTTCACTGTCTGCAAAGAAGGAGGAGTTAGATTGAACGTGAGGAGCTTATGATCACTTATACATACATCAGTACACTCAAGTTGTTCAATAAGTACTCCTGAGGTGCAAACCAGATCTAATATATGTCCGTGTTTGTGTGTCGGAAAATTAACATGCTGAGTGAAGTTAAGGCATTCTAGTGTTTCCATGAAACACACAGCATTATTGCAAGCCATATTGTCAACATGAATATTAAAATCACCAGTTAAAAGAGTAACTGGACAGAGTGCACTAGCAAGTGTCAAACACTCAGTAAATTCAGAAAAAAATGCAGAATTAGATTTGGGAGGACGATAAATATTTAACACAATAACTGATGAGAGACCATTCAGCTTAAAGGCCAAGCATTCAAATGATGAAAAGCACGGCAATGAAACCTCCGTTACAGCAACATCAGATCTGTAAATGACAGCAAGACCGCCACCTCTACCGGTGGAGCGGGGCCGGTCAAGATACGTGTAGCCAGGCAGAGCACACATATTTAAATTGAAATAGTCATTTGGCTGATGCCACGTTTCACAAAGGCAGAAAAAGTCCAGTTTTTTATCCAAGACAATGTCACAAAGTAAAGCCGCTTTATTGTTTATAGAGCGAGTGTTCAGGTGTGCAAACCTGATCGTGTCAAGACGGACACCCCGGCTGGATGGAGTAGACTTCTGGAGGTAGGAGAAGTTAGCAAGGCAGACATGACGCAAAGATAAATGGCGGCGATCCAAACGCCTTTTCGACCAAACTGAATTTATACCGGCTCCGCTAGAATGCAGATTCCAGCGGGAGCCACGATGAACATATTTTGGCCGGCGGAGAAGTTGTAGCGATCGCAGTTTTTCCCAAACACCAGTCGCAGGGGGCGCAAGATGACTAAGCTGTAAAAGTTCCATAGCAGAGTATTTCAGCATAATGCAGCCTGGGAGGTCGAAATAAATCTTGTCGTAAATTCCAAATAATGCCAGTATAAAAACAAATAAAATCCAGCAAGGACGCATAGTAGCAGCAGATAACATCAGCCGATATAGAACCACTCAACAGCACCATAAAATAAACAAATTTAACGCGCTGATGGAGAAGCGGCAGCCACAATTGCGCCAGCGTCCTCTCCTCACCGATATATCAAATAGACAAAGTTTCACTTTCATGGTAATTATGAATAAAAGACATTATAAACAACAAGAGAAAATAAGGCTTGTACTACGTAGTTTTACATTTGTCCTCATCATCTAATCTCGTGAAAGACAACTGAAGATGCATACGTTTCTGATAAGGGAACAAGTTTAGTGGCTGTAGCTTGAAAGTAGTAGGAGTAGTTACATTTCATAATTTTGGCCTGTTTGGAGATTTTGGGAAAACCCTTATAAGCTAAAAGAGCAGAACAGCAGAACTTGTTCAAGCCAACATTCATTTGATTACCTTATCAACAGTCATTTTTTTAAAATTCCAAAATAAATAATAATTAAACAAAAAATCATTATAAATGTTATTCAAAATATACTGAATATATAATATTATTATTACATACATTTAATAATTTAAGAAAAATATTTTATTATTTATTACTTATTATTATTATTTACTAATATTAGAAATAATATATTTTTAGATATATATTTAAAAAATAATAATATTATGCATTGTATATGTATAATGTTATTGTAAAACTAAAATTAGTTTTTACGCCCAACTTTATAGCTCCTTTCTAAAACTTTCTAAAAAGTAACTTTACAACAAAACGTAAAAAGAAGACAACAAAAATGAGACGATTTATGATTTATACAATTTATATGTTTTTCATATTATTATTTTGATATTATGATGACATAAATCTGAAGACAAATGCAATTACCATGATTTTGTAAAAGGAGGAATTCTTCCTTAAACTAAACCAACACATTATTGAATACATTTTTTTTAGGAAGGAAATATCAGAACTGTTTGATATTATTACAATATCTTCTTTCCTTGATGCCACATTTATTTAAGCTTGTTTGGGAGGATTAATAACACCAACTGCAATGACCAAATCCAAAAGTTACCTCTCACATCTTACCAGCATAAACATTTTGTATTTAAAATATTAGGAGTGTCCAAACACACAGACCATAAAGCGAATTCATCCAAGAAAAACACATGTGCATCATTAGTAAATGTAGCTGAATGTACCATCTTGATTCATCAAAAACACGCGCACACCAGAGTACTGTTTGTAAGGTGCTGAGTCTAAAAAATGATCTGAAAAGAGAGCTCGCACACTTACTGCTAATTTAATAAATCACCATGTGGTTAACGTTTCAACTCACACAAGAGTCTTCTTCTGAACAATACTTCAAAGAATGTACCTTCTTCTCATCTGTGAGATCCAGAGACTCCAGCTTGGTCCCTTGGTGGGCAGCATAGATCTCTAAAAGGTTGTCAAAGTTGGTGGTGAGGACCAGAGCTCCACTTTCCATTAACTGCAGCACTGAGCGGAGGAGATGCTTCCCTGCGTTCTCCATCTTACACTCCAGGTCATCAAACACCTCGTAGAGGCAGTCTTTGAAAAAGGTGGAGCGCACATTTCCCGTTCGCTACAGAGAAAGCAAGAGGTGAAAAGAAAGACAACTCAGACCATTTTCAAAACAAATGAACTGCAGGAGTGTTTAAATAGCAAGAGCATGCTAATCAGTTTGCATTTATGTGCTTTTGTATTTGGTTCATCTCTAAATTACAATGGCAGTGGATAGCGATTAACTTTCATGCTTTAAAAAGGATGCAAACAATCATACAAGTCATCCATGCATCATGTTGCAAGGCTTCTGAAGGCTTATGAAAGGTTGTGGTTAGAAACCCTTGGTGAGAAAAGTTTGATGTCTGCTGCACGTTTATTAATGCTATGAGAGAAGCTTGTTTACAGCAGCTTGTGTTCATACAAGGACTCTGTTCAGCACTAAAAACAATGCAAGTTCTTAAAAGAAAATACATCATTATCTGCTGCTATTTTATAAAAAAAATAAAAAATAAAACATTATATTCATATTCATTAAAAAAAATACATTTGTGCTCAGCAGAACAAAGAAAGTCATAACGGTTTGGAACAACACGGGGTGAGTCAATTATGACAGAATATAAATTTTTATGTAAACTTAAAGGCGTTGAAATCCCTATCCCCAACTAGCAATGGTAATAGTGATAATTGTGCACCTTACCAAGCACCACTAATTAGAGTCTATGTACACGATTTAATCACAGAGATCAGAAAGTACGTCATAGATTGTGGAAAGAGCGTTAGGAACAGGAGTTTTGACAGTACTGCCCTTGCCATGGTCGGTAACAGACTAAATCTTATTACACTGAGCAGCATTCATTACTGGCTGTGGCACATGGAAAACCAGAGAGAAAGAGAGGGAGAGAGAGCGTAAGAGAGAGAGAGAGAGTGCTATGAATAGCTTGTAGGTCTCTTCTACGGTGAGATTAGTAATCCTAAAAGGTTAGAGAGATTACAGATCTATGCCAGTGTAGGAGGAATCCACTTGCCAATTATGACCACCTCCATACAAGTTATTGACAAAATTATTATCATCATGCTTACCTTTAATGAAATATATGTAGGTGCAGATCATCACATAAATTGCTTTATGAGTAGGGGAATCCACTACATTAAATGCTGGATCCAAATCCGACCTGATTCAGCACAAATTAAGATATGAAATATTTAACGTCAAAACTGCACAAACATACAAACATGTCTAGCCACAGCTTGTTTATTGTAGAGGTGTGATTCCTGCTAGGCATGTTCAGATTAGCCTCATTTTTTGCAGTTTTTTCCCAATCAGTGTGAACCACTGAAGTCTGCTGTGTTTAAATGAGCCTTACACAAGTAGGTTAAACCAGGGCCTGTGGAGATTTGGGACTTTTAAACATGAGCATTGCCGTTTGCAATTTAAAAACTATACTCAGGTTGATGAAATGAGGTTGGAAATTCACTGGGATGTAGAGAGAGCAGAATTTACACACAGAGGCTTTGATCAGACTTTTTGGCATATTCAACTCCAATCCATTTAGTTGTTTGTTTGTAGTCTGAATAGCAAAAACATGATATATTATTTATTTTGAATTTACAGTGCGAAACATGAGACCAGTGGAGTAAGATTCCAAAAAGAATGACTCTGAGGGTGTTCTTTTGAATCTACAGCGTGAAACATACAGCGCAATTAGTGTATTCTGATTCTCAAACGAATGACTCTTATGAGCCGGTTCTTTTGAATCTACAGCAAAAAAACTTGCGAGACCACTGTAGTCTGATTTCCAATCGAATGACTCTTTTGAGCCTGTTCTTTTGAATCTACAGTGAAGTACATACAGTGCCATCAGTGTGTCTGATCCTCAAATGAATGACTCTAATGACCAGGTTATTTTGAATCTAGAGCACAAAACATGCGAGACCAGTGGAGTCTGATTCCAAAAAGAATGACTCTTATGAGCAGTTTTTTTTTTTTGAGTGTGTGTATCAAAGACACTTCAACACACAATCGAAGTGCTTACTGAATTAATCTTACACTGAAGCACAAGTTATACATGTCCAACTCGAAATGAAATAAGAACTGCTGAATTCTCACAAGCCTAAAGTACAACATTAGACTACATAACACAACTGTCTCTGGAACTATTACTGTTTAATGTTGTACTTGAGACCTGTGAGACTCAAGGAGTTCAGTTACTGACTGGTTCTTGATATGACAATGTGTTACATGTGAGTTTTATTGTAATAAGTGTCATTTGATGAAAGAATAAATTAATGAATAAAATTTGCTATCACATTTCTTGTTTGTTTAGAATAAAAAAAATGTTAGGATCAATTAATGAGTTGCATTTATGCCTCTAAAAAGTCAGCAAATGACCTTTTACAAGAATTGTGTAATATCACTGTGGCACGGTGGAGGGCGGGACCGGGGCGTGATTACGCACGCCCGGTCCCGTATCAGGCTAATTGAGCCGTCAAGAGGGATAAAGGCCACTCGCAGACGGCGATCGAGAGAGAGAGCTTAATCAGCAGACATGTCTGTTGTCCTATGTGTTTGTTTTAAGTTCTTCATTAAAATATTATTTATATTGACAAGCCGGTTTCTCGCCTCTTCCTTGCCCATGAAAATGATCTTCTTTACAATCACTGATCTGTTATTTCTGCTCAATAGAAACAGGCTGCTGAGGGCAGTAAATGCAATAAGAATTTTATTTCTTATTTTAATAATTCTTTTCAAAAAGTACTAAAACAATCGTTGCTGGAATTGTTAAGGAGCCGTTATGTTATCTCGTGTGCAAACGTAAGATGTTACGATGGACATGAGCGAAGGCAAATCTTCCAGTTTTCCATACTCTATTTCCACACTGACAGCTTTTCTCTGTTGTTGTAGAAGAAAGTGTCTTGGCATAATGCTGACGCTTGTGTCATTACTATGGCAACCGATGTAGATACAATGGATGTTGACCCCACTGTCTGAACAAACAGATCAGATTTCATCACCTGCAAAATGACAGTCTGGACATTCAATCTTAAAGATCAGATTTGAAAACCAAATCAGGTTTGTATGCAGTGTGAACAAGTCAGCGAGACTGCAGGCTAATGATTTTCAAGGAGTTTTACTTTGTTGCTGTGGATTTTTCAGCAACAATGTACAGCTACGACCATGCAAAGTCCCAGCACTATAGCTGAAAGTCATCACCTAACTCCCTTTTACAGGCCTAATGACTTTTAAATCCTCTAGTGACACTGCTGAGACTGTATGCAAATGATACAGGGGCTTGACCATCAAAAACAGGGATAAAGCTCTGAAGACAGTTTGGTCAGTGTGCATGCCCGCTAAATGAAAGGACGACACAAAAACAACAGAGGTGATGTGTCTTTACGCCGGTGACAGAGTCCTCTTGGCATGAAAGGAATAGACTGATGATGGACAAACAAAGTCATGCTCTTCCCTGGTCAGCCCAGTTCCTGGCATTGTCGCAATGATGCAAATGTTCATTTCCATTTCCATACCACTAAAGAATTTACCCTTGTGCAATGACACCCCATTACTAGTCCTCTGCCTAGTTTACACTCTCTTCCCTCAACATTTCAAAAAGGGACTTTGCAAAGACATTTAGACTTCAGGAGCAGGACAGGTAAATGGGCTGATAATAAAGTAAGTGGTATGACAAAAATGTTTTTTTTTTTTTTTTTTTTAATTAAATAATATACATCAAATAACCATGTGGTAATGCCTATTAATTCAATGAATGACATGCTTTGCATGCTAATTTTTTTTTATTTTCTCTTTTTATTTGGAACTGGACTCCAAAATGTAATACAGCTGGTCTACGTGTATCTATGAACACACATTAGTCAAATTTTTTAGTGAGGTGTCAAGCTGTGACATTTCTCTGCAACTCTAAACAATGTTAACTCTATTGTGCCTTACAAGACACCTTAATAACTAGTTCTTGTTATTGTTGGTTTGGACACATCCAGCTCTATATTTTCACATTACTCCATGTTCCATCAATCTAACATGTATATCATATAAAAGAGGTAACCGATATGTCCACTGATAGTCACGCAAATATTTCAACCATTGTATAAACTGCATCTCAAAATCTCTGTAAAGTGACACATTGTATTGTCACCTGATAAAGATTTATCTGTATGGTCATAGCACTGAGCCCTAGAGTCAACACTTGAAAACTTGAGTGCTTGAGATTGCAAACAGAAAAAAAAACTTCTTGACATATCCACTAAACAAATCCACTGAACAACAGACAAGCACAAACTCCCTGGAACAAACTAAAATGAAACTGATGTGTAGACTTGGCTTAGAAAGGCTCTTTTTGAGGCTTTTTATTTCACAACATATAAAAAGAAGTGTATGTGATTCCAGATATGGTAAGAAAAACAGGGCTACAATGTGCATTACATATGTTATCATCTATAAGCACAGAAAAACAAAGAACAAAGAAAAACAGATTGTTCAGCTCTTACCGGTGAAAGTTTCTGGATGAGGTCATGAGCGACGTGCACCAGGTTCTTGTCTTCCTGCAGACTTTTCTGGAAGCGGCGGCTCTCTTCCTCCTCAAGCAAATCAAAGTCATTGGCAGCATCCAGCAGTGCTTGGATCAGACCTTTCCAGGAGCGTAAAGCAGGCACCTGAGGAGCTACGGCTGAGCTCACCCCCGTGCCAATCACCAGCACCAGCTCAGGGGCACGCTTGGTCTTCAGACTGGGCAACAACTTCCTGTTGGTCAAAGAAAACATGGATATATTGACTACTCTTTGAAAGTGCATGCAAAACCAAGCTGTATGGTTAAATTTGCTGTCTTTCATGCATTCCTTTTGCAAAGCAAATCTCAGTGAGGCACTTTCAATGGAAGTGAATGGGGCCAAATTTTGGAGGGTTTAAAAGGCAGAAATTTCAAGCTTAGAATTTTATAAAAGCACTTAAGTTAAATGTTCTGTTAAAACTCATGTATTATTTGAGTTGTAAAGTCGTTCAAGTCCTTGTTTTTATGGTCGTTTTAGGATTTTAGTGTTTACAGCATTACGTCATCATGGCAACAAAGTTGTAAAACTGAATATAACTACAAATAAATTTACACAGACATTTTATCACACTAAAATCTTGCTAACGCACATATTGTTTATGTCATGTCATGTGGCTATACTTTTGAAATGCTGAGTATTTTAATGCCCCACTCACTTCCATTGTAAGTGCCTCAGAACAGGTTAGGAAGCAGAGAGCTCACTTGTTTGAAGATACATTGAGAATACAGTGCTGTAAAAGTATTTGCCCCCATCCTGATTTCTTCAGTTTTTGTGTATTTTTCATACTAAATGTTTTAGAGCTTCAAACAAGATATAGCATAAAACAAAGGCAACCAGAGTAAACAACATACAGTTTTCAAAAATGTATAATTTTTTATGTAAGCAAAAAGTTATCCAACACATATATCATCCATGTGAAAAACAAACTGCCCCCTTAAACTTAATTGCTTGTCGTGCCACATTTAGCAGCTCAACTGCAACCAAATGCTTCTGATTACTGGAGATCAGTCTTTCACAACACTGTGGTCTGCACTTATATAGCGCTTTTTAAACCTTAGAGGTTTTCAAAGCGCTTTACACTGTGAACTCATTTACACACACCAATGATGGCAGAGTAGCCATGCAAAGGTGCTAACCTGCCATTGGGAGCAACTTTGGATTCAGTGTCTTGCCCAAGGACACTTCGTCATGTGGAGTCGTGTGGGCCGGGAATCGAACCACCAACCCTGCGATTAGTGGCCAAACAGCTCTACCACCTGAGCCACAGCCGCCCCGTGGAGGTTCAGACACATTTGAAGGCTTTCAAGTATGAACTAACCATTTATGGTCCTGCCACAGCATCTCAATCGGGTTCAAGTCAGGACTTTAACTAGGCCACTACAAAACTTTAATTTGGCTTCTTTTGAGCCATTCAGAGGTGGACTTACTCTTATGCTTTGGATCATTGTCTTGCTGCATAATCCAGTTGTCCTTAAGCTTCAACTCAAGAAATGATGACCAGACGTTCTCATTTAGGATTTTCTCGTAGAGAACAGAATTCATGTTTCCTTCAATTATTATAAGTCACACTCGCCCTGAAGCAGCAAAGTATCCCCACACTATCACACTACCATCACCATGCTTGACTGTAGGTATGATGTTCTTTTTGTGGAATTCTGTGTTTGATTTACACCAGATGAAACGAGACCCCAGCCTTCCAAACAGTTCCACTTTTGACTCATCGGTCCACAGAACCTTCTCCCAAGAGGTTTGAGGATCATCAAGGTGTGTTTTGGCAAAATTCAGATGAGCAGTAATGTTCTTCTGTGTTAGCATTGGTTTTCGATTCACCACTCTTCCATGGATGCCATATTTGGCCAGTGTCTTTCTGATAGTGGAGTCATGAACAGTGACCTTTACTGGTGTGAGAGAAGCCTGCAGTTTTTTGGATGATGTCCTTGGCTTTTTTTTCTCCCCTTTTCTCCCCAATTTGCAATGCCTAATTCCCAATGCGCCACTTATGCTCTAAGTCCTCATGGTGGCATAGTGACTTGCCTCAATCCGGGTGGCGGAGGATGAATCTCAGTTGCCTCCGCTTCTGAGACCGTCATCTTATCACGTGGCTTGTTGAGCGCATTACCGCGGACACCTAGCGCATGTGGAGTCTTCACGTTATTTTCCGAAGCATCCACACACAACTCACCACGTGCCCAACCGAGAGCGAGAACTACATTATAGTGACCACGAGGAGGTTAACCCAATGTGACTCTACCCACACTAGCACCAGGGCCAATTGGTTGCTTAGGAGACCTGACAGGAGTCACTGACTGGAGATTTGAACTTACAACTCCAGGTGTGGTAGTTAGCCTCTTTACTTGCTGAGCTATCCAGGGCTCTTGTCCTTGGCTTTTTTGTGTCTTCCTGGATGAGTCGTTGCTGTGCTCTTGGATAAATTTTGGAAGGTCGGCCAGTTCTGGGATGGTTCACTACTGTGCCAAGTTTTCTCCATTTGGAGATAATGGCTCACAATGTGGTTCTTTGGAGTCCCAGAACCACTGAAATGAGAGCCCTTCCTAAATTGGTGTATTTTAATCAACTTTTTCCTCATCATTTCTGGAATTTCTTTCAACCTTGGCATAGTAAGCTTCTGGGTGAGACCTTTTAGCCAACTTCATGCAGCTGAAAAAGTTATATTTATATGTCGATTTGATTGAACAGGGCTAGCATTAATCAGGCCTGTGTGTGTGTCTAGTCCAGCTCAACCCCATTATGAATGCAGTTTCATATATCAGGGGATTTATTAACTATTTATTAACAAATATTTTTTCACACAGGCCCAGTTGGTATTAGAAAGCTTTTATGCTTCAATAAATATGATCATCTAAAAACTGCATTTTGTGTTTACTCAGATTGCCTTCGTTTTATGTTAGATTTTATTAGAATTTTTGAAACAATTTAATCAGGTTGGGGGCAAATACTTTTCTGCCAGCAAAACAAGACAAAAACTTCTGTTGTTTTCATACCTGGCCTTCATACCCACTGTGTCGCCATCCTCAGAATCCGGGGCAGGCCGCTTCTCTGTCTTTACTGTAACAACGGAGGCCATTCGACTCCTAAAAAACAAGGAGCCAAAAATAAATCACATTACAATCCCATAAGAACAAATAACAAAAGAACATAATGCAGTAATATATTGACAATAATTCATACACTACACTTTTACATAGGAAACTGGTGTTACATAAATCCCCAACATATACCTGCTGAACCGAAGATTATTTGTCCTTTACCATCTTGATACTGAAAGAGACTGATTCCTCGCTCCCTGGAGGTTCAGGCTTCAGAGTATTTACCCACTCAAATCTGAGTAACAAACTAAAGATGCTGCAGTGCTTTGTTGTGTGCATTTCACTTTTTCCTTTCTGCAGCTAACATCTTTTAGTTAACATAGTACAGAGAACAGCTCTACTCTTAACATTTTTCTGGTCATTTAGACCAAACACATGTCAAACAGATTCAAAACCACACAAAGAGCCTAGGAAAATTATAATCGAAAACAACAACAACATTCTCAGCCCAGAAAATCAAAACAGCCTCAAAGCTAGCAAGCTAACCGGCTAGCTACATTTTTTTTCCAGGCTTCATAATTTAATTATTAGAAACTAATATAATATTTGCGAATCTTTGACACTTAACATGATGAGTGGTAATAACTTAACACCTGTGATATAACATTTTCTGTTTGTTTTAATATGTAAACGTGTCGAGTCACCTGTTGCTTTTGTTCCATATGTGACAAAGTACAGCATAGCATGATGTGTAATATGAAACCATTGTCTTTATAGATTTTATTATTATTGCACTTCACGACTTACAAAAAATACATCTTTGTAAAGTATATTATTTTAATTCAATTACACTTCATGCCATTTAAAAAGGCTAGATTTACTTATTCTTGAAAAATATTTAAGCAGCAGCACTCAAATAAAAGAAAACACAAACAAAAGCATATTACAACGTAAAAGTTTTTAAAGTGACTTACCCAGATAAAAATGGAAAAGGATCCCAATATAGTCTTAAATTTACTCTGCTAACAAAAGCGTCACTAATGATGAAGAACACTATTAAATGGACAGATTGTCTATTTGTCGTACTAATTTGAAGTATGTAAATTTCTATGCGAGTTATCAATCCCACAGTAAGGCTTCGAGTCAAATCCGCTGAAGGCCTTTAATAGATCAGTCTTTATTGTAGTACCTGGCCAAAGACTGACTTGCCTCAGCGGATCATTGTGTACACAGCTTTACACGCGTCCATGCATCATAGCGCGCCTGTGCGAGTCACTGCATGAAAAGGCAGATTTCTGTCATGGTAAATTCCTGTCCGGTCACTTGTGGTACACTGATATTTTCAGGCTTACATCATTTTTTGTTGTGTGTACATAAACAAGTTTTTATTTATGGAATTTTGAAACACTTGCTTGACCAAAACACATTAATCATGGTCACAGTATACATAACATGTATTTAATATACTGTATATTAAAGTAACAACTACATAATAACATATCAAATGTGTATGTGTGTGTGTGTGTGTGTGTGTGTGTGAGAGAGAGAGAGAGAGAGAGAGAGAGAGAGAGAGAGAGAGAGAGAGAAAGATGTTATTTTATGAAATATTATATGTTGTTAATATTATGTTTATTACTATTATTGGCACCTTATTTTATTTATTTATTATTATCATTGCTAGCACCTTAATGTTACATTTTTTATCATTTTTTATGTATTTATTTTTATTATTATTAAAAATATTCATATATTATTACTAATTCAAATGCATCAGTTTGGGCATCATATTGTAGGCATGTTAAAATTGTGCATCTTTAGACAACATATTTTTGAACATTCGAACAGACCAGTTTGAACATCATAGGTATCATAGGGAACATCATAGGGAACATCATTATTCTATGATTACATTTACACACATATATACTATTGAAGCCAGACGTTTACATGCACATAGGCTGAAGTCATTAAACCTCATTTTTTTTAACCACTCGAACGATTTTTTAATTTTGGCAAGTCGCTTAGAACATCTACTTATTTCCCAACAATTGTTTACAGAAAGATTGTTTTACTTTTAATTGACTATATCACAATTCCAGTGGGTCAGAAGTTTACATACACTAAGTTAACTTTGCCTTTAAGCAGAAAATGATGTCAAGCCTTTAGACAATTAGCCAATTAGCTTCTGATAACTTCAAACTCTGAGCGTCTTTGATGACATCATGAGAAAATCAAAAGAAATGAACCAAGACTTCAGAAAAAATGGTGGACCTCCACAAGTCTGATTCATCCTTGGGAGCAATTTCCAAATACCTGAAGGTACCACGTTCATCTGTACAAACAATAGTACACAAGTATACACACCATGGGACCACGCAGCCATCATACTGCTCAGGAAGTAGATGCATTCTGTCTCCTAGAGATGAACGTAGTTTGGTGCAAAAAGTGCAAATCAATCCCAAAACAACAGCAAAGGACCTTGTGAAGATGCTGAAGGAAACAGGTAGACAAGTATCTATATCCACAGTAAAACGAGTCCTATATCGACATAACCTGAAAGGCTGTTCATCAAGGAAGAAGCCACTGCTCCAAAACCGCCATAAAAAAGCCAGACTACAGTTTACAAGTGCACATGGGGACAAAGATCTTACTTTTTGGAGATATTTCCTCTGGTCTGATGAAACAAATATTTAAATGTTTGTCTGTAATAACCATCCTTATGTATGGAGGAAAAAGGGTGAGGCTTCGAAGCCAAAGAACATCATCCCAACCGTGAAGCATTGGGGTGGCAGCATCATGTTGTGGGGTGCTTTTCTGCAGGAGGGACCAGTGCACTTCACAAAATAGATGACATCATGAGGAAGGAAAATGACAATGGACAATGACCCCAAGCATACCACCAAAGTTGTGGCAAAATGGCTTAAGGACAACAAAGTCAAGCTATTGGAGTGGCGATCACAAAGCCCTGATCTCAATCTGAAAGAAGATTTGTGGGCAGAACTGAAAAAGTGTGTGTGAGCAAGGAGACCTACAAACCTGACTCCGTTACACCAGTTCTATCTGGAGGAATGGGCCAAATTCCAGCAGCTTATTGTGAGAAGCTTGACATGTTTACCCAAAACATTTGACCCAAGTTAAACAATTTAAAGGCAATGCTACCAAATACTAACAAAGTGTATGTAAACAAAAAGCTTAAATAAATAATTCTCTCTGCTATTATTCTGACATTTCACATTCGTAAAATAGTGATCCAAACATTCCCTGTCTTAGGTCAGTTTTCTAAGATTAAATGTCAAGAGTTTTTCTTCAACTGTCTATATACACACCCTACACACACACACACACACACACACTGATGAGCCATAACATTATGCCCACTCACAGGTGAAGCGGATAATGTTGGTCCTCTCCTAACAAGGCCACATGTCAAGGTCTGGGTTGATTAGATGGTAAGCGAACAATCAGTTCTTGTAGTCAACGTGTTGAATGGAGGAGAAATGAGCAGGAGTAAAGACCTGAGCAACTTTGACCAGGGCCAAATTGTTATGGCCCGATGACTGGTCAGAGCATCTCTGAATTGACAAGGCTTGTTTGGTGCTCTCTGTCAGCAGTGGTGAGTACCTACTGACAGTGGACCGAGGAGCGACAAACTACAAACCAGCGACAGGGTGTTGGGCACCCAAGGCTCATCGATGCGTGAGGGCAACAAAGTCTATCCCGTCTGGTCCGAACCAACAGAAGGTCTACTGTGGCACAAGTCACAGAACATTTTAATGAGGTTATGGGAGGAATGTGTCACAACACACAGTGCATCGCACCCTGCTGTGAATGGACTGCCTAGCCGCAGACCGTTCAGAGTGCCCATGGTGACCCTTGTCCACCATCAAAAGAGCCTACAATAGGCACGCGAGCATCAGAACTGGACCTTTGAGCAGTAGAAAAGATCGTCTGGTCCGATGAGTCATGTTTTCTTTTACATCACATGGACAGCTGTGTACGTGGGAGTCATTACCTGGGGATGTGATGGCACCAGGAAACACTGTGGGAAGACGACATGCTGGTGGAGGGAGGGATGCTCTGGGCAATATTCTGCTGGGAAACCCTGGGTCATTCATGTGGACGTCAATTTGACACGTGCCACCAACTTAAACATCGTTGCAGACCAGGTGCACCCCTTCATGGCAATGGTATTCCCTGATGGCAGTGACTTCTTTCAGCAGGATAATGCGCCCTGCCACATTGCACAGATTGTTCAGGGATGTTTGAGGAACATGATGAAGAGTTCAAGGTGTTGCAAATTACAGGACTTGAAGGAGGTCTTGTGGAGTCAATGCCTCAGTGGGTCGGCACTGTTTTGGTGGCACGAGGAGGACCAACAGCACATTAAGCATAATGTTTGGCCGCGTATATATACACACACACACACACACACACACACACACACACAAACACTAGCGCCCAAAAGTTTGGAATTATGTACAGATTTTGCTCTTATGGAAGAAAACTGGTACTTTTATTCACCAAAGTGACATTCAACTGATCACAATGTATAGTCGGGACATTAATTACATGAAAAATTACTATAACAATTTGAAAAACAAATGTTCAGAACATCTTAAACTACTTTAAAAAGTTCTCAGCAAAAAATCCCCCACGTGCAGCAATGACAGCTTTGCAAATCCTTGGCATTCTAGCTTTCAGTCTGTCCGGATCCCCACACTTCCTGTTTCACTTGCCATAGATGTGTCTGTCTTGTCGGGCACTTCTCACACACCTTACAGTCTAACTGATCCCACAAAAGCTCAATGGGGTTAATATCCATAACACTCTTTTCCAATTATCTGTTGTCCAATGTCTGTGTTTCTTTGACCATTCTAACCTTTCCTTTTTGATTTTCTGTTTCAAAAGTGTTTTTTTCTTTCTTTGCAATTCTTCCCATAAGTCCTGCACCCCTGAGTCTTCTCTTTACTGTTGGACATGAAACTGGTGTTGAGCGGGTAGAATTCAATGAAGCTGTCAGCTGAGGACATGTGAGGCGTCTATTTCTCAAACTAGAGACTCTGATGTACTTCTCTGATGTGCCATCCACATCTCTTTCTGTCCTTGTTAGAGCCAGTTGTCCTTCGTCTTTGAAGACTGCAGTGCACACCTTTGTATGAAATCTATTCATTCTATGAAATCTAGAAATTAATTTTTTTTTGGCAGTTTCAAGCATTGTATAGCGTTCATTCCTCAAAACAATGACTAAATTATGAGTTTCTAGGGAAAGTTTTTTTTACCAAATATTGACTTTAAGACATGCCAGTCTATTGCATAATGTGGCGACTCAAAAACAAACACAAAGACAATGTTAAGCTTCATTTACTGAACCAAATAGCTTTCAAATAATCTGTGTTTGATATAATGGAAAGTGATTTTCTAGTACCAATTAAGGAATTTAGCATGATTTCTCAAGGAAAGGTGTTAAGTGATGGCTGTTGGAAATGGGGCCTGTTTAGATTTGATCAAAAATTACTTTTTTGAATAATGTCCTGACTATACTTGTGATCAGTTGAATGCCACTTAGGTGAATTAAAGTATCAATTTCCTTCCGAAATAGCAAAATCTGTACACAATTCCCTACTTTTGGCCACCAGTGTATATAAAATACAAATATATATAAAAATATTTTAAATACCAAGAGTAACAGAGCTGACAGTAAAGATCACATACAGTAGTTGACATAGATCATATAGTGATATAGCTGACACATTACTGACATTCCGACCATTCTTTATTTTATAACATATCAAAGTATAAAATGTTGAAAAAATAGTGTCTAAAGCCACTGATTAAACACTTTAAACATGTACGACTTAAACATGTAATGTAACATTTTACCTTGATTCTTCAGGTGGCTGGACCAATTCAAGGTGGTCTGTTGGAGTAGTTATGTTTTCGAGCATTTGCTTTGTCTTATTCTTTGTTGTGCTTTTCTCCAGTTGTCTCTTTTGCATTGTTTCTCCGTCTCACTCAACTCTGAGATCGGCTTCACCTTACCTTGCCTTATAAGCCTGTCCCATGCATCTTTTGCTTTTGTAAATATTCGGCTCTTTTTGAGGGATCAGCATCTTGCCGAGTCCTGTCTCGCCACAGTTTCTCAGCTGCTGACATCTCTCTAATTCATGGGAAGTGTTAATGAAATAATTCATGTATAGTGTGAAAAACATGACAGTTGAACACATTTTGTAAAGGTTTTGTAAAATAGATTGTAAAGGTTTGATAACACTAAATAAATAACATCATCTATTTTTAAATAATGACAGTATATACTAATCCATGCCTATGACTAACCTAGCTGACACTACTGAGTAACATAGTTGCCTTTATTGGCCTGTAAATTCAGCATGGCTGACAGCGTGGGATTATTTGATAAAAAACATAATTTTATTTAAAAATACCATATAATTCAAATAATTTTGTTGACCATTAATTTATTTATTCTTTTACTACGTGCTATTATAGATAAAACGTATAGATAAAACTCGCCAGTTTGTTTTCAAAATGTCTACCACTAATCATGTGATGCAGGTCACATGGTTTGGGGACAACTATTGCTTATTTTAAAAGGGTGTTCACTTAGTAACTTAGTTGACAACTTTTTATTGCTTATAAATATAAAATAATGCCATTATAAATAATTTGAAACAATCCAACTGATTGAAAAATAGAACATTACAACATACCATAATAATTTCCAGCTAATAAAATATTGGGTACAGAAAGTGTTGAGCGATATTAAAGCTTGTAATTCCCTATTGGTTAGAAGAAAATAATAATAATTTTTTAGAAAACAATTCTGTTAGAACATAGTTTGAACTATATATTAACATTTAAAATATGTAGTATATATAGAATCATCCAAAACAATTATTAACTCCACCTGTTTGATATAAACAGGTCAAAGGTTAAAGAATGGAGGGAGAACATAGAGAACTTGGAGGTTTGATTGGCTTTAAGCTTGTTAATGCTTTGTCATCATAATACTGTACAATATAATATAATCATTACAAATATTTGCAAAGATACATCTCAATGACTGATGACATTAGAAAGAGTAGTTATGTGGCTCCTTTTATAGCAGTTCAGTCTCAGTGAAAGTAGGAAATGTTCCCATTCAAATGCTGCCTACCATAAAACAGATGATGGGTTAATGGCAGAGCCTGCACGATTTTGAACAGGTCACGATGTGCCTGGAGCAAATGAAGCATAAAACGGTTTATAGCCACTTGCAAAGGAACAAAATGCATCCTATTTTTCAGTAGTCTCTAGTGTTTTCTCTCATTGTCTGTCCAAGTATCAGATTCCTGTCTTAATGATTGAAGACTCAGCACATTAAATATCTTTAACAGACAACTACGGTGGGATTATGCGTGCAGAGAGCAGAATGTCATGAGCAGGTGCAAAGGACATGTGATGGCATTTTAAATGCTATTTTAATTTAAAGTGAGCTATGTACATTTGTGCCCAGTGGACTTACCTGTGGCGTAAAGAGCACAACAATCTGTTTTCGGAAGTAAAAATCCCATAGACGAATTGATGTTCAACGACAACTTATAAACTTTAAAGACAGTGAGCTATGAGGTTGTTTATACTTCCATTGAAGCATTTATTTAATTGTTTTACAATTGCGTTTGATATCGCAATTCATGTAAACAACTACATTACCCATGGTACAGCTGAGAAATATCCACCAATCACTGAACCGCTGCCAACGAATCCCACAAGACTTGGCTCCGAGCGACCGCCCACTCCAACATAGCCAAGATATAATTTTAACTATCTTCATTTGTGTTCAGCAGAAGAAAGAAATATACATCTGAGATGGAATGAAAGTGACTAAAATATGTGATAATTCTTATTTTGGAGTGAACAATATCTTTAAGTGCAGTTCGTTACTAACTGATGCAAGATGCCAAACGCTTCAGTTATTTGAACTGTTTGGATGAGAGGGTTTGCCACCTGCTGGTGTATGTCTTAAAAAGAAAGTTGGACAAAAGGAAAGGAGACTTATTAGGAGGCAAAACAACATCAACAACAAAAACACACTTGGCTTTTTTCAGCATTTTATTGAATAAATATTTTTTGATAAATTATGTAGCCATACCTAAATAGGTGATGTTGGAGTGATCAATCACAAACCTGAGAAGAGGCATAACGGTTTACACAGGTCTCATTTTGCAGCAAAACTAAAACTTAGGGAGACACTAGTGTCCACAACAACTGCAGATGCCTTTTTTTTCTCTCTCTCTCTCACCAAATGGCAGATTTTTTGAAGTTTAACATTCAGCAATAACAGGAACACAATTGTAAGCAGTTCAAAAAATTCAACCCAATTCATTTGTATTATTACTATGATTAAAGTCATACATTTATAATACATGCTTTGAAAATTAAATACATATTTACAGGACCACCATACTTCAAACCTTTTCAAAGTGCTGGACAAAACAAAGGCACTGTGATCCTTTTCAGCTCAATGAAGAGGACAAATGAGTAGATTTACTTAAAAAAAAAAAAACTGTCCTGGATCCTGAAGAAAATTAGTATAACTCACACAGATTGCACATGTTTTGGAACAATTTAATACTCCACTTTCATTTGATTTCTTTTCAAATCAACAAAATCTGTAAAATGTAGTAAAGTGTATTACAGTATATTATAAAGACTTTGGGTTTCTAGACATGATGGTGCACAGTGGTTGTGTCTCGTTTGGAAGGCTGTGTCCTCCGGAGGTCGCGTTTGTAGGCCGCATACGTCATCGAGGCTGTCTCGTTTCAGAAAAGCATGTCGGACACTTCGAATGCAGCCTTCGAATGTGACTTTCGGGAATTTGGAGAATGGATGAGGTGTATCCTTCGTGGGCGCTCACAACCCACAATTCTTCATTTCAATGGAAATGTCCAAAATAATTATGCCAATTTGCCCGTAAATATGATGTTCAAACGCAAGTAATGTTAATTCCCATGTTGAAGTATCTCAGTAGATGGTGCAGAGTATAAAATATGTATAATTATATTAATACATAATTCAAATAAAGTATTAGACTTAAAGTACACCTGTAAAATCTATTTTCTTTACTCTTTACATCATTATAACTCTCCTAAAATGTACCTCATACATTCCTTTCTATAGGGACTTTGTTCCCTTCTCACTCAAAGTGCTGGCGCTTGTTAAAGAGTGGCGTGCTGTCAAAGCAACCATGTTACGTTACGTTTCCATTTGTCCTATGAAGGACATCTCGTTTAAATGAGGCTTGTTTAAAGGAGGACACTCAGTATACTGCAGTCTTCAAAGGACGCGTCCTACCTAGCACGCCGCTTTCCAAACGAGACACAGCCAGTGTCTCTCTAAACTGAAATAGAACCATCTCTGAAGTTGGTCTTCCCAATCAGAACGTTTAACAGAGTTGCCTTTCCTTCTCTGCACTCCTTCTGGACCTTTTTGATGATATCATCAAGATGCGACTCATCCTCTCGCCCAATTAGGTAGCCTTTGCCCCCGTAACCATCGGCTACAATATGATAATCTGCAAGCAAGAGTTAAAAAACAAATGATCAGCATTTTCTCAAAACTGAGTTATCATAATTGGACAGTGTTAGGAGGATTACTTGTGAATTGTTATCAGGTACTACCAAGTCACACAAGGAACAATTGTGTCAAGTTTTAAGTCATGTTTCATGCAGTGGACTCCACTGCTTCTTCAGCAACAGTAGAGCGATTGGCTATATTTCATATTGCTGCACATTTTGCAGTTGAACTATTGTTGTCGCTTAGAGATGGCATCCACTAGATACTTTGCAGTAATTAAGTTCAATGCGTGAGCTGCACACCATTGGTGAGGTAGTACGAACACTGCAAAAATGTATTTTTGTCTAATTTTCCAGTAAAAATATCTAAACATTCTTATAACGTGATTTATTTACTTGACAAGCAAACTGGCACACGATTTTAAGTCTTGTTTGGAGAGAAATTTAATCAAATTTAGTGAGATTTATGCTTAAAACAAGAAAACAAAAAACAGTTTGCTAATGGCGTACGAAAAATGAAACTTAATTCAAAGGGAAATTTGTATTTTTTTTTTGTTGCTTTTTTTAAGTCTTGAGTTCACTACATTTTGTCAGATCTATCTTCAAACAAGACTAAATTTCTTATCCCATTTTGCTTGGCAATTAAACAAATCATGCTTTAAGAATGTTTAGATAAAAATACTTGTCTTGAAAATATTTTTTTGCAGTGAAACAGGGTTCGTACAAGATGCTTGAAGTACTTGAATTTGGCATTTTCAAATTTAAATCCTGGAAAACCATAAATAAAAGAAAGAACAGCCAAGTTGTCATTATGTAAACAAATGAATGTCAACATGTTACAAAATGTTTACCCTCAGCGTTTATAGGCAAAAGCCGAACAAAATGGAAAATGTAAATATCTTGTAAGTTGGAAAGTCACATTTTTTGAGAATGACCCATTTGCAATTTGGGTCAGTTCCTCACATACATCTGTTGTGTGACTTTAGAAAACATGAAACACAGCACATGAGTCATATGGGCTACTGTTTACGGACCCAGTTATTCACTTTTGTTGGAAAGCAAAGTGTATTTTAAGGGAGCACACTACAATTGCACATCAATTTTATCATGATATTGTAGTCAAAGATGCTCAATGTTGTACTTGTAATAAGTGGTGTTTTATACAAATAAATTAAATGAATAGTTAAAATATTTTTAGAATAAAATAAAAATGTGCTAGAAAGTCCTTGAATTTAACGTTGAAACTTCTCTACGAACCCTGGTATAAGGAGCACATGCTCAAAATGTTCATCTGTGAGACTATTGCACTTCAGGTTAAGAATATGATATTGATATGAAAATGATCAATAAAATATTGACAATTTAATGCTGTTGACTTGTTAATATGTAATCATGTAATCTATAAAAAAAAAACTGTAATCCATTTACAAGTATTTTAAAATGTAATTTAATCCAATAACAAGAACTTGATTTTTTTCCCGTCCAATCTGATTACGTAATCCAGATTACATGTAATCTATTACCAACCAGCACTGCAATTGGGTCTTTGCAATTTTGGGCATAGTCACTGCGTTTTGGCTTTGTAGATCAGCATAGGTCGAGTACTTTTGGTGGATCAAATCACCCCAGAGATTTATTGACAACTCCAAACATTATCATGTAAATCTATTGACATATGCATTTAATCTTATGATACAGTGCTAAACAAATACACTGGACAACAATTAAATGATTACACTAAATCCTGTCACCTGTAAAGGCAAGACCGCATGCTACGTTGCTCCCGAGCATAGGCACTTGTTCTCTGGAGATCTGACTCCAACATGCATCATTTCCCACCAGAGCAATCACTGGGGTCTGACAGGAGACGGAAAGGGAGTTATTATAAACTTCCAAGACATAAGCATAAAGAAAAATCACACTGATGGTCTTTTTAAAAAGGAATATTCTAGATTAAATACAGTTAAGCTCTATTGACTGCATCGATTTCCGTAAAAAATTATCTGGACTCAAGTATGTACCCAAATATGAACAAACAAAAGTGCATTGACAGTTATGTTCTTACAAAACAAGTCTATGGGCCGGGACAAGAGTACAACATGTCACGATAATGTTGATTGAGCTTCACCCTACTTATCTATTTGTACATATCGGGATACTTTGCAATAAACTTAAATTATATTGTTTCTATACTAATAATAAACAACCTAAAATCAATCGTTTTAAATATTACCATCCCAAGGGACAGTTGACCCATAAATGAAAATTCTGCATCATTTACTCACCCTCATGCCATCCCAGATGTGTATGACTTTCTTTCTTCTGGAGAACACAATTTAAGATTTTTAGAAGAATATCTCAACTCTGTAGGTCCATACAATGCATGGGTGTCAAAATTGTGATGCTCCAAAAAGCACAAAGGCAGCATAAAAGTAATCTAGAAGACTCCACTTGTTATATCCATATCTTCAGAAGTGATATGATAGGTGTAGAGAAACAGATCAAAATTTAAGTGCATTTTTGCAAGAAATTCTTCTCCCTGCCCAGTAGGTGGCATATGCATGAAGAATGTGAATCCCCAAAAACAAAAGAAGAAGAATGTGAAAGTTAAGCGAATTTTGCACTGATCATATCACCTCTCAAGACATTGATTTAACCACTGGTGTTTTATGGATTATTTTATGCAGATTACTTTTATGCTGACCTATGTGAGCTTCAAATTTTTGGCACCCATTCACTTGCTTTGTATGAACTAACAGAGCTGAGATACTCTTATAAAGTTTTAATTTGTGTTCAGCAGAAGAAAGAAAGTCATGCACATCATGATTATGAGTAAATGATGAGACAATTTACATTTTTGGGTGAACTACAGTATCCCTTTAAAGGAATATTCCAGGCTCCATACAAGTTAAGCTCAATCGACAACATATTGATTACCACAAAAATAATTTTGACTTGCCCCTCCTTTTCTTTAAAATAAAAATTCTGTTTCAAAAGCATAACCACAAGACTTAAACAATGTGTGTTAACATGATTCTAGTGTGCTAAAAATCACTAACTATCCTTTTCTGTGTAAAGTTATGACCAGTTTTACAACTTCATTGCCTCGACACAGTAACGGCGTACTAAACCCTAAAATTTAAACAACTTTACAGCTCCATTATACACAAGTTATAACAGAATTAATGTAAATGCTTTTAGAAAATAATAAGCTTCATATTTCTGCATTTAAACCCTGATTTTCTCCCTTTTTCTCCCCAATCTGGAATGCCCAATTCCCAAAGTCCTCGTGGTGGCGTAGTGACTCGCCTCAATCCGGGTGGCAGAGGATGAATCTCAGTTGGCTCCACGTCTGAGACCATCAATTGATGCATCTTATCGCGTGGCTTGTTAAGCGCGTGTGAAGGCCCACACTATTCTCTGCAGCATCCATGCACAACTCACCATGCGCCCCACTGAGAGTAAGAAGCACACATTGTAGCGACCACGAGGAGGTTACCCCATGTTATCAACATTGTCACAAATGCTATCGACTGAGCTTAACTTGTGTTGAACCTAGAATATTCCTCTGTAACACAATTTAAAGATATTTTAATTAAAATGAATTCAGAACTTTATGCTGTACCATACTGACATAAGCAGATCTATAAGAGGAGGGGATGCAAGTTGTTTTTTCTACCTTATGGCGAGTGAAGGTATCAAATTCAGCCACACTGTACCCAAGGGAACCATCGCCATAAACGATCCATACCTGTAATCAAGACTTTGTAAGCCCTACAGAAAGAGTTCTTGAATTCTTTGTGACAAATGCGAGAAAAAGAGAGAGAGAGAGAGCAATAAATACTGACATACTGTAACAGAGTTAAACAGCTATAAGGCAGTATATGTAATTGTCAATCCATTTTACTGATATTCCATGTGGGAAAATATATACGTTATCCATCAGGATTGTGAAATGTAAATATTCTATCCCAGAATGCAGCCAGATCTGAATGTTAGTTTGGCACCCCCTTTTTAGGAGGCTTTTGACTGGCACGTCAAGCCTGAAGATCAAGTTCACCCTCAAAAGCATCTCAGTGAATCTGTATATCCCTAAAACTTTTTCTTCAAATCTACTTTTATTTAACAAATAATCTGCACAGCCTAGGTTACGTCATCCAAAATGGAGAGGTTGAGTATTACATTTTGATAAAAAGAAAACAAAGACAAACTTTTTGTTTCTTTGGAATAATGTGCTGCGATAAATCATGCACAATAACATTAGGAATGTACAGTTGAAGTCAAAAGTTTGCATACACCTTAGACAAATACATTTAAACTCCTGACAATTAATAGAAAACATTCCCTGTCTTAGGTCAGTTAGGATCACTACTTTATTTTAAGGATGTGAAATGTCAGAATAATCGTAGTGAGAATTATTTATTTCAGCTTTATATCATTATATCATCAGCTTTCATCACATTCCCAGTGGGTCAGAAGTTTACATACACTTTGTTAGTATTTGGTAGCATTGCCTTTAAATTGTTTAACTTGGGTCAAACATTTTGGGTAGCCTTCCACAAGCTTCTCACAATAAGTTGCTGGAAATTTGGCCCATTCCTCCAGACAGAACTGGTGTAACGGAGTCAGGTTTGTAGGTCTCCTTTCTTGCACATGCTTTTTCAGTTCTGCCCACAAATCTTCTTTCAGATTGAGGTCAGAGCTTTGTGATGGCCACTCCAATACCTTGGATTTGTTGTCCTTAAGCCATTTTGCCACAACTTTGGAGCTTGGGGTCATTGTCCATTTGGAAGACCCACTGAGCTGTAACTTCCTGGCTGATATCTTGAGATGTTGCTTCAATATATCCACATAATTTTCCTTCCTCATGATGCCATCTATTTTGTGAAGTGCACCAGTCCCTCCTGCAGCAAAGTACCCCCACAACATGATGCTGCCACCCCAATGCTTCACAGTTGCAAGCCTCACCCTTTTTCCTCCAAAAATAATCATGGCCATTATGGACAAACAGTCATCAGACCAGAGGACATTTCTCCAAAAAGTAAGATCTTTGTCCCCATGTGCACTTGCAAACTGTAGTCTTTTTTATGGTGGTTTTGGAGCAGTGGCTTCTTCCTTGCTGAGCAGCCTTTCAGGGTATTTCGATATAGGACTAATTCTACTGTGGATATAGATACTTGTCTACCTGTTTCCTTCAGCATCTTCACAAGGTCATTTTTGTTGTTCTGGGATTGATTTGCACTTTTTGCACCAAACTATGTTTATCTCTAGGAGACAGAATGCATCTACTTCCTGAGCAGTATGATGGCTGCGTGGTCCCATGGTGTTTATACTTGTGTACTATTGTTTGTACAGATGAACGTCGTACCTCAATTTACATGGTATTTGTAAACTGCTCCCAAGGATCAACCAGACTTGTGGAGGTCCATAATTTTTTTTCTGAGGTATTGGCTGATTACTATTTTTTTTTCCCCATTATGTCAAGCAAAAAGGCACCGAGTTTAAAATTAAAATACATCCACAGGTACACCTCCAAATGACTCAAATTACCCTATCGAAAGCTAATTGGCTAATTACCTAAAGGCTTGACATCATTTTCTGGAATTTCCCAAGCTGCTTAAAAGCACAGTTAACTTAGTGTATGTAAACTTCTGACCCACTGGAATTGTGATATAGTCAATTAAAAGTGAAAAAGTCAGTCTGTAAACAACAGTTGGAAAAAATACTTCCTAAATGTCCTAAACGACTTGCCAAATCTATAGTTTGCTAATATTAATCTGTGGAGTGGTTAAAAAAAATTGTTTTAATGACTTCAACCTAAGTGTATGTACACTTCTGTCTTCAACTGTGTAGTGAGAAAGTAAACAGGTCATATTGACTTTAAGGTCTTACCTCGGATTCAGGTCGACAAAGCTTTGCACCCAGTGCAAACCCTCCTCCCACACCCAGAGTCCCAAAAGCCCCTGGTGCAAAAGCAAGCCACAAGCCACAAGTTAAACACAAACACAATGAGTGGATTTGTCAGGGCATGACAAAACAGAAGCTACACATAATGTTGCTTAGAGACAGTATTATAATTGCTTAATGGGATTTTGAATGAAGACCCTGCCTCTAACCTGGGTCCAGCCAGCGCAGTGGGCCCCGCGGCCTCATGATGTATGCAGCACTGCCAACAAAATCCCCCCCATCAGCCACTATGATGCTGTCATCAGCCAACAGCTCATCCACCCGGTGCAAAACATTTAGAGGGTTCAGATGCCTCTCGGTCTTCTCAACTGCTTTTGCTCTGACATAAACAAAAAGGAAGCAATATCAAATATAAAAACAATGGATGAAATCATAGGTCTGAGTTGCGTAGGTTTAAAAAAAGCATTCACTAAATATTTGTAGTAAATTCCCCCCACTGTCTCCAGATACATTCAAGTATACAAGCAGCAATACAACTTTTGGGATAAGATTACCTGTTAGTTTTCTCTTTGATGTGATCTCCCTCCTTTAGGCTCTGAGGCCATTCCTCTGGACACTTGTGGCCCTTTAGGGCTTTTGAGAGACACAGGAGGAAAGAGCCAGCATCGCCTGAAACAGTCGGGAAAGGAAACCTTAATAACAGGATATGTTATTATACAATTTTTGGAAGTAACTAACTACTGTATATTGTAAGTCACAACCAACTTAACTAGATTTTTAAGAAGCAAGACAGTAGCTCAGCTGTTTTAAGAACAGTGAATTGTTTCCAGAAACAAGCTACTGTTTCCAACAAGTAGCTGTGCAACGTGACAAAATGCTAGTAGTCTTACTACATTTTTTGTATAATTAACCATAAAATTAAAGTATATGTAGTTCTCCACCCTGAATGGCCACTGTTGGTTTCCAGAACATGTCTGAGTTCTTCAATAGCTGACTTTTGTCTCTGTTGACAGCAATAATTTTACTCCGTCTGTTCAGCACCCGTCCATAACTCAGTCTGAAGTCACACACAGTGCCTATCAACCAAAACAAAGCATTTAATGGCAAACAGGAAAAAATAGCTTATCTTGTTCTCAGCACTCAAGAAAGTTAACCCATACAGTTGGTGGCACCATTTCCCACCTGCCAGCAGCACTAGGTCAGCATCTTTCAAGGCATCTCTCCTGTTCTGTCTGATGTGCAGTGGACTGTTCTTTCCCAGCATGCCTCGGGACATTCCACCAAGGAAGCAGGGAATACCTAACAATTCTAAGGCATTTCTGTAATAGACATGTGCAAAAAACAGAGGCTCTCATTACAAAAATGTTGTTTCAAATCATACAATTTCATGAGATAAAGACTCTGAATTTAAAAGCATTTATATTTTACATGGAGTGGGTTGAGATCATATGAGCAAAAATATTACTCAATTTATCTCAGTAACCACTGTTTTTGGGCACTTTTGCTAATTAAATAAATTAATCATGGCTGACTGCACATCAATCATTTTCTACAAAGGCATCAGTAACTGTAACAAGAGTGTTTACTTAGAAAAAGCATTGAAACCTATTATTGCCTTAAAGGATCAAGAAATGGAGAATCTAATTTTCCTTTATATTTAGACATAATATAAAAACATACTGTAAATTTCAGAACTCAAAAGTCACTACCCAGTATAAAAAGAGCATTTATAGTCACCACACTGCTGAAACATTTAGTTTTGAAATGTGTCTGTTCGTGACGTCACGAGACATTGCTCATTTGTATGTACATATCCCACAACATGCGTCATCACACCCTTGGCCCGCCAACTGGCGTGCACAGTTCGAGAGAGCAGGCCTTGTGGTACCAAAGGTACCCATCTAGACTATTTTTTATTACTTTGTGTATAAACATGAACTACACAGACTCTTTGACCATTGCCATGTATCTCGCTGCTTTTAAAAGATGCGGCGTTACAACTCTGAAAGGTAGAAGCAATTCTCTTTGTTGTTTCTTTCTTGTTGTTTTGAGCACAAATGCATCATGGATGTTCTTTCGCATATCTGCGCTATTTTTTATTGTTGCCGTATATAAACATGCAGTAGTTGGATGTCTTTGACCATTTCAATGTGTTTCCGGTGAAATGTGCCTCAGTGTGCCTACAGTATATGTGTGCGCGTCATTTCATAGTACTTTGGACTATGTATGTGTATTTTTTTTTCCGGTTCAAGTCAGTGTGGATTGCTTGTGAAAGAGTCATAAAATTATTCAAGCTTTGCACAGGAACTGTTTTTGAAGGATGCCATCCTTCAGTTAAAAACCACTTAAAAAATGTCCAATTAATGAATATTTCAAATATCATGACTGTTTGATAGTTTATGGTGCTGAGTGTAAACTCTTGTGCTTGAGATGAACAGTTTAATATATTCAGATGGAATGTGTTGGATGTGTTGTGTGTAAACCCTGAAGTTTAGTTTTATAATATTGTGGGGTTGTTCATTCTCTTCTGATTAAGTTTCAAATATGGCTGAATTGAGTGGCTGCCTGATGTTAGCCAATCATAACAGTGGGCGTTTACGTGGAAGATTGAAGGAGGCGCTTAGGCCAAAACCGAGCGTTTCGGATTGAGGGCCAGAGTCAGGGTGGAAAATGATTGTATATTACTAAATTCTGACTGTTTTGCTGCAAATAAACTTTAATAACATTATCAGTTGACCTCAGGGAAGATAATACAATTATTATTTTTGTAAATAACATTTCATGACCCATTTATAAAATCAAAGTAAGGTCAACTAATTACATTTTACAGTGTAACTGAACAGAGCGTACAGCGCTGCAATCCAAGTAAAGGGTGGCTACTTTCAAGAAGCTAAAATATAAGATACTTTTGATTTGTTGGCCCCACACTTCTATTTGCATCACTTCATATTTCTGATAATTTTCATATTATTATTCTTAAATGTGGAAAATAGTAATAATAAAGAATGAATAGGTGTGTCCAAACTTTTGACTGGTGATGTATGTATTCATGTACGGGTTTAAATTAGTATGTCAATATTACTTGTTTAATTTAGGGATGGTGTTGTAGTGGTAAAAGTTCAGGACTTGTGACCCAAAGGTCATAGGTTCACACTTCAAATAATGTGATCATTAATTGCTCCATGAACTATCTAAAGAGTCTGCTACACAATAAGACAAGAAAGAACAGCTGAAAATGACCTGATATCATCCACAGGTGTAGGGGGTAAGGTTGCCTGGCTGCCTAACAGTATGACAGGTTTCTTGGCTCTGCTTATCAATTCCACACACCTTTGGATCTGGGAAGAGCACAACAGTTAGGAATTATTTACTTAAAGACGTGCAATGTTATCTTTAAAAATGTTCTCCTTTGATTTTTCCGTCCTATTATGGTTCATGTCATATGCTATATTGTTTTATGAATAGGACTTCGAATAAACAGTTGTGACCTTGAATCTTGAATCATTATCAGACAATTGAACAGCTGTTTCTATAAGGTTTAAATCTGCTGAACATGTTAATGCATGCAATTAATTAATTATGCTTAACTGCGTTAACAAAAGTACAGCATTAACAAATTTTTGTTTTTCAATCTGATGTGACATCAAGGTTTTGGGAAAGTGGTTTTATAATTAAAAATAATAGAACGAAAAATTGCAGACTTTGCATTTCTCGTTCGTTTTGATACAGATGTTGTTGTTTTTGTTCGTGTGTGTGTGTGTGTGTGTGTGTGTGTGTGTGTGTGTGTGTGTGTGTGTGAGAAAGATGAGTAAAGAGCACTGTTGCAGAAATGCCCAGTGTCATTATATAGATATGCAAATTCAGTGTATTCCACTATGAGAGTCATTCATACAAATTGCTACATATTTATTAATCCTGATTAAATCACTTGACAGCCCTAATACTTTTCAATGCAGAAAACTGGCCATAACAGATTTTTTCTTAGAAGTTTCACCTCATCATCTGTGGCCTGAGGGATGTGAACAGGAAGTGGGGACAAATCACGGGTTTCCCAAGCTCCAGCAAACAAGTTAGTTAAATGATTATGAAGATACCTGTTAGGACAAAAAAATATATTTGAAATGATTTTAAGTCACAATAAGGAAAGTTTTAACAAGTGCACTCAGTAATTACTTCATAATTACATATGTTTTACACCTAAATAAAGGAATAATAGCTTCATAAAATGTTTAAAATGATATTTAAACCAGTGGTCTAATAAAACCTGTTATATTTTACATGGAGAGGGTCCCCGCATGGAGGTCGCCATGTTGAGATCACATGACTCACTTTATCTGGTAACCCCCTTTTATCTGAATTACACATTTCTACAATGGTATTGGTCACCCTGCCTTAGCAAGGTGTAATACTTTAAGTATAAGATGACTGTAATATTGTCCAATGCTACAGTAATTTAATGCTTTTAATAAGGATGAAGTGTACATATCATAATAATGTACACAAATACTGAGAAATGTTTATACCATGCAATGATTTTCCCCATCAGCCCTTTGGGAGTGTTTTTAGGGGCAAACTCTTTTTCCACCACATGGTAAGGGTAGAGCGTGTCTATGGGAAACTCAATAAACACAGGGCCTGTGAAGCAGAGCATTAGAAATAATTACACACATTTTGGTACAGTATTATAACAAACAGTATTCATCAACATGTCATTTAAGAGTGTGTTCCCTCTAAAATTAAAATACTGTGATCATTTACTCACATTCATGTTATTCCAAACCTGTATGACTTTTTTTCTTCCGTGGAAGAAAGAACGTTAAGCCCAAAGTATACTTCGATCAGACGCAAACCCTTGGCATCTGCGTAAAGGGTGTGTGACGCAAATTTCATCATCAGCAGAGTGTTTGAGCACTGAACGCGTGCGGCCCAATTTTTTTCACAGCGCATACACATGCACAAACATGCAGAATGTGCATGTGTCTGGAATTATTTGCACTAATTAGTGGGTCCACAAGGTGGCAACACTCACAACTGAGCCATTGCTTTCATGTAGAAGCAATAGAAGAAGATATAATTGCTGCTAAAACAAAGGAGATGAAGGTGGAAACAACAACATTGTACTGTATGTGCACTGCAAGAGCATGTGTGTGAAGAGGTCTGGAGATACCTGCATTTGAATAACTGGAGTCTGAAGGAACACACAGACATTTTTATTGTTCTAAACTCATGAAGAGAAATAGTCCAGTATCTCATAGCAGTCGTAGCGTGCACACGCCAACCGCCTGTGTATGCTTGCAGTCAAATTGTTAGCATTCGACTGTACACGGACGCGAAGTGTTCACGTCAAAACCGAAGTATACTTTGGGCTTTAGCCTCAATCACTATTCACTTTCATTGTATGGAAATGGTGATTGAGTCTATCAGTCCCAAACATTCTGTCAAAAATGTATCTTTTTCTGTGAAGAAAGCAAGTCATGGGTTTGGAACAACATGAAAATGAGTAAATTAAGACCAGAATTTTTGGGGGAACTATTCCTTTAAAGGGGTCATTACATGAGGAATCAAATTTTCCTTGATCTTTTGACATACAGTATAAGAGGGCATTGTAGTATAAAAACATACTGTAAGTATCTGAACTGAAATCTTCCTCCTTAATAGAAAAAGGAGCATTTATTTAAACCAAGCTGCAGAAACGTCTCGTTTGGAATTTGTGGAACTTGTGACATCACAAGAACCAAATACATCTGCATATGCAACGCCTATTTTTCCATCATTGCACTCTTGGCCCCACCCACTGGTGCTCAGAGTCAGTCACACAAGTGAAAAGCAGAGACATGGACCTGTCATGATTGATTCATCCTAAGAGGATTTACACAGGACACCTTCATGTGCCTGTCTGGATTTAAATCTTTTTCTACATAAACATACACAGACAGACGACTTTGACCACTTGATACATATCTCAGGTCGCTTTTAAAAGATGCAGTGTCAAATTACAACTCTACATAAGCGTCATGGATGCGTTCTTTTGCTCCTCTGTACTATTTTTAGTTGTTGGTGTATGAAAACATGAAGGAATGATACTGGAAAATGTACATGGATGTGTCTTCAGTGTAATTTAGAGTGGATTGTATGATTGTAGGATGGGGCAGTTAAAACACTTGGACGCGATCGCAAAAAACATGCGTCAATAGCTCCATTCGTGAATATCTCATGTCATGACTGTGTGATCGTTTAAGGTGCTGACATCCTGTTTACTGTCCTGACAAAAAAAAATGGATTTTTGATTTGACAAATTGTTTTGAAGATATAAACTAATTAATTAATGGGGCGTGGCCCAAATTTACTCAATGGCCTATATCTTCTTAACGCAAATTCCAAACTTTACAAAACTTGGGATATTTCGTTATCAGAACATTTTGAGGATGCATGCAAAGTTTCGGCTAATTTTGGCAATAGGAGGCACAACAGCTTAAAATTCCTTATAACTCCCCAACAATTTGAGTGAAAATTTTGAAAATTGGCATGCAATTTTCATTGGCATGACAAATCATTAAGAAGATATATGACAATTAATTCTTTGGGTTTGAACTGTAACTACTACTATGCCTTTATTTGTGTACACAAGGTCCAAAAATGGCAAAACTTACAACATATAAACACCAGGATAGTCTCAGGACATGTGCTAAATTTAATCATCTTTCTCTTGTCAACAGCACAACAGCACTATGTGCAGTAAAAATAGCAACCGCTATCCAACAAATTAAGAGCCCTATGAAATCTGTTTTTCTCAAGTTCAGTTTTCCCTGATTTAATTGTCCAACAATCCCAAATCTAATTTATGCATGGTAAATCAAGGTTGTATTACCAATTTTGTCCACTAGATGAGCGCCAAGACTAAAAATCCTTGAAAATCCTCTTTGACTTTCCTTTTTGCTCTTTTAATGTGCTGTTGTTCAGTAATCCGAAATCTATTCTTCTCTAATTTATTTTCATCTTCTATTGTGATTCTGTTGTCATTCTAATAAAATTAAATTTTTGTGTTAAATTTAATTATTTTGGCCATGTCTGGCCTTACGTGCTTCACCCACGATGATAGCCACTTGGCTATATTAACTAAAATATGACTGTTTAAATGCAAAAAAAAAACATATATATAAATAAATAAGAGCATTTCATAACTTTTAAATAAAATAAGGCTTTTGGCATGCATTTAACTTTTGGGGACTTTCATTACCTGGTGTGCCAGACTGTGCGATGGCCAAAGCTTTTCTAACAATGGGAACAATTTCTCTCACATTCCTCACAGAAGCACAGAACTTGCAGAGGGGCTTGAAGAGCGACATTTGGTCAATATCCTGTAGGGCACCTCTACCCTGCAAATTCAAAAACAGTCAAAGATAATACTACAGACAATGGCACAATTTAATTTTTTGGAAAATGCATTTTGGAAACTTTGAATTTGATGTCTTACAATACAACATTTGACAAAACTGATTTCACTGAGATTGAACTGGAAATTCTGATTAGATCATATAAAAAATTAAATGGTTTCTTTTGCTTTAATAAAAAAATACCAGGGCCATAACCAACATAGACTTGAAGGGGAGGACATTTCCCCCGCAATATTCAGAATATTGGTTGAGCGATATTATTTTCTCAATGACTGATTCTTAAAGGTGCACTCAGTAACTTTTAACTTTGTGTCATCTTGGACATACACTGACACTTAGTGGTTTGGATGCAGCATAATTTAAAATCAATAGTTTTCAGTTTCAGATGTCATTGTAGAAATGTAGTATACACAGTCAGCAATGATTACTTTAGTCAATGAGTGAAAGTGTCAAATAACGTTAAAACTTATAATGTTAAAACTTTTTTAATGAGAAATAAATTGCTGATTGCACCTTAAAACTTTTACGTCCCAGAATTTTGTGGTAGCTCAGCGAGTATTGACACTGACTATCACCCCTGGAGTCGCGAGTTCGAATCCAGGGCATGCTGAGTTACTCCTGTCAGGTCTCCTAAGCAACCAAATTTGCCCGGGTGCGAGGTAGGGTAGAGTCACATGGGGTAACCTCCTCGTGGCTGCGATTAGTGGTTCTCGCCCTCAATGGGGTGTGTGGTAAGTTGTGAGTGGATTGCAGAGAATAGCATGAGTCTCCACATGCTGAGTCTCCGTGGTGTCATGCACATTGAGCCACGTGATAAGATGCGCAGACTGACGGTCTCAGAAACGGAGGCAAATGATACTTGTACTCCATCACCCAGATTGATGTGAGTAACCACGCCACCATGAGGACTTACTAAGTAGAGGGAAATGGGCATTCCAAATTGGGAGAAAAAGGGATAAAAAAATGTTTTACTGCTGTTTTGCGCTTCAAAAAATGAAAACGTTTGCAGTGATGAGGTTGAAAGATCATTCTCAATCACAAGAATTTCATATTTATAATGAGTTATAATACTCAAAACAATTTGATTTGGATGGGCACTTAACTTAAAGCAACACCTGTGTATCCATTATATAAAGTTTTATCAAATTAATTTCAAAATTATTTTGTAATACAATTCTCACCTTCATTCTTAGTTCTGTAAGAATTACAGTAGAATCATAAAATCTAGTGTTTGCACAAGATAATGCAATTCAAGCAAGCTATTGTGAGCAGAGAGCAAACCTGCAGGTGGCATGCACATAATGTGCATGTGTGAGTGACACATTTGAAGTGTAAAAGTCTAAAGGGCATTTCCTGACCTGCAGTAGAGTAGAGGCTGCACCACCAATAAGAAGCACTGGTGATTCAGCCATCTGCGCGTTCTTCACTGCAGTCACTGTGTTGGTTAGTCCTGGTCCTGCTGTTACTGCGGCCACACCGACTGTGCCTATATCAGCAAAACAGAAGATTATCAGCCTCCTGTACTGCCTCTAATGTTTAAAGAATGTTCCTGGTTAATTTTAAGCCCAATAAACCATTAAATTGAGTTATCCTTCGTTCATAGAAAAAGTTACAGTAAGGTACTTACAATAGAAGTTAACGGGGTCTGACATTAACATTAAAATACACACTTTTAAAAGTATAGCCAAAGATGTAAACTCAAATGACTTATTTCTTTTGTGGGACACTGGGAATTTTATAGAATATCCTGGCCACTCTTTCCCATTTAATTAAAGTGAATAAAATGTGGTCCCTTTGGAGACAATGGGTCTGGTTTGACATCAATGCCATCAAAAGTGTCTTATGACCAAACGTCATTGACCCATTCCCTTTTAATATATGGATGTTCCAAGTAAAAAAAGAAAGTTTTCCATTTACGATTCAATCTTACCGGAAAGTCTTGCCACAGCATCAGCAGCAAACACAGCTGTGGCCTCGTGGCGAGTGTCAACAATGCGGATTCCCAGTTTCTCACAGGCCACCAGGATGGGCGAGATGTGTCCTCCCACCAATGTGAAGACAAACTTGACACCATGAGCCCGCAGGACCTCCGCCACACTCTCCCCTCCATGCCGAGGATTCTTTCTCTCTGTCTGAGAATGGTGGACACTGGCATTACTCTACGCTGTAAGTTGCAAAATGCATCAAAATTGATTCAAAATTTAGCTACACATTGTCGTAGGATGCTGACTCTGAAAAAAAATCCTTTAAGGTAGTGGTTTGCTACAATCCAAAAAAGGGTCACAGATCTATTGTGATAGAATGGCAAATACCAGCCAATCATGTGGCAGCAATGCAATGCATAAAATCATGCAGATACGGGTCAGGAGCTTCAGTTAATGTTCACATCAACCATCAGAATGGGGGGAAAAAATATCTCAAGATATTTAGACTGTGGCATGATTGTTGGTAAAAAATATTTCTGTAACTGCTGATCTCCTGGGATTATCATGCACAAGTCTCTAGAGCAGGGGTGCCCACACTTTTTTGCGTGATTTCATTAAAAAAAATGCTTGTTGGGATTACTGCATGTATCCCTACATGGAATTCATCTTCTAATTAATAAAAAATATATAATAATGTTCAATGTTGATATCATTCTGTTTTAACACTAAGCCCAACACACCTACAGCACAATAGATCACAATACCCAGGGCATTTACCTTATTCTGATGACTTGCACTGAATGGAAACAGACAGTTTTGCATAATTTGGGCAGTAGCTGCTGGTAGCTAGCCTCAAACACTGCTAGCTTCGCAATTTCTTGCTCTGTTCTCAAAAGCCCTTGGAAGGCGCGAACCTAGTTGTCATGACAACTGAATAAACAAAAATCTCGCCTGGTCAAAATTTACTCGTCGAGTGCAAGTCAGACAGAAACTAAAATAAGGAAAGACACTATCATTTTTATAATAAAAATTTTAAGAAAGCACGTTTAAATTTTGTGCGATCTACCAGCATTGCCTTTGCTATCGACTGGTAGATCGCGGTCGACGTATTGGGCACCACTGCTCTAGAGTTTACACATCCAGTGAGTGTCAGTTCTGTGAACAAAAATGTCTTGTTGATGAGAGAGGTCAACAGAGGTTTGGCTGACAGAAAGGCTACGGTTACTCAGATAACCACTCTGTACAATTGTAGTGAACAGAATAACATCTCAGAGACGGATGGGCTACAACAGCAGAAGACAATGTCGGGCACTTTATTAGGACCATAGTGTTCATAATAAAGTGCTCAGTGAATGTAGAAAAAAACATTAAGAAAACCGTGCAAGGTTAAAAAAAACCCAGACTATGTTGCACTTCACTTGCAACAGTCAGTTTGGAAACCAGTTTGACTGATTCAATGAAAAGAACTGTGAAAGCAATGAATCAAAGGAGCAACTTGAGCTCAAATTGGACAACACTATGGCTTCTGACCAAGTTTAAATCTACACATGAGAAGTTTCTAGCTGATTTAATATTTTAGAGCAGAGCTTATCCCAAAATAAAAGTATAATCAAACAAGTATAATAGAAAGTATAATAATAATTAAAAAAAAAAAAAAAGAGTATAATGACACTGGGTGTCAGGCTGAACCATTAAAAAGCATGAAAATAATGAAGAAATCAGGGGCATGTCAGACTTACAGTATGATTTTACTGTGTCCTGGTTCAAGGAATTCTGCCAAACAGGGAAAAAATTCTGCATTCCAGTCTTTTGCTTGCATGACAGGTTTAAATACGTTTCAGGTCAATGTGTCAAACTGCAAACTGTGTTATCAAAAAGGTTGCAGATTGGATGCATGGTTTGGTTACAATGTTACCTTATGAAATAGCTGATACAGTAAACCAAGCTTATAAACTGCGAAGACGAAACCCCCAACAGCAGCACCCAGAGAGCAGCACAACACCACAACAATGTCCATCGCTTACGTGGGAGGGCTACGAACTAATGTCCACCTGACCTGTTACAGACCTGTCCAGCAAAAACAGGAAAACAAGTAAATAACCAAAGCCCCTACAATAACGAGGGCTTCGAAGTTTACTTTCTCGAGCAGATACTGATACATAACGTGATCTTTTCGTGTCGCTTGGCGGTCATTAGCATGGCTAGGTTAAGGTCAAACGACAGTGTACCTGCTAACTTCTTCTTTCTCCCCCTCTGCAGTCTGTGCTGAAAAGTCGATGAATGATGGCGTAAGTAACTGAAGGCAGAATACGTATCTCGAATATGCTGGACAGAGTACAAGACAAATGCGCAAATAGCGGCCCGGCCGTTCCGCTACTTACGTAACTCTAATTGGTTCCATTCAACGCTTTTTCTTTTGTATAATTTTGAGAATAGCAGCCTGCGCGGTAACATGTTTGACAGCGCAGTTCACCATTGGAAGGCTGATGCGTCTGTACGTGCGCACCAGAGTCCCTACTTTTATCCTTTTAGCGAGATTACAGGCATAAACCAAAATATTACAAAATAAACCTTGATTTAGGGATTCGTTGTTAGAAATGTTTCACTTGTTAAATCTATTAAAATGCCCTTTGAATAATAAATAATTAAAAGACTGTGACATTACTTAATTAAAACATTAATATATTTCCTGGTCAAAATTGACATATGTATAATATTTATTATTAGTAGTAGTAATAGTAGTATTTTATATATAATGTATGATTTATTTTTTTATGTTGTGTGTTTTACACAGACATTGGAGAAATGATAAAAGAGTGTTATGGATCTTAACCCCATTGAGCTTTTGTGGGATCAGTTAGACTGTAAGGTGTGTGAGAAGTGCCCGACAAGACAGTCACATCTATAGCAGGTGCTACAGGAAGTATGGAGGTGAAATGTCTCCTGAGTATCTGGACAAACTGACAGCTAGAATGCCAAAGCTCTGCAAAGCTGTCATTGCTGCACATGGACGATTTTTGAAGTAGTTTAAAAAGTTCAGATGATTTTTTTTTTTTTTTTTTCCAAATTGTTTTAGTAATTTTTCACGTTATTAATGTCCCGACTATACAGATCAGTTGAATGACACTTTTGTGAATAAAAGTACCAATTTCTTTCCATAAGAGCAAAATCTGTACCTTATACCAAACTGTTGGCGTCCAGTGTATATATAATTTTTTTATTGTAAGTTTGTATTTTCTGATTAATGTTTTGCAATACAAAAAACGTAAAAAGGTTTCTTGGTTTACTTTTTATTCAGTCATAAAAGGTATTTTTGAATTAGAATATTCCACAATCAATGCATTTGATTACACTGAAAAAAACCTTTGAATTTACATGATTTATTTGTGTACATCATTTCACATGAATCAAATAAATACAATTTTTCCTCTTGGGTTAGATCATTTTACCTTGTCAGAAAATATCATTTGTTCACTTAATCTCAACATAATGGAATTAAGTTATTTTGAAATGACCCAAGTAAGTAGCCATAAAGTGATTTTATATGTCCCTAACTTGAATAATTTCCTCAGATTTACATAATATTTTTGTGTCACATAACTGACTTATGTTGTAAGATTTTATAAGGAAGCTAGCTAACTGACTTTAAGCTAACAATAGCATACATTAGTGTGCTATGAAGTAATTGCTTTTTAAGTAAAGAAAGGCATAGTATGGTGTTTGTGTACCCTTCCTCACCCTAAGCAAAAGTGTTACTCTTCACAACAATGGTAACCCAGAATCATAACAGAATCTGTTCGAAATCCCAAAATAACAACATAAAACATGGTCTCCCCCTTTTCTCATATAGCCTAGCCATAAAATGCATAAAATAACACTTGATTTAAAAAAATACTCTCTGTATCAAGTCCAAAGCAATGCAAAGCATGCTGGGAACTACAAATCCTGTGCCCAAATTTGCTCTAATAGTATTTGGACAAAAGAACTTACAAACTTTGACACTTGCCTATCTCTCACTATGGCAGGTTTATCACCTTTAGACATGTTCTCCATGTCACCCATGCAGTGCCAAGCACAATCAATTACAACCTTCAACCCCCTGAGAGAATCTTTAAAATCTAAAACACATTGTGGTTACCAAGACCATACCAAGATTTGTATTATTATTATTTTCATCAAAGAACAGAAGAGTTAGGGGTTAAAAAATAATCAACACCGGAACAGGCCACCAACAGGTGTGTGTGGCCTGCAAACTTGCGAAATATCAGCACATAACAAGTCAAATTCCACATAAGAGTAGTTTAACCTCGCCAATAAAACTGATAGAGATATTTGAAAGACCTTTCTGAACAACATACTACCGGTACTATAGGTAGTCTGAATTAAGGTGCTGAGCACTGAGGTTAAACATACATTACGTCTAGAAAGTAATCTCTTTTTTCTTATGCAATCCTGTTCCAACTCAGTATACAGTCTAAACTGAATGTGTGCCTGCATATACCAGATTGTGTAGCTGTGCAAATATCTTAATTAGTATCATAATATCTTAGATTATTATCTTGATTAATGAAATGATTCCTGATCTGCTGTGTTAATGGATGAGAATATGATGAGGTTGTAGAGTATAAAGACTCCAAGGTTTCTCTAAATGAGGTTGCAGAACAGTTGTCCAGATACGTCGATTATCTTGCTATATTCTGGATTCTCAGCAAAATAGATTGTTTCCGCAGCTTTGAGCTCCTCAAAAACTATAATCTAAATGATTAAAAAAGGGGGGAAAATATAAAAAAAAAACAATTATAGTTCATATATTCAAATAAAAACAATAAATTCTGACTAATTGACTAATTATAGAAACCATTGACTAATGATAGAAACAATTGTCTAACCATCTTAGACATGAACGATGACTATTACTGGGACAACACTTTGTGAATTAGGAAGACAAATGTTTATTTGCCTTTTTATTTACATGCTGTTAGTCACCTGATTGTCTCCAATCCTGAGCCAGGGTCCGGGGAGAAAGAGGGCTTTCTGAGGACCAATGGACCAGTGGCGTCCGAGATTTCGTCCGTTAACGAAAACCACTCCTTTGCTCCAATTCTGCCATATAATGAAGAATAACATCATTCTTTGTGTCCTCTATGTTCTAAGGCCTTAAGTAAGACGTTAACCCTTCTATTGTCTTCAGTCATTTTTGACCGATTTGATTATTATTTTTTAATAAAGAATGTTACCTTTATCAGAGCTGTACCAGGCTTGTTGACTTTTGAACCATTTGTTATCCGAAAAAAATCTGAACTGATTCTATGAATCTAAGTGGTTTTATCAAACAGTGTACACCTTTTACGTTCCCAGTCAAATTTGACAGAGCATAATAAAAAAACAAAGAATTAGACTTTAACAGTTTATCATAACTTAACACACACTCATACACACACACTCTCTCTCTCTCTCTCTCTCTCACACACACACACACACACACACGCAGAACTTAGGTGTGGGAGCCACACCATCCAGACAAAACACACGACATCTACTATATTATGAAAACAAAATGTAATGTAAAGTTATCCAGTACATGTGGCTTTATTGGGCCTTGCTCACAGTTCTATTTTAGCAAAAAAAAAAAGTTTTTTTTTTTTAATGGTTTCCTTCATCAAAATGGCACAAGGCTTGGTGATTTTCAAGACTTAATTATGTATTATAAGACATTATTACAAACAAGACTGTATTATTATTATTATTATTATTCACTGTTTACTGCTGTTTTTATTAATCATTTGTTTATTGCTGTTCATTTTCTTGTTGTTCATTATCTTCTATTTTCTGTTATCTTCTGTTCATATATCTATTTTTATACTTTCTTTACATCACAGATGGAATTTGAATACAATTTTTATGTTTTCAAAATAAAAGGGTTGTAACAAAATGCATACTCTACGTATTCTATTTGTAACACCATGGTCAGGTTTGGCTGCAAACTAGAGCTATCGAAATTAGCGTTTTAATCGTATGCGTTTAATTAAAAAGGGTTTGTGTGTTTTTCTTAAGTTCAAAGTTGCACTGGATGCTTACATTGATGCTATGATGCAAAATATGAACGCAGCTTCATGATTGCTGTAGCAAAGTGGATAGCCACAGTTTACTGGCATATTAATATTGTGAAGGATCAGAGAGGATGAGAGTTTAAGAGATTTAAATCCCATTGCAGTGAATATGCTACCTTACACAACAAAGGTGGCACAAAAGCGGCATCTGAAGTGAATTAGGTGTATTTTCACAGAGCAGGAATAAATGTGTTTACACAGCAGTTACAAATGCATAAATTATGTTATGAGATTAATATTGTAAATGTAAATATTGTGAAGTTTTAAGGAATAAATACTGTTTAAAAAAAAACAGCACTTAATGTGACGTAGAGTGACGCGACAGACGGAAAGTGACGAAAAGAAATGGAAACAGCCGAGAGTTTACGGAAGCAACCCCCCTCCTCCCCCCTCCTGCTACACAACCTGCAATCAAGATCTGTGAAGATGATGTGTGCCGTGTCTTTCGGAAGCAAAGGTCAAGGAAGGTCAATTTATATTATCCAACATATCTTCTTCTGCCATTACATACTTTGCACTGTACATAATATACTGTATTTTTATTCTTTATTGTGGCACGGTGGAGGGCGGGACCGGCGCGTGATTACGCACGCCCGGTCCCGTATTAGGCTAATTAAGCCGTCAAGAGGAATAAAGGCCACTCGCAGACGGCGATCGAGAGAGAGAGCTCAATTACGGACGTCCGTCTTATTTTGTGTTTGTCTTTTGAGTTTACCATTAAACCTTTAAGTTATATGTTAAGCCTGTTTCTCGCCTCTTCCTTGCCCGTAACCTTGAACGTCTTTACATTTATATAACGGATTTGTAATAGATTTGCACTATGTGAGTGTATGTGGGTATGTATGAAGGTGAGTGTATGTACGTATATGTATAATTATTTATTTTATTATTATTATTTTTTTAATTATCTGTCTTGCTGCTGTTTTTGTATTGTTGTGCACTGGAAGCTCCTGTCACCAAGACAAATTCCTTGTATGTGTACTGACAGCCCTTTAATAAAGCATTTTATTGTTACATATTGTTTTGCATTCTATCCTAAGTATATATGGTGTCAAATGTCAGCATTTTCAAAATTAACAATTAACGACCAAAAAATATGCGATTGATTGCGATTTAAAAATGTAATCGACTGACAGCCCTACTGCAAACTTCAAAAATGCTAAACTTTGAAAAATAATAGTCTTTGATAATATCTAAATATATATAAAAATGCATAATTTGTGATAACATCCAGACATTCACTTTGTTACAACATTGCTCTACAGTGACCAGGCAGCATGTGTGAATTGCTGCAGTCATCTACTGTTTATATTTGTAATTTCATGTAAATATATATTTTTTTTTCTAGCAGATGGCAGCAGATGCTCCAAATGCATGACACATTTTGATATTTCCTTATTTATTTTTTCAGTTTATTGAAGTGCATGTTTTGCATTGTGAAAGTAATATAAAATGTGCTAATTTTATACGAAAATAAATTGTGTAATTTAGTCATTTAGAGGTCAATTAGGTCTAAATAACATAAAATTCCAAAATAAATTCTTAAGTTTAGTGTTATTGCTTTAGTGAAGTTATTATTATTATTTTTATTTTTTTTTATAAATAAATGATTACTGTACAAATTTGACTGGGAATATGAAGAGTGTCGGCCTGTAATGAAGGGTTAAGTCAAGGCTATTGTTCATGTTTTAGTGTTTCAAGTCAAGAAACACCAGCAGAATTGTGTAGAAATTCAACGAGGACATCACTCACTGGCAGCTTCACAAAAGTATCTGTGGGTTCATCCACTACCAGACTTCCTCTAAAAAATGCAGGGTAGGAGGGCTTGTTTCCAACAGACATCCACTTCAATGACTGCAGTCTAAAAAAGGGGAAATTATGTGCTAGTTGGGTGAAAAAGTGTAGGGAGTCATAAAAACGTGCCATTTTTTTTAAAACTACAACATGTTTTGTTCATATGAGCGTTGCTTACTGATAATTTCCTTCGGTTTACTTTCGGTGTAGCTAAGGCTCACCCAACCATTACTTTGATTGTACTGTAAACATAACCCAGTCCCTGCCCCTGTCTCAGAATTTATTTTGCCACCAAAATAATCATCTGTATTTCCACATTTGTGGTTTCACTTTGATTTCTGTGTTGTCCATTTTTGGTTTCTTCTGCCTATTGAAGTAACTGACAAATCACATTATGTGTAACTGCAAGTAGGTTTGCAATCGCCCCAGAGCATACACTATTTGGCCAAAATATGTGAACATCCCCTTGTAATGAATGGGTTTAGTTATTTCAGCTACTACACTCTTTACTAGCAGGTGTATAAAATCATGCTTACAGACATGCAATCTCCTTATAGGCTATCTAATACTGTTGGCCACGTAGTCTAAGAATAAATATAACTTTAGGTTGCAGATAAAGGACTATCAAATTAAAGTGGGATATATCCTAGCACTATAGGATGATGTCCTCATTTATTTGAGATACAGCAATCATTTCCTCAGAAAGAGCCTAAAGTAAGACATGACACCAAGTGTAAAGCCCCAGTTTTGTCAGTATCTACTGCAGATGAAGTTACCCAATTCAGTATAGCACTAAACACACAAAATACAGAGAAAAATAACCTGTTTATGAAACTGGGCTTCATATCCAAACAGTGCATGGTGAATTTTTTTAAAGGTACATCTTCCAGAGTTATATCCCCATTGAGCCCTGCATGGATGAAAGTATTATAATAATAGTAGTAGTAGGAATAAGAAGATATTGTAAAAACAAATGATGCCCATATGAAAATCATACAGTACATGGATAATCTCACTCCAACCAAAACACTATTTACTATGGGATTTTGTTGTAAATTTAATTTAATTTAATGTAATAATTTTAAACAAAAATAAAATTAAATAAAAAAACTATAAAATTAAATTAATACAAATTAATTTATATATATATATATATATATATATATAAATTTACAACAAAATCCTAAGGTAAATTGTGTTTAAATTGGTTAATTTAACCACACCCTTTTGTTGGTTGTCTAGTGCTGGACCGTAGTTTACTCTCCCACAGTTCTCAACAAGCAAACTCAAGATCCTCTCGCTCTGTGCACAGAAATCGGGTGAAAGAACATCAATAGTCCGATAGTGAAACATTTGTGGAACTCCAACATACCTAATAGGCTGCAATGAGCTAAATATGTTAGCCAATAAAAACACACAAGTCATATTTACCTTACAATGGGAAATTCTAATTTTCTGATTCCTATAGTCCAAAACACCAATGAGTTCTCTGTCAATAAATACCTTCAAAAGAGACATTCATGTAAGCAATATCACACGAGCAAGAGTACTGCTGTACTGAATGTCAGCAATGGCTCTGCTAGAGTAAGAACATTCTTCATGGCTCGACCTTAAAATTTCCTCCTGGATTTTATTTGTAATAAATTGTCACTATTGTTATTGTTATCCATAATAACTGTTATAAAATGGGAGCCAAAATAGACAGGAAATGATCTTACTAGAGCTCTGTCACGAACATGGTTCCTGGAGTTGAGTTCTCCTCCTGAATATATATCAGTCTCATAAAGGGTGTAGCCATAGGACTGACCACTGTTGCGATTTGCTGGAAGGTTCTCCATGCTGAGGGGATCATCAGCTGTGAAATGCTATTGGACAAAATGTGTTTAGTCATTTTGGGAACTTGAAGACAAATTGTTATCTTGATAAAAAAAAAGACGACACAAATGGGTTTTCCTATGTCTAGCTCACAAAATGCCAATATGAAATGGAAAAAATATGTAGGGTGGGACATCTCAGCCTCTGATGGCCCAAAACCTGCCCACAGTCCATTCACTGAATATCTAAACACTGGCTGAAATTGCAAGCTACATTTGGATGAACAGAAATTGTGATCAAACATTTACACTTTTGCTATTTTTTCAGTATTTTGGTCTAACATTTCATACACAGTAAAACATTTCCATAATTTTAACAGTAAAAGACTGGAAAAATGCTGCAGTAAAAAACATGAATTGGTTAATGGTAGTTACCTTAAAATATATGGTAAAAAATTATAATATATTTAAAAAGACAATACTAAATTACCTTTTTTGATATAAAAAGTATTATTTTTCCAGATAAAACATAATAATTAGAATAAAATAACTAATTACACAGCAATGGGAGGTATGCCCTCTCTCAAAATCATGCAGGCATTAGTAACGAGATCTTATTCAGTTCTATTCTGTGTCATTTGAGACATCACTTGGTACCATCACCTGGGGGCCATATATAATCAGAGTGAATGATCCTCTCTACCCATATTTGGATGACTTCCACCTCTGGTTGCAGCGATCTGAATCCTAATGTGATTGGTTTAGTGTTCCACAGATACTACATCATTTCCGATGAAATCATCTGATCCAGGAAAGCTAAAGTGTTTTTAGCCAGACATTATGCACATTATGTGCTGTGTACACATTGTGCTTTGTGTGGATTATCTAATGATCCATGCATCCTATTATGTTGTGTGTGGGTTAATTTAAAAGATAATCACCTCCTCTAAGTAATGTTATGTCATAGTGTATGTTCTGTTTATTTTTTGTGTTAATTTTCAATTCTTTGAGAGCTTTCCAACGACATATGACAAATGGCTATTTCATGAGTTTGATGTTTTTACTGATTACAATAAAATGCACAGTACAGAATTATTAATAAATTACCAAAATGGAACACATCTGATTTTTCTGAAAATTTCAAAGCACTTGTTCAATTTTGGTCATAATGCCTGCAAGCATTGTAAAGTACAGCTTCTAAGCTTTAAAACAATACCTATTTTGTGTTGGTCAAGACTGCAGTTAATTATATTTTGATCATTATTTTATTCTCTGCGGGTCTGTCGGCCCATCCAAGCTTAAAAGATGAATGTAGCGTTGATGAAACTGGACAGGGGATTTCCATTTCCCAGCATGCTTTGCATGAGACTTGATAGGGAGAGTAAATGTTAAAAAATAAGTGTTATTTTATGTGTTTTTTGCGCAAGATTAATATGTTGTTGAAATATATCAGAGTTTCTGTTATGTTGGAATTTTAGAGGTACTATTATGGTGAAGTGTGCAGCTTGAGCTAACAACGAGGACAGGTAGATGACACACAAATTTGATTTCTTCATGGAGCAAATACTGTACTAACCATAGCATAGTTATTAAACGACATTCTGTAGTGCTTCCAACTAGCATGTATTTAGCGTTCTAACATTCACTTTCACTAGTTAGTACATAAAAAAAATTACTCAATTCAACAAGGTTCATTCTACGCAAAGTGTTTGTGTTGAGATGACATAGTAATTTTAAATTGAGAAAACTCATTTCATGTGAAAATACTGTCCAAGATTGAATCAAGTTCAGCCAATGAGCTATTTTTTTGTGCAAGTCAAAAGTCTGGCTAAGCAAGATTTGAATGAATCCACTGGTAATCGATTGAAGACATCTCTTTATGGCAGGAGGTTGGAGGGAAAGGGTTGAAAAAAATAAGAGGGATTAGTGACATCAGCTGATAATGAAAGATGTTTCAAAGTCAGAGCAAATTATTACTTTTTCATGAAAGATTAAGAGGATTTTTTTCCCATTAGTATTATTTAGAATAATGTGCATCAATGAATCATTCACAATAAGACCAGGAACATGTATTGAGTAAAAAGGAAAATTTAGAATCACTGTTGCCTGTAAGAATTAGGAAAAGAAAGAGCATAATATTGTGAAACAGAGTCTTACTGTTTCTGCACACCGAAGACACTCCCATAATGAAATGTAATGTGTAACCATCACTGGCTCATATGCTCTCCTGCTCTGCGCAACTGGTGGCTCTAGTAACGGCTCCCCTGTTATAGAGACAGACATGTAAAGACATGAACAGGGGCAGGAACATAGGTCCAGTTCCATGAATCTCATTTAAACTCATTCATAGTATTGGAGTGCAACTAATAAAGATTAGTGACGCTACTAACTTAAATTATCAGTTGTCTTTGCCTTGACAAGCTACAGTACAGTAGGTTCCCAAATACTGCATTTCAATGTATTTAAAAAAAATAAGAGATCTTGTGAATCTAATTGAGCACTAGTGTAGAAGCATACTGTTGTAGGTGCTCAGCAGTTTCCTCAAAAGATGATACTTGGTTGTATAATCCCCACTCTCAGTTAAAGGAGCATCATAATCTATGAGAGACAAAAGAGGGTGACTCTGATTAACTAACAAATGCTGAGACCATTCTGAAGAATAGAAACAATATGATCCCAGTGGCTATGACTGTTAAAAATACTTAACCGTAGCTGCTCGTCTGTGGCTTATAGGTGCCAAAGTCAACTGCTCCACTCATGAAACCAAAGCTGGTTCCTCCATGAAACATGTAAAAATTGATGGAGACACCACGATCCAGAAGCTCTCGCACAATAGTGATCATTTCTGTCGCAGCACAGGAGACATGTAAAAATGCAATAAAAAAAAAATTACTTTCATTTTATCCATAGAGAAATGTATTTTTCAGCACTGAAGTATAAACATTTTATGACAGACTTATAATGATCTTTGAGGTTGTTAAGTGACCGTATATGCTTCTGTAGAAGCCAGCAGTCAGTGTGCTTTTAACTTAATTTAAAAAAAAATAAATGATTTTGCCAAATTATCTGTGAAGAACTATACTACCCATAATCCTGAAAAGATCTCTACCAATCAGAGAAGCATGCAAACAAGAATTGCGGCAAAAGCACTTAGCAGTGACCACTCACTTCTATAAAGCATTGGGAGTTATACAATAGAGTCAATCCCCCAACATTCTCAAACTACAAATTTGTACATGTTTTCATATTTTGTAATAATCTTCATATAGCAAAGTCTTTCAAGCAAGTCAATCCACTGGCGGCCATCTTTGGAACACTCCTGGGAAGCTATTTCCAGTCATGAATGTGCAGCTCCTATCTAATTGAATGGGTAAAGACCGAAACCTCCAAAATGATTGGACAAGTTTACGATCAAAGAACATATTTCAATTCAGCAGTAAAATCTGTGCTTAATTGTGCTTCTTTACCTCAGATAATGCTTTAAAAAAAACCATTTGAAGCTGCTGTTGTGTTAAGTATGTTGCTAACAAGTTGCTAAATAACGACAATTGATGTCAGAACCTGGGTAGCTCAGAAAGTATAAATGTTGACTACCACCCCTGGAGTCTCGAGTTCGAATCAGGGCATGCTGACTCCAGTCAGGTCTCCTAAGCAACCAAATTGGCCCGTTTGCTAGGGAGGGTAGAGTAACATGGGGTAACCTCCTCGTGGTCGCTATAATGTGGTTCTTGCTCTCAGTGGGGCATGTGGTGAGCTGTGCATGGATGACGCAGAGAATAGCGTGAAGCCTCTACATGCGCTATATCTCTGAGGTAACATGCTCAACAAGCCACATGATAAAATGAGCGGATTGACGGTCTCAGACATAGAGGCAACTGAGACTTGTCCTCTGCCACCCGGACTGAGGCGAGTCACTACGCCACCACAAGGACTTAGAATTGGGCATTCCAAATTGGGAAAAAAAAAACAAAAGTTGTCTTTTTTTATAAGACACGTATACTCACATTCTTGTGGAAGTTGTTGTCCTTATTGATATTAATGGTAATGATATAGAGCAGATTTATGGAGGAAACCTGGATATTCTCTCACCGGTAAACAGAGAGTGGAATGGAAAACCCGGAGTAATTACAAAATACTTTGTATGAGGAGGGGAAATTGGTTTTGCTCCATTCCGCTCACATACTCTGGATCACATCACAAAAGCTGGAACAGTTTCTTTACCTTCTGCATCGAAAACATGATGAGGTTCTCCCCAGACGTCAAACCAGCCAGACCAGTATTCCATTACCAACAGTGGCTTCTGTGGCTGCAACACAAAAGTGCTGCACTTTACACTAAAACGCTCTCATCCTATATATGTTCATTTATTTTTTTTAAAAATGCATATATATATATATATATATATATATATATATATATATATATATATATATATACTCTAAAAAAAAATTTTTTATCAAATAAAAAATAAATACAAACATTTGTTAAATGTGGTAAAATCAAAATTAATTTAAATTAAGTTTTATTGAAAGCAAACATATAATTTAATATGCCTGAATCAACTGGACAACATTAATTTAGTAAGAAATTGGTCCTTTAGGTAAGAACTATGTGTATTCACTTTTTACATTGGTGTTGAGTGACTCTCACAGTTATTTCATTGCATACTGTTTTCATGCATACTGTGTATGGGCTATAAAATACAGACCCTGTCAATTTGCAAAGATTTCATTAATCAACGATATATATATATATATATATATATATATATATATATATATATATATATATATATATATATATAAAAACAGGAAAAATCTTACTGACCTGCAGTTCTGCTAGATAATGTACATCACCATATGACAGTTTCTGCAGGTTAACTGTCTGCAAGACTTTTTGGAGAGACAAAGCAATTTACATATGATTTGTGGCAGAACACCTTAAATTGCTCTCATTATAAACATTTCCCCCCCTATGGAATGGTACGCAGATAGTGCCATACTGCACCTTTAACAATATCTAAACATATCAACATCCAGAAAGTATCTTTATATGTGCTCATTACCGCATTGCTAATGAGTGGTGGTGTGGGGACACTAGATAATGAAAGGATATGAGTGTCCATTAGCTACAGTACCTCCATCGACCCCTCCACATTTTAACCCTTCCCGGTTGTCTGATGTCAGGAGAAGCTCTGAGATTCCTCGAGACAGTAACGCCTGTTGATTTTGAAAACAAAATTTTTGACTTATTTTATTTTTGCAGATTATGAGTAAGGCTGTGCTGTATTTAATTACATTTCATACCTCTTTGATGAATGGCAGGTACTGTTCATCCTTTGCATATGAACCATATTCATTCTCTACTTGAACAGCAATAACAGGACCCCCTCTATTAAACTGCAGGGAGAGGAGGGAAGACAGTATTATGACAAAAATCAAACAAATAAAAACATGCCAATCAAAACTCGGGTATGTTACCTGTAGAGGTATGATTCGTGGAATGAGTTTATCAAAGTACGAGTTCACAGCGGTTGTGAAGCCAGAGTAGGTGGTTCTTAATTTCATATTCTTATCTTGAAGCAACCAGCTGATTAAAAAACAAACAAACAAAAAAACAGGTAAAACAAGGCAATACAACTTTTTAAAAATAATAATAATAATAATAATAAAAAACAGAATGTTCAGACATTTACATACACCAGGGAGGTTCTAACCTTGGTAACCCACCCAAATCCCACTCAGCACATATGTACGGCCCTGGACGCAGAATCACCCAGAGGCCTAATTCCTCTGCAAGACGAATGTATGCCCTGCATGCAAGCAAAATAGTTCATTGAAATAAAATGTATAGGCATACTAGTGAAAATAGAACATGATATTAATGTACATTTAATTTGGTTTGTGTGTAAATGACGACTGATTAATGTGAAGGCCTAATTTGTCCTAGTGTTCAAAAGCCTCTCCAAACAAATAAAACATAATAATTGTACATACAAACAAATTACACATGCAAATACTACAATGACTAAATGTATGCTCTCTTTCCAAAGCATGCAGACATGAGTAATGAGATCTCATTCAGTTCCATTCTGTGTCATTTGAGCCATCATTGAATCTGAGTTAAATTCATATCAAGAGACCAGAATATCATAGACACTTGAGGTTGTGCTATTTTGACTGGGGCCAGTTGGCAACCAATCAGAACAACTTGGCAACCGCACCAATAAGACCACTTGCCTTTTCTTCATCAAATAAAAATCAAGATTGAACTTATTGCTTCTGATTGATAGTTCAGAGAAAGGTCTTACTCCAGATCCAGCTGCTCATGAAACAGATAAACTCCTCGTTCTTGTTCATGCAGATTCCATGGCACATACCTAAAAAGACAGAACTGACAGTATTCTTCAAGAAGGTTTTGAGAGAGAAGACAATTTTTCCCACAACTGTCCTTGAAAATGTCATCATCTTACGTAGTGAGAGTGTTGAGACCACAGGCCTTCAGTTTCAGTAGTCGGTCTCTCCAGTGCGCCCGGGGGACCCGGAAGTAGTGGATGGAGCCCCCTAGGATCCGAAATGGTGCTCCCCCCAAAGTGAAGTGAGTCGAGTCTGCCCTCAGTCCCTCTCTTTCTGTCATTCTCTGTCTTTCTAGTGGCTAAAGGAGCTACAAAATTAAAAGCAAAGTCAGAATAATTTACATTGATTCTGCTGTGCAAAGCACTGTCACTAAAACTTTTTGCCTAAAGTGAGTTTGATTGATTCAGAGAAAATGCAGTAATTAAATACATACTAAAACCAAGTAAATTTAAAGACACTTTTCTAGGATTCAGTGTTGCTATAGTTGCTGTGCTTTGTCTTTTAAGGACAGTATACCTATTACATTTAAAATATATATACTGAAATATTATGAGGTGAATTCACTAAACATTTGCATCATAGTATTTTAGCACATTTCACAAATCACCAAATCCAGTTTAACCAAGCACCCCTGGGTCACCATAATTATTGTTAGTAATAATATTATTAATAGAACACTGGACACTTCATCAAATGTATCAAATGTTACTACTGTAATTAAGTATAGCATGCATTTAATATAACAAAGATGTACAAATGATTCATATTAGCCAAACTATAAGTCTTACCTTACATACAAAAGCATACAAAGTAATGATGCTGGCAGTGGTAAAGAAATGAGCACTAATCGAAGCAGGGAAGTTGTGTCCACTGTACCAGCTGAACCAAAGGATAAATCAATGAAGCAATGTCCAGAATGTACTGATACAAAGAGAACAAGACAGGCTTTGTTATGAGGAACAAACAAACATATAGCCTCTGTTGTGTTGGCCTGATGGTGGAGGACATTTCAACAGGACAAACTATGAGCATGTTAAAATACAAGTATTATCCATAGCATGTAGCTTTGAGGTTTATTTAAAAAAACAAAACAATTCAGCATTATTTAATCATTATTTATCCATCCCTTTAGTAAAAAAAAAGACGGTAACACTTTACAATAAGGTTCCATTTGTTAACATTAGTTAATGCATTAAGTATCACACCCAAAAAATATTTTAGCCTATTTTTAAGATTTATCCATTTCAATTGAATAACAAATTTCCATCTAATTGAATTGAATAGTCTTGAAGAAAATGAAATTAATAAAACTTTAATTTTAATTTTTTAATTATAATAAAAATTATTTATAGTTTCAATTCAATTAGATGGAAAAAAATTATTCAGTTGAAATGGATAAATCTTAAAAATAGGCTAAAATATTTTTTTGAATGCATGAACAAACAATGAACAATGTATTATTACATCATTCATTATTCTTAGTTAATGTTAGTTAATAAAACAATTGTTCATTGTTAGTTCATGATAGTTCACAGTGCATTAACTAATGTTAATATGTATAACTTTTGATTTGAAATATGTATTACTATATGTTGAAATTAACATTAACCAAGATTAATAAATGCTATAAGTATTGTTCATTGTTAGTTTATGTTAATGTTGTAGTTATGTTGTAAAATAATGTTAACAAATGGAACCTTATTGTAAAATGTTACTAAAAAGACTTTAGTCAAAAAAGATTCAAATTTAAAATATTTTCTTTTTTTAAATCTCTAATTTTCCCAGTATCCATCTTTTTGACAGAAACTAGATGTTTGAGTGGTGCTTAACTTTTCGGTATTTTCTTTTTTCATTTACTGTTAGTGTTTTGACATGAACTGAATGCAGAATTTTCATTTTTTGGTGAAACAATCCTGTAAATTTAAGTTGACTGTTATAGACATGATCGAAGGTTTGCACATTTCACAAAGATAAACAGGGTATATGTACTACCAGCAGTCTTTTGTATTCCTTGTAAGAGAAAGCCTGAGTAAATCATTAAGAAAAAAAAAATATTCTTAATTTTTATGTAAATTGTGTTTGTAAGTTTAAATGCAGCAGCCTCTTGCTCATTCCTTTATTACTTATTTTTAAAGGCTAGTTGATGGAACTGTAAATTACTTACTTTCAAACAAGCAAAAATAGTGTTTTATTTTATTTTATTATTAGTTCTGTTGGGATTATTATTACTCCCAACCAAGTGCCCTGCGAAGACATCATTTTTGCTTTCAAAGTCACAAATCCCCAAGACTACATTACATTGACAGTATGTTCAGATGAGCTGACTTTGTTTTGAAATGCTCATGTCTTTTTTCTGATTGAAAGAGTTGTAAATATTTCAAACTTCAAGTATTTAAAACTATTTGAAACTTTCAAGATGAGGCTTTGTCAAAACAAGATTTAAGTTTGTCTCAACAAACTTTACGTATTTAGTTTAATCAATACTTTTCCACACACTTTTGTGTGTGAGAATAAAATATCAATATCAAATTTTTCCCCACCACCTAAGTCAAGTTATTTGTTTGTAATGTAGGGAAAATATGCAGATATATCATGTTTAGAGAACACTCTGGGATTTTCAGTGATACCAAATATTTGTGAGTTTGGCCATTATAATTTCCTCTTCTTGCTCTATAGAAATGTATGACGTTACAATTCAGCACATCAAATACAAAGTTATGGGTTTTTTTTTTTTTTTTTTTTTTTTTTAAATAAATCAGTTCTTATCATGTTCTTTATATACCAAAAACTATATTGAGGTTTGCTGTCTCAAGAGGTTATAGTAAATGCCATCATAATAGCTTGTAATATAAAACCATGACATCTGTATAATGAGAGAGCAGGCTGCATATGTAAAGTGACTAGGTGTCCACACTTTAAATATATCTTATAAAATTTAATGTCAGTATTTTCAAAACTTGTTTTTTTAATTAATTAATGTATTTTTTATTGTGGTCGGCATGGATGTAATGCAATGATATACGTCATAAGAGATATACCTCAAAACCCTGTTGTATCACATTTTCAACACGATTGTTCTATTAAATAATGTACAAAAAAAGTTAGCACACGTTGCTTCAATTAAAAATATCAGAAGCAATATAAACATTGTTACTTTGACTCAATCAAAATCAGAAAAGACTTCACATCAAAAAGATTAGTGCATCACAACCCGAAGTCAGCAGGTTTGGAAATGCAATTACAAGGTCTTCTACTTCAAGAAGAGCATGGAAACTTTTGCCAGGAGGCAGTAGACATTTAGTACATTGCATACAAAAGGATTTTCAGAAGAATTTTGATCATGTTTATGATGTAGAGGCATTATAAGTTATGTATCAAATATGGTACGAGTGCTGTTAAAGAGTGGCTCAAATTTCATTTATTAGAAACCGGGAGGCAAAGGGGCCCTATAAGATGGCTGGGGGCCCTCACAGTCTCAGAGCACTATTGAAGGGGCCTTGTCTATAGGTTTGGAGCCCACATATTTAAGCGTATATAAACTTTTTTTTTTTTTTGGTTGATGGGCCGGGAGACCTTGCAGTCATGGTAGTCAATGGCCCCTGGGCACTGGCCCTATTGGCCCGGTCCGTAATTCACCTATGAATATTGATTAATAATAAATAAGGATGATAAAAGAGAATACGTAAATGAGATAAAAAGACACCCTTTGAAGTCCTTGTGTCCAAACAATCAATCAAAACCGCAACAATCGCTCCATTTTGAAATCCTCTTTTCTTTTCTTCCGCTCTCTCCTTTCAGCGAACCTTAGCTCTGACATGGTGTAAATGTTAGGAAATTCCTTCGGAACATGTTTTAACTTAAGTGCTGGTTTTACATGTTCAGGACGTTCAGGTGGTGTCCGCTGAACCATTGCCTCGGTCTTTATCTTAGTTTTTTCTTGTTTTTCGCTCTCTTTCTCTTGCTCCACCATTATGATTTCTGGGTGCTCAATGTCTCCTTGCCCTCTGACTTCCTCAACCTTTGTACTTCCAGGTTGGGTGACTTGTATGTTCCATGTCTTCTCCATCCAAGCAAGTTTTGGCATAGCAGGTGGTAGAGCTTCTGGATGCTCTGGGTCGCCAGGTAAAGTTTGGTGTTGAGGAGCGACATTAATCACCAGTGTTTCTGCCAATGTGATGATTGATTTCTCCAATTTCTCCTTATCTATCTCCCTTTCTTCCAATGCTCTCTGTATTTCAGATCCTCTCTTGCCCTCCACCTTCCTTTTTATCTGGAAGCTCAAACTTCCTCTCTCTTGCATTGGACTCCTGACTCTCATACTCCTGTGGCTTAAGTGCCATCTGGGCAAGGAGCTAAGCCATCCAAAGAGTCTGCCTAATCGTCCCATGATATTCCAATAGTTCATACAGTCTGGGAAATGGAAACAATAGCCAGGATCATTAATGAACGTATTAAGCATCAAATCATTCTCATTCTGCTTTTGATCTTTAAAAAAATAAACATGCCTTTTATTTGCATTATAAAACACTGTCTCTATAAATTCCACAATAATAAACCTAGACATATTCCAATTAAAATAGCTAATATTTTAATGTATTATGTAATTTACTTCCCATCAGGGGTCTTTCTATCAACCCTGTTACAGAGCATGTAAACAAATAATCTTTCATTTCATGCAGTTAAGCACAGCACAATTGTTACTATTTTATTTCCATAGCTACATCTCAATTTCTGTGAAAAGGCCCAGCAGAACATTTTAGAGATTTATCACAATTTATAATTTCATAATGGCGTTATGCAGATGTACTCTCAAATATTAAACACAACTAAATATTAATATTTATGTATATATTATATTTTACATTACAACTGCGAAGATAGGTCATGGAAATCCTGGAAACAAGTATAAATATCACCTGTTAGTTAGTTAGTTAGTTAGTTAGTTAGTTAGTTAGTTAGTTGTAAGTAAGTAAGTGAGTGAGTGAGTGAGTAAGTAAGTATAGGCTCTGCCAGAAACCTACCTTTGCGAGTTCCTGAGAACAACTGTGCCAAACATGTATTCGTGTCCCGATTTTAAAGCCTGGCTCTGATGATATCATAAAAACTTACGTGACGTCATAATAGCTCCTTGTGTCACTTTTCACTTAGTTGATTACATACAAAACGTTCGAATTGTGTCGGGGCTCTTGGAGATTCTCTCAGCGCTATCAACAAGAACGGATAGATTCGTGTGGGAGGCCATAACTGGTAACTCACGTTTATACAATCTCGAATTCTTGCATAGTTGCCAAGTCCGCATTTTATAGCTACTTTTTAGCTGTCTAATATCCACATCAGCGGTGTCAAACACGAGTCACATACAGTTGATAAGTGAAACTGTCACGGGGGAAACCAGTTAATTTGTCATCAGTCACGGCAATAATAACAACATGGACAGATACAAGTGAAAACAGAGGTAAACGTGTTCAAGATTGATTGATAGTGTGATTATTAAAACTGATGCCATTTTAATACGGTTTTGATGATGCCATTTGACAGAGCAGACCTGTAATTAAAAGTTCTCACTTTTTAATTCGGCCTGCATAAGGTGACATTTAGTCCAATCCGGTGTTGTGCCTAATTCCGACTGCCCGTCTGAAGACTACCCCTCTTAGCGTGCACGCGCACAGTACTGCCGTGCTTCCATTAAATGGCAGAACAATGTGGGAATTTCGTCTTCATTCAAGCCATCCGAAATTTCAGATAGTGATATGTTATATATTTTCCAGTAGATGGAAGCACAGACTCTGAAATGTAATTCATAGGATTTCAAACGTCATTGCCCTACATCCTTATGGAAACAGTTATCTGTGTGAATAAGTCGATTCTAGTCTCTTTTGTCTGCTATTTGAAGGTTAAATCACTAGCCTACTGGTAGATTTTACACTAAGGTGTCACATGCTTTACAAAAGAAACATTTTTGTCAATCTGACACACTCAACCCAAGTGTATTTAATTTGCATGATAATTATTAATGTTATGGGAATTAAAACAAAAACAACATAAACACACAAGAATTTCAAATATATACTGTGTACTGACACAAGCAACACTGTCCCACAACATATTCTATTTACTTAAACAGTTTTTCTTCTTGGTTGTTTTGAAAATGTATTAACATACAGTAACATACACACATCCCATGCCAACCCACATAATAATGGCATTTCTTGATCTGAGCAGGCAAGACATAGAATAAATAAATATTAAGCCCCGCCTGGATCCTTCCTCTCTCATTATTCTGCATGAATGCTCAAAATGTAATAACAATAGGTACAGTGCATTGACACAAGCAGCACTGTATGTCCCATAACATTTGATTTTATTGACTTAAACACTTATATTATTCAGGGGGTATTATCTAGGCAGGACAAGTTTTACACCTCTGCCTGGATTCTACCTCCCTCATTATTCTGCATGTATACTCAAAACATCATAAAAATAGGTATAGTGCATTGTCATAAGAGGCACTCTATGTCTCATAACAAATGTGATTTTATTGACTTAAACACTTATTTTATGGCCAAACATTTATCATTATCCCACTTTCAGGAGAAATAATAACAAGGAAGAAAGTATTTTCTGCCCAAGTATTCCAATTAAATAAACATAAGAAGAAACAAAATATGTACAAATATCCTAATTTACAAATAGCATCCTGTGTTTGAACAATGTACAATGTAACTTAATAAATAAATAGATATGTTTATTTTACGGGAAAAAAAACAAGGGTATTAAATGAACAAGAAACCACCATCATGTCATTTACACAAGCCTCTTTGTATGTGTTCTTCATGTCAGCACAATTTTAACAGGCAGCGCACAGAAAATACACATTTGATTTCCCCTGGACGCATACCAACGGTTGCAGGAGTCACAGGCAATCTAAAATGAAACAAGAACTTATCTTTCAGCGATAAAAAGGACTATAAATGACATTATGGCTAACAACTTTGGTATATGTGACAAGTTTAATAAATTTTATTACAACAAGTGTTGAACATTTGTTGAAAAACCCTTGAGCAGTCCAAAAAATAATATTATTATTTCACTTGTGGATTTGTTAATATCATCAAAACCCTTTTGCCTCATCAAATGTGATATATACATATCAATATACACTACTGGTCAAAAGTTTTGAAACACTTACTCATTTTTATTATAATATTTTCACATTTTAGCATAATAGGAAGTCATCAAAACTATGGAATCTCATAAATGGAACTATGGGAATTATGTTGTAACTAAACAAAATACAAAATAAATCAAATCAATCTGTGTTATATTTGATTATCTTCACAGTAGTCCCCTTTTGTCTAGATTCTGCAGAAATGATCTCTTGACATTTTCTCAAGCAACTTCTTGAGGTATCACCCTGGGATGCTTTTTAAACAGTTATAAAGGAGTTCCCATCTATGTTACACTTATTGGCTGCTTTTCTTTATTATTTGGTCCAAGTCATCAATTTCAAAACTTTTTTTATTTTATTTTAATAATGAAATAAATTAATATGGTGGCACAATTATATTTTTGCCTCCATCTCATGAGACACTTCATATAGATTTTGAAAAAAAAAAAACAACCCCTCTTATATACAGGTGCTGGTCATATAATTAGAATATCATCAAAAAGTTGATTTATTTCAGTAATTCCATTCAAAAAGTGAAACTTGTATAATGTATACATTCATTCCACACAGACTGATATATTTCAAGTGTTCATTCCTTTTAATTTTGATGATTATAACTGACAACTAATGAAAACCCCAAAATCAGTATCTCAGAAAATTAGAATTTTGTGAAATATGTGCAGGTAAATTACAATTAGGATTCTTAATATTCAAGATTAGTAATATATCAAATAAAAAAAAGGAATGTTATAAAAAAATATATACGGTTGACTGACTAACATCTATTAGATTGTGTGTGACTATGTGCCATATCACAAATGTGGAAGCAAAATAGCCTGGATGCATGACTCAAGAATTTTCAGGGAGTCACATTTATGCACATTATTTGAACATGGTAAGGAAAAACATAGATGTCAAGGTCACTGGATTACATACACTTCTGCTGGGCCTAACAGAACTGCATTTTTCCATTATACAGGTGATTTATGACAAGATCCTACTTGGAGACAGGGGCTATGCCTGCACGCAGTATTATTGACCCTGACCCAAACCCCAGACCACAAACTCGTTACAATGCAGCTCTAGCCAGGACAAGGGCACGCATTGAAATGAACTATGGGCAACTAAAGGGGAGATTTCAGTGTCTGAAAAGTCTGAGGGTTGCACCTGACATGGCCTGCGACATTAATGTTGCATATGCTGTATTACACGACATTGCCACCATCAGAAAGGAGAGGACCCCTGTGTTGGAGGTGCAGCCTTATGATCACCTCCAGCCAGCGCACATGGACCAACCTAGAGGCAGAGCTGCGTGAGAGAGAATTGTGGAACACCATTTTTGATGAGTTTAATAAAAGACAAGACCCTTGAGAGTTTTATTTCAATTATTCTCAATTACAACACCTCCCACCACTGTATCACTTCTCTGTGCAGACTCCTCTGTGGATGTGGACTCCTGTAACTCATATTGCAGTCAGAAATAATAGGTACAGGAGTATATAAATTAAGTCAATTTATTGATGCACTTATTGGGTACTTCCTCCAAAGGACAGTCATCTGAGAGGGTTTCTTCACGGTCCTGTGCAATGGAAACAAATGGGCATCACACAGTGTTGCACATTCTTCCCTTTTGACGTAAAAAGCTAGAAAAAGTCCACTTACTGCACATGCTTCAGCCTGCACTTGCTTGGGAACAGTTAAAAGTGTTGGTGTATAATGTAAAACTGCACAAAAGGGGAAAACAATGTCATTGCAATGAACCACTGTAAAAATGTGATCAATAACTCATGGCAACATTTTTACATTAACTGAAAATAATTTAGTTAATAGTTCACTTTAAGTTAAAGCAATTCATCACAAATGAAGATTAAGCATAGTTGATATGATTGTAACAGCCATTTGAATTATACATAATTTAATGCAGCAACAAATTATTTTACAGTGTACTAAGAGAATTGAAGGCTCATTTACCAGTAATGAAGGTGTTTCTGCTACTGGTCCCTGGATGTGGGTCTAAGGAAGAGCTGCCCCAGGGATGCCCTCCACTATGGGTCGGTTCACATTCAACCCAAGGGCCACCACCTGTTTTTTTTTTTTTCCAGCCTTTTTCTTAGTTGCTGTTATAAACAGACAAACACGTCATTTAACAGTGTCTTCTTGACTAAGAAAACTAGAAGTAGTAAAGATGACCATTTTTTAGAATATTCTTGTATTTCGATTTTACTTGTTCCCATGTTCTAGTGGGTCCCGTGGTGGCTCTGACATTAAAAGATGATAAAGTACTAATGAAATTATAATACAAAAATCTATACTGTAATAAGTGACAAAAACATACACCACTTCCGCATTTAATTTATCAGCTACCTTTTGCCAGCCCTCTCTCCTGGCGTTTTAATTAAACGTGTAACCTCCGAGCAATAGCTCTTGCTCTGTTGTGGAGAAAAACTGGGCGTGCTCTTTGGCCATGGTGAGCAGCCAATAGCAGCGTTGCTGATAAAGGTTTCTACTATAGATACACATCCACTTTTAAACCAATGCAGTGATACTAATCATAAACAACAGGTGTGTTCGAAGAAGCTAATTAGCCAGATCATGATTAGCACGATGATGTCATCTTCGATGGTCATTTGATCTCGGATGTTAAGCGAGGTACGAAAAACGGACCCTAGGGATAGTTGTCTCTGTTTACTGTAGGTAACCACACTGACATGCATTCAGGCAAGGGTCAATTTTATAAGTATCAGGTTGGTCACCTGTTTTAAATTTAAAAATTACAAAATTTGTTGGACAAAACAATGGTTTTAAGTTTTTTATGTTACCTTATCCATGAATTGTTTTGTGCTTCATAATTTTTTTTACATTGTAAATTTGGCTAAAACGGAGTTGAATTTTGCTGGAATAGTTTTTTGTGACCAAGATTTTAAGTTGACTCTCAAAAATAAACCTTGAAAAATGTAAACTGGAGTAAAGTGACAACTAGCCACTGTCTCTCATATTCTGATCTGTGCTGATCAATGAAATCAAGCCTAACATTGGACAACCATTAAAACATCTCAAATCAAAGATATCAAGTTAATGCATTTTTATTGTTTAAATTTCTTCAAACATAATAACTAAAGGAACAAGCATATTTCATGTACGGTATATTTATCTGTTACTACAAAGTGTTGGCAGTTATTTTTAATACTCACCTTACTTTTGTATTTTACTTTTTGAAATGAGACAGCCTCAATGATGTATGACTTTTGACCTAGCGGCCACCAGAGGTCACTAGGTGTTTAAGAGACATTTTGTTTGAAGTTTTGTTTACCTTCTTGTGTCTCTGTTCCTGGTTCTTGCCCTGATTGTACCCAACTGTTTCTCGTTTACCCTGTTTGCCTCAATGTATTTAATGTCCTTGTGCTTGATTGTGTCTTTGTCAGTTGTTGTTTCCTTTTACCCTCATGGATGTGACGTTTGTTCTTTTCCCGAGTTTTAATTTTGTTTTGTTCCTTTGTTTTCCAAGTTGTTTTATCTGGACTAATCTTATTAAATCAAAGCTGCACTTAGATCCTGCTCTCTTGACTTTTCCTGCATTTGTTACAGAACAACTGACCAGCAGCTATGGATCTAGTGTCTTCTCAATCAGAGACCAAACCAAAGACCATGATTTTGATTGGGGAGAGCTTTATTATAAGGACATCTATAGTCTTGGACTCAACGAGCCGGTGAAGTCCTGCATGCCTAGAGGCAGGTGTGAACTCTCTTTAGTAGAGTTTATTGACCTTGCTTTGAGGCTCACATTCTTCCACTTACACTATGGTTTATGGTGGCAACTTCTATGTGATAGCCCATTTGAGGGCTAGAAACTCCATGTTCCCTCTGTTGCCGGCAAGGTTCTTGAGCTATAGGCTAGTACTCTTAGCTTGCCATTCTGGTTGTGGTACAAGACCGTTCCCAAACCTTGGTTGGACACATCTGTATGGAGCACAAACGATTGTGAAAAGTCTGGGAAACCCAACACTGGAGGCGGAACCATGCAATCAATCGTTTTTGACAATATTTCTTTATGATGCTTTGTCCACTCAATTGGCTTACTGGATGGTACCACATGACTTTTTCTGCTAGTTCCTCCTCTGCATTTACCATCCTTTGGCATCTATTCACTGTTAGTGTTGGCAATCCTTGAAAAAGTCTTTTATATACTGGTGATAATAACTCAGCAGGCCTACGATTTTCCATAACTCTCCCACAGTTCTTGGCATCTTATCCTTGAGTGCTGTTACAGCGAATGTGTCTGCAGGGTCCATAAAGCTACTTTCAGCTGAAACGATTCTACCCAGGTAACGAACTTCATTCTTGAACAGCTCACACTTCTGTGGTTTCAGCTTCACTCCATGGGCTTGTAATCATTGTAGCACTTTCTTCCCCACTTCAACATGGTCATCAAATGACTTTGTGAAACGAGTATATTGTCCAAGTTGGGCACACATATTTCATCTCAGAGTCCTTCCAGACATTCCTCCATGAAATGCTGAAATGCAGCAGGGAATACAAATCCATTTATATAAGCCCCACGATGTGCTCAATGATTTCAGTGGCCTACTCTCTGGGGACACAAAGCCTTGATGGTATGCCTTTCCCTGACCTAACAAGGAAAACCATGTGCTACCTTCTAGGCTTTTCAGAATGTCCTGTACCCTGGGGATAGGCTGACAGTCAGTAGGTGTCTTTCTATTGAGGTCACTATAGTCGATACATAATCTAGGGCTATCATCTTTCTTACAGACACTTACAATTGGCGAAGATTATTGGGAATGGTATTCCTCAACCAAGCCTTGGGCAATCAAGTCATACAAGAAGTCCTTCATTTCCTGATACAGTGGTTTAGGAACTGAAGTGTACATGCGGACAACAGGCGTACTGTCAGTTAAAGTGATACTTTGCTGTAGAACCCTGATGCATCCAATGTCATCGTCTGACTTTGAGAAAGAGTGACTCTCCTCCCACTTCGTTTAGCTTTCTGTTGTTGATGCGGTGTTAAATGGCTCATGTCATATGCATGAAACACTCTTTCATGCATATTTAAGCATAATTATTAACATTACTATTTCTACTTGATTAAGTACGTTACAGTGTTGTTGTAGATATATATCTCTCTAACAGTGATAATATAACTATATTATGAGTAAGTAGTATCATTCAGAAAGGGGAATATGTCAAAATAACAAACAAAACACCCTCTAACTCCTTTCTTTTTTGATTTGCTACTTTTATCAGGTAAAAGAAAATACAACAGCCATTCTATCTCCAAGTTCCCCTTTTTACTCTTAGTTTGATTTCTCAATCAACTTTTTAAAACTCATCCAATTCATCTAACCCAGGTCCAATGGTATAGATTGTGATTTTTCTACACTTGTTCCAGATGGTCTCATTGATACAGTCACCATTTGTTTAGCCACTGTCCTAGTCATTATCGATTTAAGGATGGGTATAATGCAACAAAACAATAACGCAAATATGGTCACTCCTACAGCTATCATTATACCTATTTTAATTAACCCTGCTTTCCATGACCCAAAAAGGTAATCGAACCATTTCCCAAACATCTGATCCATTCTTGCATTTGTTTTAACTTCTCTTAACTCATGTAATTTCTTCATTGCTTTTGTGAAGGATATTATTTGGAATATATGTACAACAATCAGTTCCAAACATTACACACACCCCTCCCTTATTTGCTAATATCCAATTTAATGGCTGTCTATTTTGCCATGCCATTTTACTAGTGGCTGCTAATTGATCTCCCAACGCCTTCATTGCCTCATCTGTATAGTTAATAAGACTTTGCTGGTTATAGTAAATATAATTGATCCATTCCACATTTTTATTTGCTGTTATCCATACAAACATTGACTCAAAGTGTGATTTTATCTAATTTCTAGCTTTAAATTCTTGAGGTATTCCTCTTGGTTGTCCAATTGTATCTAAATAGACATTAGGATCTGGAGCATATGCTCTTTTTACTCTGTTTCTATCCTGGACTATTTTCTTTGGTGCAGTTTGGATGTCTGGCTCAAAGGGGTCCCATGTCACCATAGTTACTTCTTGTATCAGCCTAACTCTGGCACATATTCCTTTCCAGCCTTTTGGTAAGGTAGTTTTTAACTGATCTCCCCTACATAACCAAAAATAGTCTGCTACAGTTTATGTTTGTTTCTCATGGATCCTTATTGCTGGAGATACTAGAGTCTGGTTTTCACAGCCTGTAAGACAATGTCCTGTAAGTACGCTGTGGCAGGGCGGAGGGCAGGGCCGGGTCATGATGATACACACCCGGTCCCGTATCAGGCTAATCAAGCCTCCGAGTGGAATAAAGGCCGATGGCAGACGGTGGTGCGATGAGAGAGAGAGATCATTTACGGACATGTCCTTCATTTGTGTGTTTGTCCTTTGTTTTAAGTTTATAATTAAAATATGATTTATATTGTCAAGCCGGTTCTCGCCTCCTCATTGCCCATCTTAACCCCTTTACATACACCTAGACAGCCTGGAGTTATATTTGTGGTAAAATTCTGTCCTGCTGTTGCATATTGTGGCTAAATTTATGTTGCATATTGTGGCTAAACTAAACTTAATCACATCTTCCTTATAGTACATTTTTTCGTCTAAGTGCCATGTTACTACACAATTTCCCTTAAATCATCCTACATTTATTTCTTCTTTAGATTTGTTTAAGCATTCATACTCCAACTGTCGATTTATTGTATATGCAAGTAGGCTTTCTTTTTTCCATTATCTACACGGATGTCTAGTTTTTTGCATTAATTTCCCCACCCTATCATTGCATAGTATTTATCATACTCTGGATTTCCCAAAAACGCCAGGCATTCTGCTGGGCAAAACACTGTTTTCCCTTTCTTGCCACAATTTTCTGCATAGTACCCAGCACAATGCCTATAATCATACTGATTTGGAACTACTACAAATTTTTTCAATGGAGAGGGCGAACACATTATGCAACTCGTCATTTTTGCTTGTTTTGCTGTATATTCGGCCCATTTATACCAGTCATTTTGATTTGCATGCTCTAATAGCCTTCCTCTTTTTCTGAATCTATGGGCTCTGTATCATATTCTAAATCTATTGGTTTTGTCGTAATTTGATGAGGTACTTTCTCAGGTAGTTTTTTTAGGCGGGGTATTCGGCTTTCCTGGCATTACCACATTTTTGACCATACCTCGGATCCAGACGCGTTTTCTTTTAGGATGATCCCTATCTGATGTTCCGTGTTTCCTTTCAGGATCATCCCTGTCTGGTTGTTCGAGTGATCGTTTCTCTCTTAATCCCTGTTCTATAGTATTTTGTCTTTGCTCAGTCTTGGAAAAACCACTCAAGGCCTGTGGGGTTAATTGTGGGGAGCTCATCATGTTGTGTGCTTCCTGAGGGTTGTTCACTGGGGGATTCTGGTCCTCCTTGGGGTGCTTCTCTGGTAGGCCCTGTGTTGGGGGCAGTATCTGTTCCTGTCTTTCTCTTTCTTCTTCTTCCTGTTCCTGCTCCTCTGGGACATGTACTTCAGCTTCTCTTTCTGTCTCAAGGAGTTCTTCCCCTACATTCTCTTGTCCTTCTTCTACTTCTCTTTCTCCCTCTTCGGGTTATCTGTCCAGTTCTTGCGGTCTTCCCCTACTCCAGTCTGCTGATTGCTTGGTAGATTTCTCCTGCGTACCCTGGTGCGGTGATTTAAGTGATACCACGTGTTGCTACCTCTTACCTTTACTGCTGTTGGAGTTGCCTGCACTACTTCATAGGGCCCTTCTCGTCTTGGCTCGTTCCACCTTCGTCTGAATACCCTCAGATGCACAAAGTCTCCATGAACTATTGGGCAAGGTGTGTTTTCTTCTTGTCTGGGTTGTCTTCTTTGTTCCTGTGAACAAATTTTTTCATGTATAGCAGTCAATTGTCTCATATAGGCTTTTAGTTCCATTTCTAACTGTTCCAAGGATGGACCCTCATATGATCCTCTTAGATAGGGTACTGGCATGGGTCTCCCTGTCAACATTTCATGCGGGGTCAAGTTAGTGATTCTGTTTGTCTGCATGCAGTATTTCATTAATGCCAGTGGAAGCGCATCAACCCAATTGAGTCTAGTTTCTTGACAGATTTTCAAAATTTTTGCCTTGAGATTTCCATTCACCCTTTCCACCATTCTCTGAGACCGCAGATAGTAAACACATCCTAACCGTTGTTTTATTCTCAGTTGCTGTATTACTGTTTTTACTGCTCTTTGGATAAATGCTGAACCATTGTCTGAGCTAATTTGAGATGGTATCCCAAATCTTGGGATGACTTCTCTTGTCAGGAATTTACTGACAAGACAATGACAAACTGACAATTTACTTAACTAATTACTGTTTGCGATCCCTGATCTGCTGATGGCACAGCTTCTACCCATCTGCAAAATCTGCCTATTATTACCAGCATAAATCTTTTCCCTCGGACTGGTCTTATCATGTCTACATAGTCCATTACTAGATGTTTAAATGGTCCTTCTGGTACTGGTATGTGTCCTATTGGTACGGATGTACATTTCCTGACATTATGTTTTTTGCAAATTTTGCAGTTCGCTAAGAATTCATCTACTGAAGACTTGCTGTGTTATTTTTCTCATTACCTCCCCCCTCGCGCAGTGATCAAAACCATGCGCATCAGATATCGGCATGTTGAGGAGTGCCACAGGAGCCAGTATTTGCCCCTCATGTGTCCTCCATATTCCGTTTACATCCCTAGTCACCCCCCTCTGTTGCCATTGTGTTAATTCAGGTTGGCCAGCTTGGCACTGTATGCGTGCAACATCTGTTAAGTTTGGCTGAACCTGTAGTATGACCTCTGGAGCCATTAATGCCACCTTACATCCTGAGGCTTCTCACGCATATGCATCAGCAGCATTGTTTCCTTTAATAACAAAGTCTTTACCTTTTTTGTGAGCCTCACCAACTTTTTTGGATACATCATGGCTGAAATCAGCTTGATTATTTGATCATTGTGTTGGTTTGAGGTTCCATCACTCTTTTTGAATCCTCTTTGTTTCCAAACTGCCCCAAACAAATGACACACTCCATGTGCATATGCAGAGTCTGTATATATGTTAACATTCTGATCTTTTGCTATTAAATAGGCTTTGGTCAATGCTTTCAATTCTGCCAATTGTGCTGAGCATGTCTGTTCGCAGTGCTGAACCACAACTGGCACAAAGGTTCCTTCCTTTTTCACCACGGCAAACCCAGCATGATTTCCCAAATGATCCCTGAAACAGGATCCATCAACGAAATAATCTACTTCTGCCTCAACCATCGGTGTTGACTCCAGGTCGGGTCTTAGGCGTGTGAAGGCCAATGAATTTGCCACACAATCATGTGGTGTCCCTTCATCTTCCAAGGGAATGTAATTTGCTGGAGTTACAGTGATGCATCTTTTTATAGTGACATCTGGATATGTCAGCAGTGTTGAATATGCTAAGCTTCTTGCCTGTGTCAGCACAAATTTCCAATTTTCTATCAGTTCTATTTTATGGTGAGTGTAAATCACCACTGGGTATCCCATAGTTACTGTGGAGGCTTTTTCATAAGCATAATAGACTGCTGCTAATCCTTGATAGCATGGCGGATATCCTTGTGCTACACTATCCAGTTTTGTACTGTAGTATGCTATGGGCTGTTTTCGTCTTCCACTACAAAGTTCCTGCATCAGAACTGCAGATGCATAACCACTCTTCCTATCAGCTACATATAGATGGAATGGTTTAGTATAATCTGGGGTGGCTAGTGCAGGTGCTGTTTGTAGTTCTTTCTTTAATGACTCAAAAGCTACTAAAGCGTCCGCATCCCAAGTCAGCTTGCTTCTAAGATTTTGCTGCCCTGTCTGTTTCATTAATGCTTGCAAGGGGTTTGTTTTGAAAGCATAATCTTCTATCCAATCTGAGCTAAATCCCATCATTCCCAGAATGGTCATCATTTGTCCCACCGTCTGTGGTTGTGGTGCTTTACTTATTCCTTCCAATTGGCTAGTTGATATTGCCTTTGTTTGATACACAATAATTCGATCCATGTATTCCAACTGCAGTTGGCAGTACTGTAATTTGTCTTTAGATACTTTGTGACCTCCCTCAGCCAGTTTAAAGAGTACCTTGATTGTATTCCGATGACACTGCTCCAGTGTTGGTGAGCAAATCAGTAAGTAATCAACATACTGTATCAATGTACTATCAATTCTGAGATCCTCTAGGTCTGCTTTAAGTACCTGATTGAACACATGCGGTGAATGCTTGAACCCCTGTGGCAGTCGTTTGTATGTGTACTGTTTACCTTGATAGGGGAATGAAAAAAGCTGTCTGCTCTCTTCTGCTAGAGGAATACTGAAAAAGGCAGAACACAAGTCAATTACAGTGAAATAATTGGCAGCAGGGGGAACATTAGACAGCAGCGTATGCAGATTGGGTAATTTTTAAGTATGTTTTGTCTGATGATTCTAAAATCTCTACATTTTACTTTTTCTGCTTTTTTCATCATTTGTCCTTAGTCTTTCTGCTCGCTTCCCTTGCTTACGTATAGAGTCACATGCGGGACGGAGTCTGGCACTTAAAACAACTTGTCCGTGAAGTCATTGTTCTCTACTTTAAGTGCAACCCCCTCTTGTCCCACAACTATATATTTTGATACTAGTGGGATTTTCTGTTGCTTTGTTTTGCTCAGTCATTCCTTCTCCATGTCTGGATCTCATGTTGCATCATATATAAGTGACTTCTATTTCCTCCCCTAATTCTCCCAACCAGTACACATTTGCTTGTGAACCTTGAGATTCTGATGGCTGTATTATTTGTATTTATTGTTTTATATTGTATTATATTGTTTTACTCCTCTGTCATCTATGTATATTCCTTCTGGAGTGCACCATATTTGTAAGTTCATTTTGCATATAGCGTCTCTTCCCAATAAATTCACTGGTGTGTTTTATGATATTAAGAATGGGATTTTTACTGCTTTGCCTTTTACTTCTACATTCACTGGAGCCGTCATTGGGATTAACCCTCTGGGGTCTGAGGGTGTTTTGGGCCCTGGAGATGTTTTGACATGCCTTGACATTTGTGCTTTTTTCAGTTGCTTAAAAACATATTAATGGCTAAAGTCTGATAACACTGTATTCAGCACAAACTGGTCTACAATAATATGTGAGCAACATGTATGTACATGTTTGTATTTTTGAGAAAATAATGTTTATGCATGGTTTTTGAAAACTAAAATTTTAAGTCACTGAAATAAGGTCACATAACACATACTAAATATTTGTCCACAAGACTTTTGAGAACTGGATCTTGTAGCTAGAGTTAAATGATGTGAAAACCATCCTAATCACTCATTCATACAAAACATTAATTTAATTTAACTTTTGTAAGACAATTTTAGTGTTGAAAGGTAATATGCGAGGAGGAGTGAATGATCATGAATATTGAGTGGGCCCCTGGGCCTATCAATGAGGAATGTGACAGAAAGAGAATGAATATGAGGAGACTTACTTATCAAAATCAAGTTTTAAGTTAAAAGAAGTAATCTGACTATATATTTTCTTTCCATAAAGACTTTACTTAATTTTAGACCTACACTACTGTTAAAAGAAGTCTCTTCTGCTCACCAAGACTGGATTTATTTGATCCAAAATTCAGAAACAATATTGATATTCTGAACTATTTTTACAATTTAAAAGAACAGTTTTCTATTTAAATATATTGTAAAATGCAATTTGTGATCAAAGCATAATTTTCAGCATCATTACTGCGGTCTTCAGTATCACATGATCCTTCAGAAATCATTATAAGATGGTGATTTTCTAATATGGGCATATTTAAAGTGCATTTTACTCATTTAACCTGAACACATATTTGCAAGCACAAGCTTTGTTGATGATAATGAGGCAGCATAAACACTAGTTAAAATATAATCTAAACATTCATATAATTTTTTATATCATATTACATATCATATTTATATTATACAGCATACAATTGAGATGCCTGCTTTAGCTTTAAATGTAACTAAAACTTGCTTATTAGGACATATTTCAAATTTCAATACTCTGAATTCTGTCTGGCAAGTCTAGAAACACTCCCACTAGTAAAATATGTTCAAGTTTATATAAAATAACATGTCAACTAATGAAAACTAAATGGCTTACTCGTCTGAAATTGTGTCCTCAGCTGGATCAAGTCTCTCTTCAAAATACAAATGTTCATCAGAGTCCCGCTCTTCTTCTGAGGAAAATGTTAACTCTTCCATAAATTTCTGGAACTTTCTCGCCTGTTTATCGTTGCAAACGCACAGAAAAATTAATGAAATGTGTTTACAACCTCACAGTCGGGGGCGTGTACATTTGCGTTGATCGTCTCAGCACATTAGCGTATGAATGGTGTGCTCTGCTGGTGGGTGGGATCACATTACAGATAATTAGACCAGTAAGACCAGTAAAAACTGTACATCGCTTTGTTTGAAACAGATTGCATTGCAGGAGAATATTTGTTTTAAATTTCAATTTCAAGCTTTCTTTAGACATATGTTTCATGTTTGTGTGATAAGTATTCGCGGAGTTTCAGTTCATTTTTGTGACGTGTTTCAGAAATATGCCCGTGAACACAGAGACTGCTTTTCTTTATTTAACAAAAGCACAATGTTTCATTGTTATTATGAGTGTACTCAAATAAAAGTAGACCCTTTATAGTCTCTAATGATGTCTTACACTTATCTGTATACCCAAAAATGACGGAGTATTTTAAGTTGTTTCTGCTGTAATGATGAAAATATCCAGCAGGACGCGCTGGCGACCCCAGAGGGTTAACTGCGTTTGTCCCTAGAATCCTACTGTCTTTACATATTTACCAGACTGGGGGAGGTGAGAGGCATAATTTGGATTTATATACGTGAATGTGTCTCCAGTGTCTAATATAACCAGTGTTGTTTTGCCCTCTATTTTAACCTGCAGTATAGGCTCTTGATCAGCATCAGTTGATATCATTAGAAGCAGACCCCTCCCCGTAGGATTCTCTGGGCATCCCTAGTAGCCCTGTGGTGGTCCACGCCATGGATTGAGAGGATCTTGGACTTGCTGTTGTGGGCCTTGCTGCCAGTCATTGATATTTGCCTGATGTGTCTGAGGCCAGGGATTCATAGGGCAGTCCTTTTTCACATGTCCCAGTTGGTTGCAGCCCCAGCATACGGTCACGATTTTGTTTCCATTGTTCTGTATTCCTCTTCCTCTACCTCCTTGAAACTGCTGATTCCAGCCTCTGTTCATTTGTTCTGGAAAATTGTAGACTATGGTTGGTATGGGCTGCTGTGCTGCCTGTCCTTGATTTGGCATTATGTTCTGAACATTTGGTGCAGTCATTATCGGACCCACTTGAGTCACAGGTACAGGGTGATACATGGGCGCAGGTGGTGCGTAAGGGGCCATAGGTGCAGCTGGCGTATTTGGGGCCATCTGTGTCTGTGCACTGCCTGGGATCAGTGGTGCGGATGCATTCACAAGTGCCATTACAGTGGTTGATTCTTCCTTTTCTTTTACTGCTGCATGAAGTTTCTTTTTTTTCTGTCAGTTCTTCCAGATGTAACTGTTCCAGCTTTTTACGCATGTCTCTCTCCTACTGCTTCGTTCTTTCCTCATTCTTTCTGTGTCGTTCCACTGCATGGACTACATGTGCACAGAACTCCTTTGGTGTCTTCGTGGTTAGTCTCACAACATCTTCCAATTTGTTTTTGACTGGTGTGGGCATTGCATCTACTATGGCTTGTAGGAAATTCTGTTCTTAGAACTGCCCAAATGGTGTTACGGTACCTACTGAATTATATTTCATCCATTGCTGTGCCATCTACTGCTACTCCCAATCTTGCCTTGTTTAATATGTCCGTCAACTTGATCCCTCCTATGCATCTGGCAAGCAGGGCCTCGATATCTCCCAGTGCCAGGCGTGTCCCTATTGCACACTCTTCAACTTCTCTGATCCATCTTCCTGCCCCTTCATATATATCTAGGAGGCCAGCCAACAACCCTTCAAGATCATGGTTGGCCCACAGCACATAAGTCATATTTTCCTTTTATTACAATGGGGCATTGTGATACCTTTTCATATTGTTCAGGCTGCTTTGTCTCATCCTCCTCATCTGAGGGTCCCTTACCGTCTCTGAACTCTTCATCATCTCAGCTCAATCTTCCTGACTCACTTCTCCTCCATTTCCGGTCTGGTTTCAAGGATGGGTCCTCAAGGAAAAGTTTTCCAGAGACCTGCTTGAATTCTCCTTTGGGTTTATCTTTAGAGTACTTGTGTCCGGATAGTTATGTCTCCTATCTCTTTTTGATCTCCTTAGTTTCTTTAATGTTTCTCTTTCTTCATGTTCTATGAAGTCAGACATCTCCTTCGTCTTAGCCTGGATGGCCTCTAGTTCATCCTGTATCTTTTTTTGTCTTGCGATGCTCTTGTTTATTTGCTGTTGTGCCAATTTCTCAAACTTACTGTTCTTGGGGGTTTCTTCTGCATTGGTTGCTTCTTGTCTTTGTTCTTCCTGTTGTTTTACATATTCTTCTATTCCATTTCCCACTATTCGGAGGCACTGGTTTTCCACTTCACTTCTTATTTCTTGCCGGCTTGGTGTTCTTTCCTTTACCCCTTCGCCATCCGATTCTTCTCCCCCTTCTTCCTCTTCATTTCCCGGTGCTTCTGAAGGTGCAGCTTCTGGGTACAATCGTGCTGGTTCTTCTTCTGACTCAGGTGATATTTTTCTGTCTATATCTAGTTCCCCTGCCATCTGCATTGCTCCTCTAAACTTCACCACAGGCATCTGCCGCTTTTCCACGGTCTCTAGTGGTGGTGCATATGGGGGTGGCCTTTCTAACCTTCCCTCTTCCAACTTTTTCCTTCTATTTATTGTCATCAATTTTATCCCATTATTTTTGAACATGTGTATTATCATAATTTCCCTGTCTCGTTTCAATAACCTTATCTGTCTCTTATCCTTAGGTTTGTGATTCTTTTTCAATGCCTCCATTTCTCTACACACTCCTACATCAAATGTTCCCTCTGCTGGCCACTTTGTGTTCAGCCCCTTCATTCTTCCTTCCCATTTTTTAGAGGTTTCTCTTATGACTTTTCATACATCGGTCATTCGATGCATATTTGAGCTATCGGTGTTGATGTCATTTCTCTTTTATCGCCGTTTTGTTTTTGAGATATTTCTGTACCTCTTTAACCCCAGACCGTTCTTTTCGCTATGCTAGTCTTTATCAGGCTGATCAGATGAGGACCACTAAAAGTATCTGACCCCTGACTTCCCCTGGGCTTTTTCTGGGTTGAGGACTTTTTATTATTCCTTTTGCGGAATGCAGTTGACTTTTCTTAAATACTTCAATACTGCTTTTACTGGTCCCACTCTACACAAAATATTTTGCATCCAAATAATGTCCCTCCTCAGGATTATTAAATCAATACTCCAGGACCTTCCCACAGCAAACCCTCGACCTTTTCCAATTACCTCGCCTGCCCAGTGAGACATGAGGTTAATTTTATTTGACATTTTTCATCTAATTATTTTTACATCTCTTTTACATTGTTCTAGATAAAAGGGTTCAAGAAATTTGATAATCTTCTCTTTCATTTTTATGTAATATACCCTTTCCTCTTTTTACCCTTTTTCTTTTATTTTTACACCTATCATTCATCATTCACAGTTTTTTATTTTCCCAGTCTTTATTATAATCCATTGTTTAAATGCTTCTTATATCATGTTTATTGCTTATTACCTTTATGCTTTTTATTTCCTTGTCTCTATTATTTTTAATTTTTATTTTTTTTTCCCCCAATACAATTCTTTTGATTATTTACCCATGTTTTTCTTTTATTTCTTACATGCTACTTCAGCTCTAAGATAAGGGATTTGCACTTGCTTAGTTGACACTCTCACTTTTCCCCCAAATGTGTCCAGCTGATCCCCATAACCCAACTGACAGAGTTTAGTTATGTTTTTTACAAATGGTCCTAGCCAAAGATTACATGATACAATTTCTGTCCAGTCAATAAAAGGCCATTCCTGTTCAATTTCTGCTAAGTTTATTATTTTAGTCAAACCCTTTAACAGCTCCTTTTTCTTGTCTAGAGTTAACTTTCTCCTCTGCCCTGTCTAATCTACATACTCTGACTCTCTCCAAAAATGATCACTGATTCCCTTTGTCTCTATCAGTACTCTCTCCAATTCTTTTTCCCATTCTTCAGATTTGCGATGATCTTCATGCTTTAAAAAAACTTGCTTGTTTCTGCATTTTCTCTAGTCTTGATCACTGTAACAGAAAACATTTTCTTTGTCTATATCTTTCTTCCAATTGCTGTACTTTGTCCCCTCAGGCTGTTGCCTCTCTTATCTCTTGAGTCCCCCTCCCGCACGGGCCTCTTTTGCCAGTGAAGGGTAGAGAGAGAGAAAAGAAGGTTTTCTTTGTGTTTTTACATTTACATTTACATTTATGCATTTGCAATTGGCAGTTGCTTTTATCCAAAGCGATTTACAGTGCACTTATTACAGGGACAATCCCCCCAGAGCAACCTGGAGTTAAGTGCCTTGCTCAAGGACACAATGGTGGTGGCTGTGGGAATTGAACCAGCAACCTTATGATTACCAGTGTTGTGGAAAAATTTATATTTTATTTAATTTTCTTTTTTTTCTTATTTACTTTCTTAGACATTGTGTGGGTTTCTTTCGATTCAATCATGTGTTTCTCTCATTGAATGTATGTATGCTCCTGGTAGGAACAAAGGACACACAAAACAAATGGTCAGAAAGAGTTTTAACTCTTTAGTATGGGTAATTTGTATTCAGGAAGGACAGAGGGATTATTTAGCCATAAATATAGACCTTTTGACCTCATGGGTGTGAAAACAGTAAAACCCTGGGGGTTATCTAGCCTTTGACGTCACAGGTGTGAAGACAGTAAAGACAGTAAGGGGGGGGGGGGGGGGGGGCAGATCTGGTTTACGGGGGTGAGTGGAAAATTACAGAAGAAGAGACTTTGAAGTCAGGGGTATAAGAGGGCTGTCTGTTTTAGTGTGGGGAGGTCTTGTTCCTATCACGAGGTAGCTGTCGTGGTACTTTTTTTGTGAACAAGCCTCTTTTAAAAGAATAAAATATCTTTTAAAATACAATTTGAATCTTGATGTCTCTTATGCTGTGATGCTAATTATTGTTTAATTATTGTTTTTGCCACAACAATTGGTGTCAGAAGTCGGGATCTCACGGCAGTTTCTTCTGGTCCTGAAGACAGCAGATTTGACGACTGATCATCCTAGAAGCATCAGGCTTCTGGTCTTACCTCGAAAATTGAGAGAGAAGAGCCAAACTGCTTTCAGGGCCAGGAGTGACTCGACTGAGATCAGAAAGAACCCGGTGGCAGTTAAAGCATCTCGGGTAAGAGACAGTAAAATTATTTTACTTGGTGTGGTGTAATTTGATTTGACTGTGAGTGAACCATAGTGGCTAGAACTATCTCTTTGGTACGAGCAGAGAAGGTTTTCGAGGGGCAAATTGTAACCTGAGGAAGTCAAGTCAATTTTATGCTGAAAATTAGCTTGTAAAAGTGGACGGAAGAGCCACACCTGATTAATTAGGTGAATCAGAATCAAAACGAGCGCTGGAAATGCTCACGGAAAGGTTTTGAGTAAACCATATTTTCAGAAGCATATTTGCTACCCTTGCCGATTTGAGGTGACAAAGTCGGATCTGTTGAAGACGTTTGACAGATTATTAGACGCGCGTCGACGGAAAATCCAGGAGAGATAAGATCAGCCAATATGGGGTCATCTAACAGTAGGCCTAAACTAGATAATTTTTACACCAGTTTTCGGTCAAATGAAAAAGAATTACAGAAATAAATGTAGGCCCTATGCTGGACATAGAGAAGTTGATAAAATATCATGATTTTCCCGAAGAAGGGACACTGAGCAAAATAAGACTGAATGTTGTGAAAAAGTCAATTTTAAAAATAATAATTAAAAAAAAAAAAAAAACAGTGAAAAGCAACAGAGTTGTTGCGGTTGTTTTCGTCATGTGTGTAAAGAATGTGAGCAGACTATAGATTGTTGGATTGAGGAAGCCGACAGATGAGAACGAAAGCAAATGCAGAATGAATTAAGCAAAGGAATGAATGAGGATGTGTGAGAAAACGGCTCTCCAGAGCAGAATACTACTAATAAACAGTGTGTTTGTGTTTTCCAAAATGTAACCGAGATTGTCTTGGTGCCGCCGGCATATAACCATCACTACCCCGTGGCGGAGCTGAAAGCCCTGAAACTGGACCACGATCTCGACTGCTCTCCGATCCGAAGACCAGCACAAGATGAACGAGCAGCGGCAGGAGCAGCAGCGCAAGTGATACAAGCGCAAGAATTCCAACGAGCACCATCACCTCCAGTACAGCAGGTGGTGGTAGAATCCTCAGCGCCCGCTGCCACAGGCAGCGAAGAAGAAAGGGAAGAGAACGAAGAACAGGAAGTTTTCGGGGACGCGTCTGAAATGGTTCCCAGCACAACTGATTCAGAAAGACCTGTTAGCAACTATTACTACAGACTTTTTGATACATTTGGGAAACACAGCGGCTTGACAGAGCCTGAGGACAGAGGGAATCAACCAAGGACTGAGACCAGAAATTTCAAGAGGAGCGAAGGCAAGTTACATAGAGTGGAAGAACGGGCGCTTAACTTCAGCCCTGATGCACGCTATACACGCCGAAGATCAGCTGCAGGAAAAGAAAGACCGAAAACCACTCACAATGGCAGTTGTGCTATGTGTGTGACAAACAACCATACGATCAGAGACTGTACCAAATGCAGAGTGTGCAGGAGAGAGGGGGATTGGAGCAGTGCGTGCCTGAATCTTAAGTCGGATTGAAACGAGAGCAGGACGGAGAGGGTCTGGTTCAGGGCAATCAGTGGCTGACCACAAGACAGGGAAGTGACCATTTATTACTATCACGCAAACACGACACACACACAAACACATACACTGATTTACATTCTGCTATCTGCAATGAAGAATCTGCTTGCAAATCTTTGTGTGTTTTGAGCAATGTTGTGAATGATGAAATTTTGAGCAGTGTTTCCGATGAACGTTTGAAAATGTACAAAAGCACAGGGTTTTCTCAAATGCCAAAATACCCAATGATAGTCGAGGGAGTTGTAATTAACTTTCTGGTCGATTCGGGAGCTTCAGTTAGCACTTTACGACCATGTGACTTGCCATGTGTGCCGAAAATGACAGGAAAAGTGTATGAAAGCACTTCGGCTTCGGGCCATTTGATCTCTGAACGATTCACCGTGCCCGTAGAGTGTGAGACAGAGGGGGGTCGAACTCTGAAACACGAGTTTCTCTGGTCGGCCAATTGTCCCGCGCCGCTAATGGCCAGAGATTTAATGTGTGAATTAAATTTGATCCTCTGTGCTGATTTCTCTGGAATCAGCATTGAGGAAGCACCACAAAATTACATGTTCTAAATTTGAGCCGCAGTGGGCTTACGAATGGCAGATAAAAGATGTTGATTGGGCAGAGATGATTTTGAAATTGGCTAAAGATCGAATAACACCAGTCAACACAGAGTTTATGAAGCCTGATAGAATGCATTGTACGTCACATGTCGTAAATGAGCGTGAAGAAAGTTGGTTTAGTGGAGGGGAGAATGAAAGTGTGAAATTTGACAAGATTTTCTGGACAGAGAATGTGTGTGCGTTGTATGCGTGTTTGAATGAAGAAAAAAACAAAACAAAAAAAAAAACAATTGCCGTGTTATTTAATGGCAGGAGACAGTGTTCCTCAATTATCTGTGTCCAAGGGCACGAATAAGCAATGGACAGAATTGGGGCTTTTTGTGAATGACTGTTTGCAGGCTACAGACTGGGTTGAAACTGATACAGACCTAGCACAGAGCAAAAGTGTTGGAGCATTTAAATCAAACTGCGGTTTTGATGTGCGATTTTTTTTTGAGAACTGTAACTGCTATTGTGAAACCATTCCTGGCGCATGTTATCAAACCTAACAGCAAAGCACTGTCTGAGAAGCGGGTGCGGGCCATAAAAGAGGTGCCAAAACCAGTTACAAAGAAACACATGCTGTCATTCTTGGGGATGTGCGCTTACTGCCGTACGTTTATTCCCAATTATGCCATTTTTGAACAGCCCTTGCAAGCCCTAACGACAGGGAAAGGGCTGAGGTCATGTGACAGACTTGTTTGGACAAGTGGGGCTGAGGAAGCGTTTGATAACATGAAAGTGCAATTGGCTATGGCTCCAACGTTAGGCCTTCCTGTCATAAACCGCCCATTTGTACGATGAAAAGAATAATTTCATGACCTCTGTTCTCTTGCAGACTCATGGTGACAGACTGCGACCTGTGGCCTATTTTTCAACGAAACTCGATGCTGTAGCTGCAGGACTTCTGCATTGCCTCAGGGCAGTGGCAGCAGCTGAGTTGGCTGTGATGGCCTCCAGAGAGTTTGTGGGATATTCTGATTTAACTTTAATGGTTCCACATGCAGTCTCCATGATTTTTGCAAGAGCAGAGAACGTCACATTTGTCTACAGCCCGATGGCTGAGGTATCATACAATTTTGTTGGACATGCCAAACATAACTGTGAAAAGATGCACAACTTTGAATCCTGCCACCCTTCTGCCCACACAGGAGGATGGCAAGGAACATCATTGTTGTCTGTCAGCGCTCGAACAGGTGTGGACACCACGTCCAGACCTTTTAGACGTACCGTTAGATAATTGTGACAATGTCCTGTTTGTTGATGGGTCTGCGTCAAAAGATCAACAAACGGGACAGAATAAAGTTGGTTATGCAGTAACGACTGAATTTGAAACTCTGATGTCTGGCAAATTACCATCACATTATTCTGCGCAGGCAGCTGAACTGGTCGCGCTGACTGAAGCATGTAAACTGATGACGGATAAATGTGTGACGATTTACACAGACTCGCGTTATGCTTTTGGAGTCACGCATGACTTTGGTGCTTTGTGGAAGCACAGGAAATTTTTGAAGTCAGATGGGCGCCCGATACTAAACGCGTCTCTGGTATCGGACCTCCTTGAGGCCATTCTGTTGCCAGACAAAATTGCGATTTGTAAGTGCGCAGCGCATACTAATGATAAAAGTTTCATTTCAACAGGAAATGCCAGAGCTGATATGGCTGCAAAAGCAGCGGCAGGGGATCAAACTAAAGTTGATCGTAAAAGCACCACTTCCGCACAAGTTGACTTAACCTCGACATTTCTCCTTGTTTACAGAGCATGCAGTCTTTTTCCACAGGAGCTGAGAAAAACAACTGGAAGGCGTCAGGCTGCAGCCTTGTAGATAGAGTGTGGACATCAGTTGATGGAACGCCCTGTTTACCCAAACATTTCTTTCAACATTATGCAAATTGACGCATGGTTTAGATCATGTGTCAAAAGGGGGAATGATTGCACAAATGAAAGAATTGTGGTTTACCAAGGGCTTCACAATATTCGCTGAGAATTTTTGCAAAAGATGTGTTATTTGTAATACACACAATGTGGCACGAGGCGTTAAAACACGGCTGGTATCTCAGCCAGCCCCAGAAGGGCCGTTCGAGTACTTAATGATCGATTTCATTGAATTGACCCCTTGTGGGAAGCAGAAATATTGCCTAGTAATGGTTGATATGTGGTCCAAATGGGTCGAGGCCTTCCCAACCTCGAAACAAGATGCGGCAGCAGTAGCCAAGTCTCTGCTAACCGAGATTGTTCCGAGATGGGGAATTCCAAGAAAAATCAGTTCTGACAGCGGAACACACTTTGTCAATGAGGCAATAAAGCAGGTGGGTCAGTTCTTAGGAATTGATATGAGAACACATTGTGCCTATCACGCCGCCAGCGGAGGTGCTGTGGAACGTGAGAACCAGATGGTAAAGAACAAATTGGCAAAGTGTTGTGAGGAAACTAGACTCTCATGGGTGAAAGCACTCCCAACCGTGCTAATGTACATGAGAATGAGAAAGAGAGTCAAAACAAATTTGAGCCCGTTCGAAATTCTCTTTGGTAGACCACCATTCATGGGAGTAGAGGGAGGAAAAACGCAGGCTTCCATCAACAGATGTGTGTGAAAATGAGATGTTGAATTACTGCAAAGAAATGTCGTGTCTGTTGTCCAAGATTTCTGTGCAGGTCAAAGCTGCCCAGTGGAAGGTTGCTGAGACGTTCCTGCATAAGATCAGGCCGGGGGATTACGTGGTAATTTGTGACCTGAGAAGGAAGAACTGGAGGGCGAAACGTTGGCGAGGACCGTACCAAGTTTTGCTGACAACACACACGGCGGTGAAGGTCGGAGAGAGAGCTACGTGGGTGCACGCCAACAACTGCAGGAGAGTTCTGCCCATATCGGAAGGGCAACAGGAGGAGGAGCCTCAACAACAACAAGTTCAACAATAAGCCCCAAGATCGAGCCCAAACACCAAGTGCAAGCCAGAACCGTTTAGTTCTTGATACACTTACGGCAGAAAAGGGCCGGAGTCTGTAAAATGCTGGGGGCGTCTTGTTGTTTTCACATTCCTGATTACAGTGATAATATAACCAACATAATTGAACACATGAGAGAGGCCGTAAAAGAACCTGAAAGGACTGACAACCAGTGGGCCGCGTGGATTATGTCTTTGTGGGGAGGATGGATGTACTGGATAATTCAAACTGTTCTGCCAATTGTAGTGATAGGAATTCTGATTCTGTTCTGCTTGCCATGCATTATGAGATGTGTTTCGAATTCAGTACAGAGATTGGTCAGGGCTGGGATGTCCATACAAGCAGTAAAATTGACCGTTTATCCGATAGATGATGCACACAAATGTGATGATTATGAGAGTGACGAGAGTGTTTGAAATGAGGGATTTTTATTTATTTTTTATTTTTATTTTTATTTTATTTTTTATTTGCTACAAGCTTTTTACTTTTAAAATCTTCTTTCCAAAGTTTAAGTAGAGTGATCAGGTATACGAAAATCAGACATGAAGAGTATAACTGTGATGTAAAGACTTGAAATGATTGTAACTGTTTTTGGGTTTAATGTTGAGTGATGTTTTCTTTTCCTTTTTTTTGTATTATAATCATGTTAAGTTGCTCAAACCTAATGTTAATGAAACCAAATCGTTTATCAGAGAATGATAAAGAGGAGGAATTGTTGTGGAAAAATTTATATTTTATTTAATTTTGGTTTTTTTTCTTATTTACTTTCTTAGACATTGTGTGGGTTTCTTTCGATTCAATCATGTGTTTCTCTCATTGAATGTATGTATGCTCCTGGTAGGAACAAAGGACACACAAAACAAATGGTCAGAAAGAGTTTTAACTCTTTAGTATGGGTAATTTGTATTCAGGAAGGACAGAGGGATTATTTAGCCATAAATATAGACCTTTTGACCTCATGGGTGTGAAAACAGTAAAACCCTGGGGGTTATCTAGCCTTTGACCTCACAGGTGTGAAGACAGTAAAGACAGTAAAGGGGGGGGGGGGGGGGGGCAGATCTGGTTTACGGGGGTGAGTGGAAAATTACAGAAGAAGAGACTTTGAAGTCAGGGGTATAAGAGGGCTGTCTGTTTTAGTGTGGGGAGGTCTTGTTCCTATCACGAGGTAGCTGTCGTGGTACTTTTTTTGTGAACAAGCCTCTTTTAAAAGAATAAAATATCTTTTAAAATACAATTTGAATCTTGATGTCTCTTATGCTGTGATGCTAATTATTGTTTAATTATTGTTTTTGCCACAACACCAGTTATGTGCTTTAGCCCACTATGCCACCACCACACTTTTTCTTGGCCAAATCCCAATTAATTGTAATTTGAACAAGTTTCTTTCTTTTACTTGTTAATTTTTCTTTCTGCTGCACCTGGTTCCCTGATTTTATCTCACACTTGCAGCACAATGCATTACCAGTTTTGAAATTATGCATCCAAGCAAGCACAAGAACAGCAAGGTTAGTTCCATGAATACATATACACAAACAGCATAGTTAGTCATGCACATACTTCATTATCACATGCTTGCACACAGTTTAACAATTCCCTGTTTCTTACTCAGTCTGGGTTTGTTAAGTACTTCAATCTTTTAAATAACCTATCTTCCACCTGTGTAGGAATTTTGCGCAAATATTTGCCTCTCTGCTGGCCACCTGCCCTCTCTGCAGGTCAGGAATTTCAACCACCTGTCATTAGGAATTTTCACCTGCGCAGGACTTTCTGCCCTCTTCTGGCACAAATACACCTAATACAGGAATTTACAAACAGGAGTTTTGGAATCTGGAACCCAACTCTTCTTTTAATCAATTAGCCAAATTATTTTATGTCTGGACTGGTAAGGCCTCAAAGGTGACTACTTACTGGCCTCACCATATCAGATCACACAAAAACACCTTTAAGCAAAATGCTTACCTCTATTTTTTTGGTGCCGGTGGTTTGTGAAATCCGTGTCAGCGGACCCCTCAGCAGTTTTCTCCGCCCTCTTGGCCTCGAAACCAGTCCCAGTTGGGGTGCCAGTCTATGTCGTGGAAAATCTTCTAAGAATCTTAAGATGCAAGAAATCTCTCGGAGTCCAGGGTTCCAAATGCCAAAGTTGTAGTTTATTGAATCACCAACAAACATGAGATGGGTCAGCTGTCTGTTCTGAATACACACTTCCAAACTTTCAGTTACATACCTTTTCTCTGACCAATGGGCCCACTGCCCGTGTCCTTCCACTTGCCACCATTATCTTTTAGATTCTCTTCTTTTTAACTATTGGTGGAAAATCCCTCACCTGTCTACTTTTAAAAAAGAATGTACAGTTTGACTATTTTCCATAGAATGAGCTTATGCCACAGTTTGTGTAAGGGACACGTAGTCTTAATGGTGACTCAACATACCTCTGTCTTCCTTAATGTATTATCATATTGGTTATATTCACACAATATTATTTGATTAATAAAAGAAAATACATCATACATTTCAGGAAATATACCATACAATCTACAGAGATATTAACCGAACATGTTTTGCATCAAACTTCTCATTCTTGTAGTCTTCTTGCCCGTTTTCTACAGACAGGGTGCTGGTTCAGGAGAGGGTGCACGAGCTGGATCCATTTATAGTGTTTTCACCGCAGAAATGTTGGTTGTGGGAAAACCTAGGCCAGAAATTGGCTTCACACAAGCCACTAAAGCCTGCTGGTCTTGAACCAGGAGATGCTAACGTAAAAGGAAAATGTCCACACCAAATAAAGTTTTCAACTCAGTCTGGCACGACAAACTGATGCAAAAAATAAATAAATAAACATTATTTTCATCAAAGTTATTTAGCCTAAACATCCAAGGCAGCGATGCAAATTCCGTTCCTACATTAAAAGAAAAAGTATTTTTGCTGCTTGTTTAATTTACCGAATTAAAATAACCTAAAGCAACACAATTCCAGAACATTTTGACATGACTTAATTTCATGGCATTCTATCCATTTAAATGTGTAAAATGGAAGTTTACTTAATCCATTTGATTTGGGACTACATGAATACTTTTTGTGGTGTTAATGTACCATTGATGAGGGGGCCTGGGTAACTCAAGTATTGATGCTGACTACCACACCTGAGTTGCGTGTTCTGAGGGAGAGACTTCCATCTGCCACTAAGCACTCCACAATCGCTGGAGTGTTGCACTGATGGTTGTCCTTCTACAAGTTTCCATCAAGCCACTGAGCCTTCCACGTCTCCGCCTTCCAAAACTCCGTCTCCTGAGCCTTCCATGGCTCCGCCCTCGGAGTTCTCCCTGGCTGTGGTCCTTTGGCCGCCTCCCAGGCCTCCTGACCCAGTCCCTGTCCTCTGGCCGCCTCCCCTTGTGCCCCCCTTGGACAGCCTGTTTGCCCCTTGTGCCCCCCTTGGTCTGCCTGCCCCAAACCCCCCTTCACTCCTTGGACGATTTGTTTTTTTTGGAGCGTCTAGAATCCACTCCTTTGAGGGGGGGGGTTATGTCATGATTCCACTGTTGTCTGGCCTGTGTTTCTCCCCTGTCATCTCTCCCGGACTACACCTCCCATAATTCCCTGCTCTCATCACTGCCATCTGTCTGTCATTGTCTTCACCTGTGCTTAATTTGATCGTTATACTTTGTGTATAAAAGCCCTGTTGTTTTATCAGTCTTTTGTGAGTTGTTAAATGGTAATGTTATGTCTGCCTGTACCTTTGTTCCTGCCTGTGCCATTCGTGGATATTTATATTGTTTACCTTGGTTTTCCCATCATGGATGTTTCTTTTGTTCCCTGTGTTTTTAGTTACTCTGTTCACCGTTTGTGTTTTCAATTTCAATAAAACTGCACGTAGATCCTCACTCCTCATCTGCCCCTACGTAACACATATAATCAAGCAGATATGGGTCAGGAGCTTTAATTAATGTACACATCAACCATCAGAATGGGGAAAAAAATGTATCTCAGTGATTTGGACCGTGGCATGATTGTTGGTCCAGACGGGCTGGTTTGAGTATTTCTGTAATTGCTGATTTCCTGTGATTTTTCACGCACAACAGTCTCTAGAATTTACTGAGACTGGTGCCAAAAACAAAAAACATCCAGTGAGCGGCAGTTCTGTGGATGGAAATGCCTTGTTGATGAGAGAGGTCAACAGAGAATGAACAGACTGTTTCGAACTGACAGAAAGTCTACAGTAACTCGGGTAACCTCTCTGTACAATTGTAGTGAACAGAATAACATCTCAGAATGCAAAACACATCAAACCTTTAGACGGATGCTTAAACCTAAAGTGCTTATTAAGTGTATTTTTGTATTTATTTTCTATACAAGGACTAGATTTAGTATGTGTGAAACTACTACATAGCATATTATAAATAAAAATATATCATAATATCAGATAACAATTGCAAAACTGCCATCACAGATCATTGAAAGACAAACAACTAATTTTAGACAGTCAGCTCCCCTCAGGGCCATGTTCCAGGAAATTCATGTTTCTTAGACAGTCACTGCAATCTGCTCCATCCACATCATCTGCTCCTATACTGCAATCTAGCTAAACCTGTTCACCACCAACACATATTAATAATGTTATTCACTCACCCTCATCCACCTGTATGCTTTTGTATACAAAGAAAAATTCAATGACAAAGCATGATTGTTTTATTTAGACTTGTCTCTTAGACTTGTGTATCTTTTTGAATCTGGAATGTTCAGCCACATATCAGACCGGTTTATCAGGAATTGCGAATCATCTTACTTGTATCATGTTATTACTATGTATGTTATGTCTTGTATCGTTGTGATCTAATTTTCTTAAATAATTCCTCAAATCAGTTAATGTCCATTTAATTATTTGGTGAGTAGTCTTGTAATAAGCGGGATAATGAGCAGTCAGACAATTTTTGCAAAAAAACGGCTCTGGTGGTAGAGCGGGTCGGCTGCCAATTGCAGGGTTGGTGGTTCGATTCCTGTCCCACATGACTCCACATGCCGAAGTGTCCTTGGGCAAGACACTGAACCCCAAGTTGCTCCCAATGGCAGGCTAGCGCCTTTTGCATTGCAGCTCTGCTGTCATCGGTGTGTGTGAATATGAGACAGTGTAAAATGCTTTGGTAAACTCTAATGTTAAAAAGGCGCAATATAATTGCAGACCATTTAACACAAATCAATATTTCATGTAATCATGTGGTTTCAGAAGACTTTGAATACAACACACAAGACATATGGACTATGTATATAGTACTTTTATGGTGTTAACATGTTGTATAGTAGTTATCATTGTAATGTAAGAACAAATCCTCTCTTTCATACAATTCAACAAAAAGATCCACTGAATTTTTTTTATACATCATATAGGTTTGTAACATTGGGTTTGGGTGAGTAAATAAGTAAAACCCTGTTCCTCACAATGCCACATTATGACATCTTACACTTTTACTATAGCACATTACATAGTTTAACTGATAGAGCAGTGATGCAAAGAATCAGGTCCTGTTCACGAATCCTGAAGGGTACGCTAATCGTCACGCAAGCCAAAAATATCATAGAAGCATGGCAAAATTACAGGTTTCCTTCAGCAATTGCATTTGTCATGTTTGCTTTTATGAGACAATTGGTTAGGTTTAGGTTGAAGGTTTATGGTAGGGGGGTGGGTAGGTAGGTTTCGTTGATTTAGAGCATTAACTGTAAACACCTCATCTGTTTGAGAGAAATGTATTCACTTTTAGCACCACTCAGTGGACATTTCACCCCAAAATTGCCACAGTACATGAAAGGAACCACGTAATATTCATTCATTCATTCATCTTCAACCGCTTATCCTGTACAGGGTCACGGGGGGCTGGAGCCTATCCCAGCTAACATTGGGCGAAAGGCGGGGTACACCCTGGACAGGTCGCCAGTCCATCGCAGGGCCACACATATACAGACACACACTCATACTCACATCCACACCTAGGGCAATTTTTGGAGACACCAATTAACCTAGCCTGCATGTCTTTGGATGGTGGGAGGAAGCCGGAGCACCCGGAGAGAACCCACGCAGACACGGGGAGAACATGCAAACTCCACACAGAAAGGCCGGGGCAACCGGGGTTTGAACCCATGACCTTCTTGCTGTGAGGCGACAGTGCTAACCACTGCACCACCGTGCCGCCGCACCACGTAATATCATTTTGCAAAATATTTCACCAGATTCATGAGAACAGGCTGTAAAAGTTAACCTGCAAAAGGTCAAGATAGACAGTTGAACTAAAGCAGAAACATTAATGGTGGACACCATGCTGGTAATATTGCATTAGATCAAATATTTTCTTTTATTTTCCCTCATGTACAATCTTTAAATATACTACAGCAAAGTCACCTCAACCCAGCAGAATACAAACACACACACACAAAAAAAAAAAAAAAAAAGACTTCATCTATAGACCTCACAAAATCCTCAAATTCCAAAACCTGGACTAGAATTACATAGAGAAACTTCTGCACTTGATTCCATTTTTGACCCAGAAACAGGCTTTTACTTGCCAACGGGTCTTAAAAATGGTTTCAGAATTTACATAAAGAACAACATCTGAACACAATCATTTATTTCAAGTTGAGTGTGGCAGTCTACCAGTGACTTCTCAGCAGGTTAGCATGGAACTGTGCATATTCCTCCACAGCCTCATGGTCTGCTGAGGGTCGCGTTTGTGCACCAGGAGCAAGTCTTTGTGTACACATGCATTCTCCCGATCCTGTTCCCGAATGTCAAATGTCCTGAAACCACTGTGTATCGATGACCTGATTCCAAGTGCTTTGAAGCACATCCCTGTGTAGACATCATCAATAGGGAAGAATGGTATGTAGAAGGAAACATGGTAAAGTGATGGGATTAGGTTGCCAGAAAAGAGAAATCCACCACCACCAGCATAAGGAGGGTAAGGACCTTCATAGAACGATTCAGGAACATAATATTTGATTTTAGAATCTCGTAAGGGGCTGGCGTTTACAATTATTTGCCCAGTGTACAAAGATGAGGCCTGAGCAGGGTCTAGAGACTGTAAATGATTCAGTATTGCTTGAGTGTTGGCAAAAACATCATCATCGCCCTTAAAAATGAAAGATACGGAAGGACAGTGATCAAGTATCCATTTGAAGAACACATGCTCCTTGAGAGTCAGGTTATAAAAGGAGTCGTGAAAATCCCAAACAAGAAGATCTTGAAACTGCTGAGCCTCCAACGAAACCAGTTTGTCAAGACTGGGATCATCCAAAGATGATCGACCCAATAGAAAGACCGTTCGCACCTGCACCCCATTATCATATGACCCTTCTCTTCCCCAGGTCTCTCGAATGGCTTGACGCCTCTCAAAGTGCTTCGGGGTGGATTTAATTGCAAAGAGAAGGAAAATTGGATCCTTTTCCAATGCACACTTGCTATGCTGATTGATAAGAATTGGTGGATCTCTACATTCCATGCCATTAAGGAAGTCCCTATAGAGTAGGGGGTATGACTGAAGATCCTGAATGTTTGTTTGCAATAACTCAAAACTCTCGGGCTGACAGCGAAACCTGCTGCGTGGGTCCTTGTGGGTTTGATTTTCAGCATTGTCGAAATCCCTGAGAAGAGAATGAAGTTTTCTGTTCCAGTATGCACCATTTTTTGGAATATCTTTTCTGAAGACCTCAGAAATATTGAATGGTGTAAGTTTATATGGTGTCACACTGTTGGATATCTTTCTGACAGTGGTGGATTGTCGAGGGGTGGCTGTTTTCATTGATGATATTTTAGTCATATCTCTTTGAGAGAGTGCCACATCCTTTAGCTTGGAATAGAATATGACAAGGCAAAGGCTGCTAGCTAATGCTACAAGGAAGTACTTTGTATACTTTATTCTCATTTTAAAGCAACTCTGTGTCAAGAGTAGCTCACACTTGAGACACAAAAGGATGTTGGTCTGCACAGGAAATGGTGGTGGTGGGGCGGGGGGGGGGTAACACAACAGAAATAACTTGTTGAATTACCACCGAGTCTCTCTGTTCTTATATGGGGATCAATACTTGCTGATGTTCCGTTATCTTTTTATATTCAAGACCAACACATCCTCCAATTACTTGTGTCTTCCTTTTTGAAGAAAAATAACTCCAAATTGAATTCAGGGTCTTGAATATTGCATCATCGTTTATGTTCAGCTGTGTGCCTAGAGGACACAAAGAAACAAATGCAAGTAAGATCAAATCGAATATGACAGATAATGATAGTTTGTAAAATGGCACAAAATTGCTAACTTGTCTGAAATAGAGGTCTTCGCGGGTCCAATTGGATCCGAAAACCCGAGGTCCAACACGAGACCCACACAGATGCGGGTCCAAAACTTTGATGAGTACCTTGGGCGATGGTTGGGACTGATATTAGTAACCTTGGTTAATTTTAAATAAAAGTGTTTCTACTGAATGGACCCGAGAAGACCCTAATTTTTAAAAATATTCCAACTTTCCATTACTCGTTTCTGCCTTTTAACAATATTTCATTATTTAAAACAAATACATATGAAATAATTTGAAGACAATTATTGGTGTTAGAACAATCTGTCACCTCTTAATTATTTAAATATTCTTAAGAATTGACATATTCATTTTCATTCATTTTCTTCTTGGTTTGGTTCGCTTAGGGCTGTACAATAATGGTTCTGATTATTTTTCACAATTATTCTGTCACTTCGTCATTTGTTATACATTTCAGTGCTGCACGATTTGGACAAAAAAAAAAAAAAAAGACAGTTGCCACTGCTTTGATATCAACTCTAAAATAAATAATACAATTACATTAAACGGTAGCTCTCATGTTGAACAAGGTTAAAACTACAAACTAGTAAATTATTCCTTTTGATCTAAATTGTCTGCCATTATAACAGTTACTTTGTAGGGACTCACACTAGAGTCCTCTTTAAAAACAAATGTTTTTTAATAAAAAATAATAAAGGCAGATGCTTTTATCCAAAGCAACTTACAGTGCACTTATTACAGGGACAATCCCCCCCCCGGAGCAACCTGGAGGACAAAATGGTGGTGGCTGTGGGGATCGAACCAGCAACCTTCTGATTACCAGTTATGTGCCTTAGTCTACTGTGCCACCACGACTCCTTTAAGTTGGTTTAAGTTGGTAATTGACTTATTTGCCCAGCAAAATTTTTGCAGGATGAAACTTGAGCGATAGACAGCTGCCCTGGGCTCCAGCATGCCCGTGAGGACCACATTACAGAGTGAATATTCAAAAAAATGCTGTAAGGTAAATCCAATACAATGGCTTTTATTTTGAAAAACTGAACCTACTTTTATTTGAAATCACTTTCACATCGTTGTGCAATTTAATATGTTAAGCCCATACCTCTGGTGGAGCTTATTATTTGACATGTCACAATAATGGTGACAAGCAAAGACATCATATTAAATATAAGATGAGCTCTGAATAATCACAAAATTACAAATACCTGAAAGTTACAACAAATACACTAACAGAAACACTAAATGCAGAAAATAAGTCATGAAAAATATTACTTTGTGGCTATTTGAGGCATACTTTTTTTCAAGGAAAACAGAAACACCGCTTGTCAAAGCAAAAGGCTTTTTACTTTTTCTAAAGAATCATCTGGGAAGGAATTAAAACACTGTGGATATAAAAATGAATCAAACTCACACAGAGTGAAAATATGAGTAATTAATCTGCAAAATACCTGCAAAGTTCTACACTTTAAGTGGTATGTTTATTTTTTTTTAACATTCTGGTCAACTTTGTTTTCATTGATTTTTTGTAAATAAACATTCACACATATTTGTGGGTAATTGATGTGACATTTTAAGAACTGTCATCAGTGTCCTGCTGTATGACAACTATTTTAAACAATATTTTATGATCTTTTATAGTTTTATATACAAATATATTTTTATTATACTTGTTGGTTCCGCAAACTCATATTAACTAAGAAAATAGTATATTTGCACTCCTAGAAAAAAAGTTGAAAGGTGATTAAGATCTTTAACTTGTCACAGCACCTAAAAAAAGTCCATGTCATTTTTAGTCACAGTTGACCACTGTTCAACCCTCTAAGAAAATAAAAAAGGTTATTTGGGGTTCTATATAGGACCCTGGTGTTCTTTACTCAGCTCCAAAGAACACTTTATGCCAAAAAGGTTACATTTACAAAGATTTACAGAATAAAATAACCCTTTTGCACAGGGTTCTTTGAGTTGGCAATTGCTTAAATGTATGCATGCGTGCGTGCATATGCATAAATTGCATTACTGAAAGTTTTGTTTATAAATAGTTCTGAACAATACACTACTTATGCATTTCATACTGCAGAATTGTTTTATCTTCTACAGCTTTGGGTTTGATTAGAAAAGGATAAATGACAGATGATCAGATCCAATGTCCTTTCTCTTACTGGTGACAGCTTTATCTCAGTATTAATATACAAAATAAGTTATAGTCTATTCTTGACACATAATTCAGCAAAAGATGCAAAAAAAACTACTACCCATGGAGTTCAAATCCAAGCCATAATGAGTGACTCAAGTCAGGTCTCTTAAGCAACCAGATTGGCCCAGTTGCTAAGGGAGGGTAGAGCCACATTGGGGTAACTCCTTGTGGTCACTATAATGTAGTTTTGCTCTCAGTGGGGCAGGTTGTGTGTTGTGCGTGGATGCCATGGAGAATAGCATGAAGCCTCCACACGCACGCTCTCCGCGCTAATGTGCTCAACAAGCCACGTGATAAGATACGTGGATTGACTGTCTCAGACATGGAGGCAACTGAGATTCGTCCACCACCACCTGGATTTAGGCAAGTCACTACGCCACCACAAGCACTTAGAGCACATTGGGAAGAAAATAAAAATAGTTCTTTTAAACAGCAAACAACTTGAGGATGTAGCACTGTCTTTCCCCTCCTATCTACATGCCGCGAGTGATCAAAACACACCGTTTTACATTTTAACGGTCACGGAAAGTCAACTGAGCTGAAAGCTTGAGGGCAACGTTACCCAGGTAAGAAAGAAAGAAATATATATTAATTTGTTGCTTAATTTTATGTTATTCTTATTTTGACCCAACTCCTTGTCATTTATGACTTATACATTTATTTCAGCAAGCACAAAGAATAAACGTTGACAAAGTTTTCGTCCAGGCCTGTGATAATCTCTGCCAGAAAACATCCAGAAAACATGGGAAAAGTTTCCATCATCACAGCAATGAACTGATATAAAGAGATTAATCAAGATCTATTCAAGCATGTAAATATGTTAAATGTACAAAGTCAAAGAGAGGAAGTGATGGAAATGTTTTTGAGTATTTGGTGTTCATAGTTTTATTGTCATGTACAAAAATATGATAATTATACATACATATATATATTATTGTAGATACCATATTCATTGAACATGGGTTTTATCAAAGGCCTTCACCTACTCAGAGCACTTCTGAAGTTCTGGACATCAACATTGTCAGAGCCATGAGAAGTGGATGTCATAGGGGACATTTGACTTCAAAACAATGACAAATGTCATAAGGTACATATATTTTTCTACTATTTCTCATTATTTTGCATTGCATCAAGGCTTTTATGATACTAAATAATTGCTAATATCTGTTTGCAGTGGCTCTGGAGTGCAGCATTACTTATTTCTTCATACAGATAACACACAACACTCTTATTCATGCAAATTTTAAAATGTAATTTAGAGAGATACAGGTTTCTTTTTCTTTTTTTTTATTACTATGTATACTGACAGCAGATCTATTAAAAGTTTCACACACTTAAATCAGCACATCATCCTCAACCTAATCTTTCATGTGGTATCCAAACCTCTCAATCTGATGACATGGAGGTGACAGAAGTTTTGTTTCATTTGTTGTATCCAAAACATCTCACTCAGATCATCAGACCAGTTTGCCCCCGTGCTAAACTTGTTAACAGCTTTTCATTGGACATATGTTTTTATTTATTTCCCCTCTTTTTTTACTTGTTTATTAATCTTACTTATGGTTATAATGTTAATTTATAGTAAATGTTTAATGTTTTTATTTAAATTTACAAAAATGCTTTTTTAAAATGGGGTTTATACATGAAATTGTGATTTTCTAAAACAAAACATTCTAAATTTTAAATATTAAAAGACTAAAGTCTGGAATTACATTTTTTATTTTGAATTTTATTGTTGGAAGATTATAACATGAATTTCACTTCACCTAATAGTGGTATTGAACCAGTTCTCAGGAATGCAAGTGAAGGCCTTTGTAATTTCCTTGGGATGATAATTTGTTAACAACAGAACAATATGGTACTAAAACGTATATGCAATTTTGTTTACTTTTGCATGGGCCACCATTTGATGTCCAATGATAAATCTTGTTCCTAAAGCAAAACCACTGCACTATTATTAAACTACTCGAGTTGCTTTTTTTGTTTGCATACATATACTAGAACAATTTATTCCTGTATATTAATGTAAAATGAAATGCAACCTTTTAATTTATTGTAATCCTGCTCTCAAGAGACTAATTAAAAGAACAAGCTCTAACCTGAAGTACAGCTTCACTCCCATGTGTATAGTGCATTAAGCTCAAGCGCAAAGCTTAAGAGTATTGTTTAAGTCACAGTTCTGCAAAACGTTGCGGTACAGAACATGCGTTGAATAAATAAACATTATTGTACACCTTGTGTTGATGCTCCTTAAAAGGAATGTTCCAGGATCATTTTGGAGGGTTTAAACAGAAATGTGAAGCTTATTTTATAAAAGCACTTGCATTAATTCTTTTGTTAAAACTAGGGCTGTCAATCGATTAAATTTTTTAATCGAATTAATTACATGGTGTCCCAATTAATTAATCGCGATTAATCACATATACAAATATTTGCAGAGAAGGCCCCTCATATAAATATAATTCAATATATACTGATGAAATAATGATACATAGTTAACTTTAAATATTTAAAAAAAAAAAATAATAACAATAAATAAATAAAAATCAGATAATTAAAATGCATTACATTCTTGTGGCAGAAGAGTTCATCATTGATAAGACAATACAAAAAGCGTCTTTAGAATACAATGTATTGTTTACTAACATATTATTTAACATAATCCAATCATTGGCATACAGTTCACAGCAATCCATTTCACAAGTGAATTTGTCAATCAGTTGGAGATTTATTATGAGGGCTTGTTTAAGAGCCCGTCATTTTACACCTGCATCAGACGTGCTTGTGTAGCATCTTGGGTGCTTTGATCATAAACATAAATTGTTTAGGTCACTGTCAAGTTAAATATAGTTTAACATTAGAACACATATTGAGATCTCTTAGTTCAGATTTGCGCTCCATCAAGTGTTTTGAATGCAAGAACGAATGAATTGAATGCATGTTTGTGTTGTTCTGCCTGCTGAAGTGTTTTCTTCACTGTATAAACTGCGCGTTGCCACAGAGCTGAAGTTTCACTTACTGGCCTCTGGAGTAAACAGGTGGTACTACAAGCTTGCATTTCTCAGGAAACTTCCATATCAGTGCGGGCATTGTGATTAATTGCATAATTTTTTGTTAACGTGTTATTTTTAGTCAAATTAATTGCGCTGAATTAACGCGTTAAATCGACAGCCCTAGTCAAAACTCATGTGTTATTTGAGCTGTGAAGTTGTTTAAATCATTTTTACAGTAGTTTCAGGGTTTGTTGACATTACATCATCATCGCAACAAAGATGTAAAATGGGCTATAACTTTAGGAAAGGTCAGTAAGAGATTTTATCACGCTAAAATCATGTTTACATGCGTATCCTTTATGACTTGTGACATTACATTGGAAACAGTGAATATTTGTGTGTTTACAGATTTACCCCATTCACTTCCATTATAAGTGCCTCACTGGAACCCAGAATTTGCTTTTTTTTTAAGAAAATAATTTTTTTTTGTGGTAATCAACATTATGCCACAAATGCTGTTGATAGAGCTTCACTTGTATTGAACCCGGAATATTCCTTTAGAGCAAACATTTTACATTCTGAGCTAGATTACAATTTCAGGAGGGGTATTGGGATTGTGACTGATCTGGTGTGTGGTTTAGAACTGTAAATGATTTAAACGGATAGTTTACCCAAAATGTAAAAACCTTATTGTATGCCTTCAGAACAAGGTCCCATTTTGTGTCAATTTATTAGACTTATGAATGACACTTTTGCTTCATTTAGAGCTTGAGGAGGTGGTCACCATCCACTGCCATTGTATGACATCACAAATCAATCTCCCCCCAAAATTATCCCTTTGTGTACCGAAAAAGTACGATAGTAGTATGGACCCTTTTCACAAGTCGTCATAATTGGCTAAACTTGAATGGGGGTGAATGAAGGACCAAAGCAGATGTAGTTTTTAACTTACCCATTTGTTCCAACAACACAAATAAAAAAAGTCAACAAGTAGGCTTTCACAGTTTTGCAAAAGAAGATAAAAAATAAACATACAGCGCTGGATAACATTAGTAAAAATAGAGAATCAGGCCAGATTTTCTGTCACTCCCTCAGCAGATGTGGTAACTTTGAAACTTGTTTCAAACATTCAATACATTTACACTAAATATTTTTTACATGGGAAATATAAAAGTTTGCTACATTTACGTTGTTAAAGAAGGCGGAAACGCGTCACAGGTCCGTGAAATGTTTCACTTATTTGAGTGAGTTTGAAGAGTGTATAAATTAGTGATTTAAATTAGGGTGACTTCCCTGTTCTCATTTTTTGTTTAAGCAAACCTTGTCCTCTTGTTTTAATCGTAATTGTCAACACACGTCGTTTATTAATTATAAACACACATTAATTTAGGCTAACTGTATCTCAAAACCAAGAAAGCTGCTACTACAATTTGCGAAAGAAAGAAATATTGTGTCTAGGTAGGCAACTTACTAGGTGACAAGGGCAATGTGCGCTTCTTTTCTGTAACATTCTCGATTGAAAACTTACTCTAAAAATGTATTCATCGGTTCACTTTTCATGAGTTATTAATTGAACACGATTTTACAGAAGAAAGATTCAACACACTGTATTTATACCCTTTGTGGTTAAAATAACTGTCGTAATCTTTCAGGGCATTTCCGTTAAATTGATTACCCGTTTCAAAATTAAATAAACTGGTTTAATAAAAAACTTAACTTACCGTGGGAAAGTTTATTACACTGCTTATTCCAAACAGTGAAGGCAAAAACGCCACATACGACCTCACCCTCTTTTCCATCAGCAAGACTGATTGGTGTTGTACAACCAGCTCACCTGTACGCTGAAACAAACGCATGCTGAAGCACGACTCGTTCATTAGAACCGATTCCCCGGCGTTGTACGTTACATGAACGTAAGAGAAACTTCAGTATTGGAGTTCGGTTAACTGTGTGATGGGCTTGCACATCTTAACATTTAACTCATCATAAAAGAGTGACAAACAACAGTAGCTCATTAAATATCTATTGTACTACATGAAAAAAAAAAAAAAAAAATCGGATTTCCCCTGTGGCATCTATCTTCTTCGAAAGCTCTTTATAGGTTTTAACGGGTTCTCATTCTTCCGTGATCGGCAAACGAATTCACACCTTATAAAAACGCGTTTCAGCATGTCTTTCTGTCTAGCCCACATTCCCATCATGTAAACAAATACATGACTGCCAGAGACCTCCTAAGATAATAGACACGATTCTTTGCCAACAGCCAGTCCACTTCTATGAAGAGATATAGGAAATGTCACTGTACTGAGATACAACTGGATCTTTTCACCCTTTCTCATTGTGGTAAGGAAGTGGTTCTTTATGAGGAAACGACGAAATAAAACCCCCTGTGAAGTTCTGACTGCTTTACTAAAACAGCCTTTCATATATGTATGTGCATTGTGACCATAAGGCCTATAAGCCTTTTTTTAAGAGTTATGGTGTTGCGATAACTTAAATGTCAGTGAATATTACAAGGGTTATGGTTGGATATGCCTTTAATAAGAAACTAACCACTCTTGTAGGCCTGGAGTATTTCAGTTTAATTACAAAGAGGACCATGTATTCATTGCAAGACATAATGAATAATTAAAAGCATTTCATAAACCAATCAGGAGAAATGTTAAGGGATGCTTAGCTCAGGAGAGGTGTTCTAGATGTATCTTTTCAGTTAATTTGTTTTTTTTTAATTAAAAAAAAAAAAACATGTAGAAAATTCCACCAATAATGTGGACAAATTAGTTTATCAAAAGGTTCCTTAATCTGAAAGGTGAGTAGTTTGCATCCCTGAATGTTGCAACAAAGCAATTTGTTTTATATTTTAAGTGTCAAGGAGTATAAATTCAATTATTCTCTTACTTTTTCATATATATATATATATATATATATAAAGCACAAGTAAAAACAGCATTTCTGAAATATTCCACAAGGTTAATATATGCAGGAAACAGATACAAGGTGCTATTTCTGAAAAGAATACAAACATAAGCCTTTACTAAAGTGTATAATAGAATGAACAAAGGCTTTTTGTGCACCGCAAAACAGGCACTCTGTTTCAGCTAGAGCACAATCATTGGCTCCTCTTCTGAAGCTTAGTGTGCACAGCACCCCGTTTTATTACTGGTTTCAGTTCCCATGCAATACTCCCTCAAATCCCATTTAAATAAACCAGCCTTTCTTTGTTAAGTGTACTTTTGAGGTCTGGCAGTATGCCCGTGTCCATGAATGAGCAGCATGCCATGTCGTTAAAGAGATGAAGCCTAGAAATCACTGGGATAGTTCACCAAAAATGGCACATCTGTCATTATTTACTCTCACTTTTTTTGTTCACTTTCATTGGAACTGAGGTTAACACTCCCCCCACAACATCTACTTTTGTGTTCTGTGGATGAAAGACAGTTGCTGGGAATGTAACTAAATGAGGGTGAGTAAATGACGACAGAATTTCTATTTTTGGGTGACCAATCCCTTTAAGGCACTGAGCGATAGTTGGTGATAGTCGACCATCGTAGTGAAGTCATGGAGGGTCATGGTGTTAAAGGCACGGGTGAGCGTAAAGGACAGGAATGGGCCAGAGGACAGGAAGGTCTTAGCGAAGATCACTTTCATCTTCTTGTATGGTTTTCTTGATACGAAGTAACATGGTGGTGAGCCACTGATCCAGTCGAGAGATGGTGTCATATTCCTTCACCTGAAATATGGAGAATAGATAACATAATTGAAACTGATGAAAAAAGGGCTTGTTAAAAATTCCTACAAAGCCTGTATTGTTGTTAGGATAATCATTGTGACAGGGGTTATTTTTTTTATCTGTTTATTGTCCTACAAAGGTAAAATGCAGTAACATGTTTATTTCTTGTTTTTTTTTGCACTCTAGGTTCTTGTGGTGGTGTAGTGACTCGCCTCAATCTGGGTGGCGGAGGACAAATCTCAGTTGCCTCCACGTCAATCTGCACATTTTATCACGTGGCTTGTTGAGCACATTGCCACGGACACCTAGCGCGTGTGATGGTTTCACACTATTCTCTGCGGCATCCACACACAACTCACCCCGTGCCCCACTGAGAGCAAGAACCACATTATAGCGACCCTGAGGAAGTTACCCCAACGTGACTCTACCCACCAAAAGCACCCGGGCCAGTTGGTTGCTTAGGAAGCCTGACTGGATTCACTCAGCACACCCTGGATTTAACTTACAATTCCAGGTGTGGTAGTCAGCGTCTTTACTTGCTGAGCTACCCAGGCCCCCATGTTTGTCATTATTGACTTTATAGGTCCACAGAAAGTGGATTCCAGCCAATAGTTTTTAAAAATCAATGTAAAAAAATAAATACAAAAAAAATATTTTTTATACATGCACAGACATGAGGCGACATGAGTCCAAAATAAATAAAATCCCAGATGCAGTTTACTGTGCAACCAAAATCCCAAAAACCAGAAAAAAAAGACAATTTCTGATGCATAACGCAGGAACTATAAACAAGCCCGGAGTACATACTTATTTTGGGACACACACACACTCTATAAAAGTGTAATTTGGTAAATAAATAAATTTATATATATATATATATATATATATATACACACACATACATACATACATACAGGTGCTGGTCATATAATTAGAATATCATCAAAAAGTTGATTTATTTCAGTAATTCCATTCAAAAAGTGAAACTTGTATAATGTATACATTCATTACACACAGACTGATATATTTCAAGTGTTCATTCCTTTTAATTTTGATGATTATAACTGACAACTAATGAAAATCCCAAAATCAGTATCTCAGAAAATTAGAATATTACTTAAGACCAATACAAAAAAAGGATTTTTAGAAATGTTGTCCAACTGAAAAGTATGAACATGAAAAGTATGAGCATGTACAGCACTCAATACTTAGGTGGGGCTCCTTTTGCCTGAATTACTGCAGCAATGCGGCGTGGCATGGAGTCGATCAGTCTGTGGCACTGCTCAGGTGTTATGAGAGCCCAGGTTGCTCTGATAGTGGCCTTCAGCTCTTCTGCATTGTTGGGTCTGGCGTATCGCATCTTCCTCTTCACAATACCAAATAGATTTTCTATAGGGTTAAGGTCAGGCGAATTTGCTGGCCAAGTAAGAACAGGGATACCATGGTCCTTAAACCAGGTACTGGTAGCATTGGCACTGTGTGCAGGTGCCAAGTCCTGTTGGAAAATGAAATCTGCATCTCCATAAAATTGGTCAGCAGCAGGAAGCATGAAGTGCTCTAAAACTTCCTGGTAGACGGCTGCGTTGACCTTGGACCTCAGAAAACACAGTGGACCAACACCAGCAGATGACATGGCACCCCAAACCATCACTGACTGTGGAAACTTTACACTGGACTTCAAGCAACGTGGATTCTGTGCCTCTCCTCTCTTCCTCCAGACTCTGGGACCTTGATTTCCAAAGGAAATGCAAAATTTACTTTCATCAGAGAACATAACTTTGGACCACTCAGCAGCAGTCCAGTCCTTTTTGTCTTTAGCCCAGGTGAGACGCTTCTGATGCTGTCTCTTCTTCAAGAGTGGCTTGACACAAGGAATGCGACAGCTGAAACCCATGTCTTGCATACGTCTGTGAGTGGTGGTTATGAAGCACTGACTCCAGCTGCAGTCCACTCTTTGTGAATCTCCCCCACATTTTTGAATGGGTTTTGTTTCACAATCCTCTCCAGGGTGCGGTTATCCCTATTGCTTGTACACTTTTTTCTACCACATCTTTTTCCTCCCTTCGCTTCTCTATTAATGTGCTTGGACACAGAGCTCTGTGAACAGCCAGCCTCTTTAGCAATGACCTTTTGTGTCTTGCCCTCCTTGTGCAAGATGTCAATGGTCGTCTTTTGGACAGTTGTCAAGTCAGCAGTCTTCCCCATGATTGTGTAGCCTACAGAACTAGACTGAGAGACCATTAAAGGCCTTTGCAGGTGTTTTGAGTTAATTAGCTGATTAGAGTGTGGCACCAGGTGTCTTCAATATTGAACCTTTTCACAATATTCTAATTTTCTGAGATACTGATTTTGGGGTTTTCATTAGTTGTCAGTTATAATCATCAAAATTAAAAGGAATGAACACTTGAAATATATCAGTCTGTGTGGAATGAATGTATACATTATACAAGTTTCACTTTTTGAATGGAACTACTGAAATAAATCAACTTTTTGATGATATTCTAATTATATGACCAGCACCTGTATATATATATATATATATATAAATTTATTTTTTTCAGGAAAAATGTGATAATTCACATTTGCATGGACAACAAAAAAGCTTCAAAGCTAAAAGCTTTGGTGTAGTTATTGTATTTTGCCTTTGTAGAGTAGTGTAGGTCAATTGTTTCTATTTAATAAGTGCTACCATGTGGGCTATTCAGTTGAGTACACAAGATGATAAATGAGGATAAGTGATAAATAGGAGCTCTTCTTACAGCATCAGTATATGCATCCACATTCTGTTCTTCAAAGGCCTCTAAAAGTTTCTGAAAAAAGAAAAAAAATGTAAGCACTTAATTCTTCCGATATCCTATTGTTGGGAATGCTTCACCAGATAACAACTAAATAAAACAACTTTACAAAGAAATAATAAAAATTCTAAATAAAATAAATAAATTGAACTACTGAAAAACAAAAACAGAAACCTTTATACAATTATTTGTGCTCCGAGTATTATAAAGGCATCAATATGTTTTCAGCTGACTGTTAAGTTATTTTTAAAGAGTAATTTGCCATTTTTGTTGATGTGGCTACATCGAAGGAAATTGCTAAGAGCCAACCGTACCTTAACCAGTTTGCACTCGCGTGAATCTGAAAAGGCTGGAAACATTTCCTCATACTTCTGGAGGGCAAGCTACAGGTGGGACATCAAAACATAAGGAATATGAAAGGGAACTCCAATAGACACATCTGATAGTTTGTTGGAAGGAATGTATTGTGGGCGGAGTGTTGTATACCTTAGCATTAAGCATGTCCACACAGAAGTGGCAGAGAGCTGCCTTAAAGAAATAGTCCTTTGCACTGTATTTCAGCAGAGTGCTATCCATTGCATGTGTTGCAACCTAAAAAACATCACAAATACAAAGAGAATTGTTGAATAGTGTAATGTGCTTTTTGCTATCAGCATAAAGAAACCGAAAGATACACTGGGACAGAGAAATAACATTTTGCAAGACTAAAGAGCTGTGAATCCAGGGCATGCTGAGTGACTCCAGTCAGGCTTCCCAAGTAACCAAATTGGCCCGGTTGATAGGGAGGGTAGAGTTACATTGTGTTAACCTCCTAGCGGTCACTGTAATGTTATTCGCTCTCGATGATGTGTGTGGCGAGTTGTGTGTGGATGGTGTGGAGAATAGCGTGAAGCCTCCACATGTGCTGTCTCTGCAGTAACACACTCAACAAGCTGCGTGATAAGATGCGCGGATAGACTGTCTCAGACACACAACTGAGATTCGTCCTCCGCCACCCGGATTGAGGCGAGTACAGCACCACGAGGATTTAGAGAGCATTGGGAATTGGGCATTCCAAATTGGGGAGAAAAGGGTAGAAAATCAAACAAAAAAAGACTAAAGAGCTTTACAAATAATTAGTGTATCTAATTTTTTTGTTAGATAATGAGATGCTGTAATGATAATCGAACAAAGTCTTTGAAAAAAACGCATGTGTAGTAAAAGAACATTGCTATTTTTTGTGTTATAAATGTATTACACTCGTTAAGATGAGAGACACAATAAAATGTACAATATATGGTCTCTCAAAATTGTTCATTTAAACCTTTCAGATGGGCCCACAAGAAAAAATAACTAAAAAAATTTAATTAAAAATAAATAAAATCATGTATTCATGCTATGCAAACCTTTAATCATTGTTGTGTTTGCATGTGTTATTAGTTCTTATGTTTTATTTGGAGAGGCTTTTGGACACTTGGAGATGTTTTTGGACACTAGGAAAAATAATTTTTTCATGCTAGAACTTTTGATTGCTTTGATGCAACACAAAATTTTACTCAGTTACAGTTGACAGGATGGGAACGCAACAGAAGCAGTAGTGTTTTCTGAGCTACCTTATTTACAACCAGAGATACTGTATACAATATCAAATAAAAAAATAAAAACTAAAGTCAATTTTTGTGATTTATTCAGCAGTTTCTTAGACTGAGATTCTCAGAATTGATCATAATCTGTATCATTAAAACATTTGAAAAGTTTTCTTTACAATAATAACAAACACTTGACCCTTGGTTTTTTATTGTCAAGTTATAAGCCTTTAATTTTGGGTAAGCCATTGAAACAGGAAATCTTTAAAACATCCTCAGACCATAAAGGTTTCAAAAATATTCCAGGTTCAATACAAGTGAAGCTCAATCGACAGCATTTATGGCATAACGTTGATTACCACAAAAATTTATTTTGACTTGTCCCTCCATTTTCTTAAAAAAAAAAAACAAAGATATATATATGGGTTACAGGGAGGGACTTACAGTGGAAGTGACAATACCTAAATGTGTGTTAACATGATTTTAGTATGATAAATACACTATACCTTTTCTGTGTAAATACAACTTTGTTGTCAAGGAGATTTAATACCTTGTAATCTGGTAAACACCAATTTTTATCACACTAAATTTTTATCACACTAAAAACACGTTAGGTTCAAACACAGTTCAGCTAAGTTTGATGGTTGCCGAGCATGGACAGCCCGCTTCAAATCACCCCACAGATTTTCAATGATATTCAGGTCTGGGGAATGGGATGGCCATTCCAGAACATTGTACTTGTTCCTCTGCATAAATTTTTAGCAGTGTTTTGGGTCGTTGTCTTGTTGAAATATCCAGCCCAGGTGTAACTTCAACTTTGTGACTGATTCCTCTACATTATTCTCAAGTATCTGCTGATATTGAGTGGAATCCATGCAACCCTCAACTTTAACAAGATTCCCAGTACCGGCATTGACCGTTCTCACCATCCTTCGCCTTTGCCTCTCTGATATTTTATTTGGCCTGCCACTTCTGGCCTTAACAAGAACTGTGCCTGTGGTCTTCCATTTCCTCACTATGTTCCTCACAGTGGACACTGACAGCTTAAATCTCTGCGATAGCTTTTTGTAGCCTTCCCCTAAACCATAATGTTGAATAATCTTTGTTTTCAGGTCATTTGAGAGTTGTTTTGAGGTCCCCATGTTGCCAATCTTCAGAGGAGAGTGAAAGAGAACAACAACTTGCAATTGGTCACCTTTAATACCTTTTCTCATGATTGGACGCACCTGTCTATGAAGTTCAAGGCTTAATGGGCTCACCAAACCAATCATGTGTTCCAATTAATCAGTGCTAGATAGTTACAGGTATTCAAAACAACAAAATGACAAGGGTGCCCAAATTTATGCACCGGTCTAATTTTGTTTTGATACATATTGCACATTTTCTGTTCATCCAATAAACCTCATTTCACTACTGAAATATTACTGTGTCCTTCAGTTATTTGATAGATCAAAATTAAATTGCTGATCCAAACACCCAATTATTTATAAATGAAAATCATGGAAATTGTCAGGGGTGCCTAAACTTTTGCATATGCCTGTATTTGTTGTATTTATCAATATTGTGGCACAAATGCTGTTTATTGAGTTTAACTTGTATTGAACCCAGAATATTCCTTTAATTTACATATATGAAACTTAAAAATTGTAACTATACAGTATTTTTGTAAATAGAGGCTAAATATGAATGAGCAAACATTGTTTCAACATTTCTGCAGCCTATTGCAAGAAATTATTCAATGAATAGAGCCTAACAATAGGGTTTTTTTTTTTTTTTTCAAATCACATGGAATATTCTTGAATAGGATCAGGTGTACTGACACTGAATGAATTTTTGTTTACCTGTTCATAGATCTCAATTGCTTTGGGGTACTGCTCCAGTTGAGCTGCATAGGTGGAGACTTTGAGCAGACACTTGTTTGCTGAACTTTGTCAGGAGAGACAGAAGGAATGGATTATCAACTCTTTCACAAAGCGAGTGCATGATTGATATAGATACGGGAAAACTAATCCAAAAAGGACCTTTAGAAAAGCAATAAAAGGAATCATGTGACTAATAATGCTTTCAAGACCCTTCACCCACAACTGGAAATATGAGATGGAGGGCAAAGATTGTTTTCATAGAAAAAACGCTTTCTATGCATCATATCTTGATGAGTTGTAAACGATACACTGGCCTAAATTTATTTTAGTTAACACATTTCATACTATTGAGCATCATAGGAGTGACACTAACCATAAAGTTTCCCTTACCTGGTTGACTCCTCGCCTTTATAATAGTCTGCTGCCTGTTCATAGTGAGCTATGGCCTACAAAAAAATTAAAAATACAATAATTACATCCCCTCGGACACATTTAAAGGATTACAGATCCTGATTTTCAGTAGAAAATTAATCAATGTGACAAAACAAATGGCTGACCTTGTCAATGTCAACCAGTTCGCTCTCATATATCTCGGCAATGGTGACGTGGTGTTTTGCTGCGATTGTGAATCGACCCTACAACACAAGACATACACATCTGTATGATCAATATTTAAGTCATGGTTTTTGGGTACTCGCATTATTTGTGTATATCGCCACCTACTGGGCAGGGAGGAGAATTTAGAGTAAAAAAGTACTTAAATATTGATCCGTTTCTCACCCACACCTATCATATCACTTCTGAAGACATTGATTTAACCACTGCAGTCATATGGATTCTTTACTTTCCTTTATGTGCTTTTTTGAAAATTCTAGCCACCATTCACTTGCATTGTATGGACCAACAGGGACAAGATATTCTTCAAAAAACAAATTTTGTTCTGCAGAAGAAAGATCATCCAAGTCATACACATCTGGGATGGCATGAGGGAGAGTAAATGATGAGAGATCTTTCATAGTTGTGTGAACTATTCCTTTAATAAAATCAGAGATAGTTTTAAAAAAATTAAAACTGACTGATGAATAAATAATGACGAAAAACACAACTGTATGGCTTTAGAGGACTAGTGCAAGAGTTGAACTTTTACATTACTACTTCATGTTTTTTTTGAGGCTTGACACAGGCCTAGTTATTATTCACTTTTGGTTAACAGAGGGAAAAAGATGCCTAGACTTTCTGCTAGATGATGACTGAATTTTAATTTTTGGGTTCTAATAAATGAAAACTCTGTCATCATTTACTCACCCTAACGTCTCTCAAACCAGTATGAGTTTTTTTCTGTAGAACACAAATGGGGACGTCAGGCAGAATAATAGGGACTGAAGGCCTTGTCACCATTCACTCTCATTGCATGGAAAAAGAAGAGCATAATAATTTTTCTAAATGTCTCCTTGTGTTCTGCAGAAGAAAGAATGTCATACGGATTGGAAACTGAATACCGAATTGTAATTTTTGGGCGAGCTCAACCTTTAAGATGGTAAAATTATGGTATTTGAATGATGACTCAATTCAACGGACAGTTGAAACATATGCTTTGTGTTGCAGTGCCCCTGCTGGTGTATTGAGTTACTTGCAATGTGTCTTATGAATGATAGCTTTGAATTTCCCAATTCACCATTTTTTTGGTTTTCAATATATAGCTTGCTTAAAGGATGAAGGACACTTATATGCAGCACCAAAAATGTATCTAAAACACCAACCCCTGTAAAGACTCCCTGTAGGCTTTACTGCTGTCAGAGAGACTCTTACCATGTCTGTATAGATCTCAATGGCTCTGTTCAGGCAGTTAATGGCCTCTGCAGAAAGAATGAGAGACAACTGACAAAGGTAAATGACGCTTTACAGTTTTCCACTGAATTCTTTGAAAACTCCATTTACTCCCAAGTAAAAGAGGGCTTTTTTTAGCCCACAAAAAATGAGATGTAAAGTTTTAAGGATAAATACCTTGAGGATCTGATTTTTTAAAGGCATTGCCGGCATCGATGAAGTTTGTAGCTGCATCATGTTTACTCTGCATCTGCAGGTGTAGAAGGGCTGCCTGGGAGAAGGCATTCCCTGCAGCTACACACAACAAATCAAAATATTAAACAGGCACATATGTACTTGTAAGCTTTAACGAAAATCCTCTTTTTCATTAGAATTCAACGCATTTTAAAGAACGAGAACAGATACAAAGTAACCTATAGATATGTTAATATGCTGTTTATGTGTGAATTGATGTGTTTACCACTCCAGTTTTTGGCCATCTTGAACATGTTTGCTGCTCTTCCATACATGTCACAGGCATCCTCCATCTTTGAAGATCCCCTGGTCAAATATTAGACTTTCAGAATAATGAACTCATTTCACAACACTTTGAAGTACGTGAGTGTAAACACGACACTTATGACTCGCGTGGATGTCATCTGACTAAAAGCAAAGTTTCCTGTTATTATGACACACGGTCTTCTTGTCTGACAATATGATCTATTCTGTTTTATGAATGAGCACTACGATATATTACAAGACTAGATATCAAACAATACTGTGGGGGCTGTTAAACCTGTAAGATTTATACTGACACATCAGCTATACTGAGATTTACAATAAAATTACCATTTACTCGAACTACATTACGAACTCACACCTAAAAACGAAGTGAAATTAAACTTCCAGTCATTTAACATTCTTGGTGTCTTCATAATTCACGTCCTATCAATCTCACATGGCAGAAAACGAGTGTTTATAGACTGACTGTAACTTATATAAACATCTACGGCTAACTAGTTAGCATGCTAACTGTGTCTCTAACCCGGTTGGCCTGTCACTGTCAGCAGCCTGAAAAAAAGATATAAAACAAACCCAAACAGAGAGCCGAAGAAAGACTGCGATGATTTCACTTTCTTCTCGGCCTCTGCCATGAGAGCCACGGCCTCTTTTTCTTTCACGGAGTTATCCATGAAGTTTGTTTACAGTTCAACTTTAGCAACAAACTCTGGAATCCAGCCACATCAACACATCTCGACGGAAACACCCAACAAGGTCGCCTGCGGGTTCATTTCAAAATAAGAGTCCTTCAGCGTGCCAAAGAATTAACTAATAAATACTAGGGCTATCAATCGCTAAAAAAATGTAATCGAATTAATTACATGGTGTCCCGATTAATTAATCGCGATTAATCGCATATACAAATATTTGCTGAGAAAGCCCCTCATATAACAATACCTCAATATATAATGATTATACATATTTATATCAATATATAATTATACACAATTATCTTTACATTTTTAAAAATTATATATATATATATTATAGTTTAATACTCAATCTTCAAACACATCTTGAGATCCCTTAGATCGCATTTGCGCTCCTTCAAGTGTTTTGAATGCAAGAACGTAAAGCATGTTTGTGTTGTTCTGCCTGCTGAAGTGTTTTCTTCACTGTATAAACTGTGTGTTGCTCATACAGCTGAAGTTTCACTTACTGCCCTCTGGAGTAAACAGGTGGTACTACAAGCTTGCATTTCTCTGGAATCTTCCTTATTATGGTCCATGGGCATGCGATTAATTGCATTCATTTTTTTAACGTGTTATTTTTTGTAAAATTAATCGCACTGAATTAACGCGTTCAATCGACAGCCCTAATAAATACATAACTTTAAAGAATAATAAACAATTATGCATTTCTATATTATTATTATAATTATTGTGATTATTATTATTTGTATTATTAGTAGCAGCAGCAGTAGTTGTAGTAGTAGTAGTAGTAGTGGTGGTAGTAATAGTAGTAGTAGTAGAGTAGTAGGCTAGAAGTAGCAGTAGTTGTAGTAGTAGTAGTAGTAGTAGTAGTAGTATGCTAGTAGTAGTAGTAGTGGTATTAGTAGTATTAGTAGTAGAGTAGTAGGCTAGAAGTAGCAGTAGTTGTAGTAGTAATAGTAGTAGTAGTAGTAGGCTAGTAGTAGTAGTAGTAGTAATGGTAGTAGTAGTATTAGTAGTAGAGTAGTAGGCTAGTAGTAGTAGTTGTTGTTGTTGTTGTAGTAGTAATAGTAGCAGTAGTAGTATTAGTAGTAGAGTAGTATTCAATTAAATTACATTTGATTTGTATAGCGCCTTTCACAACACACATCGTTTCAAAGCAGCTTTACAGAAGATCAGGTATTAACAGAAGATACAACTGTAATGTCTATAAAGTTGATGAGTCATCATTGTGTAATTAGATAAAATACGATTGTTAATCGTGTAAAAAATAAGTAATTAAATAATAATTGTATTAATAACCCCAGCGAGCAAGCCGAAGGCGACTGTGGCAAGGAACACAAAACTCCATAAGATGTTGGTTAATGGGAGAAACACGACTCACTGTGGGGGCCAGTTCCCCTCTGGTTAACATCATGAATATAATTACATTATTACTTATGCATAGTGCAAGTCATGGTTTAAAATTATTTAAGTAAGTGTTTAGGGACTGTATTTAAACAAAGATTTTGTATGAACTGTAAGATTAATGACCAATGACTTTGAAGTTCACATAGATGCAATAGTCCTTGATAAGTGGCTGATGAAAGCTTTTGTTGGCAATTGTTTGTCTATGTATTCCATTTCAAGAGTGTAGACCATCAATAGGCCGAAATAGGCAGTCAGTGAGGTGCATCGCAGTTCAACCTGACCTGTAATTTTGGTGAGGTCTATCCTAAATCCAAGGTTCAGACAATGGCATATGAAGTATCCCATGTGTTATGGTTGGAGTTGGCATCAGTTCCTCCTCTGAAGTCCATCATAATAGTCTGAAGTGATGTTTGGCTAGCACATGCTGCATTTAGTTATCATCACTCAGAGACCTGTAGCAGTGGAGTGCAACACAAAGCAGGAATGGAGCTGAATCCAGCCGGTTCTGGTGACCTCAGGATTGGAGTCCCGAGGTTGAGACAGGGAAGCAAATCAAATAATATAAGCATAGATGCCATTATATTTATTGCATAGTTATAGATTGTGATCAATATTTCTGGTTTCTGGTTCCGGCATACCAAACTAAAGCAGCCTAATTGTGAGTTAAAGGATAATTTAGGTGTATGCCTGGATAAATAGACGAGTTTTTAGTCTTGACTTAAACTGAGTGCTTCTGCATCTTGAACAGTGTTAAAGAAACTATTCCATAGTTTAGGAGCCAAATATGTAAAGGATCTACCTCCTTTTGTGGATTTTGATATTCTAGGAACTATTAACAGGCCAAAATTTTGCAATCATAGTGAACATGATGGAATATAGTGTGATAGAAGGTCACTTAAGTACTGCAGAGATAGACCAATCAATGCTTTGTATGTAGTTAACAGAATTTAAAAATAATACGAAATTTAACAGGTAGCCAATGTAATGATGATAAAATGGGGCTAATATGATCATATTTCTTGGCGTCAATGCTCTGTTCAATGCCAGCGTCAAGTGCCGCATTGCCCTCCACATGTCAAGAATTACAGAAAGCGTCACAGAGGTGTGCACAATAAACACTGAAAACAGGTATTTGGAAGAAAGAAAAAAGCTTTCAGTTGCTTTGATAGCAGAAAGTAATAAAAGGACTCATTTATGTTTAGGTCTAAGCGTTTTCTTGGTGAATTTAAATGAGTTCAATAAGTGGGATTTGTAAACAATAAGGTAATATTTCATTAAAATAAATTATGAGACATTCAGTGTTTGACAATTCAAATTTGCACAGTTTTTAAATATTTATTGTTGCTTAGTACTCTCAAAGACATTAATGGTGAAGCAAAAACGTGTGTGTGAAAAATACTATGGTGTAAAGTGGCGTCACTTCATAGACTTTAATGTATTCTGCAGTTCTGATGAGAGTCATGTGAAAGACCCTTAACACGTATAAATCAGTCAGTTTTGCACATTAAATATTTTTCTTCACAATCACAAAAGTGACTGATTATTGTTTAAAATAATCAGTTTTTTTCATGCATTTATTTATTATGTGGATTTTGATCATTTTTCACAGCACACCTCAAAACACCTGAACGACAGCCACTCATCTGTCCCCTGGTGAACGACAGCCACTCATCTGTCCCCTGGTGAACGACAGCCACTCATCTGTCCCCTGGTGAACGACAGCCACTCATCTGTCCCCTGGTGAACGACAGCCACTCATCTGTCCCCTGGTGAACGACAGCCACTCATCTGTCCCCTGGTGAACGACAGCCACTCATCTGTCCCCTGGTGAACGACAGCCACTCCTCTGTCCCCTGGTGAACGACAGCCACGCCTCTGTCCCCTGGTGAACGATAGCCACTCCTCTGTCCCCTGGTGAACGATAGCCACTCCTCTGTCCCCTGGTGAACGACAGCCACGCCTCTGTCCCCTGGTGAACGATAGCCACTCCTCTGTCCCCTGGTGAACGATAGCCACTCCTCTGTCCCCTGGCAAATGACAGCCGCTCCTCCGCTCCCTAGCGGACAACAGCCACTCCTCCATCCCCTGCCGGACAACAGCTTCTCCACCCCCCGGTGGACAACAGCTGCTCCTCCATCCCTGATGGATGACAGCGGCTCCTCTGCTTCCTGGCGTACGTATGTTTCATAAAGTCACCCAACAGCAATGGGAAAGACTGGTAGAGAGCATGACAAGACGCAAGAAAGCTGTGATTGAAAATCAGGGTTATTCCACAAAAATCTGGATTTTTGAACACTTCCAAAGTTAAAACATTAGTATTGTGTTGTTTAAAAATAAATATGAACTTGTTTTCTTTGCATTATTTGAGGTCTGAAAACACTGCATCTTTTTTATTATTTTGACCATTTGTTATTTTCTGCAAATAAATGCTCTGAATTACAATATTTTTATTTGGAATTTGGGACAAATGTTCTTTATAGTATAAAACAAAAAATTTCATTTTACTCAAACACATACCTATAAATAGAAAATCCACTGATAATTTTGCTGTGGTCTCTTAATTTTTTCCATTGCTGCATGTGTATATATGATGGTGTGGTCTGAAACAAAAAAATAAAGGAATGTTATATAACAAATACCTGTTTACTATTCTATACCATCTCAATAATATTTGCATAGTATAAACAATACAACACAAATGTCAGTATTAAACTACTGGCTCCTCATAATAACATCGACATTTAAATGATAGTACAAACATTTGTAACAAAAATTATAGCAAACAGTACAAATAACTTGCTTAACTCAATACTAACAACAGTATACTGAATATAAACGTCAGGGCTGCTGATATTGTCCATTGGCTAGAGAACTAGACATTAGCTCACTTGTAACACTGTCTGAAAAGCACTGAGAAATGTAACTCTAATAGTTGTCAGAAGTGAATATTACTCGCTTTCTCTCTGGATGCACACAACTCTTAAACACTCCAAGAGAACATAATGACAGTCACAGGTTGAAGAGGCTTAAATACTCTCAATAATCATCTTGATAGTGCTTGTTACTTTATGGTAAATTATATTGGCCTGAATGCAGGCGGTTGTGTAAATGATGGGGAGTCTGTACTTAAATGGAAGGGCATAAGTATATATATATTTGGCCAATGAATAGCAAGTGCTCTAAACAGAGAGGACCTGAGATGTTATGTCTAAGTTGTAAAACCTTGCAAATGTGTTTTGAGAGGACCATCCTGCTGTAAAACATTTGTCATGTAAGGACACACCATTTGTCCATACCCATGAGGAGGCCATGCCTCTAGTTGAGTGTAAATTTTTTTAACGCCAATTGGGCAAGTCTTACCCTGCGACTCATAAGCCAGGGTAACTGCATCGACTATCCAGTGAGAAAGCCTTTGCTTGGAGACAGACATTCCTTTTGTGCGTCTTCAATAGCATATAGATCAGACAGTCTGAACTGTCAAGTATCCTCAATGTATGCATGTAGAGCCCGCACAGAGCATAACAAATGCCACAATTGTTCCTCATCTGAATTAAATGGAGGAGGGAAGAAGGCCTGAAGGTGAACCATCTGCACTTTGAAGGGTGTGGTTAGGACCTTGGGTGCATAGACTTTCCTGAGTTTGACAGTGGCTCTTAAAAAACTAGGGCCAAACTCCAGACATGAATTGATGACTGATAGTGCATGCAGGCCACCTACTCGTTTTACTGAGGCCAGAGCCAGTCCTGCAAGAGCTTTTAGGACTAAAGTTAAGTCCCAAGTTTGGACTGTACCCGGCTGAAAGTGGGTTTACATCTTGCTCTTTTAAGAAACTTTATGATTAAATCATGGTTGCCTATAGAGGTGCTAGCTTCATGTGGGTGAAATGCAGATATAGTTGCCAAATACACTCTGAGCGTTGACGGGGTGAGTCCTGCATCTAGAAATATTAAACATTTTTTAAAGAAGAAATATTAGAATTTTGTGTATGGGGCAGTTTACTAGGTCGGTCCTTGCCATGTAAAACACCAATCAGTGAACACCTTCCATTTTAGTGCATAGAGGTGTCTCTGGCCTGTAAAATGGTGTTCATGACTGAGCACATCAGTTCTGGCGCATGTAGTGTACCTCGTTCAGGGGCCACTCATACAGGTTCCACAGCTATGGCTGGGGATTCCAGGTTGTGCCTTGCACCAGATAGAGGACATCCCTACTCAGAGTTATTTCCCCATTGTGAGCTGTACATCATCTTTATCATTTCTGGAAACCATGGCTGGTTAGGTCATTTCGGCGCAGCTAATGGAACCGTTTCCTTGCCCTCTCTGACTTTGCATAAGACAGATAAATCAGGCATACCGAGGGAAATGCATATTTGAGTTTCGCCAGCCATTTGTGTTCCATTGTGTCTGTTCCCAGCAGGGCTTGAGTCTTCGAATACCAGAGGGGACAGTGTGCATTCTTCACTGAGGCAAATAGATCGATTTCTTTGCCGAATATTTCCCAAATCCTCATTACAGTTTGAGAATAAAGTCTCCATTCACCTGGTATCACCCCTTGGTGTGACAGTAGGTCCGCGCCGTAATTCAGGCGGCCTAGGACATATACCGCTCTCAGGGAGAGATGATGCTTGCTCCATAGAAGGAGGCAATGCGTCTGTCTCAAAAGTGGCGGTGAATGAATTCCAACTTGGTGGTTTATATATGCCACAATTGTCATGTTGTCTGAGTTAACCAGAATTTGACAGCTTGCTATTTCTGACTCAAAAGCCTTTAAGGCTAGAATTACAGCCTATAGCTCTAGGTGGTTGATGTGCCATGCCCACCTCGCATCTGTCCAGGTGCAGAAAGCCCCCTCAACCTGTGTTGAAAGCATCCATAGTCACCACTTTCCACTTGACAACTTTCCCCAGCATGACAACTCGCTGGTAAAACGCAGGGGCTGTCCATGGTGCTAAAGCAGCTATACAGTGGCGGGAAATAGTGATGGGCATGCACCCTTGGTGCCAAGCATGTTGTGGCACATGGCGCTTCAGCCAGCACTGAACCCTGTTTCAATGGCGTTCTGTCTTCCACGGTTCACTCGATAAGTTTGTGTATTTCGGCTTGTAATACTGCCGCATCTTCGAGTGAACCGTGGATGACAGAACGCCATTGAAACAGGGTGGCTGGTGTGCAAATTGGATCATGTAACCATGTTCAGTCGTCTTTTGCACCCATTCTAAAATACCCGTTAGGGTCAGGGGCAATTTGGACGCTCACTATAGGAGAGCGGTTGCACATAATGTGTGAGCTTTGAAGAGAAAAAGAGCTCTTTTTTGAGAATGTATGAGCATCTTGTGCATTTGCAACGAGTGCTGTATTCTTTATAGCATTTTTTATTGCATAGGACACAGAAACATCATTTTGCAAAACATTGGGAACAACAATACTCCTCTCCCGATGAACAGCAGTGGGGAGATGGGAAACAGTTTTCTGTATCTCTAATCGAGCCTTCTTCAGAGCACCAGAGGGAACCACAGGCTCCTTTTTCTGCTTCAAAACATTCCACCCATCAGGACCACTTCTGCTGCGTGGGGGAGTTCCTCCCTTCGGCGCAAGGTGTGCGCTGGTACAGCTGCTTCTGTCTGGGCCATGACTTGAGTGGCCTCACCGGTGGCTCAGTGGGTACTGGCGCTGAGGTAGAGGGCATGGGTCTTTTAGCCCGGCATTGGCTTGAAACAGAGCGATTGACTGCTGCTGAGTTGCAATGTAACGCTCAGCAAACTTACTTACCACACTGTCAAAGAGGCCGGCTGGAGACACTGGAGCATTCAACAGAGACATTTTATCTCTGTCACATATCTCCATGAGGGTCAGCCATATATGCCGCTCCAGAACGACCAGGTTGCCCATGGACTTACCTATGGCCTGTGCCGTGACATTTGTGGCGCGCAGTGCTAAGTCTTTAGTGTCCTGTAGCTCTTTGAAATTTTCTGGATCAAAACCTTACTCATCCATTTGTCTGAGGAGCAATACCTGCAGCAATGCCATTGCATGGCGTGTTGATCCAGCTTGTCCTGCCACTGAGTAAGCTTTTTCTGCCAGTGTGGATGTCTGTCTACATGGCTTAGAAGAATGTATGGGGCTTGATTTCCCCGGCCTGTTACTCTTAGGACAGAGATGTGCAACTACCGCCTCATCCACAGGGGGTAGTTGAGCATAGCTTTTCTTTTCCCCGTGGCATCACTGCACATTCGTGCTGACAGGGGTGCATGCCAGGACTTAGATAGTTCGCTATGAACTTCGGGTGAAAACGGGGAAGATCTGCGGAACGCAGCTGCTTGATGGTGTCTGGATTGCAAGAACCACTCATCAAGGTGAGACCGCACAGGTTCCTCTGGGGGAGACAACTCAAAGTTGAGTTCTTCGACAGCCCTTTTAAGGGCTTACAATTGCTTTGAAAGGATACTCTACACCTGCTGACGCTCTGCGGAGAATCAGGATGCTGAGGCCAGTTAACAAGCGAAGTGTCAAGCGGTGAGGCGGAGAAATGTTTGCCGGAGCACTGCAGGTGAGCGGAGAGTCTTCTAGTTGCCTTGAAGATTCTGCCTGCTGACTCATTCATATTGACGGCAAAGGTAGAGGGCTTCTAGACAATGATGATCAAAGAAATTCTGAGAAAATGGTGTCTGTGCACCTGTTTTTATAGCGGACAGTTTCGCACCAAAACAGGCGGGACTATTGTAGAAAATTGGCGATTTTGTAGAGAGGTTTAAACTAGGTTATGTAAGGAGGCACTCGCCATATGCGTAGCTATGCAATGTCAAGTGTCATAAAGGAACTCAATGCACAGAGCACTATATAAGATTCTTTAACTGTATTTGTGTTAAAAATTCTAAAAGTTTTCAAGGTGACCCTGTACTCGACACCTCCTTCATGCTTTTTCAATATGTTCCAGGGCTAAAAGCAAAGCTCGGGCCTCAGCTGCAAAAACAGAACTTTGTCCTGGATTGCGAATGCCATATCGCTGATGACCAATCACTGCCACTGCAGATACATAATAGTCCACTTTAATCAGGTAAACTTTCGTTTAGACTTGTAATCAGGCATACTTGGCTGACGTACTTTTGGGCCGATCAGGGGTGGCCATCGGTAGAACCGAGTGGGCCGGTGGGTCGGCCGCGAAATGTGCCGAATGGGCCGTGATAAGTTAAAATTAGCTCCCGCGTTAACAACCCATCTGTGTATATAGGTTTATGATGAAGAAAATGTCTTCTTATGTCAAAGACCTGTTATTGATATACATTTGGAATAGTAACAGTCTTCTTAAATCCAAGTTGATATTTAACTTTTTCAGACTCCAGGAAGAAATAGGGCAGAAATATATCTATTCTAAATGAGGTTTGATACATATCCCAAAGGGTCTGATGTAATTGTGTCTGACCTCATACAAATGCAGATATTGGGGGTGGAAAACTAAAACGTAGGCTGGGTTGCATTTGTTTGTCTTTAGCTTGAATGCATACTAAAGAGCTAATTTCAAGTGTCTGTTATAAAGAGATGGTTCATTGGTTTCTGTATACAAACCCTGAACAGGAGGAATCCTGAATGCTCCCAAAGCAAGTCTCAATCCTTGATAATGCACAGTATCCAGTATTTGTAAGAAATATTTCCTGGCAGAGCCATAAACCATATTCCAATGAACCAGCAGTCTATACCAGCAGTCTATATACTGTAGGCGTAAAAGTACAGTGCAATCTGCACCCCATTTTGTTTTTGCCAACACCTTAATAATGTCCAAAGCTTTAAGACATCTATTCCTTAAAGATTTTACTTGCCTCAATAACCTTTTTACAGTTGTCATCAAACCATGGATTTTGACTACAGAATGGTTTTGTTGATGTCTTTGCGATAACTTCATCAGCTATTTCAATTCAAATATCAGTAAACCTATTTATAGGATTCTTTTGGTCATGAGGTTTCACACTAAATCTCTCTTAGCAAAGGATTTGAAAAGAACACCAATCAGCTATTTTAAATTGCCATTTTTGAGGCCTTTGTTGTACATCTGTTGATGTCACTCCCACACAGATCATCCCAAACATGCCATGAAAATTCAAGCAAAAGTTCAGCTTCACAAATAGTTAAATCAATGGCAGAATAGGTTCCATGCCCTGGATTCAGGTAGGTATTTGAGCCGTCATTTAATAAACACAAATCATTGTTATTAATAAAATCTTCTTGCCCTTTGTATCAAAATGATCCCCTCCCCACAAAGGGTTGTGTCTGCTAAAGTCACCCATGAGAATATATGGGGACGGCAACTGACCAACAAGTTTATCCAAGTCTTGATGTGTCACAATGACATCAGGAGGTATAAATTGACCACAGTGTGATGACTTTATGATGATGTAGATTGGTATCTATTGTAATATGATTATGAATTACATTATGCATTATTAAGATGGCTGAACCACCAGAGGGATGTTGAATATTTGTACCATAGGTATTGATAGAAGTAAAATTTGGAATATAATAATTTTGGAAAATTTGAATAAAATGAGTCTCCTGGAGATAGAAGGCAAGATGGTTAAAAATAGCTGCGAACCGCTGCAAATTGGATTTAAAACCATGACAATTCCACTGAATAATATAACTACCCAACTTCAAGTGGGTAAAACAAGGGCATGCCCTTTGTTTCTAACTTTAGGAGAAAGGCTATGACTAAGATAACTCATGTCCTCTGCCATTTCAATATCCTTTGAGAGTTCAATCTTATTTACTTTCTTGACTTGGTTTTGTTTTTGTGAAACTGATATCTTATGGCTCTTATTACTATGTTGGCTTTGTTCTGCTGATGAATTTTCATTCTGATAGGTCTTGATATCACTGAAAATAGCCTTACTTGGAGTATTTATGATCTTACTTTTTGTTAAGACTAAATTGTTTGTATTATCAAGAAGTTATTATTTGTCTTCTACTCATGTCAAGTCTGTCTGGACATCAACGGTTCGTAAGGATGACTTTACAACAGATGCAAATGTTTTCCCCAGTTTGATGGTAGGAACTCTCAACCAGTTTCTTTGCTTCCATGTAGTTCACTTTCTTAACACATGTCATTCTCTGGATTTTCTTCTCTTTGATCCAAGTAGGGCAGTCTTTTGATAAGGCTGTATTGTCCCCTGCACAGTTGGTGCATTTTGATGGTCTTTTGCAATCTTCTCCATGTCTTTCCTCTCTACAATTAGAGCAAATTCGCTTGTTTTTGCATCCAGCAGATCCATGTCCAAATTTCTGGCAAGCATCTGAGTGGATAAGTTATGAATATATCAACAGGTACACTTAAATATCCTAGTTATATATTTTCTGGTGGATGAGGTCTATTGAAGTTTAAGATATAAGTGCCTGTTTTGATGAAGTAGTCTTCTTTCTTGATTTTTATCCGTTTCACATTTATCACATCCCGTGTTGTCAAATCTGCAGTAATTTCAGCCTCATCTGTGTCTTCTAGCTCTCTGTTATGGATTACTACTTTACTATTATTTAAAGATGGATGGTGAAAGGCCTTCATAGCAACACCAGCTAGAGTACTGGCACATAGAAAATTCTCAACTTGAACGTTTCAAAACATTCTACCAAGATCTGTCCAGATCTCAGCTTCTTTATGTCTCTCACTTTCCCTGCTATTCCTGAAACACCTTTCTGTATAGCAAAAGGGGACCGCTTGGTCAGTGGCATATCAGGTAATAGAGACTCTAAAAGTATGAACCTCTGAAGAACCTCTTAAACAGCTGCCCCCAAATAGCAGGCAATTTGCACATAAGAAAGCCTCATTACTATAGAAGGCACTAGAGCAGTGTCCGTGTCCACTTCTGAATATGTGATAGCTGGAAGGACAATGAGACAGGCTTCTGGTCTTGTGTAGACCATTCCCTTAATACAGACATCGGCTGACATCCCATGACCATCACTTTGATGAACTTTCCAATAGACCAAAGAGCCCTGGGCAGTTGGGGATCCATTAACAGGATGACAGAGTCAACTTCAAGATCAGCTGTGCTGACATGCCACTTCTGTCGGTGCTGCCGAGATAGTAAGTAGTTCCTTATGAACTTAGGCTAAAAGTGGTCCGCTAGCACTTGACAATGCCTTCATCTTTTTCTGCTTAGTCCTTCACTCTTAGGGTATACTACTTAAGGGTAAAGCTCAATTATTCCACCCCATCAAGAGGACATTTGTCATCACTGCATCCAAATCAGTTAAGCTGGCCTAGGTATAACCCAGTGGTTTCACATTCAAAATGGCTTCCACTTCCAGCAAGACCGTACCAAGCACCTCTGCTGAGACTGGATGGACTCCAATAACTGTATACAGAGCAAGTTTGACAGATCTTATCTCCTGCTTCCAGATACCACCAAAATGGGGAGCTGCTGGAGCTCTGATGGCATGCTGTCAAAGCCTCACAAAGCTCTTTCTCACCAGCATTGAAATTCGTGTCTCAGTCTGAGTACAGTTTGGCTGAAGAACCTCTTCAGGCTCTAAATCTTCTGAGGCTCATCAAAAAGGAGTCAGCATTCATACTATGCAAAAGGTCCAAATGCACCACCCGGGTGATTAGGCATATATAGATGATTCATAGTGGCGCCCTAACTTGACTTGAAAAGGCGTAAGTCCCCAGTAAGTCTACCATCTTGGGAACCGAAGGCCTGGCTATCCATCTACGACACTCTTTACAGTAGTGTTGAACTTTGCGTATTGCCTCTCTCCCATGTAAGACCCAAAAGATGTGGCATATCTCTGCATATACACACCCTGGCCAGGGTGATAAAGGCGAGCATTGTAATCCTGTATGAGAAGTAGGGTCACGGGATGACCAGGATCTAAAATAATTGGTTGCCTGAATGCAGGATCTAGTGCTTCTGCTTGATGCAATCTGCCTCCAACCTGTATGATACTTTCCTTATGGTCCAAATCTGGCGATAAGGTAAGTAAATGGCTGCTGTTTGGCACTGGCTTGTCTACATGGAGAAGGCACTACTCTACAGGGAAACTGTTATGCTGGATCTGGATCCTCTTCAATATCATAATATTAGGACATTGGGGGGCTACCACATTCTGCCATGCCCTGTAGCTCCTGCACTGTGGCCTCTGTCAATTCTTTCCAGGATGTGTATTGGGTGTCTTGTGGAGACCCAGACAAGTGTGTATTGGGTGTCTTAAGGAGACCCAGACAAGTCAATGTTAGCTGAATTCCATTGGATTCGGGTCAGACATCTTAGGTGGCTTAACTGGTCATTCTTCTGACCCCTTGAGGAGGAAGGGGGTCCACTCCACCGTGTTCCTCTAACGCCCTGCCCGTGTAATGTCATCAAAAGGATTTAGTGTGGAGTTAACATATTGCCAAGCATCAGGGCTCATATGATCCTGGATTTTGGCCACATGTGTGCCAACAAATACTTTGACTGTAGCTATGTAAATACCATGGTCGAGTGGCTCTAGAGCACACTTCTATTTTAAGAGTCAGCTCCTTCTCCAACAAATTAGCTAACTGTGCTGCTGTTAGAGCACTCCAAGCTCCAAGTGTGGCATTGTGTGCTGTCACCGTGGGGCAACCCTTGATCTAGCCACCAAAAAAGACAGGTAGACTTTGTCCTGAGCATCTTCTGTCTGCTGGTAGGAGACAGGACCATATGCTTTCTCTGGTGTGTCACTGAATATGTGAATCTGTCTAGAGACGCCGGTCTGAGGAACATTAGCTGGAATATAAGATTGGGGTAGCACTATGTGAGGCAATAAGTTAAGTTCTTCTTCCCAGTCCTTCCATGCTTGATGGAGATCTTGAGGAAGCACAAGATCATCGCAACTGGGATGATCTTGTGCTTCCTCAAGATCTCCATCAATCACACAAGCAGTGGACCAACACTTTGGCACATGTGATGTAGTATGAACCCCAAAGGGTCATACTGCTGCACCAGAACTCTGTACACATTCTGCATGGTAAGCACCCCATAACTGAGTGTGTGGTTCTTGTAACCTAAGGTATCCCACTCCCAATGCCAGATGAGTCCAAGAGTTGACTTGGAAATACCAGTGTCATCATGTGAGAGCGAGCATTCCAAGCTTGTTGACCTAGTCTCCTTCGGTAAGTGGCTGATGACGCTTGGGTTTTTACTCGACCACTGGCAGATTTGAAACCCACCAGAGGAGGTTCTCTGAGCTTGTCCACCAACTTTCTGGCTGTGTTGGCATCTGGCATAATCTGGAGGCAATTATCTACACAGAAACAGTGTTTTACAGAGTGTCTGACATCCTCCACGTATCCGCTGAGATGCTTGGCATGTTGCTGAATGGCGAATGTGGCACAACAGGGAGAACATGTGGTGCAGAAAGGCAGGACCTGCCATTCAATGGCATCAGGTCTCTCCAGACAAACCTGAGGAGAGACCAGTCTTCCGACAGAAGCTGGACTTGGTGGAACATGCTCCTTATATCATCACTGATTGTCACTGCATGTTGTCTGAATTGCAACAGAATGCCGTGGAGAGGTGAAACCAGCATCGGATCAGAAAGGAGAGCATTATTTAGATTGAGGCCACGAAACTGATAGGAACCATTAAACACGTTCTTCCTATTATGGCTCACAAAGTGATGGGGAATGTACAACAATTCACCATCTGCAGAGATCTCATCGAGTTTGAGCTTGTTGACTGCATTTTATCAGCTCATGATTTGCGTTGCAGTAAACTTTGAGGATCATTTGTTAGATGTTTCTCAGTACTCCTCAAGCTTTGAAGGAGAGCCTCTTTGGTGCCTGGAACAGTCGCATGTCTCGTTTCCTTAACAACGTGTTGGTATATCGGTGAATGCCTGCCACCTCTACCTGCCAGACTTTACATTTCAATTTACATTTATTCATTTGGCAGACGCTTTTATCCAAAGCGACTTACAAAAGAGGAAAACATAAGCGAATCATCTTAAGGAGACATTTGTACAAAAAGTGCCATATTACAAAGTTTCACTAGCATCAGAATAGCATTCAAAACAAAGAATTTTTTTTTAAGTGTCTGGTAAAGTGCCCTTGGAAAAGATGTGTTTTCAGATGTTTTTTGAAGACAGAGAGTGAGTCAGCTTCACGGATGGAGTTGGGAAGGCCATTCCACCAACGTGGTATGATGAAACTGAGAGTCCGGGAAAGTGTTTTGGTGCCTCTTTGTGTTGGTACAACAAGGCGACATTCCTTAGCCGACCGCAGGTTTCTGGCGGGAGTGTTGATCTGCATAAATAATTTTAGGTATGCTGGAGCAGACCCAGTGACTCTTTTGTATGCCAGCATCAGAGCCTTGAATTTAATACATGCATCAACCGGCAGCCAGTGGAGAGAGACAAAGAGTGGTGTAACATGCACTCTCTTTGGTTCATTAAAGACCAGACGTGCTACTGCATTCTGGATCATTTGCAGAGGTCTAGTTGCACATGCAGGAAGGCCTACAATGAGAGAGTTACAGTAGTCTAGTCTAGTTATGACAAGTGACTGAACAAGCAGTTGTGTGGCATGTTCAGAGAGGAAAGGTCTTCTTTTCCTGATATGGTAGAGTGTAAATCTACATGATCTTGCAGTCTTTGAGATGTGGTCTGTGAAATTTAGCTTGTTATCAATGGTTACCCCTAGATTTCTGACTGTTTTGGAAGGCGATACTGTAGTTGAACCCAGCTGCTCGTGATGTTGTGTTCAACAGCAGGGTTGGCTGGAAAGACAAGGAGTTCGGTCTTGGCTGGGTTGAGTTGCAGGTTGTGTTCCTTCATCCAGGCCGAGATGTCTGCCAGACAGGCAGCGATTCGAGCAGTAACTGTGGTGTCGTTGGGCTGCAAAGACAAGTAGAGTTGCGTGTCATCAGTGTAGCAGTGGTAAGAGAAAACATGTGACTGAATGATTGGTCCCAGTGATGTTGTGTATATGGAAAAGAGAAGTGGCCCAAGCACTGATCCCTGAGGTACCCCAGTAAGTAACTGATGTGGCTTGGATACCTCACCTCTCCAGGCTACCTTGATGGACCTATCTGAGAGATAGGAGGACAACCAGTCAAGCACAGTTCCTCTGATGCCCAGAGTAGAGAGGGTGACGAGAAGGATGTGATGGTTGACTGTGTCAAAGGCTGCAGAAAGGTCCAGCAGAATCAGAACGGATGATCTGGATTCAGCTTTCGCCTGTCTCAGCGACTCCTTGACAGACAGCAGGGCAGTCTCGTTTGAGTGTCCACTTTTGAAGCCTGACTGATTGTCATCCATCAGCTTGTTCTGTGAGATATAGGCAGAGATCTGATTGAAAACTGCCCTTTCAAGTGTTTTTGCCATGAATGGAATGAGAGAGACTGGTCTGTAGTGTTTTACCTGTGTGGGGTTAAGTGCAGGATTTTCAGCAGTGGGGTTACTTGAGCCTGCTTAAATGTAGTGGGAAAAGTGCCTGTAAGTAGAGATGTGTTAATTATGTCTGTGTTAATTATGGTAGGATGGACAGAGAGATGGCCTGGAGAAGGTGTGATGGAATGGGGTCAAGGGAACAGGTGGTTGGATGGTTGGAGAGGAGCCAGGTGTTTGACAGGGTGTGGTGCAGTGAATGTATTGCTGATGGCTATAACCTTATTTGTAAAAAATGTGGCAAAGATATCTGCTGTCAGTGATGTGTCAGGTGGTGGAGGGGGAGGACAGAGAAGTGTGTTGAATGTTCTAAATAAGCTACGAGTGTCTGTGGTACTGTTGATCTTGATCTGGTAATAGGAGGTATTTGTAGCTTTAACTTCATCTGAAAAAGTTGCAAGCAGAAGTTGATATTTACCTAGATCTGCTGGATATCTAGATTTCCGCCATCTCCTCTCAACTGCTCTGAGATCAGTCCGATGTTCACGAAGAACGTTAGACAGCCAGGGGCTGGGTGGTGTAGTAAATGCTGGTCTAGAGGAGAAAGGACAAATGTTGTCTAGACAGGATGTTATAGTAGAGTAAAGTGTGTCTGTGGCAGTGTTTACATCAAGTGTGGAAAATACATTTTGTGTGGGAAGAGAGGTAGAGACATCAGTGGAAAGGTGAGAGGGAACCGAGGTTACGGCAAAAGGAAACCAAAGGTGGAGTCTGTTTTATTATAGAGGGGAGAATCATGTTGAATAAACAAAGTAGTGGTCAGAGACATGTAAAGTGTAACAAGAATATTGAAGTGGTACAGTTACGTGTAAAAATGAGGTCCAGCTGGTTGCCCATTCTGTGAGTTTCTGTGGTGTGTAGTCTTTTTAAATCAAATGAGGGCAGAAGAGTATTCAGTTCAGTAGCCTGGGCTTGTCTTAGTGTATGTTGAAATCACCAAGAACCACAAGTGGCCTGCCATCCTCTGGCAAGGAGGACAGCAGGACATCCAACTCCTCAAGAAAGCTTGTCAGCTGACCTGGAGGGCGATAGATGACAACATGTATTTTTGTGGGATGCATTGTAGTAACAGCATGGAATTCAAAGGTGTATTGTTACATAGTGAAGCCTGTGTTGAAAAAGTCCAGTTATTATGAATGAGCAAACCTGTTCCCCCACCCCTACCGGTATGACGAGGGGTGTGAGAGAAGGAGAAGTTGTGGGAGAGAGCAGCAGGTGTTGTTGTATCCTCAGGACGTATCCATGTCTCCGTCAGTGCCAGGATGCTGAGGGTGAACTGTGTGGCAAAGGCTGGATTGAATGCAGCTTTGTTCACAGCAGACTGGCAGTTCCAGAGTCCCACTGAGAATGAGAGCGGAGCAGGTGCTGAAGTGCAAAGGTGAGGGTGATCAGCCCCGATCAGCAAGTGTGGTTTAACCTGCTCTGCTACGACTTGAGAGGGAGGCCCACCAGGTGTTGGTACCTTCTCTTCAAACGTTGTTAGGTGAAGGCTGCCATGATCCAAAAACTCCTCCTGGGATGTGCTGCAGAAGAGATGCGGAATGAAACCGATGATCCCTTCAGAGTTTGGACATCTTGCCATATCATACGTAGGACAAGCTCCTCAAGTCTCCCCCCTAAGCCTAGCTTATCAGCTGGTCCTGGAAGGTGCATAGTATGCTCTGATCCATCATCCAAGACTTGTTCTTGGAGCACTTGGTTCAGGAAGTATTTCAAAACACTCACAATATGGGCAGTTTAGCTTTGCCTTTCCCTTCTTCTGGTATCCTTCTGGACTACAACTCTCCCATTCAGGGACTTTTCAACTGCATAACCCTCTACCCCATGCAGTACGGTAGCAGCTATGCTACCGCCATGCTCGCGTTCCTCACGGTGTCTTTCTCTAGCTGCTCGGTGCCTCACACCAGTGGTGCGACGGTATTGCGGTTACCGGCTCCCTTCCTGGACATGTACCACTCTGCATGTACAGGGAGGGCTGCGCTAGGTATTTAACTGCAGCAGTGACAAGTGACCATTAACTTCTGATATGCTTTGCGTCCGTCCAATGACCGTCTGACATCTCCTTCGAGTGTAATGTGGGAGAGGGGGTGTCTTAAAATTGAGTTGAAAATGAATTGTTTGCTCTCACATGTCAACTGTCCAATGGTATTTTTTTAAACTCGATTGTCAAAAAAAGAACAGCCACCAGCAAATGATGAAGAAAAGCAACTGGCAAATGAAAATGAAAACAACTGCCAAACATTTTTAAAATGCAATTATTAATGTGCTGTATTGCTAAATATAATAATATTTTTATACACAAATTAAAGAAACACTTAAACATTTAAATGTGTCTATTTATTTGTCCATTCATAAATTGGTTTATTTATTCACATTTTTATTTTCAAATTAATAGATTGATAATTTATTCCTTTAAACAGGGATGAATTATTATCATTAAAGGACCGTTCTTACATAAGTAATTTTTTATGTAAAAAAAATATGTTGTTGAACATTGATTTTTTTTGTCATTGAAATCACTGAAAATGAAAGGCAGTACATGCGAGTACTACTACTATGATGTATAAATACCTTTCAATTTAAATAATAATATTCTAGGTTTCATTTTCTATGTGCAAAATAAAATATTGATATGTTCCTTTTGATTTTGGAGTAAAATATGACCAGGACATTTTCTTGACAGGGTTTGTGAGAATAACCCTGTAGTAGTAGTGGTAGCATATTTTTTGAAAATAATATAATAGGAAATATTTGTTATTTATATTATTTAGATATATTACTATATATTATAAAAATAATAATGAAAAAAATTAAACAGTTGAAAAGGAAACATTGGTAGATATTGAGCTACTAGAGAGGCGAGAAAGCTTTTATAACTTTTATTTACTTCAGCTTTTTCACTGTAATTGTTTATTTGTGCATTTAACGCATATGATATGCTTTAGCAATATTACCAATTTTCACAATCATGAAATAAAGCTTTGTTGACTCTGACTATAAAGCGTTTACATATGAGATGGGTGTTGCTATATCTGCGATTCATCAGTGAATGTCCAGCAGAGGACGCACTCTGATCATGTCATGTGAGTGACTGTCCGAGGCGCGAGTGTGGTTTGTGGGGCGTCTTTGTGAGGAATTCCCCATGAAGGCACGGTGACGTACATGGAGACCCCTGTATGTCGGGTCTGTGAGGGAATCCCGGTGTGGAGGCGGTGTCCAAACATGTACAAATATTATGCATGTTTCCCTGTATCTCTCTCTGGTTGCTATGTAGACAGGATTCTGCCACGTGTTCGGTAACATTTACGTAACTCTTTTTCCCCTCTTAAACATAGAAACGTCTCATAGTTTTCATTGAGAGACTGTGAACACATTTAGACAACAGTGACTTTGTGTGAGGCCAGAGGAAATGTTCATATGCATATGCAATTCCTTCCTTTTATTATAATAATTCCAAACATTTTTTTAGATGTCTATATGCTATGTATATTTATGTGTAACTAGTTTTTATGTATGTATAAGGGAAAGTGTATGTTTTTCATTTGAATCACCTTTTTCTTACACTGTTTCATTTGTAATAATCCTGTTGTGTGACAAATAAATTGCATACATACTAATTATAAAACAATGAGCTTTTTAAAAAAGCTGTTTAAAATCATGTATATGGAAATGTCAACTCTCCAAAGCATTTGCAAAGTAATATATACACATTCTTTATTCAGATTCTTTAAACATCTGGTTCTTTTTAAGGGAATTGTTTGGCAGTTCATTACAAACTGCAAATGATTATGATTTGTGTTTACTTGCTCAATAAAACAAAATTTATGAGGTCTCAAATGCTTGTATGTTCACAGTCTCTGTCACGTTTCCCGCCATGCATTCTCTCTTTCACACACTTGAATCCTTTTGAAACCAGTCTTCGAGAAAATTCCAAATACGGGGCTGTTGTTAACTTCTTTCTTAAAGATAAAGCCTGAATTTGTACTTTAGGAAACTTAATGGACCCGAGAAAAAAAGAGGTATTAATAACTCCTGCAAGCCCATCCCACCACATTCTCCACAAGTGAGTCACAATGTAAACCAGCTTGCAATGGAGCTATGGGTGGATTGCCCCTGTTTCTCATTTGTGTTTCTTTCCATGGACAAATTAAGGAAAGAAATAGGGAGAGAACCTTCCTCTCTTCCTTTATAAAACTGAGGCGGCATCACTGCACAAACACACACACAATGATGCTTTCACATGCAGTGGGATTGCATAAGGAAAGAGGAAATATTGTGCGCATATGAATTAAGTATGACGTGAGAAATGTTAACAGAGCGTCCAGAATGAGGCTGACCTAGAAAGTAAGTGAGAGAACAGAGGAATGGGTGGTTGTACTGGAAGATAGAAAATGGTGGTATGAGGTTTTGGCATGGAGGACTGTGACTCATTGTTTATCTGGCCTGTCACTGAGCAACTGTAAAGCATATGTGTACAGAAGGCCACAGCCTTTTGTGCCTGTTTGTGTGCCTCACTTTCATACAACTCTCTGGAAAAATGAAAGATTCAAAAGGTTCTTTCAATAAAAAACATAATATGGATTGAAACTTTTTCTTTTTCATCAAAGGGTCAGTGAAAAGATGGGCTTAAACTTGAACATGTTGTTCGGCTACCTCAGGAGGTCAATGTAAACGTTTGTTTAAATGTTTATGCATTTATAGTTTGCAACTTTTGCAATCCTGTTACAAAAATGTGGAACATGTCTATACAGTTTAAAACTAAAATTTTTGTAATTTAATTATTTTCTAGAAATGTAAAAAAAAAATTTTTTTTTGAGTTATAGGTTTATTCTAAAATGAGTCTTCATTAAGGCCAATTAATTTAATTTGAATCATTTAAAAAAGAAATGTTAAAACAATTTGTTCCATATTTGTGGAAATTGCCAAAATTCTCCTTTTTTTATTTGATCGGCATTTTGTAAGCATATTCAGTGTTAACTCTGTAACGTGTATACTTTGTAAAAAGATCTGTTCATACAAAAAAGCAGCAGTCAATGGGTCTTTATTAAGCTTAGTATATTTACTGTGATAACATTGGTTTACTGAAGCAGTGAGTGAAACTGTTTACAGTAGTCAGTAAGAAATTTCCACATTTTCTTTCCATTAACATGTATAATTTTACATTTATATAAATTCTGTGACATTTGTTCAGAGTGTGAATTGAGCTCATTCAATACAAAGAAGAGGAAGAAAACAACAGCAACAACAACAAAAAAATAACATACAGTATATTCACTTTTCCATTTCAGAGGCAAAGGGAGAAGCAGGCAAGAAAATTTATTTATTCCCCCCCAAAAAAAGAAAGTCAGGTCAGCAGTTAAAAGAGTTTTAGAGTTGAAGGCTTGCCTAAACTTCACATTCTGATATTTATTTAGCTACAAACTACAAGCTGCATGGAAAAGCCATGTAAGTTATGTAATGCTATGTATACAGATTTCAACACTGAATGAGGCAAATTAATGACAATTATCTACAAAAGTCAGTTTGCAATTTCTCAGGTCAGGATCCACAACATGCTATAAAATTAGTCATGTGTGTAGCATTTCTGTAGTTCATTTCATATTGACGTGTAATGTTCCCATCAAAAATATAAATGGCTGACACATGCTACATTCCTTCCAAATGACTGAGACCAATCTTTGGTTTATCTCAATGTTCTTTGGCTTCCAGCTGATAATCTTTGAAATTTTGAGCGAAAATACAAATTGAGACTGATTACGTGTTACAAAATGGCAAAACTGCACCAAAAAAAACCCAACAAAATAAAAAAAAAAAAAAAAAAAAACAGGAAAAAGGAAATGCACTGCAGCTGCTGTGGACCAAAATGGAGCTTAGAGCATGCAGGAGGTGTGGACAATGGAATCAGTTGAAGCCTTGTCGGCCCTGTGTATTCTTGATTTGTCTAAGCATCAGAGCCTTTTTGTCGGCGCTTGGATGGTGGCACTAGACGGGCGGGCAACTCAGGGGGCAACCCATGGCCCTCCAGTTTCACTTCAATCAGGTGGCTCGCCAGGGCAAACTCTTCGTCATCCAGCATGCCATCGCGGTCCACATCCGAGAGCTTCCAGATGCGGCCCAGCACGGAGTTAGGCAGCCTTGTGCTCACCATCCAATCTTTGGCTTTGGTGCCACTCAGTTTGCCCTCGTTTGGTGACAGGTTGTAGAAGATCTCATCATACTTGGGCTTATCCTTTGTTACAATCCATTCCTCATCTTCCTCACCCACCTCACCATTTTCATCTGCATTCTCGCCAAAGGGGTCGCCTTCCACAAAGGGTCCAGCACGAGTTCCCAAGAAGGCCCCGCCTTGGACCCCATGTTGGAAACCACCCTCTATTTCTTCCTGCCTGAGAAGTGGCATCAGTTTGGCAATATCGACGGACATTAGCTCATCCAGCATTGCTATCAGGTTAGGTTTCAGGGCTTTGAATTTGGTGAAGTCATGTGCCATTAGTTGCTCCTAAGTGATAAAAAGAAAGCCAATAAGTGGTCGACACCCTTTGTCAAGCAAGAAGAGTAAAACAGTGTTTTAATGTCAAAGCAAGGACCAGGTGGTTACAACACTAACCTGCATTTTAGCACAATCAGGAAAGTCTCCAGGGGAGATATGATGCTGTAGCTGGATCTTGGAGAAGATGACTGGGAGCTGGTAGATCAGGTTCTTTTTTTTATTGTCCTTCCTGAAGACAGAAGGCATCTCCTGCTTCAAGTAACTGATGATATGGGCATGTACCTATAAGTAAAGCACACATTTCAGATGTTTTCCATGGGTCTGTTGAACAACGGCCTAGCAAATTAACAAACAAATCTCTACAATACAAGATTGCCGTACTTGTTGATTGTTAGCATTCAAGTTATCTTACCTTCCACCATAGTTCCACACAACATCATCAATGATATACTACATGGAAAAAAAGATATGTGGACACCCAAACGTATGTGCTTAATGCACATTTAATTTCAAAACCATGGGTATTAATCCCTTCCTTTGCTTCTATAATAGCTTCCACTATTCAGGGAAGGATTTCCACTAATTGTTGAATCATTGATGTGGCAATTTGCTCTAATTCATACACAAGAGTATAAGTGAGGTCCAGTAGGCCCTGGCTCACTCTTGGCTTTACCCAAAGGTGTTCATTGGGGTTTAGGTCTAGGTTTTTATTTTCATTTTAGACCAGTCAAGTTCTTCCACACCAGACTCAGTAAATCATTTATTTTCGACCTCACTTGGTGCAAAGGGGCATTGCCATACTGAAACAGAAATGGTCCTTCCCCAAACTGCTGCAAGAAAGTTGGAAGCATCAAATTCTCTAGAATGTCATTGTATGCCGTAACATGAAGAACTCCCTTCAGTGGAACTACGCAATAGCCAAACATGAAAATAAGAAGCATGGGTCCACATACTGTCCTTTTGGCCATGTAGTGTATATGAACTCTTTTGATAACTTACCCTCACAAGACGAGCCCTCTTGACAAGGTCATTAAGTTTGCGCAGGGCTGCGTTGCGAGGCAGATTCTGGATATCAGTGAACAGATCTTCCTCCTCCATCTCAAATAACTTGCGGTTATCGGTCACCATAAGTGGCTCAGACCAGAAGGACCCGATGTAAACTCTCAGAACTTCAGGAGTACCAAACACTTTCCCAAGAGACCACATCAATGCGCCATACACTCGCATGAGCTGCTGGGTATCAACCATATCAGCCTTGTTCAGCACAACACGGAGTTTGTCTTCGTTTCCCCTGAGGGCCCCGATGGCCTCTGAGAATTCATCTGAGATCTCCAGCTTGTGGGCATCAAAGAGGAGGATGATCCGGTCCACGCGCTCAGCAAACCAGCGGAGAACTGCTGGGAAGTCATATCCTACCATAAAGAAGCAGGAAGTAGAAGACCATGTTTTATTGAACCGATAGGTACAAGACTGTGTACTTAACTTCAACTCTCGAGTCTATTAAGTACTCATCCCATGATGAATTGCAAATAGTATATTCAAATAAAAAACTTCAATACACTGTAAAACGTCTTACAGCAAATCATTGATTTTAAGTTTAAAAAACAAAGTCTTTTAAGATTATTGCAAAATATTTAAATACAAATATACAGTATAAGTTGTCTGAGAGAACAGGGAGACTGACTTGACTGCATCATTCGCAATACTTTATGAGAATGGCTGGTCACTGCTGAGCTATTTTGGTGCATTCCCTAAATAAAGCAACTTCTCTGATTGGTGGAGCTCTCTTTAGGATTATGGGTAGTGTAGTTCTTCATCAGGAATTCAGCAATTAAACAAAGTTTTTGAAAGAATTAAGTTGAATTACACTTGTGGCTTATACAGAAGCATACACAATTGCTTAACAATCTTGGATTAGTAGGTATGTCTTGAAAGTTTTATACATTATTATTATGAATGGGAGCTAATTAATGGGATTTTAATTGGAGGACCCTTCTGTTGCGCTCTAATTAGACTATATCCTTATACTGAGATCATATTAGTTGTGTAACAACTTTATAGGAGAATCTGGGCAAACAGTGTGTAAAAAAGTATACTAAAATAGTTTGGATTACAGTTGACCTTCTCTCTCCATTACCTCAGGCCCTCCTACATCCTCCAATAATTGTCATGCCTTTACATTCCTTCCCTTTCCTCTCCCTGTTACACCTTAATGGCTCACTCTCCCACTCTGTGCATCACATTTGTTTCAACTGCTCTAAGGCAGGAAAATATGTGAGGAAGAGCAGACATTGACCAGAGAGGTCAAAAACTGATAAACTAAGATTACTCAACAATGTTCTTTGCGGGAGAACCTAAATATTTTACAAACATACCTTTGATTTACAACATCACCAATTAGGATCCAATATCTATTATTTCTCAGGGGTCATTCTGGTGCTAATAACATTTTTGAAAAAAATGTCAGTGGATTCAGACTTGTAGTTCAGATTAGTCTGATTTAGAATTACAACTTTGGATGGACACATTGGATCAACAATTCCAATTCCATCATGGATGAACAATTTTCATGCACAAAATCTATAATTTCAGGAGAAAGAATTAGTAAAGTTTCCAAAACCGGTCTGATAGAGTCGCATCACTATACATACATTTTTTAAACAAATATTTTTATATGACTTGTTGTACATACTGGTGAAATAAACAACTATGCACTACAATGACTTTCATTCGTTTTCACAACAATACATGTCCTGAAGTGCACATGAGCTGATACAAGATGAAAGGAAATAATACATATGTTTTAACAGTAGAATTAATGCAAGTGCTTTTATAAAATTATAAACTTCATATTTCTGCCTTTAAACTAGTGTTGGGTTCGGGATCCCCTTAGTTGAGTCTGAGTCGAGTCAGAGTCTTTAAACAATCGAGTCCGAGTCCAAAAGGGGCCGAGTCTGACTCAAGTCTGACTCAAGGGCCGAGTCCATAACAGGTTGAGTCTGAGTTGAGTCCTAATGAATCTGTTCAAGAATCTGAATTAAAATTGTAACCTTAAATTCAACATCAATATTTTAAGCTTATTTTAGTTGTGAAACTAAGAAAAACAATTTGTCAATATAAACAGAAAACAAATGATTAATATCTTGCTGAACAAATTTCAAAGTTGTTTCAGAATGAAAGCATTTGCTTTAGGTGTATGAAGAAAAAACTGTTCTTCACTTATTGTGTTCTGTTGACATTCAATTATTTGTAGATTTTCCCTCCTCTCAAACATAGACTAAAGATAGTGAAAGCTGCTTTAGTAATTATAACCAGTTATTTTGAATATTAATTTAGTTTTTATTTCTACTTCATTTTCAATTTGTCCAGTCAATTTAGTTTAGTTTTATCAAAAATTATGGGTGAAATACATTTAATGTGTTTAATACATTTAATATTAAAACATTTAATAATGTCTATAAAATTAAATACAACATAAAATAAAAACAGAAGAGATCAGATACCATTAAAAACATATTTATACACTACTGTACTACACTTCACACTTTTCAGTCCTCCTGCTGTGTCCAGGTGTAGCCTACTTCCTTAAATCAAGATCAAATTTTTGACAAACATCTTTTCACATTATATTTAGTATGGATAATAGGTGAATAGAGACTTCTCCCCTCACTTGTGTTCTTCATTGTATTTTCTGACTTTTTTCCATTGAATCACAAGTGCCAGATTTACAGGTAACACACAGAGGTTGCACTACAAATATGTGACGGACTGAGTTGTACAATTTCCATCATGAATTTTATCCGTCATATTACTTTAAATGTCCCTGATACATAGTAAATTATAATGCATGATAGTACTAACTGTAGAGAGCACATCAATATGAAGACAAAGCCGAATCCAGGACATTTAGAAGCAATTTTGAAATACCGTCTGGATGCTTTTTGCATGTCTTAAAAAGAGGTCATGTGGAGAAAAGAGTACTTGTGGTCACCCTATGATACAATATTTTTTTGTTTGTTTGTTTTTCATTGCATCACAAATGCCATGGACTCTTTTTAGACTCTTTTTGAAAAAAATCCCAAGTCAGAAACTCGAGCCCGAGTGAAAATGCATCCAAGTCTGTGATAAGTCCAAGTCCATTAAAATTGGACTCGTATACCCCAACTCTAATTTAAACCCTCTAAATATTAGCCCCATTCACTTCCATTGTAAGTGCCCCACTGTAACCTCACTGAAAAGGAAAGAGTCAGAAGAGATTTATCTCATAGTGAAATCTGACTTTTCTTTAGCAAAAATCGGTCTGTGCTTACCGGAATTTCAAACACAGCCCCAGTGGGAAAAGCAGTAAGTGTTATTGGGTGTATGGGCACATGTAAGTTCCATTTTCAGGGTGAAATCTGCAGCAATGTTGCCGCTCGTAATTTTCAAATGCAAATTAGCTTTTGATTTGCCACAAATGTTTGCCAGAAGTTTGCAACTCTTCACCAGTAGTGGTGAACCTCCAACAAACCTTTGGCAACAATGGACAATTTGCTACAAGTTTGTGGCAAATTTGCCATGAACTCTCAATTTTCGAAAGGGCAGTGAAGTAAAAATGTAATGTTAGAGAGAAAAATTCAAACTACGAATTGTGCTCATCACTGCAAATGTGATTATTTCCTTCTTTCAATGCTGAATCAAAACATGGGACTTCCACACTGCTGACACAATGTGCTTCCGGTCACGCCAAAAGTAAAGGTAAACAAACTTTGAAAAGTGATACAAAAATGGCTGATGAGAGATGGCACTTGTCAGTGAAATAGCATAATGTGGCCAATCCTATGGTTTTGGGACTCTTGGTAACAGATCATTGATCAATATAAGCAAGAGTTTTATTGTGTTTAAGTTTTAGGTAAAGAATAAACCTTCCGTACACTTCCACCTACAACTAGAAATTCTCAGGCCCTAAAATGTGTAAGTGAGAGCTGCGAGTTATCTCAATGTTCATTCAAGCAGAAAATTACAACATTCAGCCTCGTCTCGATGACATTCAATATTAAGAATATACAGTCTCTTCTTTCTGCAGCATTTTCTTTTTCCTTCTTTGTATTTCTCAATCTCTCCTATAGTCTTTATCTAAATCGATTACAAGAATTGTTGGAGTGATGGAGCCAGGTGATCGGGTGAAATAATCAGTCACACTCTGGCCCCAGGTCTAAAAGAAGAAAAGTCCTGTCGGATTTACAATTACCTTTGACCTGTATTTGCAGACCAACTTAGTCTTCGTGGATCCAGCTAATTAATTATATGTTTCTAAATAACAACATCTGCATAAATGAACAGTTCAGCATATTTGGATAGTTTCCATAAATATCTTTATGTTTAACCCAGAAGCCGGTATAGATAACATCAACTCATTTGCAAATTCCTATAATTATGGTTGTTTTGAATTAGTTCATTTTCTGTTTCTGTCTTTGCCTTTGAGAATTTGGAGAAATTTGTCTTCAGTAAACTCTTTCTCTATTGATTGAAACTTCAACTTTGGCTGCTGGTCTTCATTGTTCAAACTGGTCTCTTTACTGGGTATAACTGTATTCCCCTTCAACATACACCACCTTATTGTAAAGAGTTACTGTGAGAAGAATGGATGCTCCCCCACCCAATCCCTTCTTTAGAGGGTCTCACCTCGGCTAACTCTCTGTTTGGCCCCGGATAGGATGCCTGGAGTGTCAATGATGCTGATGCTTTCCAGGACCTGATTGGGCAGTTGTGCACACTGGAATCTGATGGAAAATAAATTAAAGAGTTAAAAGAGGTTTTGTATTGCATTCAGTAAACAAACACAATTCTCATTATTGTGGTTTGAAACTTTATGTTACCATCTTAACAATTTGAGTGAAAAGTTTAATTGAAAAATGTGCACAAATTTCTTTAGTATTTGGTATGTCCCCTTTTTGCTTTAATGGCAGCATGCATTTGCGCTGGCATAGACTCCACAACCAAATGACCCATGTTATCCTGATTTGAGAATGTTCCAAATCTTGTGCTTCAGTAGGAGCAAGGGAATCTGACCTTTCGCACAGAGTTAACATGGCCAATGTAACAAATTTGCTTATTTGACTGGTGACCAACAAATAGTGCAGAATTTCATGTCTCTCCAAAACATTTAATTTTTATTTTCAGGTTTAAATTTGAATTGAAATCCCAAATTGTCAATGTGGTCTCAGTCTTTTGGACCCCTCTGTAGGCTGTAATAATTCAGTATTGCACATTTCGTTAATGAACTGGCAGCTGTTTTGTGCTATATCTTATTAACATCAAGCAGTTGCCATGTGATACTGTATCTTAAAAGGGCACGACATCATTATTGAACATTCAAGAGCTCTTTAGTTGAAACAAATGCCCCCCTGAGAAAAGCTGAAAGATTTTTTCAGTGCTCCTACCACAACTGCTTTTCTGTACGTGATCTAACAAGGAGACTTTTAGCGTCACTCCTCCCTAGCTGGTCCATTGTGTGGAAGTGCTGCTTCAAACACAAAGTGCTTCCTGAGGGAAAATTACCAGTGCTGCCAAAATCAAACAATACCTGCCACTAATGATCTGTGCCACAGAAAAACACAGCCACTTCCTGCTGTAAATGATTTTAACGAGTGGACTGTTTCCCTGGACAGGAAGTCGGAGAAAAGTCATTCTCAAAACATGTTTGCAAAAATACACCCTGACCGAGGAAAACTGATATGAGGGAGACTCTTCGGAAATTGTGGCACTCAAAACAGCACCACACACACACACTTCGACCTAATTATTATGTTGTAATTCTCTTTGCCAGGTTAACAAGAGGACTCGACTTGAGCAATGACATGGACTTGAACTTTAGCTTTGTTTGCTCACACTATTGCCTTGGCTCTACCCTCTCTCTTCCACTTTCTTCACCAAATGAATCGTGATGGCTAAGGCAATCACTATTTTTATTGGTTTATACTTGGGATCGCTAATTAGAGTTAGGGAGCTGAACAAACCCCTAAACCTAAAACCCTATTAATCTTCTGAATGTAACTCTTCCAGAACGATTTGCACTACATAAATGATACTTCAAATCGTAAATCTTGTTGAGGTGTTCAGGTGCTTTTATTTTTCTAAGCGATTGCCTGGCAGACCACACACTGGGCAAACAAGTAACATGGACTTCTACAACCCAAGTCATATTTGGGTGTTTCTCCAACTTAGGGCACTTTCATGTCCTAGGGGTTAATTTATATTAAAATGAACATATTTCAGCCATTTTCTTTTTGTTATATGTCTCATTAACACTGAATTGCCTTTTATGTATGGATTTGACTGTTTTAGCCTTGTCGCAGACCCATATTTTAATATTACACTGTACAAATCGAAATACAAAAACTATGATAATCTAAACAAAGGGTGAAATAAACAAACAATTTTTTCATACCAATATTTAGGCCAATTGTGTAAAAATTATTTCTATAATTTTGTTCTAAAATTACAATTGTCCAACAGTTTTGGTGTCATTTCCAACACACCAAACAAGTTTGCCCCTTGCCCCTAATATAATATAATATAATATAATATAATATAAAACAAAATTGTCTGTGAAGAGCATGCTTGAGATGAAATAAACAATAAAAAAAGAATTAAACAGAAAATTCAAGGTAAATTTAAGTGCCTTTAGCTGCAAATTTGCAAAAAGTGTGAAAATATGACTTAATTGTTTGCATTTAGGAAAAATTGAATATATTAAATAAGCCATAGCAAGACAAAAGAGTCTGCCAGTGAGCCGCTGGCTCCAAAATATCATTGAGATTTGGGGTCCAACCAAACAACCACATAACAACATCCTAAAAACTACCCAGAACACCTTAGCAACCACAAACAACACCCTAAAATCGCAGAAACCACATTATCTTAAGAAAATGTAAAAAATCTTTGGTTTTGTGAGAACAAACTCTAAACAACAAGTCAAGACTTCTTGCCTCCTCTTTAACCTTTGATGAACTCTAACCCCTTCAAAGCATCTCACATCATGGCTCCCCTTTAGGCGCATAAGCGCTCATTACCCTCTCTGTGATATCTCTCCCTTCCACAGTTTTTCCACAAATAAGGAAAGTTCCTCCTCCCTTAGAAAGTTGGCACAGACACTAGAAATTCCATAGAGTAAGAACTAACACACTGTTTCTCTGTTATCTTCCCTGCTTGCCCAGTGTAAGCAAGTAGATCAGTTGACACATTCTCTCACATAAACCACACTGCTCTGAATACACCTCATTGAATCTTGTGTCGTACATAGCGGCCCAGTGTAACATCAGCATTTATCTATTCACCTGTTAAGGAAGGTGTTTCCGAAGGGATTAAGCTTGCGAAAGGGTTTGTTGGGATCCACTATAAGGGCATTTCCAGGAATGAGCCCCTCCACATCTCCGTGCATGATAGCAGTGAAGCAGTCGGTGGTGGGCTCTGGACCTATGCGACTCCCAGGCACCTCCTGTTCCAGCAAATACCTGTGTTGACAGAACAAAGCCATGGTTACCATTACTTACCATTAATAACTTGGTATATTTACTGTATATGTGCTTTGATCTCGAAACACTGTGGAACATTTCCGTTAAATGTGCCCATTACATCAAATCTTTTCTTTTTGTGGCTTTTAGTCTGTTAGCTTTGAGGCTATGCAAGTGCACTCCTTAAATTTGATGCAATACAATTTTAGCATCTAAACACATTTAACATTTACTGTCTTCCTCTGAACAAACGGAACAAAAATATTGGTGATTCATCTTGACCTCACGAGTATATACAGATTTATGTCCAGTAAAATGTTCTCTAGAATTAGAGCATTCCCTCCCCTAATTTGTAAATACCACCTTCCTCCGAATAACATTTGCAAGTAGCAAAGTTCCGGAATTAAAAATCCCATTAATGTTCCCCATAGGCGAATTGATTTGTAACGATAACTTATAAACCTCTTAAGACTACCATGAGTTTCGAGGTTGTTACTCAATGGTATTTGCTTCTGTTGAAGCCATCAGTCCACAATACTTCAACTCCATTTAAAAAAAATCATGTTTAATAGCGAAATTCCTGGTTAAGAACTACACTACCCAAGATCCACTAAAGATCTAAACAAGCAACAATGCATTCAAGCCAGTCTCCCTGCACGCTCAAACTAGTTATATATCTGTATATTTCTAAATATTTTACAATAAACTTTAAGTATATTGATACCAACAACTTTAAAATTAATAGTTGTATTTTTTTCTGTTGATTTAATTTGATTACATCTTTTGCTATGCTGCATGGGATTGTAGTTCATTACCTTATTGAAGTGGTTAAGTACACAGTCTCATATCTTTGTGTCTTTGTCTTTTAAGAAGGATTTTATTAAATCCCTACTGAAGAAATAAATGACAAAATATTTACGGAACCAAGATGGCTTAAAAAGTGTGCATGTAATTAATACATAAAACATGAACATGTGTTCGTTGAGCCATTTCATGGGGTCTATAAGTAAATAAAATTCTTTCCATTCAATTAATGACCTAAAAATCAATCCTTCAATTGAATAGTGGGCTCAGTCCAACATTAAATAAGAGGAAAAAGTGCAGAGACGTCACACACAGTACCACCACAATTCATCTGATGTTATTACTTTTAGAATAACACACACTCACAATGGTCTATAACACCATCTCCCAAGTTCCTAAACCATGAGTGGACTAGCACAACTTCTAGGCATGTTTAATCTCCTGTCAAACATATCTCTGCTTTAAAACCCTTAAAAAGACCTGGAGTCATGGGATTCTATGATTTATGAGTCTTACTTGATGAAGGTGGTCTTTCCAGTAGAGTACTGGCCAACCACTAGCACCATGGGTTTGTTGTCGAAGTCAGCGTCCTCCAGACTCGGTGAGTGGAAATCATGGAAGTCATAGTACTGCTCCAGTGGCAGAAGCTTCTTTCTGTAGAGTGACTTGAGGCCCTCAGTGACTGTCCTGATCACCTCAGGGGCCTTCTTGACATTCTTCCGTCCCCAGCGTGACATCTTGTGACTACTCAAAGTTTCCTTTGCAGTTAATTTATGGTTTTGTTTTGGACAATTTATGTGTCCTCTGGGATGGCTGTGAAGACTCGCTTTTTTAGTTACTGTATTTATATACAGGACCAAATTTTCTGGCTTCAGTGTTTGGATTGTTTATCTATGGAGTGATGTTTGCAAACTATAGTGTACGATTATTAGCATATAACTTTAAATCCCTGGCCTTTTCCTTGTTTAATAAGTGACCTTGTATGATTCTTAAATTTACCTGGAAAAAAAGGAGGAAAACAGAAAAAGAAAATGTAAAGCAAATACTAGAAGCAACATCTTCAAATGTTTTAGCTTGCTTAGCTGAATAAAACCTGCTTTTTTGGTCTGAAAGCCTTGTTCGCATTAAAAATTGGTTATCCTTTCCTTTACCTGCAAATAAATTACCTTAAGAGACTCTTTTCAGCCCACAGGGTAAATACAGTGTATTGTCCATACTTGTCTGGAAAAAGTTGGTGTTCATTTTGGAAACACTTACGCACACCCAACTCTGGGTCCACAAACACACACTCATAACTTATGTTCGTATACTGAAAAGAGTGGGGCATGTTTTCCAGAAGGGGCTCTTAGTGGAAAGTTTAGTGAATAAAGGATTACGATCTGCATATGGCTGAATACATCAGCAATGTGTAAAAGGCAAGAAGCAATTTGATGGTCTTTGTTGAATGCTGACAGGATTTCACAGTAATTCGAAACACTCCCTACTGATGCAACACACTTATCCAGAGGATTGACCGAATCAATGAAGATAATGCAGAACTTTATACCCCCATTTTTGTTCTAATATATCTCCTTTTGTGTTCCACAGTAGTAAGTCTTTGGAACAAGAAAGTAAATAAATGACTGAATTTTCATATATCATTAATATTGGTGAAACAGGAAAGTTTAGATTATTCTAGAGAGGCATGTTTTGCATGGCAAGGTTGTGCCAACCTCAGGGACTGTAGTAACAAATTAAAAGTCTTCTCAAAATAAAAGAGCAACTTGTGCACAGCTGCCTTGGCAAAAGGATCATGGTTGGGAATTTACTTTACGTAAGAGGACTTACATGTTGCGTAGGAGATGGAAAATGCCTTGTGGCATCCTTCACCACAATTGCAACACAGAGAATCGACTTTTTGGAAGAAGCGAGCCTTGAATGCCAGTTAATTTCCTAAACTATTTCAGATCTAATGCAACACTGCAGTACGTGTTAGCAATAGGAGGGAATGGCAGAGGCAATTTGCTCAATGTTCAAGTCTTTTCTCCATATAAATACAAACAAAAACTATATTTCCTTTTTAGAATTATTTAAAATGATTCTCATAGATTTTGCAAACTGCTTATGTTCAACGACGCATGTAATGTAAGTGTTCTGCAATCATTGCCATTTAGGGGAATAGAAGATCTGCAACATTTTCATATTATCAAAAAGTGTAATACACAACATGCACACATAGCAGAAGTATTTTCCATGACAAAACATATTGATTTTCCACTTACCTAGAAGATTGTAGCTGAAAATCTGGATGAAGTTCTTGCACAGTTGAAGAATCCTAAACACTGAACTCTTAAATGATCGCTTTGACCGTTGAGTCTCTCCTGACCACTCTCTCCAGCCCCTGGAGGTGTTTCTACAAGTGAGAATGTACCTTAGAAGGAAGGTACGCAAGTTGCACCAGTTCAAGTGCTTCAAGTAACTATTATCTTCCAGCTCTTTTATGTATGTCAGATGAGGTCTTGATCTGATCTAACTGTGCTGCTTTTCCCTCCAGCTCTGAGGCATGCAATACAAGTACTACCTACCTCTGCTTCCCTGCCTATGTTTCTCTCAACACCTCTTCTTCACTGCCTGACACAGAAGCAGGGGAAAGCCCTGGAAGGCTGGTAGGTTTTAGGCGAGTGATGACAATGGGTTTCAACCAGGGTGGGGACGGGGGGCGAGAGCACCAGTGCATCAACACATCAAGGTGGAGTCAAGCGTTTGATGGGGAGTGGCATTTATTTACATAAAGAACTGCCTGCAAACATGAGGGTGTGGCATTGCTCATCTTTCAGCAAGCATTGCACCATGGGACATGTTGTATTACACGCTTTCTTTAGCTTTTGTTGATGTAAGAGATCTGTTTACAGCTCAGATGTTCACATGACCTCTGATGAAAGCATTACAGACCACTTCTCAGAGGAATGGAAAACAGTTTACATTCTACTCTCATGCACCTCTCTGACTTGGACCCTCAAGGCTCTATTAACTGGTGCCACACACTGGCCATTAAGTGCATTACATACAATCAAGTAAAATAACTAAGGTCTCACTGTTTACAGGCTTTGTTCACACAGCACCAAATTATGATTTGTTTTTTCACATCTGATCTTTAGGACAGAGTGTCTGCCCTGCCCTGTCATTGTTTTTTTATTGTGTGCTACAGCGCATTTACATGCATGTTCATAAACAGATTCTGCTTCAGCTGACAAAGTGTAAGGTCATGTAAATGCCTTAAATGCTTTTTCTTTACAGGGGCAAGGTCATAAATTGTTTAAACTAGGAGAGGGCAATATGAACAAAATCTTATATCATAATACGAGTAATTTAATATAATGATAACATATATATCACAATATAGTAAATGTTTTCAGGAAAATCAATAAAAATGGGTTTATAAATAAAATAACCATATTGTAATGCCTATTATTGGAACTCTATTTTCTTGACCTGTTTGGGAGTCGTCCCATTTTGGATATTTCGTTCCCCATTTGGGGATTTCTGGGTCCAAAATGATTGAGTAGCGTGAGTGATCCTGCTCTGAGCTCTGTCTCTGGAGCACAAATATCAGAAAGTCTGCTGGATTTGCATGCACTTTGGAGCTCCAGAGACAGCGCACGCCACAGTCGCGTGAAACACTTGCGTGTCAGATGATAAGAATATTTAGCACGTTTAAAGTGCCAAACGCCCAATGATGGTCATTAAATTTGCCTGGATGGCCGGAGAAAAATTTTCTGCAAAAACCCCATCCATGTTTCTTCAATTCTCTCAGTCTGACATGATGCCCTGCCTACTGATAGATAAGCCCACACTGCATACATGGATATTTACATATCGCGATATGCATGATATAGCACAATATCTATCAGTTGACACTTTATATCATGGCTGCGATATATATCATCATATATCGTTTAAGCAAAAAAAAATGTTTTATTCCATAGTAGACTTTTTCCATTAAAATATTTTTATTGATTATATATATATATATATATATATATATATATATATAATAAACATAAATAATAATTCAACTAAACTTCTCTCTCCACATCCCCTCCCCGAAAGTCCCCCAAAAATGCTAAATAAATGCCCACTTCCTAACAAACAAGTCCCCAAACCCCAGCCTTCTACTTGCCACCTCCTAGAAAGCTGCCACCCTTCCCATTTCCGCACACCACTCCAGAAACGAGGGCGCTCCTCCGATTTCCATCCCCTTAAAATAATTTGTCTGCCAATACTGATCGGAACCCATTTTTTTAGGTGTTTAGCCACCAAATTTCTGACCACCCCATCATCCAAAATACAGAGTCTGGGGCAAAGTAGAATTTGAGTGCCCAAAACCTCACATATACAACTCTGAAACTTCAACCAAAATTCTTGGATCTTAACACAAAACATGGGTTGTGTCTCCATCTTCTGATTGGCATCGCCAGCAGGTGGGAGTGTCTTTAAACCAAACTTTACAATATATAGAGAGGGTCCAATAGAATCAATGTATATTCTTGAATTACATAAGGCGCACACTTGCATCTCTAGATGTAGACTTGACATTTTCTAAAATCCTAGCCCACACTCCCTCCTCCAATACCAAGTTTAAAGTTGCTATATTTAATATTTTTACTGTACAAAATCATAAAATGTCCATAATATGTCATTAGAGAATTATGAAACATGCTAAGTTGAAATACTGACTTCTCTGATAACAATGCTACAGCCAGTCTTTTTTACTTTGAATTTTCCATTCTGGGCCGGAATTTCAGTTTATGTTTTGGCCTGTGTGATCCCGCCCACTGCCCACTCACCACTAGTATTTCAACACCGTCGGGTTGTCAGATTTGAACAAGTTTGCAGGCAAACAACATTGCATGCTGCAGCCATGTGCGTCCTCATTCTGGCAACCCGCATGAGCTTTGAGTCTGGGGCGGGTCAGACAACTCTCCAATATTTTGAATTTGGACTGCAGTACCCATTTCAAATGCTTGTTGTCAATCTTATAAATAGCAACTTTAATCTTTCTCCCATAATCTCTTGATATAAATTGAAGCTCCGACACCCAGACACCGAATTAGCAGGGAGTAATATACTGATGCCTCATGACCTTTTCCAAAAGCAGTTATCACCTCTTCCAGAGTATCTGCCGCTTTTGGGGTGTGTGTGCTACTCCCAAAAACAATACAGTGCAGGTGGTGCAGCTGTAAATACCTATAGAACTAAGATCTAGGATTCCCAAAATGTTGAACCAAATTTTCTAAAGATCTCAACACTCCACTCTCATATAGGTCACAGAGTGTAGTAACCCCCCACACAATCTACTCTGACCAGCAGAAAGAAGACTTATTAATACATAATTTAGGGTTCACCCATATGCTTTATTTATTTAAATAAATGTCTGAATTAAACAGGGCACTTTTGTCCATACTGAGTGCAAATGCGAGATAACTGGGTGTAACTTTATTTCAGATTAGTTTGAAAGCAAGGCCTTGCAATGGCAAAATAGGGGCAAGAACTTCTTGTTCAATACAAAACCAGGGAGGGGCTCTCTCAGGTGGAAGCGACCAATGAGCCAAATGTTATAAACTGGTGTTGAGTGGATATAATTCAATGAAGCTGTCAACTGAGGCCATGTGAGGGATCTACTTCTCAAACTAGAGACTAGTACTAGTTGTACATCTGGCCTTCTACATCTCTTTCTACCCTTGTTAGAGCCAGTTGTCCTTTGTCTTTGAAGACGTCTTTGAGTGAAATTTCAAGCATTGTATACATTCCTCAAAACAATGATTGAATGATGAGTTTCTAGAGAAAGCTATTACTTTTTTTTGCTATTTTTGACCTATTATTGACCAGTCCTATTATTGCCATTCCATTGCATACTGTGGCAAATAAAAAACAAACACAAATAAAGTAACTTAATACATCCAATAAAAGTATTCCTGAATACATGTATTTCCAAAATACTAAAAATATAATCCCATTTCTACCATACCAAACTCCATTTCGGCATCAAGTGAGATGGACGCGAACAGAGTCTGATCATTAGCCACTGACCACATAATATAGATGAAAGGCCTAATGTTATCAGAAGAGCTGCGGCCCCGAATAAAAACCACCTGATCTGATCTGTATATATAAGAGATTACATAACTTTACTTAATCAGTTAGCCAGCATTTTGTACAATATTTTTATGTCTAGCTGGATCAAGGAAATTAGATGATAACTCATACACTCACTTGGATTTTTGTCCTTTTTAAGAATCAGACTGATCCGGGCTTGAGTCATGGTTGGCGGAAGCTTTCCATTCTTTAATGATTCCGTATAAACTTCTAACAAATGTGAAACAATTCTGTAGCATAAGATCTAAATATCTCTGTTCCAGCAGCAAAGCCATCTGGCCCTGGAGACTTGCCTGTAGGCAAGATCTTAGTTACCTCGCCAAACTCCTCCAAAGTTATCTCAGAAATTAAAAAAAATTGGGCTCAGTCGTCAGGTTAGGGAGTTCTAATGGTTCCACATATTTTCTAATGTCTTCATCAGTAGACGAAGACATGGAACTATAGAGATCAAGATAGAATACTTTAAAAGCATTATTAATATCAATGGCTGAGGTAAATATTTAATCACCAGCAGATTTCACTGAGGGAATGGTAGAAAAAGACTCGCTTTGCTTTATCTATCTAGCCAAAAGCTTCCCTGCTTTGTCTCCCAACTCAAAGTATGATGGTCTTGCCCTGAATAACCAAAACTCCACCTTCCGTGACAAAATAGTATTATATCTGTATTTCAATCAGGTCAATTCTCTGAGGTCATCAGATGACATTCAGCATTTCAGCTCTGCCTCGGCATGTTTAATATTCCCTTCCAACTCCACAAGTTCTCGTGCTTTGGATTTTTTGGTGAATGAGGCATACAGACCCCTAAGAACTGCCTTAAGTGCCTCCCAAGAGGATAAGCACATCAGAGTCTCTAGTTTGAGAAGTAGACACCACACATGTCCTCAGCTGACAGCTTCATTGAATTCTACCTGCTCAACACCAGTTTCATGTCCAACAGTAAAGAGAGGATTCAGGGGTGCAGCCTTATGGGAAGAAAAAGCCACTTATGAAACAGAAAGAAAAAAAAAGGTTACAGTGGGCAAAGAAACAGACATTGGACAACAGATAATTGGAAAAGAGTGTTATGGATCTTCATTGAGTTTCGTGGGATCAGCTAGACTGTAAGGCGTGTGAGATGTGCCCGACAAGACATCCACATCTATGACATGTGCTACATTAAGCGTGGGTTGAAATGTCACCCGAATATATGGACAAACTCTTCGTAGTTTAAGAAGTTCTAAAAACAAATGTCAAATTGTAATAGTAAATTTTCATGTTATTAATGTCCTGACTATACATTGTGATCAGTTGAATGCCACTTTGGTGAACAAAAGTACCAATTTCTTTCCATAAGAGAAAAATCTATACATTATTCTGAACTTTGCCGCCAGTGTATATGGTGAAAGTCCATGAAGATTTGTGGATCTAGACACAGAAACAGACAGTAATCATTGTGTATGAAGTTACCAATGATAAAAAAAACCCAGACCACTAACATTATTTCCAAAACGTATGATACAATTGTGGTTTTGAATCAGATTTGGATGTCATGCATTTTTCTATACATACAACACAAAATCAATGAGTTGGAAACATAAAATAAACAATTATAATTTTTTTTTTTTATTTGTCACCTGTCTGAACAAAGCCTAAGACACCCAGTCACATGGCAAACAGAAACAAGTGTGATTCTTTCATAAAAGAAGCAAAGTTTAATTTACAGTTTTACTAAATGTACAGTTTTTTTTAAAAAGTGTCATTATACACAATAAATACAATACAAAATTAATCTGTAGTACTATACTTCAAATTCTTACAGTTCTATTTTCTTTTTTCTCTTTACATTATTATTGTTCTTTTTTCATGTCATTGCTTTTGCTGTGTTTGCTTCTGAACGGTCCAAAGATCTTTCAGTGATTCTATCTTGTGTGGGCAAGCATCTGAACTTAAGGTATGCCTACAAAAATAATAGCATAAAAGAGGGACACTTATTACTCTCTGAACTAGAGATGCAAAATTAGATTTTTTTAGGCTGTTTACAGGTATTATTCTCTCTGAAAGGGTTTGAAAAAAACTGTAAATCATATTTCATTTATAAGAGGCAGGTCCAAGCAACCCAAATTTTCTGTGCTGCGATAGTGTTTGATTCGTAAATGTGCTTTTGATGCTGGAATGGTCAACAGATTTCATACAGTTCTGGCGACTTTTCTGTTTGTGAATACTTCACTGTTAATTATTTTAATAAGACAACCAGAAGGGTTAACTGAAAACAGAATTTAAAGTGTTTGAGCACTATCTTATAATGTATTAATGCCTCTATATTGATTACCAGTTCCAAAAAATTTAATTATACACTGATTCTAATGACCAATCCATTGAACTCTTCAAACAAAAGTTCTCCAAAATAAAAATACTACTGGTTGATATGACAAATTTCATAATCTCACTTAAAAGTTCCTGCAGTCTGCATATATTGTCACAGTACGTACAAAAGCAAATTTATTAAATGACTGGTCATATATTATTGTCTCACTCAAGATGAGAGAACTCTTGAAATTGGTAAACTGACATAGGAACCGTCCAAGTTTTGCAAAAAACAAAAAACAAGAGGGACAAATTTTTGAAAATCATATCAAAGTGCACTTTATCCTTTAGAAAGTACACTTAAAAGGTCATATGTAAACCAAAAGAACACATTTCATCAGCACAAACCACAGACAAACAACTCAAACACAGCTTAACATGGGAAGAGTCTTTGTTTACTTCCCCTATCCATTGACCTCCCTTACAGTCTTCAGCAAAAGAGGATGTTATCTACTGTGCGTCTGTGAAACCAGATTCCCGTTCTGTCCTCTGCCTCCTACCTGTGGATTTTGGGACATGGGGGTGGACGAGGGCACTGAGGAGAGGGGAGGCATGGACTGTCTGTAGGAAGGGTGGGTTTGGTGCTGGTTAGGCAAGTTTGCCCCATGAACCCTCCCTAATGCCCCTCTTCCAGACCCTCCATGCCCAGAAGGGACTTGTTGGAGGTTCAGTATACTGTCTATGGCACACTGCAGGTGCTCATTCAATGAATCATCAGGCGGTGGGCTGCCGCTAGAGAAACTTGCATTGTCCATGTCTGGAGAGTCTGATTTACAGCGTTTGGCAGGAAGTGAGGAGTCTCTTGAGCAAGAAGACTCTCCAGGAGAAGGGGGGCCTGGTGCATGCTGATCCATCCTGAAAGTACCCCTTCCTCTGTTTTTGCTTCTAACACCCTTCAATCGGCCCATGCCACCACCTTCCTTGGCCTTGTCCTCATCCTCTTTGTCCGGAAACTCTTGATGGTGTTGGTATGCATTTTTGATACCACGATAAAGGACGTCCTCTACCGCTGCAAGGCTCTGCGACTCTGCGTGTGGGTGCACCTGCCCATGCCCACCTTGTCTCTCTAGTTTCACACTGGCTATCACAGTCCGTTCAGGTTGAGGGGAAGAGCCATGAGGCTGGGGGGAAGACGTAAGAGGGGGTCCAGCAGGAGTAATGGGCAATGTATCACCTCCTCCTCCTGGTACTCCCGGCCTGTGACGTGGACTGATGTTCTCGCGGTACGTCTTCCGGAGCGGAAGCCGACAAGTTGTAAGCGGAGGAGTCGCTGTGGACGCAGGGTTCCGTTTGACCCCACCTACCTCGTGGTGTTCAAGAGTGCCATTCATCTGGGCTGTGGATGTGGATGGGGACGACGAAGACCAGGAGGAGAAGGAGGGATGAGCTCCACTAGAGGAAGTTGCACTACTAGAGGTGGAGCTTGTGTGTGTGGTTACTGTACTGACAGCAGATGAGGGGGTGGGGAAGGAAGTTGGGAGTGGAGTTCTTATTACTGTGGTGGGTGGGGTTACAGGTGGTTTAACCTTCTGAGGTGGGTCTGGGGTTGGTAGCTGTGGCGTGAGCTGGGTTTGGGAGTGGACTGGATCTAAGGCAGTGTTGTGAACAACCTTGCTAAGCCCCGCCTCCTGTTTGATCTTCAGCTTCAAACCTATTCGCCGACGTGCCTCGTAGGTCTTGATGGGCGGTTTGCTGGTTCGCTGGGGAAGAGTGACATCATCGTCATCATCATCAGCAGCAGGCCTGGAAGAAGATGAAAGACTGCGGCTGAAGGAGGCGCTTGGTGCCACTAGCTCTGTAGATGACCGGACCATAGGAGTAGGTGAAGGATTGGAGCTTGTGGACCAAGACACTGATGCTCCCCCTCCACCTTGCTTTATCACCAGCTTGGTGGGGGGGAAGAGTGCAGGGGCAGACGCAGGAGCAGCAGGTGGAGCAGGTGTAGGGGTTGGGGCAGGTGACGAAGCTGGGGTGGCTGCCACAGGTTGTGCTCCTACTACTGATGATGCAGTTCTTACAGTGCTCAGATCCACCTGAACAGGCCTGACTGCACTGCTTTCCAAGAAACAGGAATTGGCCACAAATTCCTCTGCAAAGAGCCCAAGAGAAAGCTGATTAGATAACACACCATTTGTTGCACCACCAAATAATGCATTGACAGTTCTTGATCTGGGTCTTGATTTGGTTGCATAAATTGCATTGTTTACTTTTTATCTGCTGTTGCACTTTAGTTCATTTTATTTTCCTTCCTTGAGTTTTATTTAGCTTTTGTGCTGTAGCCCTGAGTGTGAAAAAAAAATCAAAAAAAAAATCTACATTTTCTCATCCCGTAAAATTGACTAAAATGTTGATGAATCTACATTATTGTCTAATAAAATGCTCTGTAGAATGAGAATGCCCCACTCCCCCAATACCACCTGACTAGCAATAGCAAGTAGCCATTCAAGGCTCAAACGTAATCATGTAACTTTTCAATAGAAAAGAGAGTACATTAGCACAATAAAGAAAATGTACACATCAAGCCATTTCATTTGGACTTTATCTTGTACAGAACATGGAATATTATTTTAATGCTTGGTCATTACCTGGTTTCTCCTTGGCCAAAACCCTGTCCTGACTCAGAGCGACCTTCTCCTCTTGAATGAACATCCTGTCAATCATAACCATTTCTGCAGAGGGACCCAGTCTCTGCTCAAAGTGACAAACACAAAAAGAATACATTCAGGGCTCTGAAGTTCCAGACATCAAGATTGACATTTGAGGGAGACTTTAATGAGTGATACCTTTGATTCCTTGAAGAGCAAGTAACGATATTTATCCAGCATTGCTTGTGTCCGCTTCAAAAGTTGACTTGATACACTCTCAAATTCATCATCCACTGGACGAAGAAGCATAAATGAAGAGTTACACAGTCAGAACCAAATACCACACAAAAGCACAAGAGACAAAGCAATGAAATGTAATGAACTCTCAGGGCAGAAACCACAAGGTTTACCTCTGCGGTAGTCTTGCGGGGATGAAGCCATGCCTTGGTACAAATGGTACGGCAGCAATCGATGAAGAGTGTCCTCAAAAGTGTGGAAAGGAGAGCCATAGTCCGGATGGAGAACGGAACCTTGCTGTTTTCGTAGCTGTTCCAACATCCTACAAACCAATGCATGATTCTAAATTAAGAGAACTTTTCATGTTTAAATACAACAACCTAGCAAGGCAATCAACAAAAGCTTTCAAACAAAGCAAACAGACTTTTTGAATGATGCAGTTTAAAGCAAAAGTTAACCCCAAACTATTTACTCATCCATATGTCCCAGATGATACACATGAGAACCAAGTTTGACATCATTGAGCTTGTTAACATGGACACTAGAAAGCAGTTTTTTCGCACACATTCAGTAAGCAGCTTTCACCACAGCATGAGCTTTGCCGATATATATAAAAATCATGCCATCTCAAAATGGATCAATATTATTGTGTCACTTAGCTTTATTTCCAGATTTTCCATAGTTGTTGCAGTGATTGTTTCTTTAACTTTCGATCTGCTGAGCAATTACATTTGTTAACAGTTCTGTTACACCCACATGCGCACCCTTCAAACACCCATCAGAATGCCACTTTTGTGTTAACATGGCCACATAAGCCACGTTCTTTGGGAGAAATCTAGGCATTTTAAACCACTTTCTCTTAAACACTTAAAAGGTGCAGGAAATGTTCACATGTTTCAGAAGGCCACATTCAGCTAAAATCCTGGAATAAACCGTTTTCTTAAGTGCGTGTAAACTGGGTCATTGACGTCAAACTGGCACAGCATATCTCAAATAATGACTTAAATATGGAGTCCGCTGAATATCTTGTTTTCAGTTCCATGCATATAAAAGTCAAACAGATTTAGAATGACATTAGATTGAATAAATGATCAAATAATTTTCCATTTTGTGTGAACTATAGATTTAATAGATTTATTGCTGTTTTTTGCTTTGCATTCATTGGATGAGAACTTAAATTGCAAATATATTACCTTGCTTCTTTGCTTGGTTCCATACTAAATGGCCTTTTTAATGTTGAAGTCTGTGGAACGACATAAAAAATATCAAAAGATAGAAACAATACCACAAATAGGAATCAACTCGGTTTGGTTGAATAGTCTGATGAACAGGGTTCCCACACCTTTTGACCAGTGACCCATTGAGCAGTTCAAGATTATTGGATAAGGATCTTTTAAAACAATAGAAAATGAATTACAACACTACTGCACATGTCTGGTCCTGAAGCATTTCTGTTTGCAGTATCTTTATAACTCAGAACTGTAAAAAAAAAAAAAAAATGATTAGTGCGTAGTTTTTTATTCTAGCTAAAACGGAACACAAAACACGTATTCAGGGACTGCAGATGGAAATTAGCTAGTAGCTAAATTAGCTGCAAAGCATCTCTTCTCTTGTGAGATTAATGTTTTTGTGCACGGTTCCTGACAAATAAATGAATAAAATGAAAAATGAAAACTAAAAATAATAAATAAGATTACCATTATTAATTACCAGAGACATTAAATAAGAAAACGTTAACCTGAAGTGACTTTTCCAGATGTGTACCATTATCTTGTAGACACTGCATGAGGGCTCCATGAGAGATAAAAAGCAAATCATCGTTCAAATGCTGACAATAATTTCAATTAATTCAGTTAATATTTGATAGGGATGTACCCGAAGACAAATACCTTACTCAGAAAGGCACAAATAATGACTTCAAAACGAAAAAAGGAATTCTACCGAATAAAATAAAATATTATTTGTTACGCTTATTATCCAATGAGCAAAGGGAGAGAGCGATATTTCAAATAAACCTATCTAAAATAACAATGCAATGGTGAATCTGTTATGCCAGTATGACTGAATTATAAACTTTATGAATAAAAATGTGCATAGTCTGATCAAGTTCTAATCTCATTGACATGGCATTGCAGTCTCCATTTAATGTGAGCCTCCCAGAAATCTGAGCTTGTCCAGAGTAACATTAAGATACTATTTCATATATCACTTATTGATATGTCTATGGTAATGTTTAAAACCTTTTGAGCGATACGTACGAGAACTAGAGATTGACCAATCTTTTTTTCCCCTAAATATTTTCAAATATTCAAGCATTTTTCCTAAATAGGATATAATTTTGGGAATATCAGATTACCATTAAATGGCTCCATCCAGTGGGCATTTTAGAAATCGCACGCAAAACCACCATTACACCCATGTGTGTGAGGGAAAGCAATATGCTGACTGTTCACAGGTAAAGTAACTTACTTTTGCAGTGTGGTGCATGAATGATACATTTCATTCAATGTAACAGCCATTGATGCTCAAGTGAGATGTGTAACATCAGGGCTCCAGACTAAAAATATGACTTAGTAGCCATTGGCTCCTTAACTGAAACATTAAGGAGCCAAATGGCTGTTTTTAGTCACCAAATCATATAATTGCTTGATTTAGATTGTTGTTCAGAAACAAGATAGAAAGCAAAAGAATGGGAAAACAGCTGATAACCCATTAATCTGAGGTTTAATAAACAGTATATATAGGTGAGAATATCCGTAACTTTGCATTCCTCATAAATGTTCACACCCCTTTCATAATTTATACTATAGGAGAAAATATATTTTTTTATTTAGTACTGCTCTTCAGAATCTTACAGTATAATCTGCATATAGAAGTGTGTTGCCTTCCTGAGCATCAATGAATGTTTGCACCTTTTGCAATAGAGTCCCTCAATTGTCCTAAATGTCAAAAGCTTGAATATTTTTTTATATATATATATATATATATATATACACACATACACACACACACAGTATATAAGTGGTGTGGGACTTTCAAATATAAAGAAGCCTGAAATACACACGGGACTCTTATTTTGAAATGTCTGCACTACCAGATGGATGATTCTCTGAGAAAGTGACTCTAATTCAAACTGCTAACCTGAGCTCTTGATCACATTTTCAGTTCTTTTCGTTGATTCATGAAAAAGATCCGGTTCAAAAGAGTCATTTGTTCACGGCTCTCTCGCGCTGTGTTTGTTATTGCGTGCAGCCAGATCATCACAACAGAACGGGTACAAGGCGGTGCGAGACACACTGGTGATCATTCTAAAAATGCCTTCAATAACTCACAAGATGATATCTGACGTACACAACCCAACTGTTGCCAATGACGACTAGATTTGAAATTATTGACGCAATCGATTATTTTTGGCCGCAAGACCAGCTTGTTTAAAAATTCCCTTAATTATATTAAAATTTACTATATAACTTTATTTTGCTATGAATCATCATCTACTTAATTGAAGCACTGTGGAAATGATCTCCGCAACACTAAGTAAAAGTTTTGTGTGAAAGCATAGAAATTAATGGGGCAAAATACTTGTGTCACAATAAACGTGTCTAAAATTGCCGTGTGTCGGGTGGTAATGAGCGTTGATGAGATGTGCTTCCAGATATGCACATCTCATCAACGCACAAAGTAAAACACACACAAAAAAAGCTCTGTTTCAGCAGGTATTTTGTTAGGCAGATGCTATAATCTAGACCAAAAGATACATTTTTTTTTGAATCCCCTTTTCTCCTAATTTGGAATGCCCAACTCCCACTAATTAGTAGGTCCTCTTGATGGCGTGGTGACTCGCCTCAATCCAGGTGGCAGAGGACAAGTCTCAGTTGCCTCCGCTTCTGAGACAGTCAATCCGCGCAATTTATCACGCGTCTCGTTGTGCATGTCATCACAGAGACTGACAGCATGTGGAGACTCATGCTACTCTCCGCAATCCATGCGCCTTATTGAGAGCGGGAACCACCAATCGTGACCACGAGGAGGTTACCCCATATGACTCTACCCTGTCTAGCAACCGGTCCAATTTGATTGCTTAGGAGACCTGGCTGGAGTCACTCAGCACACGCTGGATTCGTACTTGCGACTTCAGAGGTGATAGTCCGCGCCAATACTCACTGAGCTAATCAGGCCCAACCAAAAAATATATTTTTAATCATTCTTATGCCATTCGGGATGGAATAAACCATCAAAGCAATGTTTTTACTGTTTTTCACTTTCCTAAGAATGAATACTTATTTCAGCAAACCAATTGCCTTTAGCCTATTAAACAACACCTAACCCTTTTAAATTGTAGTTCAAAATGGAAGATTACATTTATGCAAAGTTGGTAGACACCATTTTGTTTATTTATGTCCTCCGTTTTGTAAACATCAGACATTTTCAATTAATTTTGCCTATTACTATTATTGCTTATGTTGCTGCTGCTACTGTTGTATTATTAAAAAAACATGGTATATAATTACAGTTGTAATCTAAAAATGTTGCACATTTTTCTCTGTTGGGTTCCCTTAAGAAATAAATACATTTGCAAGCTCTATTTTTTTTAATTTTTACAATATAAAGATGATTTTTTTTTTTTTATTAAATAAAAAAAAATTGGTTCTGAATATCGGTTATTGGACATGAAAGCATGCAAATTATCTGTATTTTATCGGTTGTAAGAAATCAATATCGGTCTATCTCTAATTAGAACATGCATCTGAGTCTCACTCGCTCCTCAAGCAGACCGTATGTAGAGTGAGAGGTGAGGGAGGGGTAAAGTTCCTGGTCAATCAGAGCGATTTCTTTCCTAAACAAAGCGAATGCAAGTAACCTGCAATGAACAAGCACAGACTGTTGTGTAGGGCTGTATAAGGCTGGGATATCATCATGAGGTTGCAGGTGATGTAAAATAAAGCAATATTGTGATTATAGCAATAATTTTAATGGACTTTTGTGCATAACTACTCTAATTTCACGATCATTCAGGGCTGCACAATTAATCAAAATAACATTTTGCTGTTGTTCATTTCTGATCAAACAGATTCTTGTTGTATTATATATATATATTTTTATTTATTTATTAGACACTGATAATGGCTTCACTGAACACTACTACCATTATAATCAATGAAGCTGTCAACTCTGAAAGCATGTGAATCACGCAGATTCGTTAATTTTAACGGAAACCACTTTTGTCACTTTTAGAGACAACAAAGAAATACTCTAAATTAACTAGACATATATGTCCAACTTAATATATGTCCTTGTTTCAGTCCCTGCATCCATTTGCATTTTATTTTATTAAATGTAAAATGTTTCATTTTCATTAGTTCCACGCATCCAGGGCATATCCAGCCACCAAACAACATGGTCCAAATGTTAATGTTGCCATTTTATGACAATAATGTTATCGCTACAAATCACTATGAATGAAGTCCCTTGCGCTGTTGTTTTAAATGAGTTTGACAACTAACTGGAAATGTATTAGGAACAAAGATGTTACTTCCCAAACCAAAAAAATATAATTCTGAAATTGTCTATTGAAATGTACAACTTCAAAACATAATTTTTTTTATTGTCATGACATTTCAAGGGTTGGAAGTCCCCATTTTAAAATTCTGATATTTTCCATGATGTGGGAACCCTGAATGTACTATTATGTGATTTTAACCCTACCTGTGTTTGAACAGGAGCAGGTTGTGGAGGTGCAGACATTTGAGAGAGTCCAGCACCTAAAACCTGAATCTGCAAACCTGCTTTACCCAGAGTGAGCCCACCAACTGAACTTATGATTCCTGGCTTTGCCTGCAAATTTGAACCAGTTTCCACATTCAGTAAAAAGTCAATAACTCTGCAAAGCTAAATTTTCCAGGTGTAATTTCAATAACAACTTAATTTCATTCACCTGAACAGCCTGTGCATGGTTTGGTGTAGTGATTCCCTGGTTCACCGTAGCTCCAGCTGACACTGCAGAAAATACTTGATTCTCATTTGCACCTTAGGTGGGAATAACTTTGTCAGCACAGTAATATTTTTAAGTAAGCATCTAAAGTTTAGGAATGTGAGGCAACACACCTGTTGTAGAGGATTTGACAAGCACAGACTTCTGCTGCAACAGAGATGGGATTGGCGCTTGGATGGTGCTACTGGACGTTGAGGTTGCGGCCTGGACCAAAGGCTGATCAGGCATTTTGCTGAACTGGTTTGTAGCCTGTTGATGAGAAGCCTGGGCTTGAGCCTGAGCTTGCTGCTTAGCCTGGAGGAGAATGTTTTGCTGGATCTGAATAGAAAATGAGCACATACACAATTAACTATTGATTTTCATTGGCTGAAAATCTTCCAAAATCTGGGATATTTTGCAACAGCATGTCCTAACCACGCATGACGATGAAGAGCAAGTAATGAATCATCTCTTGTTTTGAGCAGCAATGTGTGACAAAACATTGGGTACCTACTAACATACCAGTTGATCAATCAATCTGGATCCATCACGGCAGCCTTTGAGGTTTCGGCAAAAATGGGATTGATTGAGAATCTATATTCTCAATAGCATTTGATCATAAAGCATGTTAAAACTTGCAAATTACACCCCAATAACAAACTCCTCTTACTATTTCTGCAGCATATAGCATGTATATACCACACACAGTAAGTGATGTGGACCTCCATTTCCATCCAGACGAATTCAAGTCATTATATATGCAGTTTTCAACAGTCAATTACGTTTACACAGAATGTAATAAAAAATGCAAAATAACCATATTTATTATTTCCAAGATTATAACTGAATGCTGCTCACATGCAATGTGATGTTGTGACAATTAAGCAATACAATTGACTGTTTCATTGCATGATGCCTATTTCACTTACTACTAGGCAGTATGCAGTGTATACTTAGCAGTATTCAGCTAGTAAGCTTGTACTCCAAAAACATAATGTTTTCCATTCGCTTGGATACTCTTCATCTTCTCACACTTGATAGTTCTCCATAGTAAAATCTCATTGGTCTAAATTCCTGCTGCACATCTGTACATAACCATTAAATAAATTCTAATTGGCTGTAATTTTGTCAATTTGGGCAGAAAAATTCCTTGCTGCAGGGAAATTGTCATGTCATGACTAGTTAGGAAACAGTGTTACAGATAGACAAATTGATACCTGGTGAAGCTTTTCCAAAAGCTGCTTTTGTTGAGGAGAGGGCTGCGCAACAGATGACATAGTCTGTAGCTGCGCACTGACCAGCTGCAGGTGATTCTGCTGTTCTGCAGTCAGCCCTGGCACCACAGCCACATGCTGTTTCATCACTGCAGCTGAGGGTGAGTTGATAGCAGGCTGGAACTGGAACTGTGCAGGAAGTGGCTGTGGAGGTTTTGGGGAGCAGGAGGAAGGCGGCATGTCTGGCTGCTGGGCAGCAGACTGAGGCAGAGTCTGAGGAACAACTTGAGGCTGGAGCTGTACTTGGATCTGCGGAGACTGCTGTGACTGTGGAGGAGGAGCTGGTTGTGGAGAACCTACGATCTGATTGTTTATTATAAAGAGAGGGGGTAGAGAGGAAGGCGTGCAGGACCGTGAGGGAGTCTGTGCCTGAGACTGAGGCTGGGGTTGCGAAGGAGGGCGAGACTGCTGGTGCTGGTGAGGAGACTGGATCTGTTGGCCGAGGGTGAGGGGAGAAACCTGGGCCTGTTGAGGGCTATGGGACAGGGTGGGTGTTGGTGTAGGGGTGACCACATGATGAGATGGGGAGGAGCTTTGGATCTTTATGCTCTGTGGATGAGCTGCTGATGGAACCTAGACACAAGAAGGGGGATGACAAAAAAATTATTAAAAAGGATACCAGAAAAATCATTCATCCTTTATACTTTATATCGTTTGTGAAAAATTATTGCATTTTTAGTGATGCATTGACATTTTTTAAGCATTTTTTTTTGCCTTGAAGACTAGAATAAAGATTTTTTTAATAATTTCTTAAATTAGACAGGGGAGCAGAGAATTGAAAAGAAACAAACAAGGAGAATAGAGGGTGGGATTGAAAAATCAAACCAGAGTTGCCCATACACAAACTTTTCTATGCAACACATGCACATCACTCACCAGGGCAGGCCAAAAAATATGACACTCAATAGCCACTTTTCCACTATTGGGACTATAAGGGCAATTCACAAGACCAAAATCAATTTTCAATCTCACCATCTATTCTCTGTTGATCTGTTGAGATAAGCTGGTAGCTATATATGAAAAATTGGGAAATGAGATGATGAAACCTCTGACCAGACTCATCTAAACTCCACCCTTGACATAGACCCCGCCTCAAACCCCAGCTGACCTTCATTGGCCCAAGGGTAATCGGTGGGCAAGGGTGTTTGTCCGTCGGGCCCGGGGAAGCCCCGAAGAGGCACGATGAAGCCCCGTAAGTGACAGTGGGAATGCAATTGGCACACACTAAAATGCCCTCATTTGGCCCAATAGTGGATATGTGGCTATTAAATACTAAAATCAAAAATTAGAACACATAAATTATTTCTATAGCTATGCAAAAGAGAAATAGTGGATATAAAAGCTATTTACATTGCTCTCCTGTACTGATCATCACAAATGCTTTCATAGATGTACAACAGTTTACAACACCATCTTTAACAAAGCAATAAAAACAACCCAAGAAGTCTACTCTGACAAAGATTCATTCAGGAGCATCTATATTTGCTTATATAGTTAAGATATTGTGGCACTTCTAAATGGTGTCATTGGCTTTAGGATAATTAAAAACATCATTAAAAATGGTGCCATGAATTGGGGCACATATTTCTGAGTAAATATGCGGCAAAAGCATTGGATGAAGCTGACAAATGTGATGAAGCACATGAGCAGCACTGAAGTCCTAAAGGTCAGAATGTGACTTTATCATACCTAAAAAGTCTAATAGAACCAGCAAGAGGCAGATGAGTCTCAACAATATAAAAAAAAAGGCATGAAACATTATGTGAACGTATATACTTCTAATTATGCAAACTTGATATAGCTAATGCTGTTGCATTTTCAAATGTGTCAGAATGGAATTCGTAATATAATGCAAGTATTCGTAGCATTCTCTGGGTCGCTGTAACTGGCATTAACGCAATATTTTCTTACATGGTCAATATTAAGAAAATCTCTTTTACCAGTCATGGTTAGAACACTGCTGAGCAAGTTAGATTAAGTCAGTTTAACTGAACACTGTCTACATGTTTGTACACTCCCAGTTTCATGGTACAGACTACTGCAAAGACTTTAATATTGAATGTTGTTTCATTACCGTGTTTTTCAATTCTGTGTCACAATCATTTTTAATATATGTCATTTTACAAAAAAAGAAAGCGAAGAGAAAAAAATGCAGCACTTGATTTTTGGTTTCTCATTTCAGAGCATCACTATAGCAATAACTAATGTAAAGATATTCAGTCATACCTATAGGGCAAGTGGGGTGAAAACACAGCAATAAGCAAGCAACAATAAATAAATACAAGCAGGATAAAAGGAGAGCAAGGAGAAATTGGAGGGAATTTTTTTCTTATCTACACTTTCAGTAATATATTTACAAATCCTAAAAAATTCAAAAACTTCCTGAAGTGTACTTCATATCTAATCTGTACATCAGGCACATATATAATAGATGTGTTCTCTGACACCATTGGAGTTTTACATCAAAAGGGAAAAAGATCACTGGCAACAGAGGATATCACCTTAACAAAGAATAATAAAACAAATTGGTTCAAGGAGAACAGACATGTTATAATAGAATACATTTAGACACATAAATCTAATATTCAAAAGAGTTTTGCTAGGAGTGTGTCAAATGCCATTCTTAGCAGTGAGCAAGTGATCAAGTTCAAACCTTTGAAAGTGATCTTGAATGGAATATGATTTTTCTTGGGTGGGTGGGTGGGGGGGTATTGGTGGGTTCTTGATTGAGAATAAAACAGAAGTTACTGTGTGTATGGAAAGTACTAGTAGCGAGTAGTTTTAACGTTAATAGTAGCGAGTAGTTTTAACGTTAGCATGGATAGATAGAGAGTAGCACAGACTTACAGCAGAAAACTAACAGAAGAGCTATAGTGCTGTCACTCCATGCTCATGTGAAGATGCACAAATTTGTTGCAAAAGCAAATGCAAAAAAATGATCTTAACAGCCTCTTTATTGCATGTGACACTATTTGAAGAGCAACAACTGCACTTATTCAAACAAACCCATATCCCAATTAGGGTCAATGTAGTTTGGCAAGCTTCATGTTCACAAACAAACATGCAAATAACAAACGGAAGGAAATCTATTACGATGAGATAGAGCGGAGTTACGGAAAATATGACACTATTGAAGAGTTAACTGACAAACAATATTATACTAGCATCATAATACAAATAACAAACATTGTTTTTATACAGATGAACAGTAACCCAAAACGAAAGCATGAAGTGTAGGGATGTGCACAGATAGTTATTCTGTAAACCGTTCAACGTGCCTGTATTTAAATACTTAAAATGACTATTTGGTTATTCTGTACAAGGAATAGGTGTTCTACCACTGTGTCAAGTTAAAAAAAACTTTTTTTAGAAACACATTTCAAGACAACTGTGTAGTTTCATTCATTGCCCTATATCTGGCTTTTTTAGCAAGATGTCACGATGATGACGATCTGAAGAAGTTCAGGTTGCAGAAAAGACTTCAAGTGACGGTTACACATTATTCCAGTTTCAGCACTTGACAAACAGTAAGCCAATATTTTTACACTTTTACTCTGGTGTTCCAGAAGTTAAATTCTAAACCATTTAAAAATCAAGCCTCTCTATGAATCAGCGCCTCTCCTATGAGTTGCGTGAATGTCCCGATCTAAGGGGAAGAGACTGAAACTGCATCCAGCTGATGAACACTCTGTCGTGGGGACGCTCATCCCTCGAGTGTGCACTTGCTAAAGCTAGATTAATGTGATGGCTTGTGACTTATTGAATCATAATACGCAGCAATACATAGCTTTATTAATAAGAGAGAGTTGTTTTTTTGTGAGTTAAAGATGGATTGAAGAGAACAGAAAGATGAGAGAGGAAGTCTTCGCCACATTATACCATGCAATAAAATACTTCTATGATTTATTTTGGCTTGTTTTCCAATAAAAATATATAAAACTAATTTAAAACAACATACATTTACTTTAGGAACTATACTGCAGAAGAAACATTTTTATCTGAGAACATTGAAAATAATATTTAAAAAAAATACGCTTATATACAAAATACACTTACTGTATATTTTACATACATTCTCTTAAAGCAAGACTAAATATCTTATATGTTTCTTCTCAAGTAAATGTATCTTGTTTTAAGGATTTTTAGACTATTTTTAATGGAAAACAAGACAAAAACACTTGCTAATAATGTTTTTGTTTTCTTTACTGAATTAATCATAATAAAAAAAAAAATGTCCCCCTTTAATTCAGTGAATGTCATTTAGAGATATTTTTAAAAGATGATTTTGTCATCTTTATTGTTAGTAAGCACTTTTAATACAACCTTTTAAGTCAGGACACAAACTGAATTATCGGTTAAAAGCTAACGATTAATCATTGCAATAATCGCCGAATAATCGTTCTAATAATCATTAGATTAATCGATTATCAAAATGATCGTTAGTGGCAGCCCTAATGCTCACAAACAGGACAATACTACCGTTTATGGAAATGTTTGCTGTCTTACGGGAACCTGGCTGGGCAGAAAACTTAACAGGTTTGACACTTGCATTGTGTATTTTCCAGAGGTTAAGAATACTACGATACTGCCAATGGTCAGTGATTCTTTTTGTTTGACTTTAATGTGAATGATATTATCCTTTGAAGATCTATGTCAGGGTTCCGCAATAGGCGGCCCACGGGACAGAGACAAATTTTTGGCCCGCGCTAAAGACCGGTTCACACAAAATCCTTGACAATTTTGCGAGACATACTTCCGATGAAAGGTCTATACACAGAGTACGTAAAAAATAAAAAAAGGAAAAACAATATCCCCCCTGTACATTAGGCGGAACTGTTGCTGTTCTACAAACATTTATACCAACCAGTCTCCTGCCAAGCTGTCAGTGCTAGAGATTACTATGTTGAACACTGATAAAGCATTTATTTACCTAATTTGCCATAACTGTTTCATTATGTTCTTTCCATGGTGTTAATGCATTCTGAAGAGTATATAATCTGTGTTTTTATGTGAGTGAGATTAGTAAAGAGCGCTGTTGGATAAATATACGTCCTATTTATATTTGCACATGTATTTAGCAATGAGTATATTCCAAACGGTCTTCCAAAGCCAACTACTCTTTTTTTTATTATGCCTGGATCATAACACAAGGTACTGTGATACAAATACACGTGGATTACTGCACAATAATAATAACACTTCACAAAAAAAAAAAAAATACAAAATGTATGCATAGCCTAATATTCAAAATAATTTATAAGAAAACGCTGGTTCACAGCCTTTTCTTTATTGAAAATATTGCAATAATTTGTTATATTATCCTTAAGAACAATAACAATATTAATGCTAATAGGTCTAATAATTGAATCTGTAATCTGTAAATGCAGTTGACTCGCATTGAGGACATGGAGATCCAGATTCTTCATTAAGGGTTTTTTCTTCTTTTTGTCCAGCAGGCATAGTTTTGTGTATCTATATACAAACAAAATGTTCATAATTGTTTGAATAAATGAAAAAGGCTACTAATACCGAGAAAAGGAACTAATAAATTAATAATTAAAAAAGTTTAATAATAAAAACAACAATAGTAGTAGTAATAATAATAATAGCAGCACAAATACTTTGCCCTTACATCAAGAACCGTGGCCCTTGACTTTGTATTGTAGACTGAATTTGGCCTTTGGTGAAGAGTAATCGGGGAACCCTGATCTATGTATTGTGCTATTTATGCTCATTGCTCACTGTGTACTTTACTCCCTGCTATTTTGAGTAGTTTTGAACACATTTCCATTGCCATAAATGTTCTTTATTCGCAAGTCTTTACAAATAACCATTTGTGAACCCTCGTGCTCACCCGAATAATATAAATGGTTAATATGCACATCCCTAGAATGCACAAAGTAAACAAGACCAGACGATAAAGCAGGCTATGAGCAAAGTAAAACTGCAATCAAAAGCAAAAACCTAAGCAATAAGAAAAGACAGGAAACAAGAGAGAGAAAGGGAGTTCTGCTGGGCGACAGTGGTCCAATATGCAGCAGTGGCAGCAACAAGTGGGTGGGGCTTAGAGCAGAGCATGAGCTCATCTACCTTGTTAACCACTGTTGCCTTGTGGACGGGGCCAAGGGAGGGGCTGGGACTCTGCCTCTGCCGAGTCTCAGCTAACATGTTGTCATGGCCTGAAGGGGTGGGACCAGAACTGCTGCCGCTGACGATAACAGATGCAGGTACACCAACAGCGGCAGGTGGGTCTTTTCCTGCTAGCTGCTGTTGGTCCAAACATGGGTACATTTAGCGGTTAAGGGATGGGTGAAGTAAAACAATATTCCAAGCTGGTCAGAGGTCAAATTGGGGATCAAATGTTATGTTAGCTTACTGGCAAAGGCATACAGTTTGCGAATAGCAGATAAGGCTTAAAGAGAGCACACTGACCTGCTGCAGGAACATCTGCAGGGACTCCTGGCTTAGGATCATGCTGGAACCAGGGGATGTGAATAACACCTTTCCTGGACTGTGCTGGGCCTGATGACCCAACCCCACCATTGAGGACGTGGACGTGGCCATTATTGGGGATGGAGATGAAGAGGAAGGAACAGAGGCAGCTACTGAGAGTGGTGGAGTCTGAACCGTTAGAACTGAAGGATGAGAATGAGCCTGTGATGCTTGGCCTGCCGGGTCTGTGGAGCCACCCAGCACTGTGATACCCTCTCCAGGCTGACAGGGTGCCATGGCTGTCGTTCCACTGCTACTGTTACTGGGGATGCCACCAGACTGCTGCAATGTCTGCAAACTGACTGCTGGGCTAAGGTTCTCCATAGATAGGGAATTCTGTAAGGGCATGCCCTGGATGACTGTTTGTACTTGGCCTGTAACTGGGTGGGCTTGTGTCTGTGTTTGTGCCAAGGACACTGGCATTTGAAACAGAGTGGGATGTCCAATCTGCCCAGGCTGGAGCTGGATGGGTCCAGAAAGAATGTGAGCAGCACCAGAGTGACCCTGTGAGGCCAACACCTGACTCAGGTTGATGCTCTGATTGGCTGTCAAGATCTGATTAGCAATGATCTGCCCTCCAGGTCCCTGACTTGTAATGATGTGGCCACCAGGATGCTGGGTCAGGATCTGACTTCCTGCCTGAAGTCCTGGTAAGAGAAACTGGTGGTTTTGGCCCTGCAGGACAGTTTGCGAGGGAAAGACAATGCTGCCCTGTTGGTTTAACAAGTGAACACTGAGTGGTTTGCCCGATGTTTGGGGGCCTTGTTGCTTAAAGAGCGCTTGCGAAAACTGTGCTCCCTGTGATGCTGCCTGTGTGCTCAAGACTACATTTGAGCCAGGCTTCCCAGCAAGGAAAGTCACATTCTGGCCTGCGGACACTGGGATTTGCTGCACCCCAAGGGCCTTATTAGCATCATTTGGCAAGGCCTGTGGGGCTGGAAGCTGTTGCTGTTGCTTGAAGATTTTGGGTTGGATGGCACCCCCTTGTGGAGGCTTGGGCTGTATTGGTGTTGGTGTTCGCTGGATGATGACATTCTGCATGATTTGGCCTTGGGGCTGGGTTTGAGATCCAATTCCGGCAGTCAAAGGGGCATTACCAAAGCCCACATTGCCACCAGCAGTGGCCATTGTAGCTGCACTGTTATTGGGGTTTGTGTTGCTTAAGCAGACAGCTGGTCCATTTAAGGCAGGGGACCCTAGAGTGGTCTTGCCCCCTTGAATTAAAAGTCCACCTGAACTCAAAACAGAGCCCCCAAGCCCAGCCTGCGCTCCAACGCTGGCTGCTTCTGGTCCAGGTTGATGGAGCTGGTAGCCACCCATGGTTTTTGCCAAGATCTGCTGCCCAGATGGGTTTAAAGTCATTACAGTGGGTTGGCCAACAACTTGAATTTGTCCAATTCCCAATGGTCCAGACTGACTGCCATTCGGTAAAGCCTGAAGGCTTGAAATAGACTGAAGAGTTACATTTCCGAGCCCAACTTGCTGCACAAATGGCTGAACGCTGATGGCCTTGTTCATGACCTGAGGTTGAAGCTGCAGGCCTGGATGTGCCAAGACTGAACCAAGCATGTCAGGGGTTGCATTAGAGGGTGCAGCAGGGGTGCCTTGGTTAGGAAAAATCTGAGTTGCACCTCCAATGCCCACCCCAGACAGGCCAGCATCAGGCAGGGGTTGGACCACCTGCGCTAGACCAGTTAGCCCAAAGGAACTGAGGTCAAGCTCAGCTTCTGCCTCTTGAAGGCTCTGCTCTGTGATGTTAGCCTCAGCCAGGCTCTGTTGCAAAATATCACAGGGCTCGTGATTTGTCCCAACACCATTGCTTCCACTGTCTCCTCCTGGTGATGCCCCCAAGATGTCATCATCCTCCAGGAAGTCCAAATCAACACTGACTCTAGGCAGGCCTGGCTCAATTGTTGACAGCTGAGCCTGTGGCTGGACCTCAGGAACGTGGCCCTGAAAGAGACAGAGACATAAATTTAGCAGGTCCACCTTGCAGCATATTCAGAATGGAGGAGAAATATAATGGCTGGGATGAAACCCTTCTGGCACATTCCGGGCACCACGATTGTTGTAGATGCAGGTCTGGTGCACAATGCATCTGATTTGGAAGGTGGGTCTGAAGAGCAAGTGCCTCAAGATGGATACAGGATGTTGGGGGTAGTGGGGGATATTACTCACCCCAGTGCTCGAGAAGAACGAGTTGGACGGGTCACCCGTGCCATCCAAAAGGTCATCAGTGTCCAGCTACAGACAGACACACCCAGGATAGGATAGGCAGAAACCACCACAGCACACAGACAGGCATGTGAAAGGGATAGAGCAGTTGTACGAGGGGCAAATAGGCACACAAAGAGGGAAAGGTAAGGGAAGAGCAAAGTGAGGACAGTGCACCAAATAACCAGAACAAAATGCAGACATAACACAGGCATTAATTAGTTAAAAGAGCAAGCAAACAGGAAAGAAAACAGAAGTCAAAAGACAGGAAACATTAGATTAGTAAATCATATATGCAAATTAACCAAAGAGGAAAAAAATTAGGACTGAAATTAGGAGGAGCAGTTATATTTTAAAGAAAAGGTCAATAAACTGAACAGGGGTGGAAATGTTAAAAAACCCAGAATGGAGGTGAGGGGAAATTCTTGTTGGGCAAGTGTGCTGTTTTGCAGTGATATATCTGGGTTACTATTTTCAAGTTTCATTTCAGCATTCATTCTTGACCACCGATGCAACGGATCTCAACAAAAATATAAACAGACTTCCACATTCATTACTCACTTGTGTTTCTGATCCATGAAGAAAATCGTTGAGTGCTTGTGGGTCACTGTAATACAAAAATTATACTCAGCTGGGTCTGCATCACAATCGGCATTCAGCACAATGTATCAATATAAAGTTATTTAAAGTAAAACTTAAATTATTTTTGGTGTAACATGATTATAACAAAGTATGCTTACCAAATTACATCTAGCAAGCACCTGCCATCTTCATCATCCATGTCAACTATAAAGAAAATCATAATAATATTTTGCACAAATCTTAGCCCTACTTTAGCCCTACAAACAAGGTCCTTTTTTACAGATTGGCTAAAAACTACACAGCCTTCAAAAAAAGCAAATTTCGAGGCAAATATTTACATCTGTCATTAGGAGTGAAATATGGCTAAATTAATTAACAGATTCACACAAGTGACAATAACAATCAGCACAAAAAGTGGCTCATGAATAACAATTAGATTGATAACATCTAAGTTATCTGGACAAACACACACATTTTGAAGAAAATAAACTGGTTATTTGTCAAAGATGCAAATACTATTAAAAGCAGACTGAATGCTGCCAGGTAAATGCTGCTTTCGAGAATTGGCAATGATTAACTCTCTCAAAAGGAAAATAAAGAGCATTAAACTAAATCATAAATTAACACCACATAGAAAGAAAGCCTATAGATTTTCAGTAATGATTCCTACAGGTGTTATCATTTAACAACGCATCTGAAATTGTTTAAGAACCATCTTAAACCATTATTGGAGTCCTACCGTTCTGCTTAATTGGATACCATCGTTACAAATGTGTGTAGACCGTTTTAAATTTACCTACATATTCATTTTAAGTAATATAAATGATTCTGGCGCTTTTAATATGGACTATTCCGATGTAAAACGAGTGAATGTTTTCACATCCTTTTCGGCAGCAGCTAAACTTTCGTGTAATGTCTAGAGCGCGAGAGAAGGTGAGTGAAAAAGCGCGCGCATCACCTCACAATCTCACAGACAGAGAAACAACACTGATGGGCAAATGTTACGATTTCAAATCACGAACAGCATATTTTCAGGAATTATGCAGACTTTGAGTAAGTGCAATATTCGCGATAATAAAGTCTCAACATAAAAACAATCAAAACCACAAAATGACGATTAAGTAGGCGGGGACGCCGTTTATGTTTGTTAGGGGACCACAAAAACACTCCGCAGAATACACAGTCCAGAAATAGCAAACATCTAAGATCGTTTCTGTTAGCTGGGGTTGACTTAAGAACATTTTGATAGCATCTCGCATCAGAGGACCGCTGGAAACCTTAATGGAGACTCTGGACCTCTAGGATACGGCGGCTATTTTTCGCCTTTGCAAAGCTGTAATAACTCACTCGACATACCCAAGGGTGCAATGCACTGCATGTTATTTGCGACCATGTTTAAAGGTTCACCCGCACAGAGCGCCTTAATCATCGCTGTTAAACTTTTTCTGACGCCCGTTCTGCAGCAGATCCAGATAGCGGTGGCTAGCTAGCTTCCTAGCTGCAATTTCTACGTTTACAGACGCAATACGAACACATCCGACAATAACTGACAGCAGACACGCAGTATTTCTAGCATACGAACGCATTCATTGGAGACAACGCACGTAAATTGTGAATATTAGGTGATCGGGCTCCAATAGAGGCAATTGCGTAGCCTATCTTTATCCCTGCTAAATATGAGTTTATGTTGGAATACTCTTGGACCAGGGGGTATGCTTGGGAATTCGCTATAAAATCAAACTTTATATGGTCCGGCCACATGAAGCGGGAAGAGGTGAGGTCTGCGATCGGCGTGCAGCATGCGAATGTTGCAGCGTTGCAATAGTTATTGAGAATTATAGAGAAATTGGTACATTGTAACAAACTCACCCGAGACGATAGAGGTGCAGGCGGCGCGGGGTCTCCAGTTCGGCCCTGCACGGGCTCTGCGTCAGGACCCAAGCACAGCGCTCAGAAGCAGGAAACAGAGGCCCGACGCGCTCGCCTGATTAATAATCAAACACCTTGTTATTACTGCAGCAGTAAATTTGTTGCTTCTACTTTGACACGATATTACACTTTAACCGTGTATTAAATTATATATTTGTGTTGAATTAGGAGGGAAAACATCTTATACACGGTTCCCAACATTTAAGACAATATACCGTATAACGTTCACTGATAATGGTGCTTAACCTTGCTTTATGTTAATAATGCATTATTAAATGTACACACACCTATAGCGGTACATAACCGCAGCACACTCTGATCTTGTAGGCTGTATCTGCTTTGTTTGTTTTTTTTACAGATGATATAGTCACAAAATATGGCAATCGGATATTAAATATAGCCTAAGTAAGGCACAAAATTAGTACAAAATAAATATCAGTACCTCAAATGTAAACAAATACAAATATACTTCAGACCAATTTAATTCCTGTGTAAATCTTAATGTTATTTTTCCCTTTCGTGCACATTTGGAATCCAGTTTTCTTCGAGTTTAACGAGGGAATCGCTCAATCTAAATAAATAAAAAAATCAGGCAGTTTTTAGTACAGCTTCACATTGGGTCCGGGATTGTTTTTATGACAAAGGAGTCTGTTTTGATGAAACACTGTGGACTGTGATTGGCCATCTTTTTTTAAACATCACAACTAAGGGGTGGTGCGAGCTTACAGCTTTACAGTGGAGGATTGGCTTCTTTGTAATAAAGGCTAAATTAACCATTTGCCCCTACAAAAACAGGCATTTTTATGAGTTATGTATAAGGGGCGTGGTCTTCCATGTTGTTTACCCCCCCCCCCTTGATTGGTCGCATTTGAAGTTGTTCTTCAATATTGCTAACAGTAGGGTGTGGCTAGGACCTTTGCGGTCAATCTAGTGTTACAAAATCACAGCTGGTGTGACAAAAATATCGCAATGAATAGATTTTCATCCGCCCACACCTTCCACTTTTTCCTTTTAACTGCGCATGTCCTAGAGTCAGTAGATATGTCCTCTTCCAGCCATGCCATGATCAATCTAAGCATCACGGATTCCGATAATACAATTTATCTGACTGTGTTCAATTATTAAAACTGTCCCCAGTCCTGTGAAAATCGTATCACAGCATATCTAAACATTATTGTTACATTTTTAAGTGGCATTCTTTTGGATCCAGCAGAGGACGCCAATACATAATTGTTTGACCCTCTACCAACCAACTTCAAGAGTACGAGTTGTTGTTTTGACAAATTACATTGCAGATTCCACTGAAGTTTGCCTATCACATTTTGTCTGAATTGCCAGACTCATGAAAGTGTTGCTGCCGTTCAACACAGAGTGAAATCCACATTGCAGATTACATTTGGTCTGCAGCTCTTCTCAGTGTACTTGACTTACCATATTTCACAACAATGTTATAAATATGATATTATAATATATAATTTAATGAAATGCCATTTTCTACACTCCATGTTTGTATTGTGTTTCATAAAAAAAGGTGTTTTTTTTTTTTTACTTCGAAAGGCCATGTTGTCAGTTTGCTAAAAATACGTAGGAAATAAATGTAAATGTACGATTATGTTTTATAATTATTTTTATTTCACTGGCTAAATTCGGAATCGCATACCATTTGTGCCGTATTTAATTTGTAAGTATGGTCAAGTCCATCCTATCATTTTCAATAGCTGCAGTATAGTCAAATATGTGATTCTAAACCGTATAGACTTTCAAGACTAAATTGTAATTTAGAATAATTTTCACACTAATCGTTATTCGTTTGAAAACTCGGTATTCAGTTTGTGAACCTTTTTCTATGCGGCAATGGAGCGCGTTTATGAAACACTCGATTTAGAGTGGAAGAAAACGGCGTTCTTGTGTGGATGAGAGGTGTAAATATAGCAAAATTAATATATTTTCAAACCAAAACACATTGTGTGGAAGTGACCTAAATCTCCATTTTCATATGTCAAATGGCATTGTTTCCAAAGTATGCAGTAATGGAAAGCATTTTCGAAACAGAAAAACATTGTTCTAGTGTGGATGAGTAGAAAAATAAACGTGTTTCCAAACAAAAACATAACTGTGGACATGGCCTTCGTTGGTCTCGGTGTAAAAGCAGTGAAAAACAGCTTATTTATAAAATTGTATTGACAATGTACAGTCATCAACCAAATTCACAGAATAAAATGTACAGAAATCAACAACATTTGTGACAATGTTGATTTTAAAAAAGAAAAGGTTATTATTATTAGTTACATTTATATAGCGCTTTATGTGAGACCTCAAAGCGCTTTACAAGGAAGGGGGGAAATCTCCTCAACCACCACCAATGTGCAGCATCCACCTGGATTGCACCAGTACACCCACCACACACCAGCTTACTGGTGGAGAGGAGACAGAGTGATGAAGCCAATCAGTATACGGGGATGGTTAGGAGGCCAAGGGACCTGCCCAGAACACCGGGGTTACCTACTCTTTTTCGAAAGATATCCTGGAATCTTTAATGACCACAGAGAGTCAGAGCCTCGGTTTAACGTCTCATCCGAAGGACGGTGCTCTTTGACAGTATAGTGTCCCTGTATAGTGTCCCTGTCACTATATTGGGGCGTTACGACCCACACAGACCACAGGTGTTGTGAGACCCCCTACTGGTCTCACAACACCTCCAAAAGAGGTGTTGTGAGACCCCCTACTGGTCTCACAACACCTCTTCCAGCAGCAACCTGATTTTCTCACGAGGTCTCCCATCCAGATATTAACCAGGCTCAGCCCTGCTTAGCTTCAGTGGGCAACCAGTCTTGGGCTACAGGGTGATATGGCTGCTGGCCGAGAAATAAGTTGGAAATTAAGTTAGAAATAAGTTTTATCACACTAAAATCAAGTTAACCCAAATATTGTTTGTTTTGCAGCTATATGTATAAAACAGTATTTTAACATTTACAGATTGGCCTCATTCACTCCCATTGTCTTGCAGTAAGTCAAATGTATTTATTATTTTATTTAAAAAAATGTGCGGTTATAAAACATTCCTTAAGATGTATAAATACAAATGAACTATACATTATGCAGATAATATATAAAATTCACTAATGAAAGATACAGTCTACCTAAGGGTGCGTTTTATTCAGAAGTGATTTTCCCGAAGCCCTATTCCCTTGAAGACTTTACCATCAACTGTGAGAGCTTTGGAGTGCTGAAATGAGTGTGGCTTTTAGAATTCTCTTTTAGAGTAATTTGTATTAGAAATTCTGTTTTAAATGACCCCTTAAGCCTTGTGTATACTCGACGCGTCCGCACGAGCGCGAGTCTCCGCTGACTGCGCGCGCGCCTCCCCAAACGGACAAGGCGTTTATACTTGACGCGCTCGCTGTTGTGCTATTCTATGAAACGACAGGGTGCGACTCGGAGTGATTCTCCTCTAAACACCAGGAATCAGCAGTGAAGAAGTAGTCTTCCGGAACAACAATAGCGAAAACATGGCGTCTCGCGTGGACATGCTGAATTCTGAAGAAGAGTTGTTGTGTTTGTTAGGGTTAACTAAAAGGCGAAGGAGTAGAAGATGTCTACAGTAAAGTTGCAAACTAGCAACAAAGTAATTGAACAGTGTTTTTGTCTTGTGTTTGTTTTGTCCTTTACAGTACTTATTTTCATGTATATGTAAGTACAACATTTGTAATAAAGCAATAATATGTAAAGCACATGTTGTGTTGTAATTCTTGTTATATAAACCATACCGTATCAAAATGCTCACCAATCACCATATACCGATCACTGATCGATTTAAAATGAGAACAAAATATATGGTGGTGAAAAGATATACATAAAACTCTATATTTAACATCTCATAAATGTAATGTCATTTAACGTCAATTCACCTTATTAACAGCTCTAACAATTTACAATGCACTTTCATTTGTTGACAATAATGTGCAGTAGTCAACATTTGAAGTGGATCAAAACCTCTCATCAGAGTTCTACATTAATTTTGAATGATACCCGCTGTTGTCTTCGGACAACTTTGATAAACTTGCTTCAAATGTTGACTACTGTAGTAAGTAGCATGAACCAACAGCAAAACATGCGTTACCTTTTTATTCCTTAGCAATGTCAATGAAAATATACGTTTTTACTTTTGTTAATATAGTTTACAGTAACTGAGTTTGTATTATTGTATTATAATTGCTGAAATTCATATTAAAAAAGATGCAGTAGGTTTATTGTATTTTCACTGCATGTAAACTAGTTAAACAACTGAAGCCTTATTGAAGAGTGTTTCATTTAACTTTAATTTCATCAGCAGGGCTTACTTCTGCTATTGTAGACTTATTTTGTAAATGTAAGCAGTTACTTTAGACAAGTGCAAACTGGGTGCTTAATGCAAATGTGTTCCTGTTCACAAAACGAAAGGCATTAATGGTCGCCCATCAATGCAAATGTCTCTATCTGTATAGAGACAGAAGAATGAGGTTAATCACTGTCTGTCACCATCAGTGTACTGCAGCGATTCTGTTTATTTGTGAAGACACTTATGAATGGTACACAAAATAAAATCTTTAGTTTTGTTTTTATTTCACAGCAAACTATAAATACAATTCTCTTTTGTAAATGAATTATAATTTTAAATAATACACGATACATAGAAAAACAACAACAAATTACACACATTACAAAGTACTTAAGTTGTAAAGAGAAAAGGCAAAAAAGTCTATGCATCGTTGTCCCTCAGTGCCTCGAAAAGGACCCGATTCAGCTTGAACTTTACATCAAGCTTCTTCCTTGGGTCCACTTTTGCAAGCATGTCAGCCATAACCACAGCAAATCTGTAGTCTTGGAAGGATCATAAACATGCTGGTACAGACGTACCAGCTCGGACAAAGTCGCTTCGAAGTCGTTCATCTTCGGATGCGGCGCCGCGCGCGATGTTGCAAAAAGTACCGTGCACACGGCCAGGCGAAATGGGGTCTTGAGGACCCTACGCGCACGACCGCCCACACAGCAATGACGTCATTTTTGCCGCGCGCACCTTCGCGCTCGTGCGGACGCGTCTAGTATACACAAGGCTTTAGAAGTGCCCTCTGAGGGCATCATGTAGGCCGTTTGGAACACAGGTTAAGTGTATTGTTTTTTGATTTATCCCCTTTTTCTCCCAATTTCCACTACTTAGGTCCTCCATGGTGGTGTGGTTACCCAGTGGTGGTGGACATGTCCCAGTTGCCTCTACCTCTGAGAACCGTCGATCTCCTATCACGTGGCTCATCGTGCATGACACCGCAGAGACTCACAGTAAGAGGCTCATGCTACACTCCGTGATCCACGCACAACTTTCCATGCCCCCTATTGAGAGCCAGAACCACTAATCAAGACCACAAGGATGTTACCCCATTTGACTCTACTCTCCATAGCAACCGGGCCAATTTGGTTGCTTAGGAGACCTGGCTGTAGTCACTCAGCACACCCTGGATACAAAATCATGACTCCAGGGGCCTCGGTAGCTCAGAATCAATACTCCCTGAGCTACCGAGGCCCCAAAGTGTCATGTTTTTGAAAATGTGAGTAAAATAAAAATAAAAAAATGTACATTAGATGTCTCAACTTCAAAACAATAACGTAGACATCAAGATATCAGCTGTATTACTTAATTGTAATTAATATTTTATAAAATAAATGAAAATGTACATAATTGATCTGTCCTTTTCTAGGGAACGTATTCGACAAAGTGGAGTTGTTTGAAGCTCAATATCACATACATGAATGTCATTTTGCTGCGTTGCATGGTTCCCATAGTAACACCAACATTCTTTACGACAGTCGTATTCAGACAGACCGGTGTCGTACGTTTTTGCAGAATCACTATGGCGTCTGTGTTGAAAGAGACTGCGAGCTTGTATGAGACGTTGAAAGTCGAGTGGAACAAAAAGAATCCGAACTTGAACAAATGTGGTGAAATCCTGAGCAAACTTAAGGTAAGGCCGATAACATGAGCCAATAACGGAGTTTTTAAACTGTGTAAATGATCTGTTTTGATGCTTTAAAGACAGTCAGCGGTTAGCAGTGGCGCTATCTAGAACTATCCTGCTAGATTGACTCGCATTTAGCACATACAATTATTCATAGATGTATTTTACTGTGATACATATCATTAAAACACAGTTTAACATCTTGTGAAGTGAGTGTTTAGGATTTGCTTTTGCTGACCATCGAAGTAGCAAGTTTGTTAGCAGACGAGTTTATGTAATACAATAAAGGAAATGCCAGCATCTTTGACATATTCAGCTTTTATTTTCATGTGTTTAAACAGATTCATATTATTGAAGATTTTTATTTAATGTGTTTTATTGAAATTAAGATCTAAATATAAGTCTCTGAATTGACCGTTCTTCTCATTTTGTAGATATCCCTGCTGGAGTTGAACTTTTTGCCAACTACTGGGACCAAACTAACCAAACAGCAGCTTATTCTTGCCAGTGAGTATTTATAAAGGTTTGCTAACATTTTAGTTGTGTTTCAAGTTGAGTTAATGTCATTTCTTTTACAGGAGATGTCTTGGAGATTGGCGCACTGTGGAGCATTCTGAAGAAAGACATCCCGTCCTATGAACGCTACATGGCTCAGCTTAAGTGTTATTACTTTGATTACAAGTAATTACATTTCTTGGTCTAACACTCACTGTAATTCCTTATATACTGTATATTTATTCTGGAATTTGTGACAATAGCTATGCTGAAAATTGCTTGTTACTTACTAAACGGTAGGCCTAAATGTAGTATATTGTATGTTTTGTGAAATGGTATGCATTATAGTACAAAATTGTCACTTTCAAAAACAAATTTGGGGGACACTTATCATTTTGCATGCTGAGCACCATATGTATACTGTTGTTATTATTATTATTGTTGTTGTTATTGTCATTGTCAATCCTCTCTTTCTAAATGTTTCAGGGAGGAATTACCCGAGTCAGCCTACAGGCACCAGTTGCTGGGTCTGAACCTGCTCTTCCTGCTCTCTCAGAACAGAGTGTCTGAATTCCACACAGAGCTGGAAAGACTGAGTGCAAAAGACATCCAGACCAATGTCTACATCAGACACCCAGTCTCATTAGAGCAGGTGTGGGGAAACATCTAGATTTAGCTTCTTATTTTTGTCATACTCCTTTCACATATTGAATGCAATTGGCAATATCTGTTTGTTTCCCCTACCTCTGTAATGTGTGTTCTCTTGCTGTTTCAGTATCTGATGGAGGGGAGTTACAACAAGGTCTTCCTTGCAAAAGGAAACATCCCTGCTGAGAGCTATACTTTCTTCATAGACATTCTTCTTGACACCATTCGGTAGAGTTTGGGGTTGTTTAAAGTCTAAAAGGCCTTAACAGTGGCTGGATTTTTATCCGCACATTTTTATGTGAATTTTGGGATATATCGCATAACATTTCTTGGATGGAATCAACAAGATACAGAGAAACTACAAAATTGGCATTGAAAATGTATATGCTCACTTGAGGTGGATACATTTTATATTCTGTAAGAAGACATATGCAGAAACTAAGATGAAAACACATTAACCAAATCTATTATATGTAATTTATATTTGAATATAGACGTATCAAAAAAAGTAATGTGACTTTTCCTCAACAAGCCATGTGAATACATAACTAGCTCAGAATATTTTACTAATCTCATCCCATAGCACCTCAAATGTTGTTTAGATATTCTGAAAGAAGTATAGGTCTCTGCCTAACAATATTGTGTTTCCCAATCTGTGGGCATTTTCATCCCGGGATTGGCATTTTTTTAACTATTCAATGAAAGTAGGGAATCTCAATGTAGTTGTGGTTGAAAAATCCCCTTCCCAGTTTGAAAATGCCCACTGATTGGGGAAACTGCAATTTTTGTTCTGCAGAGACACAGGTCTCTTCTAAAATGCAGGAATCCAGGCCTGTCATCAAAATGATTGGCTGCTATTACCTCCCAGAACTGCCTGACAAGCTTTTGTTCCCAGAGATAAGTCATCTGCTGCCAATCTCTAGCAAACGTAAGGTTCATGGGCATGTTTTGTTGGCACGCTGTAAAGAGTAAATCACATTACATTGAACTTCCAATTCCTCACAAATTACGATTTTGTTCTCTTAAACACATGGGATGGAAACACTTTTTTTTTTTTTTTTTTTCTTCCTGTTTTTGCGATATCCTGCTTTCACATAAATTTGAAACTTGTATTGAAACATGAATAATGACTACATTTGATAAGTTATGTTTTGGATGGCTTTATATCAATAACAGGCTATTATGAATATCTTGTTTTCTTTTTAGGGATGAGATTGCAGGTTGTATAGAGAAAGCATATGAACAGATCCAGTTCAGTGAGGCTACACGGGTGCTTTTCTTTTCTTCCCCGAAAAAAATGACAGAATATGCCAAAAAAGTAAGTGTTTGATGTATTTGCCAAATATTCTTAGGTGTCTGGTTTAATCCTAGCTCTGATAATAGATTGAAACATACTATGCTTTGCTTCTCTGCAGAGAGGCTGGACCCAGAGCCCTGATGGATACTACTCATTCAGTACTCAGCATCAAAAGACAGAGGAAGTGACAATCCCCTCTTCAGAGCTGGCTCAACAAGTCATTGAGTATGCAAGGCAGCTGGAAATGATTGTGTAGTGTGGCTATAGCACAATTAGAAACATGTATACGTAAAGGTTCCCATTTGTTTATCCGAATATATATATATATATATATATATACACACACAAATAAAACCATTGTACAATTTACTAAATTTAGACACAACCCCAATGAACGCTCTCAGAAGTACAGGCCAGAACTCTTTGGCCTACATGTAACCAATTTCTACTTTCTCATGCCTGTATAAGATTCTGTTCAGGTCATAGGGTTGTGGCTTCTTTTGTGTTTTCAGCAAGATTTTTTTTTTTTTTTTTTTTTTTTAAATAAACACGTGTCCTTTTTTTTTTTTTTGGATAATTACATGTTCCATTCAACATTTATTTTCTTTTGCAAGGTTTGATGGTTTTATTGAGTGTGTTAAAATGGGTCTGGCTGGGCTGCTTATGGATGTTGTCAGCAGATTAAACACGAGTGTTCACTGAATTATTGTACTCCATTTTGATGCTCTTGCCTTGTATCCTAAACAGAATCAGGACTACAAAGTTTGTAGATGTTTTGAAATTGGAAAGTTAATTTGTCCACTTATGGGATGTTTATTTCTTTGTTGTTACAAGTAAAACGTGTTTTTGACTCATTATAAAATGCATTCTGAAACACTTTGGACAATAACACATGTTTGAAATTGGGTTTATTAAATTTTCTCGCAACACAAAGACATTGTATAGAAAGAATATAGTTGAATTGAGTAAACCCAACAAAATAAGATGTGTCAATGTAACACTTAGTTTGAACATTTACTCTCTCTGTCCAGTCCCATACAAAGCATGCTGGGAAATGGTGTTAATGCTACATTATTACCACAAAAAATATTCATGTATTCCCAACTCAAATGGATTAAGTAAACTTCCATTTGACAAATTTAAATGAATAGAATGCCATGAAATCAAGTTGGGACAAAATGTTCTAGAATTGTGTTCGTTTTTATAATTAAGAAAATTGAACAAACAGCAAAAATCTTTAAGTGTAAGAAATTGTTCTAAATTTTTTAGGACAATATAATCTAGACACTTCCTTGACAGGCATAATAATTACATGCATAGTTTAACTGGAATATACAGTATGCTTTGACAAATTTATAAAATTTTATTTATTGACATTTTCTACATTAAATGTATATGTATATTAACATTAACCTGATTTGAAACTGCTATGTAGATGACACACAGCTCTACTTGTCTTTCAAAACTAACGACACCACAGCTTTACCGTTCAGCTACAATAACACCTTCCAAAACTGACAGAGATCTAGGGATAACCATTGATAACCAACTCAATATCTCAGACCACATCTCAAAGACAGCACGATCATCTAGATGTTCAATATCAGGAAGATAAGACCCTTCCTCTCTGAACATGCCACACAACTTCTTGTTCAGTCACTTGTCATAACTAGACTGGACTACTGTAATGCTCTAATTGCATGTGCAATTAGGCCCCTGGAAATAATCCAGAATGCAGATGAATGTGTTCAACAAACCAAAGAGAGCACATGTAACACCACTCCTTGTCTCTCTTCACTGGCTGCCAGTTGCTGCATGAATCAAATTCAAGGCTCTGATGCTGGCATACAGAACAGTCACTGGGTCTGCTCCAGCATACCTAAAATAGTTTCTGCAAAGATACTTTTCTCATGATCTTAAAAATCTTTTGATCTGAAGGCGTATGCTTAAATGTTTGAAATTAGTTTTGTAGACAAAAATATAATTGTTACGCCATATTAATTTAATTACAAAACTAAAATTGTATTTAAGTTTTTGAAATGGATGACTTGGGCCAAATAATAAAGAAAAGCAGCCACTAAGTGCCCAGCATATTGATGGGAACTCCTGTCAAGAGTACATTTCTGCAAAATCTAGGCAAAGCGTGGCCAATTTGAAGATGCTAAAATAACATATTTTTTATTTAATTAGATTTTTTTTTTGTCACAACATAATTCCCATAATTCCATTTCTTTTATTCCATAGTTGTGATGACTTTACTATTATTCTAAAATGTGGAAAAAATAAAATAATAAAGAATCAGTGTGACTCTAAAGTTTTGAATGGTAGTGTATATATATTCTTGTTGCACTCTAATCTGTCTGGGATACTATTATTCTGATGCAAGTGAAACTTTGTTATGCGACTCTTTTCACACTACTGCCTCTTTAAGATGAATCGCTTATGATGTATAAATCGTCTGCCAAATGGCTAAATGTAAACGTTAAATATTAGACAGAGCATTACTTACTTGGACTCACTGTAAGGAAAGTTTAGGGGTGATTAAACAATTGCACTTTCCCTAAAATCCTGATAACTTTCATGGGTCCACTTATTTTCACCCTCATAATTTGACATATTTGTTATGTTTTTTTGTTGTTGTTGTTTTGTGGTGCATCACATGTATCACTTGCACTTCAGTATGTTGGGTTTAGAACTTTACCATTTTTGTTGTAGCCAAAATTTCCCTTGACTCTTCAGGTACAATGTGTGCAGTCTAATAAAAGATCTGCCCTTGTTAGCACAGACTTTAACCTTTCCTCTCTCGGATCCTGTTGGTGGTCCTTCCCCTCTGTAAGGTTTTAATTTAACAGTGTGTTAGTGTGTCTGCAGTAGCCAATATGTTGGAAAAGCTACATTTCACATATGTTGGTCTGAGAACTCATCATGGCACTACTATTATGTTGCTAAAGATTTAATAGATATTTTTGGACAAACATAAACATTATAGAGGAGACTGGAGTTAGCTGTTACACAGGGAAGCTACCTAAAGGGGTATATCTAAAGTATCTCTTGTGTTTTGAGTAATTAGTCCAAATGCAAAATATCTAACAGTGGTTTAGGTTGCGAATGCCTAGTTTGAAACCGTTCCTGTTCCAATGCGATCACAGTAAAACCACACTGGCATTTGGAAAGAGTCAATTATATTGTAAAAATAGATTTAAACCACATGATTAAACTTTGGAACAGATTGTCACATTAACATCAGGTCAAGTTCTCACATGTTTTGTATGATGGAATTAATACCAGTATTAATACTTTATACTAATTTATGTTAGCCAAAAGAGATGGTTTGATATAATTGTATGTTACCTGCTGTTTTGCATAAAGCTATTAAATAGCTATTAAACTGTATATACATTACATTTTAAACACAGATAGTTATGTTGCAAAAGATGGTGTTCCCAGAATGCACTGGATTTGAATAATAAATTAGCTTGTATGGTTTCACTGTTTACACGTTTATTTATACTGTTTTTATTGTTGATTTGGCTGTTATGTTCAGTAACTTCTTGTCTTGTTAAGACTGAAGTTGATTTCCAACACAAAATTACCAGTTTCATGATAAAAAAAAACTACTTTTTGACTGGTACTGTCATCATGTTTTGTGCATCGAGTTTTGAGGTCTGCTTGTGCAGATAAGTAGTGTGATCATGTAGGTGATCTTGGCCTCCTCCGAGGAAAAGGCTGATGGCAGACCAAAAACCAAGGAACACTGAGAGAGGAATGAGCAGCAATACTTAGGATCACCTTCATATAGTGGTGGGGGATTCTTCAAACGAGATTCTGAGCCTGGAGAAATTTTGTGAGGTAAAGAGGGCGCTGCTGCTGTGGTGGGAGGTGCTGGAGAGGCTATCTGGAGACGGTTCAGTTGACCAGAAAGCTGTGTAAACCGAGAAGCCATCTCCTCCATCACCTGGTTAGAGGAACTGAGGATCTCCTCGTGATGAACCAAGAGAATACATTGCTGTAAAAGGGGAGTTTCCACATCCTCTGGATCCAGGGGTCCATGTGAGCCAGATTGTAATGTTAGATATAATCAAAGGCAGACTTGGCTGACTGAGAAGAAATAAAAGTTTTTATTAAAGAGTCAAGTTAATGAATTAAGCAGTGGAATGGAGGTAGAATACAATGCAGGACCAAAGCAGGAAGATGATGACTGCAGCGTGAATAGTGATGACTCCAACGGTGAGCCAGAGAGGGGTGACAATGGAGGTAAGTCTGGGAGAGAGGTTCGGTGTGATCCCTGTGGAGTGTTGGATCTGACTGCAGAAAATGAGAGGTAAGTACAACCCCACAGACAAGGATGCTGTAAGGCACAGGCAAATCCAGCAGGAGAGGTGAGTAGGCAGGCTGCTGACAGGACTTGAGGAGAGTTTCTGGGATGGCAGAAGAGAACAAACCCAGACCAACAGGAACAGACAGGAGCTAGACTGTACAGTAGAACAGCACAAGACAATCTGCCAAAGGACAGCACACACAAAGGAGTTAAATAGGCAAGAGAGGCAATAAACTAACCAGGAATAGGTGACACAAATTAAGCCATAAGCAGCACAGCCACTGCCCCTACAGGGAAACCGTGTGCTAGTTGCCAGCACATGGCCAAACAAACAATGAAACAGAAGGAATATAGGGAACATGCAGAGACCAAATCGATCAGCTACCAATCCTAACAGTACCCCCCTCTCTAGGAGCGCCACCTGGCACTCCCAGGTGGGATGACCCTCGACGATGGAGGAATTTGTCAATGAGGGACTGATCAAGAATGTCCCAAGTGGGACCCAACATCTCTCCTCCGGTCCATAACCCCAAGTCTCTTGTAGAAATACAAACTTTCTGGCCTACAACATAAGCTGGAGGAATGGAACAACGTGAATCTGCTAGGGGCTTGGTATGTTGCCCGGCCTGGATGAGAGCCTGCTTAGCCCACCTCCAGGTCCATCGACTGCGGATGAAAGATTGGACAGAGGGCACCGAGGCCTGCAGCTCCTGGGAAGGGAATAGAGATAGCTGGTAACCAAAACACCACTGGAAGAGGGACAGCCCTGCAGATGACACCAGTAAAGTGTTATAAGCGTACTCAACCCAGGTTAGCTGCTGACTCCAGGAGATAGGATTCTGAGAGGCCAAGCAGCGGAGCATCCTGCCCAAGTCCTGGTTAGCCCACTCGGTCTGACCATTAGACTGGGGATGAAACCCAGACGAGAGGTTAACGGTCACACCCAACTGCCGACAAAACTCCTTCTAAAAGTGAGAGATGAACTGCGGTCCCCTGTTGGAGACCACGTCAACTGGAAGGCCATGAATACGGAAGACGAGATCCACAACAGCGACCGCCATCTCCCAAGCAAAGGGCAATTTCAGAATGGGAATATCTTGCAACCACTGGAGGACTGTGGACCGAACTGACTCAGGAACAAATAGCAGACGCTCCGGGCACCCCTCTGCACGGTAACCGACCTGAGCGCTCTCTTAACCCAGGTCTTGACCACCCAAGAAACTGCAGCCGCCTCTTTTTCCTTTGGGATAATGGTGTCAGGAGTGGTCGAGTACCCAGAATCCTGGAGTATGCGTGTGAGCGCATCAGGCTTACCATTCCTGGAGCCAGGTCAGTAGGAGAGGGTGATCAAACCGCCCAAAGAATGCCCAACAAGCCTGCCGGGAGTTCAGTCTTTTGTCCGATTGAATGTACGGAGAGATTTTTGTGGTCGGTCCAGACTACAAATAGTTCTTTAGCACCCTATAGCCAGTGACGCCACTCCTCCAGGGCCAGCTTCACCGCCAACAACTTCTTGTTACCGATGTCATGGTTCCATTCTGCCTGCGACAACCGTGGTAAAAATGTACAGGGGTGAATCTTTCTGTCTTTGGGGAAATACTGTGATAGAACCGCCCTAACCCCTACCTCAGACGTGTCAACCTCCACCACAAATGGCAAATCTGGATCAGGCATGGTAAGAATAGGTGCAGACTCAAACAAACACTTAAGCTTGTCAAATGCCACATGAGCCTGCAGTGACCAGCTGAACATGATCTTGGTGGAGGTTAAACCTGTCAGAGGAGCAGTCACCTGCTTGGTTCTTATTAAACCACCAGTACAATTTGGCAAACCCCAGAAATATATACAGGGCCTAACGAGAATCTGGGGTTGCCCAACCTGAAATGGCTCTTACCTTGACAGGATCAACACAGATTCCCCCTGAAGAAATGACAAAACCCAGGAACACAATAGAATGTGCATGGAACTGACACTTCTCTGCCTTGACAAAGCTATGATTCTCTAACAGCCTATGCAAGACCTGGTGGACATGTCGGATGTGTACCTGGAGAGACTGGGAGAAGATCAGTAAATCATCCAGATACTCAAAGACAAACCTATTGACCATATCCCTCAAAATATCATTAACCAGGGCCTGGAACGACATCACCCGGTACTCAAAGTGGCCTGGGGGGTGTTAAAGGCTGTCTTCCACTCATCCCCTCCTTTATGAAGACAAGAGTATATGTATTGCAGTGGCCCAACTTTGTAAAGACCTTGCAACAACTCAAAGGCCGACGACATCAAAGGTAATGGGTACCTGCTCTTAACAGTGGGACATGCGGGGATGGATGAGGCCAGCTGCTAGAGAATCATTAATGTACTTCTCCATGTCCTCACGTTCTGGTGCTAACAAGGAGTACAATCGGCCCTGAGGAGGAGAGACACCTGACAGGAGGTCAATAGCACAGTCATATGGGCAATGCGAAGGTCATGGTACTCAGCTGTAATGCCAGGCAGATCCATTGGCTCATACTGAAACACAGAAGGGGAAACAGAGACAGGAGACGGAGCCAATCCCAGACAAACGTGTGGCAAAAGGGACTCCAAGAAACAATAGTACCATTACCCAATTAATATGAGGATTGTGTTTCACCAACCAGGTGTGCTCCAACACCAGGTGAGTGAAAGGGGATCTGATAGGTAAAACACAATTTCCACCTCATGATTGCCCAAAATAAACACATTTTGTTTATCTAAAAACATGTCCTCCATGACGATAGCATCAACAGAACACAACACAAAACAGAGAACAGAATTTACTAAACATGTCTGAAGAGTTTGTAGTTGAAGAATTTATGCCTTTCTATGCACAGCCGTGTTTTTTTTTAACCGGAGTCCTCAGTCAAACAGAGAGATGGAGTAGGCGGGAATGTCTGTCACCTCTTCTACATTTTGAACCAGTGAGTATTTCTGACAGACCTGAGAAGAGTGAGACCTCTGTAAAAAAAATAGGTAGGTATAGGCACAGATTACAGTTTAATGGCGTTTTAATGGAGTTTCCTGCACGATGCCAAAAATAGAAAACAAGTGATTGATAGAATGTACTGTCCCTCAGCACTGATGGTGTGGACAAAATACATTTTTTATCACGTGTCGTTTGCCATCAGGTTAGGACATGGTGTGACTGTGGCAGCCTGTATCTTTGTCTATGTTTCTATTTGATTTCCAAGTACTCTGTTCAAAACAATAAGGCTGGGCATAGAAATGCATTAATTCTTCGACTACAAACTCTTCAGACATGTTTAAAAAGTTCTGTTCTCTAGTTTTTGTGCTGCTGGGTTGTGATCTTTTCTCACTATCCTGTTTTTAGATAAACAAAACAAATGTTTGCTTAAACGTGAACTGTTGCTATCGTGCCCTATCATGAACGCTATACAGGAGATCAACGGTCAGTCAACAGTTTCACTAAATAATAAATGTATTTCGTTATAATACAATAACACATTTGATTTTGGTTTGTTACATACAAAACCTTGTTTTATGCTTTCATAACCATCATAAATCTCATGGAATAATTTATTAGACTTCTGAATTATACTTGTGTCCTTTGAAGCTTGAAGATATAGTCACCATAAACTACCATTGTATGACATCACTAAGCACATTTATTTTATTATTTTTTCAAATTTTGAAAAAAGAAAGTCATATAGGGCTATAACCACACAGGAGTGAGTATTAATTCATGGGCGAACTATCCCTTTAAGCTTCCCTATGAAAGGCTTCCATTTGTCATGCTCAAAATGTGAAATGTTTCAATAAAAATTTAATTGAAATTTTAGTAATTGTACATCAGATTTGAAAGCAAAAGTTACATATTAAATGAAATATTTAAGTTAAATTTACTTTGTATTATGTCATGGAGATATGTACATTTTACTTAATTTTTTACCATTAAAATTTACTGTGTGCAAAGAAAACTTAAATAAAACTTAAGTAAATTTTTTCAGTGTATAACAACACTATCGATTGTTTGCCGTCACCTGTGAATAAACGATGGAACAAAAATAAAAACGCAAAAAATTAATATGGCCTACCATACACACATACACACACACACACACACACACACACACACACACACACACACACACTTGTTGGTATGCCTATCATTATGAGGACTTTCCATAGACATAATGATTTTTATACTACAGATTCTATCCCCTAAACCTAACACAACTCCTAAACCTAACCCTCACAGAAAACGTTCTGCATTTTTATATTTTCAAGAAAAGTTTCAAATAAAAAGTTTTTTTTTAGCTATTTAAATTATGGGGACACTAGAAATGTCCTCATGAACCACATTTTTAGCATAATACCCTTGTAAATACCAATTTGTAACCTAAAAAATTGTCCTTGTAAACCACATAAACATGCCCCCCCCCCCCCCCCACACACACACACACGCACGCACGCACACACACACAACACATGCACACACACAGACAGACATTAAAACATAGAAGAAAAGAACTTCTAAGCTCATGGTACTCAACAGGTGGTCCGCAAACCATTTTTTTTGTGGCCCGCGTGATGTTTTCTTCACATAAAATGATTGAATGTGCATGAATTTTTAGGGCTCAATTTTCTTTTACGGTAATTCTCAGTATTGATTAACTGCTGAACCATTATAGAGATTTTACTATTTATTTGTGCCGTTTTCTATTAAATTGTTAAATGATGCCAAATGATTTTTTATGCTTTTATCGTGTTTGAATCTTTTATGTATGTATTTATTGATGGATATATATTATTATTGATGGATATGTAAACTATGCTGAATTATTGTGTATTTTATGAATCCATTGTAATTTTATTTTAGATATTTTATTCGGGTGATGCTGAAATGTAGAAATGTTGCATATTGAGTCCACCCCAAGTTTCCCCCAACGGGGAAAATAAAGTACAATCTATTCCATTCCAAATTAAAGGCAAACGGATAAAAATACTGAATTAAACTACATATTCGCGATTATAAATCTGATTACATGAGTGTCAGTCTGCACGCGTGCATTGATAACAGTCTGCGCGTGCTCTCAGTCACTTTAAACATGCACGCGCCGGGTCGGGTCACAAACAGAGATATATGCTCGTCACAACAGTAATAACAGGAAAAAAAGTGTAATCCTGCAATAACGGAATCTTCTTCCAAATGCATTCATTTCATTTTTAGTGACTTGGAACTTACCTAAAATAACTCTGAAAAGTGTGTATGATGTCTGATGAAGTGCTTTAAGATCTATATATTAGATATAATGTCTAGTTTTGAGAGCACTGTATCTCTGGTGTGTGTGTGTGTGTGTGTGTGTGTGTGTGTGTGTGTGTGTGTGTTATCTAGGTGGCCAGTGTGTATGACAATCTTTGACATTGACAACACACTGTAAAAAATTCCTGTAAATTTACATGGAAATTTCATGTAATTTCATGTAATTTCATGTACATGTTGAAATTAACAGCCAAATGCTGTTTTGTCAGCTACAGTATAAAACTGTAATTTTACAGCTATATGCTGTAAAATTACAGTTTTATACTGTAACTGACAAAACGGTATTTAGCTGTTAATTTCAAAAACAGTAGCACACTGTATTTTTACGGTATGATGCTGGCAACCACAGCTGCCAGTAGTTTACCGTTTTTTTACAGGATTATTTTTTACAGTGCAGAACAGATCAACATTTCTATATATATAGCAAAATTGCCATAAGTGTTGCCACATATCTATATATGATGTTTTATTTTACTTGTGTTAATTACATGTGTCCATGATGTAGGCTAATAAATATCATTTATCATAGTCTGCTCGCCTCATTATTATAAAGTAATTCAAATATGTTAATAATAACAAACAAAAAAGTGGCCAAAGGGATCCTGCTTTCCGGGGCCGGCTTTCCAAAGTTGAGTACCCCTGCTCTAAACTTTTCGCGCCACACATATTCATTAGACGATTGATGACACGAGCCATTGGACGTTTATTAAAAGCATAGTTTTTTTTTTTTTTTTTTTTAAAGTATTATTGAGGTACTTCTGTTTTTGTGATGCTATAACTTACTGTACTCGATCCAAATCGGTGAAAGGGAACGAAATGGACTGTTTATTTGAGAAATGAAAGGCTAGGCTGTTTATCAATGGTGGGCTATTACTGAACATGAATGGGGAGCTGGAGATGAATGGAGACTTGCTGCTGTGAATTCTGTCATGGCGTATAGAGCAGGATGCGAGCTGTCCAAGGTACTGAGGCATTATCCACCGCTGATTAACAAAATTTCAACTGTTTTGAGCTATAGCACAGTTTAGGCTGAAACTTAACACGTTATTTAATATAACTTGAATTGAATCTGTTGTCATAATGACTATTGTGCATTTGCATTGCCTATACATTCTGGGTTTGAACATTAGCCATCACTCTCTTTTCAGATATTGCAGTGACTGCTTTTGCACATGCTGAATTATAGAGCCCTACCACTTGAAATATCCCGACAGCCATAAAACAGGACTGATGCGGACCCCTCTCGACACATGCTCATATGTGCCCGTTTGATGGGACACGGTGTCCATCCACGAGCCTGTTTTCAATGAGTGCGTGAGAACTGCTGTAGGCGAGTCGACAGGTAGAGAGAGATAGAAACAGAAACACAGAGAGAGAGAGAGAGAGAGAGAGAGAGAGAGAGAGAGAGGAAGGGAGGGAGTGAGTGAGTGTGAGGAAGCGCGAGAGGGAGGGAGGATAATGATGATGCCGGTGGAAAATGGCTGCTGCATCCTCGAGCTCATCCGAAACCATATGAAGTTGGACAGAGAAAGATAAGAAAATGAGAGCAGCGAGCACAAGGTGTGCGTGAAAGAGAGACTGTGTGTGTGTGTGTGTGCGCGCGCGCGTGTGTGTATGTGAGCGAGAGTGTGTGTGCGCGCTCGTGTGTGTATGTGAGTGTGTGAGAGAGAGAGAGAACGCGCGTGTGTGTGTGTGTGTGTGTGTTCGGTAAGAAGGGAAATAAAAAAGACGAGAGACCGGGGGGGCAGCCAGCTCGAAGCGGCGGGCAACACCGAGCCATGGAGGGCGAGTAAGTCCATGCATTTTTATCTGAAAATAAAAGAGACACATTGATTTGCAGCAGCTGTAATGGACTGTAAGATGGTCATGCGAGCAGCGAATGCGCTTACAACTGATGTTAGTTTCTCTAAAACACTAATACGCAGCTATGTCTCTCAACACTGTACACCATATTCTCCATATCCATCCAAACATTTGATGAATGACGCCTATGAACGGGCCTCGTTTGAACTACATGATATATAAACCACATTCAATGCCGTATGAAAGACAGAAAGGGTGTTCGTTGGGCTTTTTCCAGTACGCAGTAAGAAACACGGTTTTTTTTCTTTTTCTTTTTTTTTCTTGTCTCGATGATGATGTGTGGACGCTCCATGTATAACCACCAAATACATCCGTGAATTATAAAACGTGACGTTAAATGTGGCGAGTTTTCTGCCGTCTGGGTCGCATTGGCGGGATAGAGGCGGAGAGGGATGATTTTTATCAACGCGTCTCGAGTTTCATTATGATTTTTAAAGCCAAACTTTATGAATGAAATGTGATTTTTTTTCCCTTACCCCCTCCTCCTCTCTCCTCTTCCTCTTCTCATGTCTCCCCTCCCCCCAGCGCTTCTCTTCTTCTTCCATATCCTCCTTTCACCCACTCATCTCTCCTTTGAATTTACCGTGCTAGCATGTATATGCGATTTATTGTATTCATTCATAAAACAACGGGGACGGGATGAACGAATGAGTGCGCGAGATCGTGTGTTGATCAGACGATATGGTGCTGGAGGACTCAGTGACTTACAGTGTCGTGTAAAATAATTAAAAATGGACCTCTGAATCAAAATGGATGTGATTTCGTAGCGTTTATTGTTAATGGAGCTTGCTGGACTGGGAAACAGCTATGAGGGGCCTTGTATGGCGAATGGGCGCGTTCATTGATACATCTCAGGGAGGAATATAACTCTTCATCCTCCACCCTCTCCCTCATCATCTCCACACATTTCATCTCCCTCAAGCCATTCATTTATTTTCGATTTCGTTGTTTGTGCTAGCCGCATATATGCAGCCATTATGTCCTTCGTGGGTTTAGCTATTCAGATGTTAATATATAATATCTATATTTACAAGGACTTTTCCGCATAAATGAGCGATGGCTGTAAACGCGTTTAGTCCGTGTGCGTGCTGAAAGTGATTAGATTTTCCTCGCCCACGTGACCGTCCATTAAAAAATCAATCGCGCCGTTTCTTCTCATTGTTACAATCGTGCTTCACTGCTTACATATTCTGGCCGGAAACTATAGTTTATATAATACATAAAGACAATATTTAGGAGGGAATATTTAAGAGAGTATTAATACCACTATAAACCAGTCCTCACCACCACACCATCGTGTCTCAATAAAATCAAACGGAATTCTCCTGTATCATGCGACAAGTTACGATAGATTCCAAATATCAGTATTTGTTTTTAAACCAGGCATTAATCTCCCCATTATCTGTCAGATATAACTAAAATAGGTGTCTAGTGTTACACCTGTTTCTGTAAAAAGCCTGAGGCGAGCGGTCCGTCCCTGTTTAGCCAATCAGAGATCCTCTCTGCCTGTCAATCATTTTGCACGTTTAGGCTTGGTAGCATTGGGTTGGCTGACATGTGTTTTGAGGGCGGGGTTTCGAGAGACGGTGTGAAGATGAAGACGGTTTAATTTAGTGGCAAACTCGGGCAGAAGTTATCAAAACCTTTACCCTTTTAAACGTGTACTTCCTTGAAGCAAATACTGGTTCAATGCAAAAAAGTCTTTCATCAAAATTTAATAAATGCTTTGCCTCTGACACAACTTTCCATTTTGGCTGAAATCATGATGGTCGGACTGGAAAAATAGCCAAACATGTTTCATCCTTTACTCTTCAACCCAATCCGATCTCATAAGTAGACATACGATTTTGTACGAGTCAGAGAAATCATATGAAATCGTATGAATTTGTACGATTTGTAGACGTGCAAAAACCCGGATGTGTGATGTGGAAGTAAGCGAATGTTTCGTTACCAACTCGACGATTTTGCCATCTTGCACAAATCGTACTCATAATTGTATACATACGTGTCTGCTGCTACTAGTCTGGACCACCACATGAAACTAGATAGAAAAGTTGTGTTATTGGCTGCTTCCATCCCAAAACCCCTGATTTTTGTTACTTTTATGGAGGTTGTGGTTGTGTTTGAGGCGTTTAAGGATTTCTGAGGCAACATGAAATGGGATTTGCTCAAGCTGGTATGAAATGTGAATCAATATGAAATGAACATTATTTACATTCGTAATGCACGTTCCTGGTCTTGTTGTGCACAATTTATCTGTGCATTTTTGATTTTTTTTCTCCAAATAATGAAAATGTCTGGCTTTGTAATCTTTTAGTAAAATGTAATATCTTGGGGCTTCCTCTGAAACAATTTTCCTTTTCGGGTGACATTACAAATGCCTTTTTTCCCCCCCCAACTACATGCCACCATTCTGCCATGTAATGCCCACTTTTCTACTCTTCGCAGTCCAATCAATCACAAAATATGGAATTAAAAACTGTTGCGAACATAATTTTCATTGACTATTATGTATATACTATTGGATATTGCAATATGTCAATTATGGTACATCCTTTAAACAGTTTTACACTATAAACAGATTTTCTCATTTTAATTCCTTTATTTTTAGGGCTATTTTGATATTGTCTTCGGATTAAATACATCTTCTCTATGAATAGATGTATTTTTCTGCTTTAATTGCCATTGTCTCACAGGTTGTGCCTCTCTCCACTCCCTTGTTCCCTATGGCGTCAATAACATGAGGGCCTTGATGCACTAAACATTGTTTATGTGTTAATTATGAGTTGTACATTTAAACATATCTGGTATTAATGAACAACTTTGCTGCATAACACGCCACTGTGCATCTTCGTTGTATCTGTTATTTTTAATTATGTAATATGCACATGTTCTGCCATTTGTATTAATCAAAACAGATAATGTATATTGTACATATATAATGTCATTCAAACGGTAAAGAAATACAATAAAGCATGGCACCAAATGCTTATTATATAAATGTTTGTACCTCAGTACAAAATTATTGATTATAAATTAATAAACAAAACAAAAATGGATGCAGTGGAATCTTTTAAGCCTTCTAATAACTCTAGTTTGTGTATAATACTTAAACGTTGCAGGAATGTTTCCCTTTCATGCACCTTAGGGATGATAATTACAAACAAAATCTCATTCAAAGACAGAAAAATTAGGTTTTGTCTTCATACATTTATAATTGCGCTCGTCATTTGACGACTTGAGAGACTTAAGAAGACATGACAAAGTTTTCATTAAGTGAATATAGAGAGCAGCGATTTTAATTGTTTCTTACGGTGCATTCTGGGAATTTTTAGGGGGCAAACATTTCAGTCCACTGGATTTTGACAATGGTACAGCCCGAGAAATGGCTGCGCAGTACAAGGGAGCGGACTGAGACACACCCACAGTCTATGCTTCTGTGTGTTTGTGCTCAGCTGGCAAGTGCACTCACTCCTTTTACTCCCCTAACAGTGTACGTGTCCGAGCGGTGGTGATGACACGTGACGATTCTAGTGGTGGCTGGGTGCCCCTTGGTGGTGGCGGCCTCAGTCACGTGATCATTTGTAAGGGGCGGAGTTCTGAAGGTCGTGGGCGAAGAGAGTACGTCATACGTGGTGAACGGCTACGCGATCGAGCAGTGAGTGTGTGCGTGTGTGTTCATGCCTGTCTTTGAGTGCACTGATGTTTCTTCAGCCTGACAGTCCCGGCATATACCCTTATGTTGTCCATCAGTTTTGGTAGTGTTGTGGTCACCCGCAAGTACCTGAGTCTCTTTCTCCATGTAGCCTGTGCTGGAATGCACCATTCAAAAGGCTATGGTCTATAACAAGGTGAACCCCATCTTCCATCACTGGCGTGTGGAGGAGAAGAAGTTTGGCCTGACCTTCCAGAGTCCAGCTGACGCCATCTCCTTTGAGAGGGGGCTTCAAAGTGTCCTTGAGAAGCTGGACAGAGGTACAATAGCAGCAATAGATACTGAGCAGGAAAATGGAGATATAAAGACATGCATGTTTTTTTAAATAAAGAATGTTTCAGTCAGTTTTAAAAGGGTCATGAGGAATCAAAAAGATAAAAGAGCTTCATTTAATATCAAATGGTAACTTTCAAAATACAAAACTTTCTTCCCAGTCAAAAAGAGCATTTATTGAAACTAAGCTGCAAAATCGTCTTTCTGAAGTCGAGACAGATGAATACTTTAACTCAGTAAATGTCAGTGAAGCCTACTGATTGATCATAAACTTGACCCAACCAGTCATGTTGAGGTAATAAGGAATACGCCGTATAGACACTATTATTAATAAGCACCATAGGAATTTAACCACCAGAATTAGACATAAATATGTGAGAAGTTCATCAAACCTTGCTATAATAATGGCTGTGTGTAGCACCTACCGCTCTTCATATCCTTCTGAAGGATCACAGCATTAGGAAAGAGTGGCTGTTTGTAAAGTTAATTTTAAAAAGATTTAACAAGACCATTTCAGTCCAAGTAACCATTTATGCGAGCCTAATTTCATGAAATGTACATGACTGTTGCAACATTCTTGTAAAATGATATTACGTGGTTCTTTACACGTTTCCCAGAAGTTCCAATGTGAAATGTCCACTGTGTCATGTTTTCTCCCAAACATATACGGTTTATAAGTGTAATGTTCTATAGTTTTAAATCAACAAAACCTACCTTCCTACCCTAAGCCTAAACAATACAGATGGTGTCGTAAAAAGCAAACAAGTAAAGCACAATTGCTGAAGAAACCACGTCATTTTGAGGTGCTTCTATGATACTTTCGGCTTGTGTGTCAACTCGCACTTGGGAATTCCTTAGGACTCCAATCCGGGTGCTTTGCATCACAAGTGCAACACTCTGTCAGTTTAGCTACCGTGATTCTATGAGAACAGGTTGGTATATGCAGCACATTTTGTTTTAGAAATCTGTCACAATGTAACCAGGTTTTGCAAAGTGGATGTTAAAGAAAACCATACTGCCCTACAAAACAAAAAGGCAGTAACTGCATTTTTGGTCAAAAATGAGTTATTATCATTTTCATGACATTCAAGGCATCCTTTGTTATGTGATAAAACATTTTATCTCAAATGTGTGTCGTTTTGGAGAAAAATGGTAGTCGTTTGTACAGTAACTGCAAAAAGCCCTGACAGGATAACTTTAAAGTCATTTTTCTCAGTTCTGCACTCTGTGTAGTTACTGCCTTTTTGCTTTGTAGGGCAGCATAGTGAACCTGCCAGGGGTTGGTCTTAGCTTACCAAAACACTGTTGCTCATTTAATAAGCGAAGACGGTGTTTCTTAAATGCACAGTAGCAAAAAACAGCCTCATTAACTGTAAGGATTAGAGAAAGAGTGGAAAATTGTTTTGGAAAACAAAATTTTTGCAGAAAAAAAACTTTACTATAATTATAATTTAAAATGATATGACCCTTTTAATGTTGAACAACCCTGTGGTTATGCCCATTAAATGGAAAAGGATACAGCTTCAGGTAGTGCTCTAAAAAGGGGCAGGAGCTAAAAACCGCCCCTAAACTAACCATTTCCATAACCTTAACCGTGATTGGACTCCCATTTTTGGAGTTGGTGCAAACCCCTTTTGGTGTAACCACGCCCCTTCTTGTGTAACCATGCCCCATTTGGGAGATTTTGCCCCCATTTGGAGGTTTCTGGCCTCCAGCTACACCTACTTGATTAAATGGGCCGAAATAATAAAGATAATGAAGACAAGGATATTACTAATGTCCTATGCAATCTGATGTATGATCCCATTCTCTTTTTGAGATGTTGTATGTTTGAGATGTTTTCATGACAATAGAGACATAGAGAAATGTATGTCTCATTTGTCTCATTTTCACCATTTCCTGCAGGATCTGACTCACCATCCTCCTCGACACCTGAAGAGGGCGATACTGAGGATGACGGTCAAGCAGTGAGTGTTTTTATCACATCAAAGTGCTGCAAAGTGTTTGGTTCATTTGTGTTTGAGATTTAAAGTGCATTCTGAAACTAAGTATTCAGACCTTGTCATTTTTTTCACATTTTGTTATTTTGCATCCTTATGCTAAAATGCTTTAAAAAATCTACACTCCATACCCCATAATGACAAAGCAAAAAAAAATATTATTGATTACTTCACAAATTTATAAAAAATAAAAAACTGAAATATAACATTGACATAAGAATTCAGATCCTTTGCTATGACAATTGAAACTTAGCTCAAGTCCATCCCATTTCTCTGGATCATCTTTGAGATTTTTCTACACTTTGATTGGAGTCCACCTGTGCCAAATTCAATTGATTGGACATGATCACAGCTGAAAATGCATATCAGAGCAAAAACCAAACCATGAGGTCAAAGGAACTTCCTGCAGAGCTCAAAGACAGGATTGTGTCGAGGCACAGATCTGGGGAAGGCTACAAAAAAATTCAGCTGCATTGAAGGTTCCCAAGAACACAGTGGCCTCCGTAATTCTTAAATGGAAGATGTTTGAACAACCAGGACTCTTCTTAGAGCTGGCCACCTGTCTGAAATGAGCAATCGGGGGGAAAGGGCTTTGAAAGAGAGGCGAACAAGAACCCGATGGTCACTCTGAGCTCCAGAGGTCATGTGTGGAGATGGGAGAAACTTGCAGCAGGACAACCATCAGAGCAACACTCCGATGACGAATCTGGGCTTTATGGCAGAGTGGCTAGACAGAAGCCTCTCCTTCGTGTAAGACACATAAAAAAACACCTGAAGGACTCATGCTGTGAGAAACAAGATTCTCTGGTCTCATGAAATTTTGCCTAAATTCTAAGCATCATGTCTATAGAAACCAGGCACCGCTCATCACCTGCACAAAACCATCCCAACGGTGAAGCATGGTGGTGATAGCATCATGCTGTGGGGGTGTATTTCAGCGGCAGGGACTTGGGGACTGGTCAGGGTTGAAGGAAGGCTGAACACAGTAAAATACAGAGACATCCTTAATGAAAACCTGGTCCAGAGCACTCAGGACCTCAGACTGGGCCGAAGGTTCACCTTCCAACAGAACAATGACCCTAAGCACACAGCCAAGACAACACAAGAGTGACTTAGAGACAACTACTTATGTCAATGTGATATTTCAGTTTTTTCTTTTAATAAATTTGCAAAGTTATCAACAATGTGGATTTTGCTTAACGAATGGGATATGGAGTGTATATTGATGTGAACAAAATAAAATAATTTAAAGCATTTTAGCATAAGGCTGCAACATAACAAAATGTTGGGGTCTGAATACTTTCTGAATGCACTGAACTTTGTTCTCAGATACCCTCAAATTATGAAGTTAATATAAAAAATGAACTCCATTTGCTTTCTTAAAAGATGTTACTGTTCTTATTGTGCATGATAAATCTGTGCATGTTATTCCAAAGAAAAAATCTTTGTGTTTCAAAACTTGCTCCACCTGAAATGATTTTCCTTTTTGGTTGATTTCACCTAGGCCATGCATACTGTTAATATTAATATTAACCACTAGGCAAAAAGCTATTTATTTTAGGCTACTGTTGGAAGGTAACGCAGCCCTTTAAAAGTCTTGTTGTAATTTAAAGGTGCTGTAAGAGATTTTTTAATGTAATGAAATGCAGAAAATGTTCCTACATTCTGAAATACAGTATATAATTAAAATAAGTGTCCTGAGATATCTCACTGGTCTCTATGACTAGTAGACTGTCGAAACAGCAAACAAAAATCAGCGGGCCGCTGTTATTCTTTTATAAGCCAATCAGAAGACCTCAGATTCATAAGAGTTGAAGGCACTATTTTGCTACTTTTGTATTTGAAAACTGTGAGAAGGCACACTGCTGCTCTTCTGCTCTGTGACGGTCTCAATGGTACAACTTGGGGTTGGGTAATATGACGATATACAGTATATCGTGGCAATAAAAAAAGTGTCAATTGATAGAGATTTTGCTATATCATGTACATTGCGATATGTAAATATTCTCTTGCGCGGCACGTGCGCATCTATCAGTGGGCAGGGCTTCATGGGACACTGAGATAATGGAAAAATTGTCCTTCAGATAATCAAATATTCTCTATAGATGATTTAAATCATTTAGAATCTAATGAAGTGTTTATTTTCGTTGGATATTTTTTTAAAGGTATGAATTATTTTCTTCCCACTTTTTGTTTGTTTGTGGATAAAATCAAATCCCACCCTACACGTTTTTCTCATTGAATATTGTTTTTGACTCCGAAATACATAAATTGGGTTGTGAATTTCATTTCATTTTGACTTTAAACTAAAAGTGCTTAATTCAGATGGATTAAGAATCAACAAAACAATCCAAACCACAACAATCATCATTACTACATGATCACCCTATTTCCTCCATTTTGTCTCATGTTGTCCTGTGCCTGCCACTCCCAAACCTGTGTGTGATGGTGTTAATGCTGCCTTCAAATCTTCCATGGAAGCTCCTACTTACGATTTCAGAAAATTCAGTACGCATCCAAGCAGTGGTTGATTTGTAAGACAATTTCAAAGAGGATGGTGATCAAACAAACAAATAAAAAAAATGTATGGGTCATTGACAAATAAGGTTGTCTGAGGAGATGAAAATAAAAAATCTTTATAAAAAAATCTAGTTTAAATTAAAACACGTGTTAGAAATGTAATCTTTGTGTTCAACCTGGACTCATACATTTTGGAAAAAACCTTTACAGCATAATTTTCTACAAAATGTTTTAAAATGTTGTGTCATGTGGTCTAACCATAGAGTAAAAGGTAATATAATACTTTCTTTGCATGGCACACAAAAAGTAGATAAACTAAATTGCACAGTCAACATACACCATTACATCTTATTATAACGTATACCATTTTGCTTCCACAATGATTCTTTAACTGATCATTAAAAATCCAGAGTTTTTAATACTGGTTGTTACCACTATCATTCCAACATGACATGAAGGCAGCATTAGATGCATCCTGTTAGCCTCAGCATTAGGTGGTTCTGCATGTTTGATGACTTGCAGTCTGTCTCAGTCTCATACAGGGAGTGAGTCGTCATCCAATAGCAGAAAAGAGATGCTTCCCAAACCCATCACCATTGTGACCAGTGAGTCCTCCTCGACCTGTTTTGTGCGCTCCACAGAGGAGTTTGCGTATGGAACAGGCCATGCTGTTACAACACAGACCCCAGCCCAGGTAAACTATTTCCCTTGTTTTCATATATTTCTATAAAATTGACATACCTGTCATTCATCATACTTTATATGTTTTATGTTTATTAATTACTTGTCTAATTTACTGATGCTTTCTGCTAGCAATAGGAACACTCTCAGCTCGATTTAACAGATCTTACTATGTTTTAAGGTGAAGTGTGTAATTTATGCACCACTAAGTTCACCAATTGACCAATCGGAATTGCTAAAATCTTCCATTGGTTGGTCAAACACACTAAACTCACACCATTGGTTGAGTAAATGTTGCTCTGTCGGGCAAACAAACATAAGCTGCGTCCCAAATGATGCACTACACACTGTGCAATTACACTATGTACCAGCAATTTAGTGTATGAATTTACGAAGGGTAGAATCATCTTAAATTGAGCTTTAACATTTTTTTCTCAACACGGAAGTATTCAACCTCAGATAGCCAACCTCAGTCTAAAACTTATATATCAAATTAATAACATAATGAGATAGCATGGGTTAATGGGAAGCATTCAACCCAAATTTGTAAGGTGCTGCCTTCACAGAAGTTTTGTTACTTGTCAGATTCACAATTACTTACAATTGTTTTATCAGACTAGCATCGAGGCCAACTGACCCTGTCCTGTTGTCTACATAGGACAAGTCTCAACCACAGAGTGCAAGAAGTTTCCAATATTCCACACTCGGTTTTTGTGTGTAATTGTTTTGGTTAAATAAGTACAGTACATCATTTGGGTCTGTGGCCAAAGATTGGCCAAATCGATGCCCTACGCCAGTGGTTCTCAACCTTTTTTTGATGAATGCCCCCCTAATAATAAAAGTGACATTGTTCATATATTTAAAAAATAAGTGAAATGTCAATAATATTGCATATTTTGTCCCACTGAAATGCTCATTCTACATTACAGAATTGATTTTATGTTAGATGCAGATGTAAATTTACTTGTATCAACAACAGTAAGGCAGTGGCGGCCTATGCATTTTAAGTCTAGGCCTGCAGTGCAATTCATGCCATTAAGAAAACACAGTTTCAAAATTAACACATTATGTGGCAGTCAACTAATAATACCAATTGACATTTTAAAAATATGTCCATGCACAGACCACACCCACAAGAACAAATAAATCAATCTGATTGGCTTATGAATCTGACTTTAGATGTCTATTCACTTACACTGTTGAGGAATTCTGTAGAAATTCTGAAGACCTGACGGGGTGGAGCTCAGAATCATACGATTTGTGAAACAGTTGTCACACTTTGGTTGTAAGCATCGAGGAATAAATTCTGATTGAATAAACTTTTTTTTTTGCTATTTGTTTGTAGATGAATTAGGAGTGAAAAGCGACTGTAAATACATAGGCAAAAAGGTCAATGACAATGAAAGGATGAAAAAATATGTATTTATTAGGCATGTTAGTCCAGCAGAGAAGGCTTTGCTGGCCCTGAGAAATCGCCACTGCAGTAAGGTTATCTAACATCTACAAAAAGTAAACCAGTTATTTTTTCTTACACTCAAACTAAAATATTTGAGCAGTTACACATTTCTATATCATAAAAAAAAAATAATCGGATAAACTAAATACGAGGAGATTGTCTGTGATTTCTGTGACTGGTAACGTATAACGTGCAAGTAAGGGCAGCTGGTGGAGTTTCTGGTGAAAGACCCCCCCGAGGAGTTGGTGTACTGATCCGGGTAATTGTGATCTTTTTCTTGGTACATTTTCAGTATTCATTCTACTTACCTGCTGAAGTGTGCGATTTGGGACACAGCTAGCAGCTAATCAACCTATGGATTACTTAGAATTGACTTTGTATATAAGGCTGGGATAGGAGAAAATATTTAGCCTGGGGCTGCTTATTATTGATCTTAGTGGCAAAACTGTAAGAAAAAGCCATGCTGGGATTTCTATAGTATAGAGACTCTGTTGAAAATTGCAATGACAGAATTTTCCTCCTCATCTCACTACAGATCCACACCCGACCTGCCCAGCACCAGCTCACCCAAGTTACAGCAGTGTTGAACCCTCCAGCACCTCCTCCACCGCCTCCAGCTCCCCCAACTCCTCCCATAGTGCCCCCGCCTGCCTCTCCCCTCTCTCCACTCTCACCCACCATCTCCCTGCTGGAGGAGGGTGACCTCCGCAGTCTTGACCCATGCAAAGACCTATGGGGTACACGCGGATATGAGGACTACCGACGCGCCGGTGTTACACGGACCAAGGTGGGGGGGCTGACGGGGGGCGTGGTCGTGGGAGCAGGCCAGGACAAGACAGAGCTTTGTGTGGTGCGCTTTGAGAAAGAACTGGCCGGCGTAGGCACCACAGACTGCGAGGTCACCGTCATGCTGGACACCAAAGGTCACTCTTCGCCCACTTGCATGCCCAACGCTGTGCCCGGGGTGCCCTCTGCCGGCAGCTCCCCACAGGAGACGGGCAAAGGCTCGCCCTCTCCATGCTGCATCCACACCTCGCTCGCCACGGCCCGCTCTCGGACTCGCAAGCGAGGGGGCGGCGGAAGCAGCGCAGGAGGGGAAGCCATCTCGCCCGACGACGACAGCTCCTGCCCTCAAGGCTCGTCCTCCTGCTCGTCACGCTGCGTGTACTGCCGTTCTGTCTTCAGCGCCTCCGAGAACGGACGAGGCCGCTGCCGGGACGCTCCCGACCCGGCGCTACACTGCCTGCGCCAGTGGACATGCGTGTGGTGCGCAGAGAGCCTGCTCTACCACTGCATGTCGGACTCTGAGGGCGAGTTCTGGGAGCCGTGCTCGTGTGAGGACTCGATGGGAAGGCGGCCGCACCCGCTGTGCTGCGCCCGCTGGATGGCACTGCTGGCGCTGTCTCTTTTCGTGCCCTGCATTTGCTGCTATCTACCCCTGCACGCATGCCTGCGCTGTGGGGAGAGATGTGGCTGCTGCGGAGGAAAGCACAAGGCCGTGCGATGAGGCCTGATGGGGGGAGGGATTTGGGGAGGGAGGGCGGCCTTGTTTTGGTGGCGAAGGGAGCACAAAGACATAGTCATTTAAGAAACAGCTCTAGAGCCAGGTCTCCTACATAAACCTTCACGATTATAACCCCCTCCCCTCCCTCCCTCCCTCCCTCCAAGGCTGTCTGCTGCATTCTGCTCTTTCTATTCTTTACCTGGACCCTTAATGGTCATACCAATAGTGGATGCATGGGCAGAAGAGATGATTCCGGTGGTCTCCAAGTCTGAGCTCTCTTATTTACTGGTTTTTGGGGTTATGGGGTCGACTCTGGGAGGTGGGGAGTGAATGGGGATCAGTGATGTGTAATCTGTTTCAATTGTTAGTTTCCTTTTTTTAATTTAGGGAGGAAATGCGAGATGAAAAACATGTTTATAGGTATGGATATCAGACCGTTTATGAGTATCTTATTTTACTTGAACTCTTGAAAGATTTTCAATATTTTTTTAATTGGTTTAATGAAGACACTTCCCTTTTACCTCTAATTTACTTAGTTTTACCTCAATGTCCCGAGGAGAGGAAGGCAGATAGAGAAAGAGACAATTGTTTTTGGGCCTGTGTGCTGTGGAGAGGTTTTGTATATGAACAGAACATATTGTGAAGGAGAACATTTTGATATTGTACCACTTTCAGTTGTTTAAGTATAGGGAACATGACTGGATCCAGTATGATATCAGACACCGTCAAGGAGAGGTTTCACAAAAACCACCTTCACCACGTGCGGACATAGACATGCTCATTCTTCTGTTATAAATATACATGTATTTAACTTGCCAACAACCAAGAACATTGCCTATATTTCAATTGTAGACCAAAAAACAGTGGAATGATAATCTTGACCAGAATCTGCCGAACATTTGCTCAGCAAATGTGAACTGAGGCCTTGAAATGTAGTTGTAGACACCACCAAATATACAGTGCAATTAGTGATTAGAAAGAGAGACTATAAATGAGCAAATGATTGTGTATGACACAACACTTTGACTTTACCTGCAAGTATGGCAACAATAGAAGTACTCAATCATTAACTATAATGGGTTATACCGCACCAAAAGTGTGCTATTAGGCCCTGTCACAGTGAAGAATATCAACAAATCAGTTCAAACGCGGCCTGGCATAAGAGTTTTGACCTCAAAGTCTTTAGAAATATTGCTTTAAAATATCTCAAAGCTGCTATTTAAATTCCCATAAACTTGTCTTCACCTCTGCTGCTACTAATAGGTTATTGAAATCAGACAACCCATGATTTAGACAATGGCCCTAAATCATGTCAGAGGAAAAACTCCCAAAAAAGTTTCCACTTACTGTGTCAGGGAGTGTCGAGTTACACAGGAATCAAAGATGCATTATTAAACTCTGATTAGTCACTTTAAAAGAAAAAGGGTTCTAAAAACATGCTTGCATATCATTATCCAAGTTCCACCTGGGCTCATTTCAGTCCATTTTTAAAGACACATTTTAAAATTTAAGACACTCTCATGCACATTCACACTTTCTGGGCAGAATATTAGACATGAGTAGAGAAACACTAAAAGTCCCAAAACTAGCACTGAAAAAAAAAAAAGAGAAAGAACTTTGAGAGACGAGACCACCCTTGAGGGCCCTAGTCATACATCCTATTAATAAATGTGCCTTTTGATTTATTTAACCAATAACCTATCATTTCTAAGTAACAATGTAACTAAATACTCATTTTCTTTTCTTTTTTATTTTGGGGGTGGGGTGGGGGGTTGTTTATTTCTGCCAATGTGCATATTTTAATGTATCTATTAGTTTGACAAGTAATCAATGGAAAATATTACCTGTTTATATATTTATTGAGATATTTATTCTAATTCTTTATTTATTTTTGGAGACGGGTTTTTATTTTCTGTGCTGTCTTCTCTGACTTTGTGCCAATTTGCTGCTTTGAGGTGTTACATATCGTGGGTTTGTATCATTAATTAAACCCTAACTCTATATTTTAATGAAAAGTTTGCACTCTGAATCCTGTTTACATGTTTTTGATTCTATGAGTTGATGTACAGCACAATGCATTAGTTAAGTCATACTGGAATACTATCAACATAACAGAAACTTAATATATGACTTACATATAAGCACCATACTGTATCAGTTTAGTGTAGTAGAGTACAAGACTGCAATAGTGCACTGTGCTGCATTCAGATATTCATTATTAATAGGGTGAATCTCACAACAAAAGAAAATGATGCCTGTTTAAGGACCATTATGATTTTGCATTGTGATACTGTACTTTATAACATTGCTCTGTAATGTGAAAAACATCTCATTTTTATTATTAGAATACAGTAATGAAAACCATTCTGATCGGACACCGTTTTTTTTTTTTTTTTTTTTTAAATCAGTATAGATTAAATTCAGCGCAACTAGTACTACAATGATGTTTACTTACATTTAAAAAAAAAAAAGGCATTTTACAGTTTTCTAATTATTTGTGATAAAAATACTTTCACAATGCAAAATCATAATGTCTCGGTGACAGTGCTCAGTGGGTAGCACTGTCGCCTCACAGAAAGAAGCTCCCCGGTTTGAGTCCTGGCTTACCCAAGGGCCTTTCTGTGTGGAGTTTGCATGTTCTCCCCGTGTTCATGTGGGATTCCTCTGGGTGCTCCGGTTTCCTCTACAGTCCAAATACATGCAGGTTACGTGAACTGGAAACTCTAAATTGCCCATAGGTGTGAGTGTGAGCGTGAATGTCTCTGTGTGTTTTCCCTGTGATGGACTGGCCACCTGTCCAGGGTGTTTCCCTGCCAATGGCCCAAGACAGCTGTGATAGGTTCCAGCTTTACCTGTGACCCTACATAGGACAAGCGGCTATAGAAGATGGATGTTCTGGACATTCTGCATTTATCAGTTTTAATGCGATTCACTCAATAACCACTGTTAACACTAGATGGGGGCAATTTTCACCAAACACATTCTTGATTGTCCACAAGAGGGTGCATCATTAAGCGCTTCAGTACAGTGTTATGCAATTTTAGGACCAACTTGATCAAATGCCATGAGAATGATTACATAAAGTGTTTAAAACATTTTTTTTATTAAAAAAACTATAACCATACATAAACATTTTTAGATTCAGCACCATGTTATAATTAACCAAGAATGAGCTCAATGTTCCTACAGCAGGAAAAATAAACCTATTGTTTGGTGGTGAATGAATGTGGATCAAATAAAGATAGACAGAGTGCAGCATCTACCAGCGTGCGAGCTCACGACAGGTGCTGGCGTTTGTGTTTTAGGATCTCTGTTGAGGTGAGAGTCAGGTCTTTATTACAGATGTCACAGTGGTAGACCCTGGTCAAACCAGATGAAGATGATGAAGAAGAAGTCTTTACACTGTCAGGCTCTGTGTAGAGAAAGCAAAGTTGAAACATTTACAACTTGGAAGTGATTAGGGATATCTCTAGATATCATTGGCGCTTCCTCTTTCTCACCTTCCTCAGGCTGCTGTTCCTCCAGTGGCCTGCAGGTGGCCTGATGCTGCATGCGCTCCAAGGGCGTCAGGGGCATATACAGGTCACACTGAGGGCAGCTCCAAAAAGTTCGCAGACATTCACTGTACAGGTCCTTAGAGTCCTAGATCACACGCACATTAAAAACGCTGAATAATTATACCTCTGTGGCTAGTAACTAGGCGTTCATTCAACTAATGAGCACTGGCGGACAGCCATAATTTGGATTCAAATTGAAATAAATTATTTCCACACAATAAACAGTGAAAAGGCTAATGTTTATTAAATCTTTGTTTAAATTATTTTAGTTAAAAAAATGTAATCAATATTTTATGCTTATTTTTGTATATTTTAAGATGAATGTTTGGGCCTGGGACAAGGGTAAAAAAAACATGTAATGTGTCCATTTAACAAAACAAAATAAGAGAGATAAAAATCAACCCCTGGGACATAAAGTGTTAGTAGTTACAGAGACACCCAAGTCACAAATTTGTAATTTATGAATTTCAGACATTTTACTAGAGGACTGTAAAAAAGAGAGGATTTTTGAGTGGTTGTAGTGACAACTCCCCCTGTCAGAGAAAATGATGTGCATGAAGAGAGCACTTACACACAGACAGTTGTAGGTGAAGTAGCGACATAAGCGCAGGCCTCCTTTAATGGGATCTGGCTCCGCCTTCATGCCCGGGAACAGGGAACCGAGTGCTGAAGCAGAGGAAAGATCTGAGTCCTGCTGGGGTCCGATGTACAGGTTCTGAGACTGCAGTGCTGTTAAACGGCTTAGACTGTAAGTAACCTAAATATACAAGACATCAGCCTGTAGCTTAGGATCTTTTAATAACTGCAAGGTGCAAGTATAGTAAAGGTCTAAAATTAGATCTATTGTTTGACATTACCTCAGTATACAGCAGAAATCGCACAAGTCCCTCACAGAGCTTCTCTATCTCCCTGCGGGATATTTTGGGTCCCCCCAGCCCAACCCCAGCTGTGGAACCTGGACCAACCTGGCTGAGCTGGGACTGAAGTAGCCTCTCCCATTCCCCCCGCAGAGTGAGAGCAGAGGAGAGCACCTTTAGGGCCATCTCACCGTCAGTCAACAACAGCTCCAACCAGCCATCCACCACCACACGCGTGCAGTCTGCATTAGTGTCCACAGAGTTGGCCACCAGCAGCAGGGCCTACAGAGAGAGATCATTACAAGACAGGAGGTAAACGTCTGACAAACTGACCATCAGGAGACATGAGGCCTCTGAGTGACTGATGTGTGGAGTTTTGCATTCAGTTCAAACAGTCATTAAAACACTCGTTTCAAAAGCCAAATAAGAAAGATCATAATTATTTAATCCAACAGAATAGAATAGAACACAAAAGAATAGAACAGAACACAACAGAATGGAATAGAACACAAAAGAATGGAACAGAACACAACAGAATGGAATAGAACACAAAATAATGGAACAGAACACAACAGAATGGAACAGAACACAACAGAATGGAACAGAACACAACAGAATGGAACAGAACACAAAAGAATGGAACAAAACACAAAAGAATGGAACAGAACACAACAGAATAGAACAGAACACAAAAGAATAGAACAAAACACAACAGAATGGAACAAAACACAACAGAATGGAATAGAACACAACAGAATGGAATAGAACACAAAATAATACAACACAACACAACAGAATGGAATAGAACACAAAAGAATAGAACAGAACACAACAGAATGGAACAGAACACAAAAGAATAGAACAGAACACAAAAGAATAGAACAGAACACAACAGAATGGAACATAACACAAACGAATAGAACAAAACACAACAGAACACAACAGAATGGAATAGAACACAAAAGAATTGAACAGAACACAACAGAATGGAATAGAACACAACAGAATAGAACAGAACACAACAGAATGGAATAGAACAGAACACAACAGAATGGAATAGAACACAAAATAATACAACACAACACAACAGAATGGAATAGAACACAAAAGAATAGAACAGAACACAACAGAATGGAACAGAACACAAAAGAATAGAACAGAACACAACAGAATGGAATAGAACACAACAGAATAGAACAGAACACAACAGAATGGAACAGAACACAAAAGAATGGAACAGAACACAAAAGAATAGAACAGAACACAAAAGAATGGAACAGAACACAAAAGAATGGAACAGAACACAACAGAACACAACAGAATGGAATAGAACACAAAAGAATTGAACAGAACACAACAGAATGGAATAGAACACAACAGAATAGAACAGAACACAACAGAATGGAATAGAACAGAACACAACAGAATGGAATAGAACAGAACACAACAGAATGGAATAGAACACAAAAGAATGGAACAGAACACAACAGAATGGAATAGAACACAAAAGAATGGAACAGAACACAACAGAATGGAATAGAACACAAAAGAATGGAACAGAACACAACAGAATGGAACAGAACACAAAAGAATGGAACAGAACACAACAGAATGGAACAGAACACAAAAGAATGGAATAGAACACAACAGAATAGAACAGAACACAACAGAATGGAATAGAACAGAACACAACAGAATGGAATAGAACAGAACACAACAGAATGGAATAGAACACAAAAGAATAGAACAGAACACAACAGAATGGAATAGAACACAAAAGAATGGAACAGAACACAACAGAATGGAACAGAACACAAAAGAATGGAACAGAACACAAAAGAATAGAACAGAACACAACTGAATGCAATAGAACCCAAAAGAATAGAATGGACCATAACACCACAGAACCGAATAGAACAGAGCAAAATAAAATAGAATAGAACTGAACTGAATAGAGCAGAAGAGAGTATAACAGAACAGATTAGATTAGAACACAAAAGAATAGAATAAAACAGACCAGAAGAGCAAAACACAATAGAATATAACAGAACAAAAAATAACCAAATGTAACAAAACAGAATATAAACATCACAACAGAACAGAATAGAATTGAACAGAACAGAATATAATGGAACGCAACAGAACTGAATAAAGCAGAATAGAATAGACAGAACAACAGAATAGCAGAAAATAACAGAAATGTATAGAGCAGAAAAAAGAATAAAACAACAGAATAGAGCAGAACAAAATAGAATATAAAAGAGTAGATTAGAACCAAACAGAATACAATAGAACAGAACAAAAATAATGTACAATACAACAGAAAGCTAAACATAATATAACAGAACTGAATTGAAGAGAACACAACACAACAAAGTAGAATTGGACAGGACAGGACACAACAAAATTGAATAGAATAATCAGAACAAAACAAAAAACAGGGCACAATCAAATACAATAGAACGACAGAAAAGAATGGAAAACAATAGAACAAAAGAGCAGACAGAATAGAATATAATTCAAGAACAGATCACAAAACAATGGAATAGAATGGAAAGTAACAGAAGTTAATAGAGCAGAACACAACAGAAGAGAATAAATCAGACAGAATAGAATGCAAAACACCAGAACATTATAGAACAGAAATAAATAATAGAAAAAGGAAAATAGTACAGAATAGAGTACACCAAAGTAGAATAGAATACATCAGAACAAAATGCAGAACACAATCAAATAGAATAGAACACGACAGAACAGAACACAATAAATCACAATTGAACGGAATAGAACAGAACAGAACCCAACACAACAAAATAGAAGAGAACAGAACAAGATAGCATAGAGTAGAAAATAACAGAAAACAGGACACAATCAAATAGAATAGAACACAATAAAACAGAATTGAATGGAGTAGAACAGAACACAATAGAATAGAACCCAACACAAAAAAATAGAATAGAACAAGATAGAATAGAACACATAACAACAGATCATAAGAGCAGAAAACTATAGAACGGAAAAAACGGAACATAATGCAATAGAATAGAAAAGATTAGAACAGAACAAAACACAATATTCACTGAACTCATGGTCGTTTTACTGACCTGCAGGGCTGGAATCCGTACACAGTTTGAAACATAAGGTTTGTTTGTTTCTAGTAGAGTAACAAAGGCTAGCAACTGGTGCCTATTGCTCTGCCCTTTATCAGCACCTAGAGAGAGAGCGAGAGCGAGAGCGAGAGAGAGCGAGCGCAATTGGAGAAAGATAAATACATTTTATAACAATGAAATGTACAATGCACACCATTAAAGAGAAGAGAGTCAGTCAAAGGTCTAATAGATAAAGTTTGTCTTATTGCAAAAATGACAGAGTACCAAACTCGCTGGACTCATGCTCAGGGACATGCAGAGCTTCTGGGTCACTGGCAAACACACTGGTAGGGTGGATCACAACACCTATCTTATTTCGCGTGTGGAACACCTAAGACAAAAAAGATGACATCCAATTCGTCAACATCATTCCAATTACAGGTGCTGGTCATATAATTAGAATATCATCAAAAAGTTGATTTATTTCAGTAATTCCATTAAAAAAGTGAAACTTGGATATTGTATTCATTCATTACACACAGACTGATATATTTCAAGCGTTTATTTCATTTAATTGTGATGATTAAAACTGACAACTAATGAAAATCCCAAATTCAGTATCTCTGAAAATTAGAACATTACTTAAGACCAATACAAAAAAAGGATTTTTAGAAATGTTGTCCAACTGAAAAGTATGAACATGAAAAGTATGAGCATGTACAGCACTCAATACTTAGGTGGGGCTCCTTTTGCCTGAATTACTGCAGCAATGCAGCGTGGCATGGAGTCGATCAGTCTGTGGCACTGCTCAGGTGTTATGAGAGCCCAGGTTGCTCTGATAGTGGCCTTCAGCTCTTCTGCATTGTTGGGTCTGGCGTATCGCATCTTCATATTCACAATACCCCATAGATTTTCTATAAGGTTAAGGTCAGGCGAGTTTGCTAGCCAATTAAGAACAGGGATACCATGGTCCTTAAACCAGGTACTGGAAGCTTTGGCACTGTGTGAAATCTGCATCTCCATAAAATTGGTCAGCAGCAGGAAGCATGAAGTGCTCTAAAACTTCCTGGTAGACGGCTGCGTTGACCTTGGACCTCAGAAAACACAGTGGACCAACACTAGCAGATGACATGGCACCCCAAACCATCACTGACTGTGGAAACTTTACACTGGACTTCAAGCACCGTGGATTCTGTGCCTCTCCTCTCTTCCTCCAGACTCTGGGACCTTGATTTCCAAAGGAAATGCAAAATTTACTTTCATCAGAGAACATAACTTTGGACCACTCAGCAGCAGTCCAGTCCTTTTTGTCTTTAGCCCAGGTGAGACGCTTCTGACGCTGTCTCTTCTTCAAGAGTGGCTTGACACAAGGAATGCGACAGCTGAAACCCATGTCTTGCATACGTCTGTGAGTGGTGGTTATGAAGCACTGACTCCAGCTGCAGTCCACTCTTTGTGAATCTCCCCCACATTTTTGAATGGGTTTTGTTTCACAATCCTCTCCAGGGTGCGGTTATCCCTATTGCTTGTACACTTTTTTCTACCACATCTTTTTCTTCCCTTCGCCTCTCTATTAATGTGCTTGGACACAGAGCTCTGTGAACAGTCAGCCTCTTTAGCAATGACAAGATGTCAATGGATGTCAATTGTGCAAGATGTCAATGGTCATCTTTTGGACAGCTGTCAAGTCAGCAGTCTTCCCCATGATTGTGTAGCCTACAGAACTAGACTGAGAGACCATTTAAAGGCCTTTGCAGGTGTTTTGAGTTAATTAGCTGATTAGATTGTGGCACCAGGTGTCTTCAATATTGAACCTTTTCACAATATTCTAATTTTCTGAGATACTGATTTTGGGGTTTTCATTAGTTGTCAGTTATAATCATCAAAATTAAAAGGAATGAACACTTGAAATATATCAGTCTGTGTGGACTGAATGTATACATTATATAAGTTTCACTTTTTGAATGGAATTACTGAAATAAATCAACTTTTTGATGATATTCTAATTATATGACCAGCACCTGTATATATAAAGTTAACTTAGATTACTGTGCAGACATGTGAATGAGTGACTACTGTCTATTGTGTGCAGTTAGCCGTTACCTGTTCAGAGTCTTTGCGGGTTGCGTTATGTTCATCTGGTATGGCCAGCTGTGGGTAAAGACCACGGCACAGCACCAGTTTCAGCAGAGCCTGCTTTCTTGATGACAGCTCTGCACTGGCATTTGCAGCTTCCTGCAGCTCATTTACATTGTGACGCAACTTGAACTTCACCTCCTGTAAGTGTTAGACAATCAGTCAGGATGCAGAGAATGTGCACAGAAAGGTGAATCTAACAAAGCCTGTAATTCTTTTGCATTATTTTTAGCACAATTAAGCACATTTCCTCTTTATTACTGTTATGCAAAAAATATGCAAATATATTATTTACATATATTTATATACTATGGTCATTTACAGCATGTTATTCTGCCTTAATCAGTCAGTTATTGTGTCCAGATAAAGACTACTGTTAATCTGTCAAATTAAATGAGGCACCTGTATGTCGACACTCTGTCCAGCTTTGTCTTTGTCCTTTTTGCTTGAGCCTGCTCCCTCCCCATCAGACCCAGATGAGCCATCTTCCTCCAGCCCCTCCTCCAGACGTAGAACTTTCCTCTTGGTGTTCTCCTGAAGCTCATGATCACGTTTAAGCTGGTGCAGCTTCTGCCTCTCGGTCAGTCTCTCTCTGCGCCAGACTCGATCCTGCGGTTTGGCCCTGCTGCCCGGATCAGTCTCCAGCAGACCATGAGTCCGCAGCAGTTCCTGTAAAGAACCAGATGACAAATAATGGAGATCAATCGGAGGTGTAAGTGGACCAGGTATGGGTTTGGAATGTTCAAAGGGTGGAATTTTTTTCTATTTGATGCTTAAAGACACCATGAAATAAAAAAAAGTGGTAAATAGACTAATAACATTGATGTCTCGTCTTGCACTTGGAGGAATATTCAATTTAAAATAAATTCATTCTAATAACATCATTTAAAAAAATCATGGTAATAAAACTGCTCACTTTAAACTGTCGTCTAAGGTTGACCATCTCGTATAGCCTCTGTTCCTCCAGACCTCTCCTTCTGCACCACTTCCTGGAGCCACTTCCTCTGTCTCCTTTCACCTGGTAAAAGAGAGACGTCACAGCACTGAATATACTAGCACTGATACTCAGTCAAACAGCTAGACTGACCTGCACCCAGGCATTAAAGGTGTTGAGCAGTGTAAATGGGTCTCCTTGGTTGTTGTTCAGGGGTTGACGAGCGGTGGAACAGTCAGGGTTGTGCTGAGCACTGCGCAGGAATGGAGACTGAACACTCAATGCAGCGGCAACAGTTAACACCGGCTCCACCAGGTTAAAGACTGAACCCAAAACCAACATTTTTCCTGAACAAGAACATACACACAGTATGATTACATATTGTGTAAACTGGACTGTTTGAGAGCGAATCTCACAAAGCATATCAAAGAAATGTCCAGGTCATATTTCACCCCCAAATCAAAAGAAATAAATAAGAATTCATATTTTGTAGAAGGAAATTTGTTTTTTACATTGTATGATATTATTTGCATGGAATTTAAGTGACTTCAATTTCAAATGTTAAACAAAAATTTGAATCTGTAAAACTTAAATACCTAAAGCACTTAAAGGGAGAGTTCACCCAAAAATTCACTCAATTTTCTCACCTGCATGCCATCACAGACTTGTGAGAAACACAACAATGATTTAGAATAATATCTCAGCTCTGTAGGTTCATACAATGCAAGTGAATGGTGACCAAAACTTTTAAGCTCCAAAAAGAACATAAAGGCAGCATAAAAGTAATCCATATGCCTCCAGTGGTTTAATCAATGACTGCAGTCTCCTTGGCGATCATGATTTCAAATTTGATTAGAGCGTCAAGCACTAGAAAGTGTAATCGAGTTTAAAATCTCGATAGACTCCTGAGACCCAAGCGTGACTGCTGTGCATTTTCCATTTCCCTTTTTGATTTGTAACTAGTAGCCCCTAATAAACAAGCAAAAAAATATAAATATACACTTTTTTTAATAGACCAAATAGTTTTCCTAAAAATTGATGTCCACATATGTGGACAGTGGGAATAAGTTGTAAAATGTAAAATACTACAATGCTAAAGAAATGTTTTTATATTGTTTGCAGGTATGTTGCTTATTCATGCTTTTGAGACGTTACAGAAATTAGCATAAATAATTCTGATTCAAAGTAATGGCCAGCATCATCCAATCACTGCCAATCATGTTAAAATTAAATTTTGCATGAAAAATTCTGTATCTATGTACTGATTATCATTGTTCCATGTCTACCAAACATGTTGAGTGGTCCAAACATCATCTGCAGCCTGAAATTGAACTTTTGACCAGATTCTAGTAGTGAATGCCCTTTGCTGCATAGGAAAGGTATAAGATGCTCCCTTGCTCTCTTAACCTCCTGGTCTCAGAACAGTCTGAAATGCACCTTATTTTCATCTTAACTTTGTATACAGCCTCTGAAAGCAACATTTTCCAGCTTTTGGATGCATCCATTGATTCTCCATGGGCTAATGCGCAGGGAATATTGGATATTTTCACTTCACAGGAATGCATGGAGTACAGGAAAATAAGCCTATAGTCCACATATGTGGTCATTGTGTTTAACAGCATGCCGTTTTGCGATAAATCTATGAAATTTAAAAAAAATGGCATATCGGTGTGGGCCTGGGTAGCTCAGCAAATATTGATGGCGACTACTGCCCCTAGAGTAGTGAGTTCGAATACTGAGTGATTCCAGCCTGGTCTCCTAAGCAACCAAATTGGCCTGGTTGTAAGGGAGGGTAGAGTCACATGGGCTAACCTCCTCATAGTCGCTATAATGTGTGGTTCTCGCATTCAGTTTGGTACGTTGCGAGTCGTGCATGGATGCCGTGGAGAATAGCGTGAAGTCTCCACACATGCTAAGTCTCTGCGGTAACATGCTCAACAAGCCACGTGATAAGATTCGCGAATTGACGTCTCAAATGTGGAGGCAATGGAGTTTCATCCTCCGCAACCCGGAATGAGGCGTGTCACTACACTACCATGAACTGGACATTCCAATGACTTTATTTGGCACCCACACTAAAACCTGAGACTTATGGGACTAAAATATTATTACAAAAAGTGGATTTTCTGTTAAAGTCTACTAGTCTCCTACTACCAGCAGTTTACATACCTAAAACAGGACAACACAGCTGCCTTCACACAGACAGACAAGAAAGTAAATGTCTCTCTTCTGCTAAAAATCCACTTGCTGCTCAATCTACCACATACTTCTATAAAAGTTTGCAGTTCTGAAACAAAGTTACTTGCGGTACTGCATCCCTGAAGGAATACACAGGAGAGCATCACCGTGGACTCCCTCAGCCTATAGCTGGAGAGTACTGTGAATCTAATGTTTCTCGACAGGCTAAACTGAGCCTAGATAAACCAGCAGTACAAGTGACAAAAGTAGCTGGTGAAAGTGAGAGCACAAACCGAAGGCATAAACAGGGAGCTAGACCCAAAGGTGCTCAAGACATCAGACAGTAATGAGTATCATATATTGCAGCATTAGCATCATCTACCCCAGATATGTCTTTGACCTGACAATCCAATACTGGTTTTCTTCCACTCCCGATACAATCTTGAAAATAGATTTGTACCACTAATGAATGTGGACGAAGAAACCCAGAATGTGATTGGTCAAAGATCACATCAGTCAGCAGCTAACAGTGCAGCTGGCAGGCACTCAAGATTGAGCAGGCATTGGTGTTCTGCTGAGATTACAGCCAACCCTTCACTCTAATAGTGGGTGACTCCATTATCAGAAGCATTGGTAACAGAGCTACCACTATTTGCTGCCTTCTTTGAGTTACAGTTTCTGATGTGAATAAGGAACTTTGGAACATTCTGATGAATCATAAGACTGCAAATTGGGTTATTATATATGTGGGGGGAAAATGATATTCGAATGGAGCAGTCAGAACTCCTTAAAGAGGGATTTTCAATGAACTCTCTGAAACACTTTGAAGATTGAAAGTTCAGTCGTTCATCAGTGGACTGTTCCCAGCCCGAGGAACAAATATATTTTCTCGGTTGCTCAGTCTAAACACTTGGCTGCACAAAACCTGCCACATGAACTGAACTACACTGATAACTTTCATATTTTCTGGAGTCAAACAGTACCATTTACATCAGATGGCCTCCACCCAAACAAACTTGGTGCAAAAGTGCTGAAGAACAGTATCTACTTCTCCCTCCCTCCCTCCATCTATCTACAAAGTGCACAAATCCACTCAACCTGGATGGTACACAAACACCACCGCAGTGTCAGGATGACCAGAGGATCGCATTTCAGCACCTGGATGGACATTTGATTGACAAATCCCACTATAACACGGTCACAACACTCACTGCTCAGGGACACAATCCAGGCAGATCCCTACACAGGGCATCCTACAGTGTGACGAATTTGAACTGCTCCAAGATACAGAACCCAAGGACGAATTCCTGGAAAAAAGTCAAGGGAGCCAAGATAACATACTTCAGCCTCCAAAAACACCAGAGCTATAGCCCCTCTCACCACAAACCTTCTCCCTCTCGCCAACATCATCACTTCGGAGCTTCTCTGAAAATAGAGGAATTAGTCTATGCTGGAAGAAAGCTCTCCCACTCCATTGCTGCAAGCCCCCAGATACCAACCAAAAAAATGGTAGGCCCCTCTACCAACAAAGCCTGTGGGCTCAGCTCACCCTCCCCATCCCTCAGAGAGTGCTTTCCGGCCACTGACAAAATGCCAGGGCACGCATCGTCCTCCTTCTTCTCTTGGTGAACAGAAGACAACTGATAACATCTCTTCTAAGGGTCTGAACATTTAATCCACTCTTATTAAGGACATAGCGCTATCTGACCATTTCTGTATTTTCTTTGAAATATTGATTTCTCCTGCCACTGCCAATGATTTCAATTTGGGTACTAGGTACGGCTAGGTAGACCTTCTTATCAAACATTTTAAACAGCAATATAAACAACACCGTACTCTTTTTAATACTATAGAGAGACTTACTAACTCCCCAACACAGGTTACCAGTGAAATGCTCTCTGACAGCAAATTAAATGAGTTTGCATCATTTTTCATGAAGAAGGCCAACTATATTAGACTGGTGATCAGTTCATCCTCATGTTACACAGAGGTCAGACAGCACCCACAACAAAAACTTAAGAAATTAGTCACTATGTCTGATTTTGAGGCAATTGATGGCAAAACCCTGAAACAAATAGTACAGTACCTTAAAACATTGACCTGCTGTCTTGACACACTCCCCGCACCATTTTTCAAAAATGTGTTTAACTGTCTGGAAAAAGATCTGTTAGAAATACTAAATGCATCACTCCTTTCAGGCACATTTCTGAAGTCCCTGAAAACTGATGTTGTCAAGCCCCTTAAAAAGAGCAATCTAGATAACTCAACATTGAACAACTGCAGACCAATTTCAAATCTTCCTTTCATAGCCAAAATCATTGAAAAGGTTGTTTTCTATCAGCTGAACAATTCTTTATCTCGAATGGCTACTTTGGACAATTTCCTGTCAGGTTTCCGGCAGCATCATTGCACAGAGATGGCGGTCATAAAGATCCTTCATGATATTTGGCTAAATACTGATTCAGGCAAAATATTGGCACCTTAGGCACTGTTGACCAAAACATTCTCTTAGACAGACTGGAAAACTGGGTAGGGCTCTCTGGAACGATCTTCAGCTGGTTCAGGTCATATGTAGATGGGAGGGGTTACTATGTGAACATAGGCATCTATGAATCTGAGTGGAGTCCCACAAGGCTCAATTCTTGCACCACTCCTGTTCAACCTGTATATGCTCCAAAGAGGCCTAATTATGAAAAAGTACCAAATTATGTACCATAGTTATGCAGACGACACCCAGATCTATCTAGTCCTATTGCCAAATGACTAAAGCCCCATAGACTCGCTGCATTGATGAAATGAACAGTTAGATGTGCCAAAGCAGCCTTCAGTTAAACAACAATGAGACAGAGGTCATTGTTTTTGTCAACAAAAGCTAAATTCCCAATGTGAACACATATCTTGACTCCAAGGGTGTAAAGGCAAAAAAAAAGAAATCTTGGTCTAATTTTGGAGTCAGACCTGTTTCAGTAGTGACATCAAAGCAATAACTAAATCAGCCTACTATTATCTAAAAAAATATAGCGAGAATGAGATGTTTTGTACCAAGTCAAGAAATTTGTTCATGCATTCATCACCAGTAGGGTGTTCTACTGCAATGGACTCCTCACCGGTCTTCCCAAAATACCATTAGACACCTGCAGTTCATTCAGAATGCCGCTGCCAGGATTCTCACCCGAACCAAAAGATCTGAGCATATTCCTCCAGTCCTCAAGTCTTTACACTGTCCAGTTACATTTAGAATGTATCTTAAAGTACTTTTACTCATTTATAAATCGCTCAATTGCAAAGGAACTAAATACATTTCAGATATGCCTGTTGAATATAAACAGACCTCTCAAATCATTAGAATCAATTCAGTTAGACATACAGAAGGTTCACTCAAAACAAGGTGAGACAGTGTTTGGCTATTGTGCCACCCGCAGCTGGAACCAGCTTCCAGAAGAGGTCTGGTGTGCTCTAACAGTAGCCACATTCAAATCCAGACTGAAAACACTTCTGTATAACTGTGCATTTATTCACTCAGCATTGTGTTGAACTTACTGATTGTACTGCGTCATTTTATTTCTGTATTCTTTTACTAAGTTTTAATAATTTTTACTTTTAAATGTATTTTATTAATTTTTATTCTTATTTCTTGTTCTTAATTGGTTTTAAAATGTATTTGGTCTTTTTTCTATTTTTCTAATTTTTATGTAATGCACTTTGAATTGCCATTGTGTATGAAATGTGCTATATAAATAAACTTGCCTAGCCTGTCCCAAAGACATACTCTGCATGTTGTTTTTTTTAAATGACTCGAGGCATCGAAAGTTAACATTTTAATGACAATCTGGAGTCCACTGAACTGAGATTAGTTGGTTTAAATTAAATTAATTTATGCATAGTCTATGGCGAAGCCAAAACGTAATGTCCACGGATGTGGAGGCATGGTCTCAGGAGGCTTGAGACCGCAATGGCAAGATGTGCAGTGAAAAATGAGTTACATTTTGGTCTGTTCTCACCCAAAACAATTGGATCACTTCAGAAGGCATGGATTAAACCACTGGCGTCAAATGCATTACTTTTATGCAGACTTTATGCGTTTTTCAGAGCTTCAAAGCTTTTGTCACCAGTCACGTTCTTTGTATTGATCTACAGAGCTGAGATATTCTTCTAAAAATCTTCATTTGTGTCCAGCAGAAAAACTAAAGTCATGTACATCTAGGATGGCATGAGGGTGAGTAAATGGTAATAGAATTTGCATTTTTGGGTGAACTATCCTTTTAAAGGTTCCTTACCAATGACCACATCCACAGGCAACTGAGCCAGCAATCTGCCAATGGGAGTGAGTTCTCCGTGCTCATCTAGCGCCCCCTGGTCTCGCAGATATGTCACTGCAGTCTGAATACTGGAGGCGGGAGGAGGGTCTATAAAGGTGAAAGTGCAAGGGTCTCCAAGACCCATACTCTTCATCTGCACAAACACAGCACATCTTAAACAAATGTCTATCATTAACATGAACGCACAATGACAGGGTGCAGCTAAAATTAAGTTCAATATCTGATGCAATGTTTACAATATCAACTTAATAACCAAATAAATTAATTGTTCTATACTGAATTTTCACTTATTCTTCCATAAGTGAATGAGAGTACCTGAAGAACGAGGGAGTCCAGCGCCACCCTGTGGATCTCAGGAACAGGATAGGGGGCAAAGGCGTCATAATCTGATTCAGAGTAGAGTCGGTAACAGACTCCCGGACCGGTTCTTCCCGCACGTCCTTTCCTCTGTTCTGAACTGGCTCTGCTGATCCAGAACTCCTGTAGTCTCTGCATCTTTGACTTTGGATCAAAACTCATCTCTTTCACTTTACCTGACAAAAAATGTCAATAACGTTTCAAAGGTAAAGGAAAAGTTTTTTTTTGGAAAGAACATAAAGATAAAAAGTGATGGTAGGTTTTTTTTTTTTTTTTTACTTGCTTAAAAGTCTTTAAAAAAAAATCTGAAACCTTTCTACTAGCTTTACTTTTACAGGTTCCACGTCTCCCACCAATCTGCATGAATTACCTGAATCGACCACAAAGCGCACTCCATCGATAGTGACTGAGGTCTCAGCAATGTTGGTAGAAATTATGCATTTCCTTACACCCGGGGGAGCAATGTCAAACACCTAAAGGTCAAAGTTCATATTATACAGACATGATCATTTATAATAATAAATACTGATGGCTTAGATGTAAAACGCCAGGTGAAAACCCAATGCTAAATAATGAAATCATAATAATAAAACGTAACTAACCCTATAATTGTGCATAGTTAGGATAGCAAAATAAATAGGCTTATCAACTTTAAAAGAGAGGAGAAAATAATTTCCATTTCTTTTGTTGTTGACGTCAAAGACTTTGCGTTCATTCAAACTTTACAGTACTTTGGCTCAAATTCATCAGTCACATTCCAAAACATTATACAGCCCAGTGTTTATTCCATGTGTTAAGACAGTAAATTACACTACTACTGTTGTTTATGCATTTGCAAAATTGACAATTTTCCTCATGTTAATAATTTAGCATATTGTTGGGCCTATGTAGTTCTAATCATTTTCAGTGTTTTATTTTAAGGATGGTTTTGTTTACTTTTGTATGAGAAATAATTTTGGTACTGTGTTGGGTCACCACTTGATGTCCAATATAAAATCTAGATTGTGAAACATATTTGAAAAGTCAAATGTTGCAACAACTAAAGATCATGACGAATTAACAATCTGATTGCTGAGTAGTCACCCTGTCCTGGGAGTGTCTGCTTTAGTACCTTATCCTGCTGGGCTAGCGAGAGCGTGCTGTGCAGAGGAAGGACGATCCAGCGTTTTGTGTGTGTGCCGTAAGTCTGGCAGGCGTCCTGTATGGTGGAGATCTCAGCTACACCACTGAGGAAGAGCAGCAGGTCACCCCTCTCCTCTGGTGGATACCTCTGGTCAATACCCTGCAGCACACGCAAATACGGCCGTGGGTCTAGCTTCTCAGAGCGGGACACCTGCTCTTCTTGAGGAATGGGCTGGTAGATTACCTACAGTCAAGCAAAAAAGAAGATTTCACTGTAATGGATAAAAAACACTTAGATGTAATGCATACTTACAATACACCGTGACTTTCAGCCTAAGAAACAGCTGAAAACACACACACACACACACACACAAAAAAGTATATCTAAAACATCCAAGGGTGTAAATAAGGTAGCTCAGAAAAACTACTTTTGTTCCCAATTCTCATCTATCAAATACTATGTAATCTGTAGCTGAGTAATTGAGATTTTTTAAACTGAGAATTTTGTGTTGATATAATTAAAGTATAGCTATAGCTAATTATATCATCAAAAGCTATAGCATTACAAATATAATTTATCCTAGTGTCAAAAAATGTCTCCAAGTGTCCAAAAGCATCTCCAAACAAATAAAATATAATAATTGTACATTAGAATTACATGCAAACACAACAATGGAGTTTCATTCTGTGCCATTTGAGTCATCATTGAGTCTGTGTCATGTACTTAGCACCATCTCCTGGTGACCATATGTAATTTGAATGATTCATCACATGAATCTCTGCCCAAATATGGAGGACTATTACCACTGGTTTGAGCAATCTGACCCAGTCTGATTGGTTTAGCGTTCCATGACACTACATAATTTCCGTTGATGTCATCTGATCCAGGAAAGCTAATATGTTTGTAGCTAGATAGCAAGATGCTGTGTGCACATTATGCTTTGTGTGGATTATCTAATGATCTATGCATTCCATTAATTTGTGTGTGGGCTCATTTGAAAGATAATCACTTTCTCTAAGTAATGTTATGAGACATTTTATGTTCTGTTTATTGTTTGTGAAGTTATAAGCAACAATGCAGCAAAATGGCAAAATATGAGCAATGCCTGTTTGCATGAAAGATGTATGTGAATGATTTACTTAGTTAATATTTGCTACATTTTTGTCTGTTAGTAAAACAAATACACTGGTTGTATTCTACTCTACGAGAGCTTTCCAACGGCATATGACACATGGCTTTATGATGAGTTTGATGTTTTTACTAATTACAGCAATATGTACAGCGCATAATTATTAATAAATAATCAAAACAGAACACATCTGATTTGTCTGCACATTTCAAAGTACTTGTTCAGTTTTGGTCATAATGCCTACATGCATTGTAATATAGAGCTTCTAAACTTTAAAACGATTCCTATTTTGTGTTGGTCAAGACTAGTTAATAATATATAATAATAATAATAATAAAGATAATTATTGCGGGCTCGCCGGCAGGCCAATCCAAGTTTAAGTGTTTAAAGGAATATTCCTGGTTCACTACAAGTTAAGCTCAATCGACATCATGTGTGACATAATGTTGATAACCACAAAATAAATTTAGACACTTTAAATTTCTTAAAAAAAGCAAAAATCAAGGTTTCAGTGAAGCACTTACTTGAATGGGGCCAATCTATAAATGTTTAAATACTCACTGTTTCAAAAGTATAGTCACAAGACAAAAACAATATGCGTGTTAAAACACGATTTTAGTGTGAGAAAATCAACAGGTAACCTTTTCTGTTGAATGTTATATTCAACTGTACAACTTCGTTGCCATAATGCTGTAAACCTAATGACAATTTAAACAACTTCACAGCTAAAATAATACACATGTTTTAACAGAAGAATTATTATAAGTGCTTTTATAACATTATAAGCTTCACATTTCTGTTTAAACCCTCCAAATATTGGTCCCATTCACTTCCATTGTTCCTCACTGTAACCCTGATTTTTGCTTTTTGCAAAGAAAAGGAGGGACAAATCGAAATCATTTTTGTGGTAATCAAAATTATAGCACAAATGCTGTTGATTGAGCTTAACTTGTATTAAACCCGCAATAGACATGTTCCACTAACATTTGACAACCAGAAATTGTACTAATACAAATATAATCTTTTTTGAATACCAGTAGAGTTCCTATTATTTTATCATTTAAAACAAACATCTTTTTGAATTTTTGAATATTTTTTTGATTGAGAGGAATGTTAACATTAATCGAAACCTTTCCAGGGTTCCGATGCACATAAAAAAACACTGTGTATTTGGACTCTTTTAAATAGTAAAGAGCGTTGACAACTCACCTGTATAGGAAAGAGTCTGCCAGGGACCTGCAGAACAGGTGCGCTGTTGAAGTAACTGGAGAAGAGTTTGATGTTGATGGTGGCCGACATGAGAACCAGCCGCAGGTCTGGGCGCAGGCCCAGAAGGGAACGCAACACTCCCAGCAGGAAGTCACAATGCAGGTGTCTCTCATGCACCTCATCCACAATCAGCACCTGGTACTGTCCCAAAGTAGCATCCTGCTGGATCTGCCTGAGCAGAAGACCCTCGGTAAGGAACAGGAGTTTGGTAGCCGTGGTGCGGCTGCTCTCAAAGCGGATCTGGTACCCAACCTGAAGGAAATAGCCATTATAGATTACAGCTTTAAACGTCTTAATAATATCCCCATTGAATTATGTCTGAAAACATGGGTAAATGCAGGCCTGAGTGAAAGATTCCTGTACCTTGGAGCCATACTGGTTGAGGCTCTCAAAGCTCACTCTCTTGGCCAGCGAGATGCAGGCAATGCGGCGTGGTTGAGTGCAGGCTATATGGTTGAACCCTGATGCCAGCAGGTACTGGGGCACCTGCGTGGACTTTCCACATCCCGTGTCTCCAGCCACCACCACCACAGGGTGAGTCCTCACCATCTCCACAATTCTGTCATGGTACTGGAAGATGGGCAGACACTTCTGTTCCCTTTTCAGCTTAGCAAGCTTATTGAAACTTTGCTTTTGGTTGAAATCTAGGAAATGAAGGAGAGCGATGCGGCAGTCTGTGACCTCCTGCCTGCCAGGACCTGAGGTCTCTCTGCGCCTCCTGTGATCAGATCCTCCGAGGCGCTCCTCCACATCTTTGGAGCACACTGAGATGTTGATTCTGTACCTGGGTCAGTGACAAAAAGGGAGTGAAAGAAAGGAGAAAAAAACATAAAAATAATATTTTTCCTAACTTTATAAGTTTATGTTTATGTAAGTGTTTTTAAATTTGTTTCTTTATATAATAGAAATGTATGTTTTATAAGTGAATTTACTCATTGAATATGTGATAACAGTGAGGATTTATCTTTACAAAAGTTAAGATGCTTACCCTCAAATATCTGTATCATCAGTCTTTTATCCTGTGTCTAACACTTTTTATAATGCCATGGACATATTTGTTGAGCATTCAAATCCCCCTAAAATTTATACGGAAACATTTATGCCCATAGAAAACATTTTTTTTTTTTTTTTTTTAAAGTAATATTCCGGGTTCAATATAAATTAAGCTCAATCGACAGAATTTGGTGCATAATTTTGATTACCACAAAAAAAATTAGTGCGTTCTTTTCTTCAAAAAAATAGCTAAAATCGAGGTACAGTGAAGCACTTACAATGAAAGTTGTATTTCCATTGTAAGTTTAAGTAAGGAAGGTAAGGAATTTTGGAGGGTTATAATTTTATAAAAGCACTTGCATTAATTCTTCTCTTAAAACTCATGTGTTATTTGAGCTGTAAATTTGTTTAAATCATTTTTACAGTAGTTTCAGGGTTTGTTGACATTACATCATCATGGCAACAAAGATGTAAAATGGGCTATAACTTTAGGAAAGGTCAGTAAGAGATTTTATCACGCTAAAATCATGTTTACATGCGTATCCTTTATGACTTGTGACATTACATTGGAAACAGTGAATATTTGTGTGTTTACGGATTTACCCCATTCACTTCCATTATAAGTGCCTCACTGGAACCCAGAATTTGCTTTTTTTAAGAAAATAATTATTTTTTGTGGTAATCAACGTTATGCCACAAATGCTGTTGATAGAGCTTCACTTGTATTGAACCCGGAATATTCCTTTAGAGCAGGCTTCAGTTTTTGTTTAAGGAGTGGGAAAGTTGAACTTTTTTTCATATTTAAAGGGGTCATGACATAAAGAATCAAATTACAGCATAAAAGAGGTCATTGTACTATTAAAACACACGTAATGATGCGTTCACATACAACGCAAATACATTTTTCGTCTTGCATTGCTCACGCGAGTTTGACCGCTGGATTATAAATTTGTGTTTAAACTCACATTCACAAGGACAGGAGGAGGGGCTTCTACGACTTGGTTCATAGTAAAATACAACCAATAGCTGGAATCAAGCAGACGCGCATATTTTCAGAACTTACCAGGTAGTCCAACTTCCTCACTCACTTTCCTTCAAGCAATGTCTTTTTCGTCTGGTCTCTGTACGTGTATGACATGGTGTCATACAATTCCGGGTGCCCACACACACAGCTACAACAATATTTTCATGTTTTCCAGATTTCTTCTGCTACTACATCAGTACGTCAGTGACAGCTGGACAATCTCAATGCTGATAGGCTTTCATGACAACACATCATGCTTTATACGAATTAAGCGATTTCACGTGTACGAGTTCATTCGTGCCGCCCGGCGCAAATTTGCACCTATTCGCATCTTTGTATTGACTTTGTATGTAATCGCTTTGCGTTGTATGTGAACGATGTTTCAGAACTCAAAACTTCCTCCTCACTGCTAAAAGAGCTCATTCTCTATTTCCTCCACATTGTGATGTCACAATGTGATAGACATATGCATCCGACCACCTCCACAACAACACATCAACACCTACTTTACCTTATCATGGCAAGTAGAGACAGGTCAGTCAAGAGCAGAGAGCCAATCAGAACAGTGGGCGTTTCCTGACAAGTCTTAAAGGAGAAGCAGCACCAAAATCGAGTGTTTCTGACAGAGGGTCAGAATGAGGGTGGAAAACTATTCATCTATATATATTTTTTACATATACATATATGACTATTTTTGTACAAAACACTTTACTAATATTATAAGTGAACCTCAAGGAACATATTAAAGTAATACAAATGTCATGTCATGACCCCTTTAAGATATGACATTTGGCCCCTTTGAATCATAATGTTTTCTCAAATTGAATAAAGACTGTGTTTTTGAAAAGTTGAATCTTTAAGCATACTTTTGTAGTAGCTGAGGACAACAAACTGAGCCACACTAACACACCTGGCATCATAGTCCTTCGGTAGCCCCAGATCCACAGATCCTGGTTTCTTTCTGGATTTCCCCTCATGTGATTCTGACTTACTTAATGTTGATCCTGTCATGTCTCTCTTGGCTTTGAACCGCTGAAAGCGCTCAAAGAAGCTCCAGAAGTCCCTGTGTTCAGCGCTGTGCGTCTGGATGTAATCATGCTGGCGGAAAAAGATCTCATCCAGCTGGGCTCGACACTGAGGACTGTCCCAGTCCCAGCGCCGGCTCTTCTCCCGCTCTTTTGACATATTTTATCTAGAGGCAGTGACAGCCATGAGTGTAAACTGGTGTAGGTAATATGATGGTAATTTTAGTTTATCTGAATGCACATATTTTCACATTCAATCTTATCGAAACGGAGCAAACTCGGAAAAATAACACGAGAGGACTATTTTCTAGTCCGTCTATGTAAACAGTCCGGGTACTGCTGAGCGTCAATGTAGTTCCTACGAACAACTGTTCAAAACTATTTTACAGCTTGAATTTGCTAACTGAAATGCAAAATGAGATAGAAAATAATGATATATATATATATACAGTACTGTGCAAAAGTCACTTAAGATGTTTCACAGAACAATTTGTCTTAAGATGCTTATTTTTATCTTCAGCTTTAGAGTGTCAATAGGAAATATAAATGTTAGACTCCCAATCATTACTTTTGTAAATAGATTAGAATAGAAGAACAGGGAGTCCTGAAACAGATGGAATGTCCCCCACAGACCCCCCCCCCAACTGAACATCATGTCTGTCTGAGATTAAATGAAGAAACAGAAGCAATTGAGACAGTCTAAACAGATAGAAGAACTGTGGCAAATTCTCCAAGAAGCTTGGAACATCCTATCTGCCAACAACCAAAAGTGTCCAGGTGTAACTTGATGCTGTTTTGAAGGCAAAGGCGGTCACACAGAATATTGATGTAACTTTTTTATGTTTACTGGACTTTGTATGATTTTAAGTGATACATGAAAACTATTCATGACATTATTTTTGAAGACATCCTTACTATGCAACATTTTTCACAAGTGCCTAAAACTTTTGCACGGTACTGTGTGTGTGTGTGTGTGTGTGTGTGTGTGTGTGTGTATATATATATATATATATATATATATATATATATATATATATATATATATATATATATATAATATTTGTTTATTATTATTATTATTACTATATTTTTGCTAAAAGTTTTTGTAGAGGGCAAATAAATAAAAATATATCAGATTTTCACATTAAGGAATGATTTGTCATGTTTTCCAGTAAGTTTAAATATTTGAACATCATAAATTTACAGCAGCAGCAAAAGTGCGTAAGATTATAAAACTTGTTTTGATGTTACAGCTGCAGGTTCGCCAGTTATGATTATTGTTCATTTTATGTTATAGAGAAATTGAATGTCTCAGTTACCCTTCCTCATATTGTGTGTGATATTCAGCACTGCACAATTACAGTTGGTATTATTGGTATAAACTTATTAAACACAAATGTGATTTAAAGCAAACTTTCATTATGAGTCCATTATAGGTGATCAAATTACACTTGATGATTCCAGACAGATTTTTGAGAAACAGAGTAACAGATTCAGAATAAATATTTGCTGAAATGGCACTGTAACTGCTGTTATGGAAGAATGAGGCATTCTTTGTTTTTTCTATTTTTGTTTTATTTTTTCTTGAAAACAATGAAGCATGGAAGGTAAGAAACGCTGTTGCAAATGTGCAAAATTATACATTTAGGGGTACAACAGTACCCTCATAGGTACACCCACTGTACTTGTGAAAACAAGTAAACAAATATATACATTTTCAAATGAAATCTGAATGTTTTGAATAATTAAGTACTGATCTTATCTGGGCTAGGATATATATTATTTGGAAAAGCAAGAAAACTCTTGCCCCATGCTGCATCATGTCTATTTGAATCACTTGCAAATAATACCACAAGACACTTTTTTGAAAAGTAGAGAGAACAATAAAGTACTGCAGACCACAGGTGAAAGTGAACTACAGTAAACAACAACAAAAAAAGAAGAAAAAAAGGTGTCTTATATTGTGATAAACTTATTTTCATTTTTTTGTGTCTTTTACTTCAAACTCTTATTTTCACAGATTTAAAGGGACAGTTGACCCAAAAATGTAAATTCTCTCATCATTTACACCCCTCATGCCATCCCAGATGTTCATGACTTTCTTTCTTCTGATGAACACAAAGATTTTTAGAAGAATTGTTCAGCTCTGTAGATCAATACAATGCAAGTGAATGGTGACCAAAACAATTAAGCTCTAAAAGCACATAAAGACAGAAAGAAAATAATCCGTAAGTGTTAACAGGGTCCAATTTGACCAAAGGGGACACAGATCACCCTAATGTGACATCACACAAAACTACTTACAACGAAACAACATAAATGAATCAACAAAAGAGCTAAAACATATATGAATTCAACCATTTAAATGCCCACATATGGTAACGCTGACCAAGGAAACAATTAAATAATTCATGTGCAAGGCATTGTGGGTGTTCCCTATAGCCTTAATTTTGTCCTCAATAGTTTGATGAGTTTTAAGAAATATAAGTTCAAGGAACGTTTGACATGGTCTCAAATCATTATTGGCAAAAAATTTAGCTTTTTAAAAATGACAATTTGTAACAAGCATGAGATAGCTGAAACAGCAACGTTTGTGAGTTATAAACTTTTATGTTTTTAAATGATCATGTAAAGAGAAGAACAGAAATATACAGTATTGTGCAAAAGTTTTAGGCACTTGTGAAAAATGTTGCATAGTAAGGATGTCTTCAAAAATAATGTCATGAATAGTTTTCATTAATCACTTAATGTCATACAAAGTCCAGTAATCATAAAAAAGTTACATCAATATTCGGTGTGACCGCCTTTGCCTTCAAAACAGCATCAATACTCCAAGTTACACCCGGACACAGTTTTTTTGGGTTGTTGGCAGATAGGATGTTCCAAGCTTCTTGGAGAATTTGCCACAGTTCTTCTATCTGTTTAGACAGTCTCAATTGCTTCTGTTTCTTCATTTAATCTCAGACAGACATGATGTTCAGTTGGGGGGTCTGTGGGGGACATACCATCTGTTTCAGGACTCCCTGTTCTTCTATTCTAATCTATTTACAAAAGTAATGATTGGGAGTCTAACATTTATATTTCCTACTGACACACTAAAGCTGAAGATATACATAACTATCTTAAGATAAATGTTTTTGTGAAGCATCTTATGTGCCTAAAACCTTTGCACAGTACTGTATATAACTGCTAATTCTTAAAATAACAAGGAACGTCATATAATTCAGACTCCATCTCTGCAAACCTCTTGGCCTTTTCAGTTGCATTGGTTCAGGCAGATGTGAGAGCAGGAGGTGAAAAAATATAGCCTTAATTATGAACTTATCACATTACATACAAACTCAGGAGGAAGCTGTCTCACTCAGTTGAAGTCTAGTGCAGCAATATAACTGACAGTCATGACTGAGTGCAGCATAATCAAATCAGCCCTTTCTGCAATTGGAAACAATAAACTCATTGCAGTATGTGCAGTATTTTTAGAATAACAAGAATGGGTAAAAATTACACATTATTGTATAGTTTTTATTTCATTGTGAAATTTAGCTACATTGTTCAATCATTGTGTATGAAACAATGTATTTGCTGCTAGATTAACTTTAAAAGTGTTAAACATAGTCCCTGAATCAAATTTAATACACCAAAGACTTGCAAATATTGAGGCACACAAGACACATTACAGCATGTACTGACAAAATGCAGAAAAGGGTTGAAGATGTTCACATTTAAGCGTGTATGACCCAGAAATAGACTTCTCAGACCAACAGACACACGCAAAATAAATCATTCACATAAAAAAAAAAAACAGCTGAGTTTCACTGCTTCACTTAAACAACAGTCACTAAAAACAACTAAACTTTTAAGAGGAGATAAGACATTTATTTACACATTTTAAGACAGCTTAAAACCCTCAAACCACTTCTCATAAAATATACAAATATATAAAACAGTCCATCTGTTTGTCCTCAAAGATATTGCAAAGGAGTCCACCACGCCGCTATGCTGCAAAATTATTCTGGGTTATTCTGGTGTGTCGTAAAAATATTTGTGACCAGAGAATGAAAAAGGTCCATAAAAGTCCACCATAATCCACAAGTTATACTCCTGTCTTCTCTTTGATCCAACCACGGAATTTCGGGACGGTTGTGTAGATGCCTGGCTTGTTTCGGCGGGCACAACCATCACCCCAGCTCACCACTCCAGCCAGGTACATGCGGTCATTGGTTGAACAGCACATAGGACCGCCTGAGTCACCCTGAGAAAAGAAAAAGGTGGTGTCAGTTAATTGGGCAATAAAAAAGAGAAAGTCCAAGAAAAACTATGTATGTCCTCAATATTGGAGTAAAATAATAGAAACACACGATTTGGTAAACATCAGTAAATATAGTGTTTTGAGGGTGCAGGTTGTTGCATATTTCTTTATTGCTACTGAACAGAGAACGGGACTATGGAATGATAGAGAAGTGGAATGCATGTCTATATGCTGAGGCACGCGGTCTCGTGCCACTCTCGAATATGCTGCCTCAAACAGCATCCGCAACTGGAAAGTTATTTGATTGACAGAGTATACTTGCTAAATTGAGATGGAATGTGTGAAATGGATCAAACAAAAAAGGGACAGGAGTATACCACACATGGAATAGATTGCCAAAAAAAACTACTTTTTTATTTTTATTATTGAAGGTAACCACTGGGTAAAAGTAAATAGATGAATCAATGTCACAAAATTATGATCGCTGAAATACAAAATGAACCTCCTATGAACCTGATTGGCAGACTATCATGAGCCGTGATAAACTGCACCATTTCTAGTGTAATAAAAACCACCAAGAGCTACACAATAGCTTTCTGTCCAATTCAATTTTTAATCACGATAGATCACAATTTATGAAACATATAGCGATAATTGCGATTAATCACAGATTTTGAAAGTGCTGAAATTACATGTACATATATATACACACACACACACACCATGCCTTATTAACATTTTCCAAACAAAGCCTTTCACAGTATAAAGATAGAAATACACTAAAACTGCACCAATTCAAGTAACATTAAACGTTTCCCAAAGTCTAAGTGGGAGTTTGACTAATTGAAAGAATTACTCCCCACATAGGTTGGATATTCATTGCAATGTGCATTAAATCTCATAAACTCATATCCGCCACAATATTAATCTGCCAGTAGACTGTGACTATCTGCTTTCCTAAAGCAATCATGAAGCCACGTTCATGATTTGCGTCAGGGCGTCAATACCAGCGTCATGTATCGCGTTGAACTCCACAATCATTGGTTTGATTAAACAAGCACCATTCAAACACAAGGAACAATTATCTTGGTATATACAGCACTTACAGTTGAGAAGAGCTTCTGCCTCACGATTCCCTGCCATTCCTTTAAATCCAGTTTTTTGAACATGGTCATCCAGGTATTTCTCACTTACTGCTTCATGAATACTGTGGATTCTGACATACTACTCCATTGGATACTGTTTTTGGTATACTATATACTAGAGAAGTATGAATATTCTGACACAGCGAATGTCTCGTTCTGCATTTTCGTGATAGTTAAGACTTGAGGTGCTTCTGTCGCAATTATATTCTGCCGTATAAGAGGCTGAACTTGATTTTTATCATAAGTTCCATCTGGGCTTGTTTTGTACAACAAATAGCATTAAAAGGTCCTTTCCACATCATTTGATCACATGGCTGTTGTGTGTGTGCATCAGTGTAATGACTCAGGGTGGACACAGACATATCACAAATGTTCCACCCTACTCAACCAGTGTTTATGCTGGTTTATGCTTTATTAACGGTACATTTATTAACAGTGATTAAGAAAAACTATCGAGTTTTAAAAATAAGTATTTTTTTCAAATTAAACACATGTGCTGTGTTAACTTTGACAGCTCTACCTTTCTGTATATTATTTTGTTATTAAATATAGCCTGGTTCCTCATAGGAATGAATGAGTATGGTAACCAGGATTTGCTTTCCCCACACAACACCACAATCCCAGTGCATGACACATTGCAGACTGTATCTCTATGATAAAAGTACCTACAGTTGAGTTCAGAGGTCATTAAAACTACTTTTTTTTATATCACTCCACAAATTTAATATTAGCAAACTACAGTTTTGTATCTAATTTGTGCATGACAAGTAATTTTTCCAACTGTTGTTTACAGACTTATTGTTTCACTTTTAATTGACCATCACAATTCCAGTGGGTCAGAAGTTTACATACACCAAGTTAACTGTGCCTTTATGAAGCTTGGAAAATTCCAGAAAATTATTTCAAGTCTTTAGACAATTAGCTTCTGATAGGAGGTGCACTGAATTTGAGGTGTACCTGTGGATACATTTTAAGGCATACCTTCAAACTCTGTGCATCTTTCCTTAACATCATGGGAAAATCAAAAGAAATCAGCCAAGACCTCAGAAAACAAATTGTGGACTTCCACAAGTCTGATTCATCCTTGAGGGCAATTTCCAAATACCTGAAGGTACCACGTTCATCCGTACAAACAATAGTACATAAGTATAAACACCATGGGACCACACAGCCATCATACTGCTCAGGAAGGAGACGGATCCTGTCTCCAAAAGATGAACGTAGTTTGGTGCGAAAAGTTCAGATCAATCCCAGAACAACAGCAAAGGACCTTGTGAAGATGCTGAAGGATCTATATCCACAGTAAAACGAGTCCTATATCGAAATACCCTGAAAGGCAATTCATCAAGGAAGAAGCCACTGCTCCAAAACCACCATAAAAAAGACAGACTACAGTTTGCAAGTGCACATGGGGACAAAGATCTTACTTTTTAGAGAAATGTCCTCTGTTCTAATGAGAAGCTTGTGGAAGGCTAACCAAAACATTTGACCCAAGTTAAACAATTTCAAGTTAATGCTATCAAATACTAAGTGCATGTAAACTTCTGACCCACTGGGAATGTGATGAAAGAAATAAAAGCTGAAATAAAAAATTCTCTCTACTATTATTCTGACATTTCACATCCTTAAAATAAAGTAGTGATCCTAACTGACCAAAGACAGGGAATGTTTTCTACGATTAAATGTCAGGAATTTTGAAAAACTGAGTTTAAATGTATTTGGCTGAGTTGTATGTAAACTTCTGACTTCAACTATGTTTGTGAGCTATAACATTCAGCTATTGATTGATTATTAAGAGGTGTATGAAACACACCTGGCAAGCATCCACTCCTCCTGACAGAACGCCGGCACACGTCATGCGAGATGTTATCTGACCATTCATTAGTTTATCACACACCGTGCTGTTGATGATGCGAACCTGTGCTTTCTGAAGCACAGTTGCTCCAGCGCCTACAACAGAGAGAGAGAGAGAGAGAGAACAATTACACACATATTTCCTCAGAGTTGAACATATTATTTCTTTAAGATTTTAAGCACTTTCACAAAAATGTGAGCTTCAAATTTCTACTTTTAAACCCTCTGGTACACTTGCCATATAGACTTCTATTGTTAGCAAACTACTGTGATGAGTCAAAATTATTTTCAGTGATACTTGTCAACATGCAACAGATGTCCTCTGAACAGGGCGAACAGGGTTCATTACAAGTTAACCTCTATCGACATCATTTGTGGCATAAAGTTGATTACCACAAAAACTTATTTTGACTTGTCCCTCCTTTTCTTTTAAACAAAGCCCTATTCACTTCCATTGTAAGTGCATCACAGTAACCCAGATTTTAGCTTTTTTTTTTAAGAACAGATGGGACAAGAGAAAATGTATTTTTGTGGTGATCAATACTATTCCACAAATGCTGTTGACTGAGCTCAACATGTATTGAACCAGGAATATTCCTTTAAATTGCACTTAATCCAGAATATTATTTGAAAAAAATAAAAAGCTGTTAAGTAGGTAAATAAGCATGTTAAAAGGCAGATATTTCACTGACCCCCTTCTCTTGTAGCGCCCCAGCCAGTGATGGTGACAGGTAAACCAGCAGAGAAGACATCATTGGCATTGGGAAGACAAATTGGGCGAATGGTCTCACTGAAGGTCACAGGTGATTCCAGCTCCATAAGGGCAATGTCATAGTCATAGGTGTAATGGTTGTACTCCGTGTGAGCAATCACTTGTTTTATGTTTCTCCTTGTTGCCACCTGTTTTGCTTTCTGTGTATGAAGTCCCATGTATGCCTCCCATGTGCCCGGCTGAGAATACCTGAAAATATATCACATACTGTATATGGAACTGAACATTTTCTCCTCCAATCTTCAAGTCTAAAATAAAACTCAAAATTAGTTCTTCAAAAGGATAATATTCAGCTTTCCACACTGTTAACCCCATGTCATTCTCTATCCTATATTACATAAGCCAATTAATTAAATCAATTTATTTGCTGAGAAAGCCACTTTAAGAATAATATTTCTATATGTTATATAATAAATAATTATACCTAGTTATTTTTAAATAATTATAAAATAAAATTTTTATAAAATTATAATTCAGATAATTAAAATTCTTTACATTATTGTAACAGATGAGTAAAGCGTTGACAAGACAATACAAAAAGTGGCTTTAGAAGGCAATATATGGTTTATTACTACATTATTGAACATAAGCCTATCTCTGGCCTACAGTACACAGCAATCCATTTTGCAATTGAATTCGTCAGTCTGTCCAAGATAGATTTATTATAAGGAATTATTTAAAAAATGCGCTCTGTCTCGCTGTGTTTGAACAAAAGAGAGTGTTCTCATCTTGTGCTGTAGCTAGTGTCTGTACAGCTACACATTGTTTATAAAGCATTTGCCTCCTGATGAAAACAGGTAGTACTTCAAGCTTGAATTGTTCCGATGGTAGGAATATTCCGTATTATGGTCCGGAGACATGGTCAATCGTGTTATTTATTTATATAATTAATTGCAATTAAATTATGTTAAATCAACAGCCTTAGAAAAGTCACAATTTCCCTTCCCCTAACGTCATTCCAAACCTGTATGACTTTATATCTTTTTGTGTTTCACAGAAGAAAGAATTTCCCAAAAGTCCAGTTGGGTGAATTCAATCCAATAGAAGTTGATAGCAATTCACTTTTACACTTAATAAACAACCCAAAAGAATCATAAAGTAGTTTATGTGACTCGTGCATCATATTCAAATATGAGTAAATCAAATATGGTGGCCACATCAATTTGATATACAACAAATACACTGTTTCTCAATGTACATTCTTGTGGACTCATTCAATGTCATGATCCACCTCTGAAAAAAGAAAATGAGCTGTTTGGAAGGCATCCTGGACCGGTTTTGCACCCATCTGTGCTATTTTTAATTGTTGGTCTATTGTAAACATCTTTGATCGTTTTGATGCATTTCCAGCAATGTGTGCCAAGTTTTAAGAGCGGTACAAGTACAACTTCTAAAAACATCTCATTCTGATGCTGCCACTGGCCAGTAAAAACACAAGCAGTCCTGTGTGTAAACAAACACAGAAGATATGAAGACCAGGGTCTCTACTTTGGCCTGTTGAAGCCAGCTGAAACGCCCAACATCATTGTGTATTATATTACGTTTGTGTATTCAGAAGATTTCAGTGTGAATTGCTTGTGAAACTGTCACAATATGATTCAAGTTTTGCAAAGGAACTGTTATTGAAAGATGGGGCAGTTAAAATTGGACTATTGGACGAAAAACTGTAAGTAACCAATGTCATTCATGAATATTTCATATGTCATGACTGTTTGATAGTTTATGCTGTGCTTGAGTGAACAGTTTGATACATTCAGATGAAATGTGTTGGGTGTATGTTATGTGTTACATTTTCTTCAGATTGGTTTTCAATGTTGCCTGTATTGAAAGGGCTGCATGATGTTAGCCAATAACAACAGTGGCCGTTCACACTGAAGTCTTAAAGGGCCAAACAGCTTAAAACTGAGCATTTAAGACAGAGGGCCAGCTGTTCAACATTATAAGTGGACCTTAGTGAAGATAATAAAACTAGAATTTTAAACACTTACCATCAGATAGTGAAAAAAGAAAATGTGGTTTACTAAACTCATTTATGCAGGGTTTAGTGTGCCATTAAACAAATATTTTAAAACTGGATTAAATGCAGTGTGAACAGCCCCTAAGGAATAAAGGGATAATAATCTAGATTCTAATTAAAAGTTCTAGATTAGAGGAAATATACTGTGTTGATTATTAATTTACATTATTGCCTGTCTCAAACCTATGGATAAGAATCATTTCAACCTCACAAAGAAAAACTGTACCTGGTTTTGCCATCATCTTGTACGCAGTGGGCAGCAGTCACAATCCAGCGATCATTGATTAGTGATCCACCACAAACATGTGCCACATTTTTAATGTGGAGGCTGACCTGCCATGGGAACTCTCCCTCCCCTGCATCCTGCCCGCCCACAATGCGAGACTTCTTGTAAGCTATCTTGCCACAGTCTAGTGTAAAAACAGGGAGAAAGAAATTGACAGGCATAATGGCATTTTTACACCATGCAGGGTTTTTGATAAAGAATAGATATTATGGCATTGGTGAATGATACGCACGGCACATGGCTTCGTCAGATTTATCGCCGCAGTCGTCAAACCCATCACACTCAGGGTTCTGTTTGGTGATACATTTGCCATTACCGCAAGCAAAGGTTGAGACTGTGCAGGTCATATCTGATCAAGAGAGGGTTAGAAGAGAGGTCAAGCAATGAGAGCGAGAGCAATTGAACAAAAGAAATGCAAATATAAGTGTCTGATATTTTCAATGTTAAAGGTTTATATTTATTTAATTGTTAATTAAATATAATTTAATAGCTATTAAAATCATAGACATTTATCCTATCTTTTTGATAGGGGCTTCACATTTGATTCAAACCAGTCTGAATTTGTGGCAGAATGTTACTCGCAGTCACCATTCACTTTCACTGCATCTTTTTTCCATACAATGAAAGTGGTGGCTGAGGTTAACATTCTGCCTAACATCTCCTTTTGTGCTCCATGTAAGTAATCCAGATTAAAACCAAAATGAGGAAACATTGCAGGGTGTACATGGACAAAATGTAATCCATTTCTCATATTTATGAGTGGGGTCACCTCTTGAACAGCCCTCCTCATCCGAGCCATCCGTACAGTCCTGCTTTCCATCACACTTCATCTTCTCTGACACACACTGATCATTTTTACACATAAATTCCCCAGTCTTGCATCCTACCAGAAAGGAGGACATATTTAAGCAGGTGTAGATGTGTTTCTGTGTAGTGGAAATTGAAGAGAGAGAGAGAAAAGCTGTGTCCCAAACCAAAGGCCCAATGGCTCCTCCTATGGAAACTGGTTTGAGGCAGACTTTCAAGGCACCATTACACCACATATAATGGTCTAGAACAGTGGTTTTTCGACCCAGGGACACCTTAATTTTGGGATAAAATCTGTGCTGCCTTCAAAAATTGACCAGATGAATGCATTTTAGTAGACTAGATGTTGCGCAAACATTTATTTCAGATGTGGCCTGATGCCTTCCAACCACTGTATAGAGCATTTTTCAGGTTTCAGACACAGCCAGAGATAGGTAGAGAAAAAAGTGTCTTACCACAATTAAGTTCATCTGTACGATCTCCACAGTCATCTACGCCATCACACTGCCAGAATGGAGGCTTACAGAAGCCATTTCTGCATTGGATCATGTTGGAGCTGCATCCTGAAATCAGAACCCGTCCACATTTTATCAGACTGCACGTCTGAGATAAAATTGGTATTTACAGAGCATGTACAGCCGTGGCCAAAAGTATTGGCAGTGAAATAAATTTTGCGTTTCACAAAGTTTTCTGCTTCAGTTGTCGTGGTGTTGATTCACATTGTTTCTAGATTATTGTGCAGAGTGATCAGATACATTTTAAATAATTACAGAAAGCTTCGTTGGCCAAAAAAATTAACTATCACAAAAACCCAAATTTCACTTTTTTTTTGGTCCTGGCACAAAATGACCAGCTAACTTCATTTCACTAATCATATCATCAGCACTTGGGAAAGTGTGAACGAGTACTAGTCAGGTGAAATCACTCTATCATTCTGATTGGATTATAAAAGCAGACTGATTGCTATAAAAGGAGGGAAGAAGTGCTTCCAATCATTGTGGTCTTCTTAGCAATGGTTGTCTCTAAAGAAAGATGTGCAGCCATCATTGCTTTGCATCAAAATGGCCTCACATGCAAGGAAATTGCTGCAAAGAATATTGCACCTGAAAGAAGTATTTACCGGATCATCAAGAACTTCAAGGAGAGAGGTTCAACTGCACTGAAGAAGGCTTCAGGACGTCCCAGGGTGTCCAGCAAGCACCAGGACCATCTCCTCGCTAGGATTCAGCTACGGAATTGTGTCACCACCAGTGCAGAGCTTGCTCAATATTGACAGCAGGTTGGTGTGAGTGCATCTACCCACAAGAAGGGCAGCAAAGAAGCCACATCTCTCCAAGAAAAACATCAAGGACAGACTGAAAATCTGCAGGAAGTACAATGATTGGTCAGCAGAAGACTGGTGCAAAGATATTCTCTATGATGAAGCTCCCTTCCGACTGTTTGGGAGATGAAAAGTTGAACGCTGCCATAAGCGAAGTATCCTGAGACCATCCATGTGTGTGGTAGCTTTTCATCCAAGGGAGTGGGCTCTCTCACAATTCTGCCCAAAAACACTGTCATGAATACAGAATGGTATCAAAACATCCTGCAAGAGCAACCACTCTCAACGATCCAGGAGCAATTTGGTGATGATCCGTGCACTTTCCAGCATAATGGAGCATCATGTCAAAAGGCAAGAGTGATAATGAAGAGGCTCAGGGATCATTACATTGAAATTTTAGATCCGTGACCAGGCAATTGCCCGGATCTTAATCCCATAAAGAACCTGTGGTCAATCCTCATAAGGCGAGAGGACAAACAGAAGCCCACAAATTGAGGTTATGAAGAACAAGGGTCAACACTGTAAATATTGACACTTTGCATAAATTTTGTGTTTTTGCCAATAAAAGCCTTTACAACTTATGAAATGCTCATCATTGTTTTCCAGTATACCATAGAAACGTGTGAAAAAAATAATATACAAATACTGAAGCAGCAAACTTTGCAAAACACAACATTTATGTCACTGCCAATACTTTTGGCCACGGCTGCATGTGCGTACTTACGGCAATTTTTCTCGTCGCTGCTGTCTCCACAATCGTTCCAGCCATCACAGCGCACAGTTGGGTTAACACAGCGTTTGTTATCGCACTGGAACTGGGTCGGGCAGGCTGAGAGATGCAGAAACTGAATTCACTTTCTGAAGTTCACATTGACATTACTGCAGGCTGTGACTAAACTGTCACAAAAGCAAGCTTTTTTTTGCAACATTATGCGGTTTTGTCAGATTTCACAGACGACAGTGCTTGTGAGTAATCACGTATATCAAGTGATTCTGTATTGTAGCATGATGCATCTCTATTGCAGGTTAAATCATTTCTATAGTCTGAATCCCTGTGACTGATTTGCATTACAGGTGGTGATAAATTGCAACAAGCAACTATGAAATAAAGGGCTTTGTTTTTCAGACATAGCACCATTTTACAATATTTATGTCTTTACTTACGGTCGGTGGGCTCAAAGGCCTCATAAATGGCATTAAACCCTCGATCTACACGTGAAGAATTGGAGTAGAACACAACAGTCATCTTGTTACTGTTGCTGGTAACCACGGAATTAACCAGCTGCCCACACAATTTGCTGCAAAAAAACAAATTCATTTTGAATATATGAAATTTCAATCTCAATACTTTCAAGCACTGTTTCTAGTGGTTACACTTATGGGTTGGTACCTTGAGGCACACACATTATGACTGTGTGCATACCTGAAATCTGTATTGCAGTCTCTATGACTAGTCGGAGTATACTGTATTTCACAAGTATGTAATAAGTCATCATTTTAGTGATGGGACTACTGGTCTAGGCACATGAACTTCTTCTGCTCAGGTGTTACAAACATAATTCATGTGGGTCGAGTTTTGCTCCACATAAGCAGTACTTGGTGTATAATTGCATCATATCCCTTTCTGGTATCCTTGGTTTATGGGCTTTACATGGTCATGACAGGAGTTGAAACATTGGATATCCATTTTCAGCAAGCGATTTTTTTCAGTTTCATGTCAACATAGAACATTTTTACGTTTTGTGGCTACTGTTTGTAACCGTTTGCATTTTAATATATTTGTGCAATATCTTGCCCCCTAGACTTCCTCTGTATGTGCATATGCATCAGCCAGAAGGGGGATAAAGACGAGCCAGTGTCGCCAGTTCGTGAGAGAGATACGAGGCAGCTGTGTGTTTAAGTTGATTTATGTCATTATATTAAGTTATGTTGACTGTTCTGCCAGTTCCCGCCTCCTACTTGCCCATCATGTGAACCCCATTAATTGGTGCCGAAACCCGGCAAGAAGGAGGGAGGCGCCGTCATGGAGACCTCGCCGCTGCCGTCTGCCGGGAAGTGGAGGAGCCACAGCCATCCGCCAGGGGACGGAGTGGGGGCTGCCGGCCACCGGAGGAGCCGCTGCTGTCCGCCAAGAAGCGGAGGAGCCATTACCGTCTGCCACGGGGCAGAGGAGTGCCAGAAGACCAGCCGACAGCATGATAATCAGTACATAATTTCAGAATTTTTCATGAAAATTTTTATTTTAACATGGTAGGCAGTGAATGGATGATGCTGGTCATTATATTACATCAGAAATTAGCATAAATAATTCTAATTCAATGTTTTAAATGTCTCATAAACATGAATAGCCAGCACTCCTGGAACCATAATAAACTGATTTACTACAGCTTGGTATAATTTAAAATTTCACAACTGTCTACATATTTGACATAAATTTGTAGAAAAACCATTTGCTTGAGAATTCTTTTTTTTCTTCTTTTTTGTATGTTTATTACAGTAGGTGCAACTAGTAACAAATGAAAAAGGGAAATGCACACAGCAGTCACACTCGGGTCTCAGAAGTTTAAGACCTCCTTTTGTGTTCCACGGAAGAAAAAAGGTAAATGATTACAGAATTCGTATTTTTTGGTGAACTATACCTTTACCTTGTATTGAATGCCAAAACATTAGTTTATTAATAGCAAATTCAATAGAGAGTTGTGTAAAACTCAAAATTACTGACCTCTTACCAATCACCTCTACATAATCTCCAGGGCAATAATTCTGGTCCCCTGTAGACACCAAGAACTTTGGGAATTTCAGCTTAATGAATTTTCCAGCTGGAACCTTTAAACAAAAGTGAAGAAATAGATCAGTTTTTACACAACAACTCAAACAGTTTCAAAAGGAAATGGAGAATTTCTGTTTCTCACCTCAATGTCCCACTGGCATGTTGTATTGGGAGAGTAATAACTGGGAAAGTGTGGTGATGTAAATGTACCAGAAGATCCAGTCAATTTACCACCACACTGGAGTTCTATAGAGGGGAGAATCAGTGGGAGAACAATAAAAACATAAATCTAACAGTAAACCATATTTTACTATTAAACCTAGTTAAGTATATTTTGAATCTCTCAGCCAGGAATCATCTTTACCACTGCTATCTTGCTTAACCTGGGTGAGACGGGCTCTGAACCCTGGATAATTCCCATCCTCATTGGTTATCAAGGTGACAAGCATAACATTTCGAGATGAGATGAAAGTTAGGGGATCGCTGGGAGAATAGTAGCCACATTTCCTGTTTGAACGGAAAAAATAAATTAAAAAAAAAATCTAAATTCCATTGAAATTTCACAACTACCCTACAAAGCCAAAGCACAGTAACTCCAGGCTAATGTGGATGAATGTCTTAATCTGATTTCTCAGAATCTGAGACAAACACATCTGTGACAGGACATATCATGGTCCAGGATTCCTGATTTAATGGTTATAACAACATTTTTACAAATTGTTGAGTTACTGAGTGTTGCCATTGTATGGCGGAAGAGCATGATAATACAGTATGTTAGCATAAAAAGCCACCAGATGGCACTACATTTACAAGGGAAAGATAAAAGACAGACAGTAGCATTTAACAAGTGACAGATGACTTGGTGCAAACAAAAATGTAAATTCACATTTCAACCCATTAAATGTCATAATTTACTCAAAGTCAAACAGGTTTGAGTAAATGAGTCTGTAAATATTGACAGAAGTTCTTTTTTGGGTGAACTATCACTAACATGAAACAGTGTTCTCTTACTCTGCCATGAGATGTTTGTCAATGGCGACCAAAGAGTCATACACTCTCACTAAATCATTTCCACAGTTTTGCTCAAGGTTGAAGGTGTCAAAAGCCAGTTTGAGAACGTAGCCTGGGTCACCCCGCAGCTGCCACTGTACCAAACTATTTGGAGGATACGGAGAATCAGGGAAACCAGGTGATTTAATGATCTCATCCTTAGAATTACTGGTGTGCTGGGCATAATTTTCTAATTCTGGACATAGAGAAAACAGATACAAAACAGCTTAGGTCACATTTATTACTGGATACAAGTATATATATTTACAGTGTGTGAACTGATATTATTTGCGAGAACAGAGACCAATGGACTACTCACTCCTGCCTTTTGCTGACATACGTGTGTCCAGAGCTGTGAAATAAAAGATTGACACAGATATAAAGAATGTTTCAAGCTAAAGAGGTCCATCTGAGCCTCAGAATCATGGGAATTAAAGGGACAATTCACACAAAAAAATTTAATTACATCATCAATTACTCACCTTAATGGAGAGGGTAATGTACAATGATGGTCAGTCACCATACAATTTTAAAATGAAAGTGAACAGTGACTGAGACTAAAATACTGCCTAACATCCCCTTTTGAGTTTTATAGAAGGAAGAAAGACTTATGGGTCTGGAATAACGAATAATTTTCATTTTTGGGTGAAGATATTATTTCATAACATACTGCAAAGTGGTCAGTATCTGGGTAAATCTCATATATATATATCTCACTCAATCAGCCACAACATTAAAACCACCTGCCTAATATTGTGTATGTCACCCTCATGCCACCAACAGCACCAACCCGCATCCCTGAATAGCATTCTGTGATGATACTCTTCTCAGTTATCTTATTTACTTTGAACTTTGTCAGTTCAAACCAGCCTGGCCATTCTCTCTTGGTGTCATCTGGCACCAACAATCATGCCATGCTCCAAATCACTGATATCATATTTTTTTTCTCCATTCTGATGGTTGATGTGAACATTAACTGAAGCTCCTGTCCCATATCTGATGATTTTATGCACTGGACTGCTGCAACATGGCTGATTAGATAATAGAATGCATGATTGGTGGTCCAGACGGGCTGGTTTGAGTATTTCTGTAATTGTTGATCTTCTGGGATTTTCACACACAAGTTTCTAGAATTTACTCAGAATGGTGCCAAAAACAAAAAACATCCAGTGAGCGACAGTTCTGCAGATGGAAATGTCTTGTTGATGAGAGAGGTCAACAGAGAATGGCCAGACTGATTCGAACTGAAAAGGTCTACAGTAACTCAGACAACCGCTCTGTACTATTGTAGTGAGATGAATATCATCAGGCACTGTTTTTGCGGCACGAGGTGGTTTTAATATCGTGGCTGATCAGTGTAGGTGTATATATATATATATATATATATATATATATATATATATATATATGAATCTATTTTTTTTTTAAGAAAGTAATGGTCCAAGGATTCCTTTTCTTTGTGCAAAAAAAAAATCCCTTCTTATTTTAGGATTTCTGGGTGAAATATGACCAAGACATGTTTTCATGCGATTGACCAATCAATCCAAAGAGTGTAATGGATGCGTAGATTTATATCAAACCTGAAGAGACGACGCGGTCGAATACTAGTAAACCAGGTTTATCCACAAGACGCCGTTGTTTATTGGTGTTATACATCTCATTCAAATTGATCACAGCCTGATCCACTGCAGCTTCCTGCCCCACAGGAACATTAAACTCTGACTCGTAGTAAGCCATTACACTGCCCTCACTGTAGAGAGAGAGAGAGAGAGATTCTTAAAAAAACAGCACAAACAAGCAACATTCAAAAAATGTAATTGTAAGGTATACGGCCAAGATGAAGTTGCTGTTTACAAACAAATGCTCCGCCCCTTCCGTGTTCTTTTGTAGCCCAGAAAAGAACTGCCGTCTATGGGCACTTCACACAAATTGTGCTGAAACTGCCCAAAAAGTGCTGTTTGTGGGGTTGAAACACCCTGATTCCCACAGATTATTGGAGATTAGGGCTTCTTTAAATTTTTACCAGATCGTTGCATCAGGAAAACGAATTGTACATAAATGATGATTATTTATGAGTCACCGTCATTGTTATCGCATCTGCTCTATTAGACACAATTGACCCACAGCTGCTGTGGGTGGATATTAGAGTGTCCTTCTACACGACCTTGTTGAAACCTTTCTACAATAACAGCAATATTCTAATAGCTATTGGGTATGTCATGCCGGGGGCTCCCCAGCCTGAGAAAACGATGGAGGAATGTGGCAGGGTGGAGGGCGGGGCCGGGTCATGATTCTACACACCCGGTCCTTTATCAGGCTAATCAAGCCTCCGAGAGGGATAAAGACCAACTGCGGAATATGGTGCGGGAGAGACAGATTGTTTACGGGCATGTGTGTGTGTGTCTTTTGTTTAAGTTTATCATTAAAATATTATTTATATTGCCAAGCCGGTTCTCGCCACCTCCTTTCCAATGAACTGTTACACACACATATATATATATATATATATATATATATATATATAAACAAAAATCATTGTTTGTGGTCTGCAGAAGATAGAAAGTTATACACATCTGGGATGGAATGAGGGTGAGTAAATGATGAGAAATTTCATTTTTGGGTGAATTAAAGCTGTGGTTAGGTGTAGTTCACACACTACTGAAGACTTGTGAATAAGGTTGAATAAGGTTGCATAACTGATTATGGCTGACTAAATCACAACGTTTATAGACAATATAATAAACAAATTAAAAGAAAATCATTTTGTTTAAATGCATCACAAGCTCTCTTTAGTCATAGATGCATGTCATACTGTACATAATGTGTGTATTTGCCACTTAAAAAACATTTAAACGTATCAGTTTAATTTGATCCATCTTTGAGTGACTGATTTCCCGCTCTCTGTCAGTATGCCTGCTGTGTGTGTGTGATAGAAAGAGAGAGAGAGTGTGCAAGCTCTCAAGTCAGTGAGAAAAAAGCATTTTTAAATTAAACAATTCACACAAAAGTAACAGAACGAACACGTCGATGTTCGCAATACATATGTCTAAAAATGTCTGTATTTTACCTCAGTTTCAGTAAACTTGTTAACATTAAGCTTGATCTGTTCCCTACTGTAGTTAGTCAGAGCTAATTTATGATGCAGATATTCTTGCTCAAGCTTTTACGAAGCAGGAGAAATTCCTTACTCTAAATAATTACACATGTAGGAAGTTTGCATTGTAAAGCTTTACTGGCAGATTTAAGAAATACAAGTGGTGGTTGCATGACTATTATTAACTCATTGAAATGCGAAGATTTCCAATTAACTGGAATGTTTGGTCATAGAAATTTGGAAGTGCAGTGGCTTCAATGTTATGGCATCATCAGCAATCCAGTTCTACTTTATAGATCAGTGGCCACTCAACTGACTCCTTTTTTTGTGGATACTGGTGCTATCTTTTTTAGGACACCCATTTACGTGACTGTTAGGTAGTATTAATATTAGAGTTCAACCAATGGTGGGTTTTCACGATATTGATAACGAAGGTTCAGCTGATAGTAAAAAAAATACATCTTTAAAGATAAAAATTACTTGGAGACTTGTCTCCTTTACAGTGCTCTATATTTAAGTATTTACCAATTAATTTAGTATTTTAAATTAAGCTTTTAATAGCATTTACAGTATATTCACCAGATGATTTTGTGTATTTATTTCTCTAAATGGTGTTAGATGAGGATTAAGGTTTATTATTATTAAAAAGATATGAATATTGAGACATAATGCGCTGACGGGGAACATTTCCATATAGTCGCATTTTTATTGCATGCCCTCCATTGAATTTAGAACACTTGATTATCTAATCCAAATAAAATACGCACTGAAGTGAGGATACAAATATAGATGAATATGGTCAATGATAAAAGATTTAGATACAACAAATCTAACTAACTAGACTCCTCCAGCAACGGCCAAAGAGGAATAATAGTAAAAATCACTGTTGTGTACCATGGAAGCAAGAGAATCATTGGGGTTTTGAACAAGCGTTGTAATGATTTTTCCTAAGTCTTCCCTTTACCCAAACCTAACCATAACATCTAACTCCTTGCCCATCCCTAAACATTATCATGAAAATAACTTGTGTTTCACGGAAGAAAAATTGGGGTTTGGAACATGAATAATGATACAGAAGCATACAGGTTATTGTTGTACATCTGTCACGTTCTGCATAAATAAATATGCAATGAGTAACCACATTTGTTCACAGACATTTGCTTTCCTAAAATAAATGATAGGAGGCGGCTAGCTAAAATTTGATGCCTGTATTATATCAATCTTATATTACAAATCCCCATGTATTTGCTTTTATTTAACTTAAGAGGACGCGGTTACACTGCAGAACCAAGCCGTTCTAACTAGTCTCCTCCAGCGACGGACAGAGGAATAGAGGGGAATAATAATAAAAAGCAGCGATCTTTTCCAATAACCAATACTTCCAAAAAGCTACTATCAGCATTGATTTAACAGTAAAATCCATATATCAGTCTACCTCCAATTAAAAGTTGTGAATAGGCTTGTTTGTGTTGTGTTTGGCCAAATGTAAATGTACCTGAAGGCAAGAACTTTGGAACCGACATAATATTTCACCAGTTGTGAAGACTCAGTGTACATTGATTTCAGCTGAAAAAGAAAGAATTCAAAATCAAAAACTATAAACAAAGCAGTTTGATTCTAGCAAACAAAATGTAAACAACTTAAATTCTTACCTGAGCCATCACTTGGTTTGCCAAGCTTTTAAACTCGTTACTCTCTGGATTTTCATATGCATCCACAAAATTTTGATTGGTTATTCTAACGGAGCCGGTGTAAATCTTCTGTAACCTCAAATCCTTCCGGACTGCAGATTGCACAGTGTGAAAGAAAGGGATATGAACAAACACATGATCAACTTTATCATGACTGATGATAGGGCAACAGGTAACACTGAATATCCGTGATATGCTAGACTTTCTGTAACTGGATGAATGCAGCAAGGTGCTGACTTACAGTGGAAATGCCAGACCACCACCCCAATGATCAAAGCCAAAATGGCCGCCAAGATCACCAGGCCAACAATGATCCCAACCTTCCCAGGACCTCTTTTCTTCTCCAGCTTTGTATTGTCTGACGCTGGCAAAAATGTGACAGCTTGGTCCCAGTCCTTGCCCTAAAAAGGTGACAAATGCAACAATTTATTGAGCAGTGTAAAAGCAGCAAAGGATGTTTTATACTTCTGTCTAAATTCCAATGTACATGAAATAAACCAGTCTGTGGGCAACAGATAAAAGTAAGTTTGAAGGCATAAATAAAAAATGCCAAAAGTAGCACACTTTCTCAAAGGAAATCTGATTTAGAACAGAAAATATGCAGTCAAATTCAAGTTTTTTTTTTTTTTTGACAGAATAAGCACAGATTCAGAGGCATTATATAAGAGCGGTATCAAAACACTTCGCCCTCTGCATGTACTGCTCTGCGTCACTTTCAAGTCAACATTAAACTGCATTTGCAACTCATTTTACTTCTGCAATGTGACATATTTATGAGTGAAACAAAATATTCATCAAGAAAAAATGAGAACAGGACTTTATTTACCCAGTCTCAGGAAAAGTTGTAATAATCAGAAATCGAAAATTGAGGCTCGTACAAAAACTTAGGACTTTTCCGCCCATAGACAAAATACAAATGAAACCAATGAACAATATTATCCCACTTTTCCTAAGTCTAAACCCTAGACCAAACCTAAACCTAAATATAATTTATTAGGAAAATCACTGTTGTGTACCATGGAAGCAAGAGCATCATTGGGGTTTAAAAAAGTATATGTAATGATTTTGTAATGATTTTTCCTAAGTCTTCCCTTAACCCAGACTTAAGCATAACATCTAACTCCTTGCCCATCCCTAAACATTATCATGAAAATAACGTGTTTCACGGAAGAAAGAAAAATTGGGGTTTGGAACATGAATAATGATACAGAAGCATACAGGTTATTGTTGTACATCTGTCACGTTCTGCATAAATAAATATGCAATGAGTAACCACATTTGTTCACAGACATTTGCTTTCCTAAAATAAATGATAGGAGGCGGCTAGCTAAAATTTGATGCCTGTATTATATCGATCTTAAATTCTGTGTTGACTGGTTGGCCAATATTCAAATAAAAATTGTACAATGTTACAATTTTGCCATCTCATACAAATCATTGTCAAGAGACAGTGGTATTTTATCCATCAGGAATTGATTGGATCCAGACCTGAATGCAAGTTGCAGTCAAATGTGGAGGACTTATCCCCACCTGAAACCTCACCCACCCAGTTCTGGGACGTAGAAACTAAAGGTAAAGTTCACCTTCAAGAGCATCTCAAGCACAGCGTATCACAATTGTAATCATTAATTTTTGGAAATCTATTGTTATTTTCTAATATTGCTTAAATCTGATTTTTTTTTTGTGTTTACAGACTAAATTTGGGTGTTAATGGCAGAATTTTTGTTTGCATTACTTAGCTATTTGGCTATTAGTTCATTAACGGAAGATCAGAAATTGATGAAAGATGACTGATGGCAGATTTTGAAGACAAACATTTTAGGAATAACGTGCACTGATGCACAATAAGACCAGGGATGTTTTTCAAAAGTATACCGGGTCAGTTTTGATTTCAATCCCAATTTTTATTTATTTTTTCAAATTGTGCAAAAACTGAGAGCATGTGACTTTGTGTATAAAATCAGCAACAACTCAATCTTCACCTAAAAGCAACATGGCAGCACTTTATAAGGCAGCTGACCAAGGCAAATGTTCCTATCTTTTCCAGGTTATTTTCATGAAGATGTCAATTTAAAAATAAAAGCAAAAATGTTGAGAAATGTCTCATGTGGATCCTAATATGTTGGAAAATAGCAATTAATACATTTTCAGTAACCTTCTTGCACTTTTTAGATATAAATAAGAGAATGGAAGCACAATCTGAATGATAAGACAAGGAGGCATAAGGTGGCATATTATTTCATGTCATTAGATCAATTATAAGGAAACAAATCACAGCCCATAACATCTTTTTCCCTGCAGCAAACGCAAACAATCAATCAACAACAAACGGTGGTCAAACCAGTGGCGTAGCCAAGGGTGGGCTGTGGTGGGAATGGGCCCACCCAAATTAGACACAGGCCCACCCAGAATATTACAGATTATTCTTTGACTTCAAATATATATATTTATAAAACAGTTTTTAAAAATGCATAAATTCTAATCTCTAAAGGTGAAAAAGAACTGTTTATATGTGCCGCTTTCCTGTTGCTAAGGAAAATTTGGTTTAAAAAAACAAAAAAACAATTTGGGCAAAAATTTTGCCCATCCATTTCTATTGAGGCCCAACCAAAAGTAATTTCCTGGCTACGCCCTTGGGTCAAACATTAAATGCTCACTCTTTTCGCTGAACAGAGTCATTTGTCTTTTTGCATACAATGAGCATTATTCTCCTCAACAGGTTTTTCAGTATCATATATCAGTAAATGCTATTTGTTTGCTTAAGAGTCCATTTGAAGCATAAAAAGGACTCTAGAACTGAATAAGTACTATTAACTAGTTTGATCAAAATGTAATTCTGACCTACTATTGTTTTTTTTTTTTTACAACCGCTATATTGTTTCGCAATTATCTCAGACTGCAGTCACACGACAGCATTCGTGACATATATTTTGTGTAGTTTGTATCAAATCATGTGCCACGACAAAATGCCCTAAAGTTGGGAATTAGCTCTCAGTGAAGACAACATGAGTTAACAATGGTGAAATTTGATTTTCTACACCAAAACCTGAATTCATTGGATCCAATGCATGCATTGTTGCTGACACCAAAGCCTAGACATGCAATTATCAAACTTTTGACCTTTTAAGATTTGCACTAGATAAGTGCTTAGTGCATACCTTAGACCAGTGGTTTTGTAACAAAGGTCAGTTTGAGTTAACTGCAATTAAACTTTTACCAATTCTAGCTCTTAAGCTCCAAAAGACAAGTGTGCTTTTATCTAATGGTGAGAAACATTGAAAGGTTAACATACATCTGTAGTGCAGAGTAATGTTGATACATTTTTTAATTGTTATGAATTGAGACCAGAATGAGTGTTCTTCTAGGTAGAGTGAACTTATTTACATCTTAAGACATGTTCAAGTTAATGAACAATAAAGTCCAGTTGTAAACTGAATAAGCTCTACCACTGTCAGGTGTGTGACATTGTTAAAGGAGAATAAGGATTGGGGGGGGGGGGGGGGGGGGGGGGTGAATAAGGGAGACATCTCCACCTTAAAAATTCTCCTGAGTCATTTTCTCTCATTAGGTTTTATTTGTGGGGGTGTTGTCTCATTGTAAGGTTAACCAGTTTAAGCATGCCGTAACAGATCTATGGAATGCATGCTGCTGGTCTTGTAACTGTCTCGTTGATTAACCAGGAATCCATGTCTCTGTACATCCACGAAAACTCCAAAAGGAGTCCAGGACTCAACAATAAATACAGAGCGATGGACCAATGCCAATGTGAGAGACTTTCGGCCCACATGGCCAGTTGCAGGAACTCTCACTTACTCATCAGGCTGTGGTATCTTTACATCCTAAATTTCTAGGTCATTTACCTGCATTTTTAACATTGGGTACTCTTTATTTATTTATTTTTTTTTTTTTTTATTAGGTGCTACTAGTAACAAAACAAAAAGGAAAATGGAAAATCCACACAGCATTCATGCTAGAGTCTCAGGAGTTTACACCCAAATTACAACAGATAAACATAAATATCCTATGCTACAAGTAGAATATATAGTTCTATTCAACTTGTTCTAGTCCTAGGAACATCAGTAAAGATGGGACAAAAATGTTAAACCAATCATTCATATTTTACATTGTATGCCTTCATTTTCCAGCAAAAGTGCATTATGCAGTTAGATAGATTACAGATAGATATCACAGCAAATTAAAAACCTAACCTGTTGAAACCTGTAAGCACTTCATTTGAAGGCTTGTCAATAACAATTGACACACTGTCATTAGAGCCTTTAGTGGAAAAACAGCTAATCCAGTCACTACAACGGCTTAAACTAAATATTCTCTTCAAGATCAATAGAAGTACGATCCCTTACAAACACATGCAAACTAATGACGATGGAAAGAAAATGTGAGTGAATGCCAGTTCGACCGATGTGGGTTTTTCAACACCAACGTCAAAAAGAGTAGAGTGGCCAAAATATTTCCTCAAAAAAGTTCATTTAAAAATATAACATTTCAAAATATTCAAAAACAGAAAATATGCACTATCCATTGACAAGGCTGTCAGTAGATTTTGGAACTGACACCATGTAGGCTAGAATGACCAATTCTGGTAAATAGCAAATTCATTGTATTATAGAAAGTTGGCCAACTGGCCGATGCCTGTAAATTCAAAATGGCCAAATATCAGCCTATAAACCCCCCTGAACGATTTATTAGCCTAACAATAGTTTGCTCCAAACGAGTGACTACAGACATGAAATGGTGTCAGTGAAATTTGAGACAAATCCATGAGAGAAACCTCCAGATAGTGGTGACACTTCCTATGGCAGTTGTAGTAACTGTAGAAGTAGCACAAACATGCGGGTCTCCCTTGTTCCAGGCTTATTAATCTGCATGGTCTTTCAGATCTAAGCATATCATTATCTCATCAATACGTGACACCCTCATAGACTCCATTGTGAAGAAGGCTGAGCAGAGTTTGTACTTACTTCGCCAGCTGAGGAATTTCAACCTGCCACAGGAGCTGCTGACACAGTTCTACTCGGCAGAGTCTATAGATGTGTACATTTATAACTGTCTGGTTTGGTTCAGCCACCAAATCTGACAGACTGTTGTGAGGATGACTGGTGCCCCCCTGCCCACCCTCCAAGACCTGTACGTCTCCAGAGTGAGGAGACTCTGGACCCCACACACCCTGCCCACTACCTCTTTGAACTGTTGCCCTCTGGCCGGTGCTACAGAGAACTGAACACCAGGACATCCAGGCACAAAACGGTTTTTACCCTCAGGACATTTTCCTCATGAACAATTAAACTGCCTCAGGAATCGCATAGAGCAATAATGTAAACACATATCTCATGTACATATGTAAATTCACATGTTTAATTCAGTAACTGTACATCCCCCTACCTTGCACATACATTACAACTTGCACATACGCCATTCTGTTATATGTTCTATTATTTGTATGTTTGTTTATACTCTTACCTTGTTTCATATTCTGTCTCACTGTAATGTTCTGTGTGCACTTGTTTCTCCTATCACCAATAAAGTTCCTTGTTTACGTGAGAACACTTGGCAAAAAAGCTCATTCTGATTACCAGCTTCCTTCTTGCCTTATGAGTTATCAAACCTTTTACATAATGAACTTCCATGAGCCTTCCAGCAGTGTGTTATTACTGGATTAATTATATAAACAGGATTTTTTAAATAAACATTTAATAGAGATTGCACTCACAAGAACAATTTCTAGCCAATTAAATATGTCAGAGATGAGAATAACCCCGCAATCTGGCTTTGAAATCATTTTTTTCTGTTTATAATCTCATTTTTATGGTCTTATCTCTTTCTCTTTTTATGAACCGGAGCATTTACAGTAATGTCTTCAGGAAAAGCATGTGAAATGTTGTTTTGAAAGGTGCTCTACAAATAAACCTTAACCAACTAACTACAAAAAATAATGGTCACTATAGAAATTCCAATGACCACAATTGTAAAATTCCATCATATTTCCAGGTTTTCCATGAATGTAGGAACCCTTATGGACATGCTTCACAATCTCAACATTACGTTCTTTCACATTTATACACGTAGATCTTTAGATCTTCCACTTGTTAAACATCTTGGTTTGATTTCTTGAAGATCAAAAAGTCAGATTTAACAGGAAACAATCAAGTGAGATATGAAATGACCACATCACTGCTTTTGGCAACAGAAATATGGCATTTCAGGTCTTCATAACATGTATAATGGCTGTGAGATTGCAAGATAATATCATTTATTAATATAGCACAGTATGATGAATCTTACCGAAGAATTGGGAGTGTAACGCATTCCTCCATCCATAGGATCCATGTCTACCACCAGAAGTATCGATATCAGCACACTTTCTCTTCTTCTTCAACACACGTTTCACTTCTGCTAACAAAATGAAGTGAGTAATTGTCTTTTGTGAACAAAAAACAGTTTTGACATTCCCAAGTAAGGTCAAACAGGTGTGGGAAAACAACAATACGCCCAGACAATCTCACGCGGCAACTAAATAAAACGAAATTCTAAAAGTGTACAAATAAACTCGACAATGAACGGTAGAGCCAACTCAAACAAGCGAGCCTCACTAAATAAATAAAAAAAAGGATTTAGATTAGATACATTTAATCTTCAGCAGAAAGTAGATATTGTGTCGTTTGCCTGTGACTTGAGAAAACATTTCCGGAAAAATTCGAGTTACAATGGGAGTGACTTACTCAGGCGATACTCACAGGTGAATACTTCCTCGTAAACAACACCTACAAATAAAAGCGCTTAAGTGTAAAATTACTCCGGAAACCTCAAAGTAAGATTATTCTCTCCATTAGTCTTTCAAAGCAACTACACGGTAAATGTTACGCGTGAACATGAAAGTATAGAGTTGGTATCGATGTGTGTTTCTGTTGTGACTCACCTTCCGCAGGTAGCGGCTGCGTCTCAAAATGTAGTGTGTTATTTACAGAGACAGCATTTTTGGCATTTTCAGCTGACTGGGAACGCGCTTATGGTGCCAAAAGATGCTATCTAGCTAGGGTGCATACTACGTTTCGAACTACAGCCGGCATTTCATTTAAATTTGATACAAACTCGACGTGCCGGTTTCTGTTGCATTCAAATGGCGTTTCAACGAAATAGTGCTGACTGAAAAAAAAAAACACAGAAGCTTTTTTACCTATGGACAATAAAACCCGCTTACATTGAAACACTGACTAAAACATATTGACATAATATAATATGACACTGACTAAGAAGATGATATCAGATATTTGTTTTAATAAATTGTCCACAACATTTTAACACAAAGAAATACAGCCTTCAACAGGACCACATTCACTGTCAAGCACAAACACATTATGCAAAACAATACAGTAGAAGAAAAATGTGTTAACATATAGGCCTAATGTTGCCAAAAATAAATAATGAATATTGTTTGACTACCTAATAATGACCAATAAACAACATTAGTCTGATATCTAAATCAGGTATGCAATGTAGTTTTTGGTCAGTCTTTTTCTTTCTATCTATCTACTCACCCTGGCACAACTAAATATATACTGTATTTACAATGACAGTTATAGTATTAAAATTGAACAACTGCAACAGATACCAAATAGCAATCTCAGGCTAAGGATGTTAAACATTTAAGTCATTAATATAACACAACAATTGCAAAAAATATTCACCAGGAATTGCTGTCAGGGGTTTGAACAGCAAAGCGTTGAACTTTAAATATAAAGTGCTCTTTACAAATGAAAGGACATATTTGTATCCGTAAGAGAACAGAGAATAAAACACGAATTGCACAGTGAGACAGCACAAACAAATAAAACCAATGGTCGTAAATACTGCATATTATGTTATCTGTCACAGCTTCTGCAAACAGAATTGATTTAGGTTGGATATTTTTTTTTAAATCTACAATTTCTCCACCACAAAATCTCCCTGTATCATTATTTTGAAGTATTATTATATGCATTGTACAATATACTTTGTTTTAAATAGGTGGATAGATGGATTGGATGAATGGATAGATACATGGATGGAATGTTGGATGTATTGGATGGATGGATGGATGGATGAATGGATAAATGGATAGATGGAGGGATGGATGAATGGATAAATGGATGGAGGGATGGATAGATAAATGGATGGATGGATGGATGGAATGATGAATAGATTGATGGATGGAGAGATGGTGGATTGGATGGTTGGATGTGTTGGATAGATGGCATGATGGATGGATGTTTTGAATGGATGGATGGTTGGATGGATGAATGAATGGATTGGATAGATGGATGGATGGATGGATGGACAAATTGGATGAATGGATGTATGGATCAGTGGATGTATTGGATAGATGGATGTTTTGAATGAATGAATGAATGAATGAATGGATGGATGTTTTGAATGGATGGATGGACAAATGATGGATGGATGGGTGGATGGATGAATGCATGAATGGATGGATGGATGAATGAATGAATGGATTATTGGATGGATGGGTGAATTGGATAGATGGATGGATGGATGGATGGACAAATTGGATGAATGGATGTATGGATCAGTGGATGTATTGGATAGATGGATGTTTTGAATTAATGAATGAATGAATGGATGGATGTTTTGAATGGATGGATGGATGGATGGATGGATGATGGATGGATGGATGGATGGATGGATGGATGAATGCATGAATGGATGGATGGATGAATGAATGAATGGATTATTGGATGGATGGGTGAATTGGATAGATGGATGGATGGATGGATGGATAAGTGAACTAGATGGATGGATGGATGAATGAACGGACGGATTTTCTTATTGATCCCTGAAGGGAAATAGCGGCAACAAATTTAACAACACACTCTGACATAATGTATGTGAGGAGTAAGAGGGCAGGGCTGGGCTGGGCCATGAGACCACACAGCCGGCACCCAATCGGGCTAAACAGCCGAGGAGAGGGATAAGGTCCAGCTGGATGTGGCAGCTGTGAGTGGCTCTCTCTCTCTCCCGAACTGCCTCATCCGGCTTGGCCTTATCCTCTCCTTGGCTGTTTACCCCGACAACATTCCTGGCAGAGTGCTCAGAGGATGTGTAGACCAGCTGGCAGATGTTCTTACCAACATCTCAACATCTCTCTGATCAGCGCCGTCGTTCCAACGTGCTTCAAGGCCACCACCATCGTCCCTATCCCAAAGAAGTCTTCAGTGTCCTGCCTCAACGACTACCATCCCGTCGCACTCACACCCATCATCATGAAGTGCTTCGAGAGGCTCGTCATGAGGCACATTATGACCCAGCTGCCCCCCTAACTAGACCCACTGCAGTTTGCATATCGTCCAAACCATTCAACAGACGATGCATCGCCACCACCCTCCGTCTGGCCCTCACCCACCTAGATAAAAAGGACTCATACGTTCAAATGCTGTTCATAGACTTCAGCTCAGCATTCAACACAATCATTCCCCAGTGTCTGATTGGAAAGCTTTACCTGCTGGGCCTGGACACCTCCCTCTGCAACTGGATCCTGGACTTCCTGACTGGGAGACCTCAGTCAGTCCGGATCAGGAACAGCATCTCCACCACCACCACACTGAGCACTAGGGCCCCCCAGGGCTGTGTGCTCAGTCCACTGCTGTTCACTCTGCTTACTCATGACTGTGCAGCAATGCACAGCTCGAATCACATCATCAAGTTTGCAGATGACATGGCCGTGGTGGGTCTCATCAGCAAGAACGATGAGTCAGCATACAGAGAGGAGGTGCAGCGGCTAACGGACTGGTGTAGAGCCAACAACCTGTCTCTGAATGTCGACAAAACAAAAGAGATGGTTGTTGACTTTAGGAGAGCACAGAGTGACCGCTCTCCACTGAACATCGACGGCTCCTCTGTGGAGATCGTCATGAGCACCAAATTCCTTGGTGTTCACCAGGCAGAGAACCTCACCTGGTCCCTCAACACCAGCTCTATTACCAAGAAAGCCCAGTAGCGTCTCTACTTTCTTCGAAGGCTGAGGAAAGCACATCTCCCACCCCCCATCCTCACTACATTTTATAGAGGGACTATTGAGAGCATCCTGAGCAGCTGCATCACTGCCTGGTTTGGGTCTTGCACCGCTTCGGACCCCAAAGCCCTGCAGAGGATAGAGGATAGACAGCTGAGAAGATCACTGGGGTCTCTCTTCACTCCATCAAAGACATTTACAAAAAACACTGCATCTGCAAAGCCACCAGCATTGTGGCGACTCCACACACCCCTCACACAAACTCTTCACCCTCCTGCCGTCTGGCAAGAGGTACCAAAGCATTTGGGCCCTCACGGCCAGACTGTGTAACAGCTTCTTCCCCCAAGTCATCACACTCCTCAATACTCAGAGACTGGTGTGACACACACACACACACACACACACACAATTAGAGTTGCACTTTAATTATTGTCACTTCATAACTGGCTGCTACCTCAATAACTGCTGTCCATAGAACACTATCTCATAGTATGTTATGTTTACATTTGGCATTTTTAGAAACTGTCATCTTTTGCACTACTGTGTACTGTTCGGCGTTCATTGTTAGTAATTTATTGTACTGTCCCGTACTTTTTGCACATGTTTGCATGTGCACTTTATATAGGTATTTTATTTAGTCTGTGTAGTCTCATGTGGTTCTGTGTTTGTCCTATGTTGTTTTATGTAGCACCATGGTCCTGGAGGAACGTTGTCTCATTTCACTCTGTACTGTACTAACTGTATATGGTTGAAATGACAATAAAAACCACTTGACTTGGCCGCCTCCTCCTCGTCACATACATTATGTCATAGTGTGTTGTTAAATTTGTTGCCACTATTTCCCTTCAGGGATCAATAAGACAATCCATCATTTCATTCATGATTAGCTCCTCGTCACACTTTACACAAATACTATTCACAATAGCCTACACAATACTACAGAATGTGAGAAAACATAAAGGCAGGTAGATAAATATGCATTACACATACAATTGGTAGATGACATTTATTGACTATTGGATTGTGTAAATGTGATGCTATGGCAGAAGCAGACATTGCATTGTGTAAAAACAGCAGGCAGAAAAAGCCCCTGTCGACTACTCTGCCTACTACCAATGATTTTACATGGACCGCCTGTAGACTCTGGTCTATGCTACTGTCAGGTGAACTTATATAAAGTGTATCTGAGTAGTTGACATGAATTGTCAAGGAGTGATGGCAGTGTTCTGCAGTGTCTCACTGTGCACACACACACACATATATATATATTCATATATTGTTTTCAGTGATATAAAAATATATAAACCGAACAGCCACAGCATTAAAACCACCTGTCTAATATTGTGTAGGTCCCCATCGTGCCACCAAAACAGCGCCAACCCGCATTTCAGAATAGAATTCTGAGATTATATTCGTCACACTACAATTGTACAGAGTGGTTATCTGAGTTACTGTAGACTTTATCAGATCAAACCAATCTGGCCATTCTCTGTTGACCTCTCTCATCAACAAGGCATTTCCATCCACAGAACTGCCGCTCACTGGATGTTTTTTGTTTTTGGCACCATTCTGAGTAAATTCTAGAGACTGTTGTGTGTGAAAATACAAGAAGATCAACAGTTACAGAAATATACAAACCAGCCCGTCTGGCACCAACAATCATGCCACGGCTCAATGATATCAGTGAAAGCCATTTATATGTTTATATATATATATATATATATAAACATACATTACATACATTAGCTCACATACATTAGCTATATTTGTATGCATTTGTTCATACATGGCCACATATAAGATTCCTGTACATAGATTAATACACATTTACATATTTCAGATGACATTAAAAGCTTCTCTTCCAGATTTATTGTCCATTATATTTTGTCAGAAACTCTGATGTTCCCTTTTATACAAATGTGCCCCTAAATTCCACATGCATTTTCATTCTTTAAAAGTTACAGACTAAAATTGGGTATCAATTACACAATAAAATGATCTGGGATTAGTGTGAGGGAGTTTCAGGCCAGTTGTAAGCCAGAAAAACGTCAGTGTTATTTGTCAGCTACACATTTCATAATAGAGTCACAAGAGGTGCACACACCCAGTATAGAAACATGTATCCTTGTTTATTAGACAACAGCATGATGACTTCACTTCCGGTAGGTTCAGTATCAGACGGCCGGTGGCGCGCTTGGTCTTGTTTTAACGCTGGAGAACTCGCGGCAGGCGGAGACGCGCAACATTCCACACGCGCACATTTACTGCGATCTCACAGTGGGGAAAACACACGAGAGAGACACAACAGACACACGGGGACCTTTTACATAGCTGTTTTCTGTTTGATAGTCACGTTTAAGAATCCACAGCGGGATAGTTTGAACGGAATCCCAGCACAGACTAGCCGAGGAAGATGGGTTTAGTCCCTGCTGTATCAGTGCTCATTTTGGCCATCGCGGTTCCGAGCCTGGCCGGGTACATTGAGGTATGTGTGCGCTATTATCTCAACCTCATTTTTCATAATTATCTGATTTTCTCATTTGGTTTCAACTGATATTAGACAACTGCTATTTGTCCTGCAATTGTGAAATACGTGGATGAAGCCAAGTTCACTAATAATATCCTGTTCAAGTGCTCAATCAGTAAAATCATTAGTCTGAATATGGAAAATGTCACTTTATATTATTGTTTAGTCAAACTGAGTGGCAGAAGACTTTTTCTTTGTATTTTTTTTTTTACACGAAGCCTAAAATTATTGTCTGTTTGGGGTTATTTTATTCCACGATGTACCAAAGCAGGTTAAGAAAATGAATAACAATGTCTTATTGGGATTACTTGTCTTTACAGTTTCTCTTTCTTGTTTATTTGTCTTGCTGAATAGTAAAACCGTATCAACAAGCGATAACATTGATTCTCTCATGGCGTGTTTAAAGTCCCCTGTAGCTAATCTGAATGTGCCAAGCACTTATGACGATAGAGGTCTTTCTGAACATACTGTATAGACTTTAAAATCTCCTTTTAACCTCTAATGAGGTCATATACCCAAGGTTGCTGTGGGAGTTAAAAAAAAAATATATTTAGTATCAAATTAAAAGATAGATTTTTATATTAGAAGAGCTCACACACTTTGTCCCTATTGAGGTTTGAAGTAAGAAAATGACTAACATTATCACAATTAAATATTCAAAATGAACAATCAAAAGTCAACCTTAGACCACAGACTTTTTGATTTGACCTTTTATATAAATACAAATACAGCACATCTCATCATTATATACACTCACTGAGTACTTTATTAGGTACGCCTAATTATTCATGTAATTATTTAATCAGCCAATCACGTGGGAGCAATGGACTGCATAAAATCATGCAAATATGGGTCAGGAGCTTCAGTTAATGTTCAAATAAACCATCAAAATGGGAATTATTATTTTTTTAATCTCTGTGATTTCGACTGTGACCTGATTGTTGATGCCAGACGGGCTGGTTTGAGTATTTCTGTAACTGCTGATCTCCTGGGATTTTCATGCACAACAGACTCTAGAATTTACTCAGAATAGTGCCAAAAACATCCAGTGAGCGGCAGTTCTGCAGACGGCAACACCTCATTGATGAGAGAGTTCAACAGAGAATAACCAGACTGATTTGAGCTGACAAAGGCTATGGTAACTCAGATAACCACTCTGTACAATTGTAGTGAGCAGAACACATCGGACCTTGAAGCGGATGGGCTACAACAGCAGAAGACCATGTCTGGCACTTTATTATGACCATAGTGTTCCTAAAAAAGTGTTCAGTGAGTGTATATTCACCTGGAATAGCTTTCAGGTATTTGATCTGATCAGCATCTCTCAAAATGTCAATCTTTAGGTGATTCGGTGCTCTACCTACAGTATGTTAAAAGACTTGAATGTATCTGTTTGTATCAGAGAAAACAGAATCAACATTGTGAAACATGTCAGTCACTGGCAAGAAAATGCTTATCAAATAATGTAATGTATATTCAATGAGGTCAAAAATATGAGGTTACAAATTGATGGATCATATTTATTGGATCTTACATTGGAAGCTAACACGCCTTTCCTAGAAGGGGACCTGCCCTTGTTTTAGAGACAGTCTGGTGCTTTTATATTTGTGCCAATATTACACCCCTCTGATGGTGCGCTCCTCCAATAAGGTGTCAGTTCAGCCTGAGGCATGATTCAACTAATTATAAAGCTATTCTTTATTTCTGGCAGTATAATTGGGGGGCATGTACAGTTCAGCATTGCTGATGGAAATCAAGGAATCATTCAGATCAATATTCTGAGCCTATCCTATTTCTGTTATCACTGCTATATTCTTTGCTACTCATTTGACTCCTAGTATCCTTCATTGTGTTTTTTTGATCCCTCCTTGGATGTATTTTGGGAGAAGGCATGCGGTAAGAGGAGTGTATTTGGAGTGCGTTGTGTTGCTGGTCAGCAGGCGTGTGTGCTGAGTTGATGAGTCTACTTGACTTCAGACCTGATTTATGACCCGTCTGAAAAGTTCTGCAGAGGTTCCTAAACTGCAGGAGCACACACCATTGAAACATCCAGTTTCTTCCTGCTTGGGAAAGGAATTATTTCCCCTCTCGCTCTTTTTTTTTTTTCCTTTTTTTGCCAGGTGTCATTTTAACTTAGAGACAGAGAGAATGTGTTAAAAATCACATTTGGCTGTCTCTTTGGGTGTTGATTCTTTGCTGTGTGAGCTTGCATTTGGCTTTTGTAGTTCCATCAGCTGTGCACAAGTCCCTGTTAAAAACCATGACATATTTTCTCTGTTCCATAACCTAATGATCGTGTCTGTAGGATATGTAAGAATTTTAAGGCCTTGTAGGTGCACATCTGAAAAGTTGTGTTTGACTGTTGTTAAAAAGCATGTTTAGGCTATGCTCTTTAAGATGCCTTCTTTTGGCCAAATTCTAATGCAGCAGTGCTTCTATCTTTTGTGGTACCTTTTTTTTTTTTTTTTTTTTTTCAGACTGATCACTGTGAATTCTGCAACACTGTGGGTATTTACACTTGGTCACTTCATGCATTTTTACTAGTGCTGTTAGTCGATTAACATTTTTAATCGTGATTTATTGCATAAATTTTTTTTGTAGTTAATCATGATTAACTGTAGATTTTGAGTGTGCTGAAATTTGACACTATATATGTAATTATTTTCCTGTCAAAATGCATTTAATTCCATTTCCCAAACAAAGTCTTAGTATAAAGATAGAAATACACAAAAATTTCACAAATTCAAGTAACATTAAACATTTCCCAAAGTCCAAGAGGGAGTTTGACTACTTGAAAGAATTAGTCTACCTATAGGTTGCATTTTCATTGCAATTAAATCTCGTAACCTCTCATCCCCCACAATATTAATCTGCCAGTTGACTGTGACTATCTACTTTGCAACAGCAATCGTGAAACTGCATTCATGACTCGCATCAGGGCAGCAAAGCCAGCTTCCAACACTGCTCTGAACTCCACGTGAAAATCGGTTGCAGACAAAAAAGTCTCTTTCTGCGTTTTGGTGAGACTTGGTGTGCTTCTGTGGAAATTAAATGCGATTTACATTGGCTGAAAATACATGAAATCAACAGAGTTTAATTTTTGTGTGAGGAGCGGCTTTTCTATGCAATGAGTTGCTGCCTATGGATAGCGTTCCAAATCAATCACTTATGAGGTTCCACTTTAGGGCTGCAACTAACGATTATTTTTCTAATCGGCTAATCTAACGATTATTAGAAGGATTATTCGGCGATTATTGCAATGATTAATCATTTGGCCTTAACCAATTATCCAGCTTGTGCTCCAACTTAAAAGGTTGTATTAAAAGTGCTTGCTAACAATAAAGATGACAAAATCAACTTTTAAAAATATCTCTAAATGACATTCACTGAATTAAAGGGGGAAAAACTACTTGGATTTTTTGTTTGTTTAAGTAATTACAAATTTCACTGTAAAAACTTAATGGGGATAATAAACCCATTATTATCAAGTGTTTTTGTTTTCCATTTAAAATTGTCTAAAAATCCTTAAAACAAGATACATTTACTTGAGAAGCAACAAATGAGATATTTAGACTTGCTTTAAGAGAATGTATATTAAATATTCATGTATTTTGATAAATTTGACTTATGTCAATGTATAAAGAAAAAATATACTCATATTCAAGATAAATTCTCTAAAAGCAAGTCTAAATATATTATATGTTGTTTCTCAGGTAAATGTATCTTGTTTTTAGGATTTTATGATATTTTAATATATTATAATATTAATATTAATTAAATATTATATTCAAAATTCCCCGATAACAATTTTTTCTTCTGCAGTATAGCTGCTAAAGTAAATGTACATAATGAGTTTTAGATATTTATATTGGAAAACAAACCAAATAAATAAATAAATGTTTCATTGTATAATGGGTGAAGACTAACCCCTCACCTATTTGTTCACTTGATTTCCATCTTTAACTCACAAAAAACAAACTCTTTCTTCTTTATAGAGCTGCGTATCGCCGTTTTTCTTCACAATAAGATACACACGTGACTTGTATTATAATTCACTATGTCGCGAGCAGTCACTATAAAGAAAATCTGCAGCGTGCGTGCGCCAGCGACGAGCGTCTTGAGTTTGAAACTCTCTTGCGCTGTTTTTCACGTGACTTGTATAAGCGGCTCTGACCGTCACAGACAAATGTCAGTTTCGGAGTTTGTGCTTATTTATGCAGCCTTTCTCCTTATAATTTGAACTTTAATAAAGGATGCATTAAATACAGTATAACAGCGCAATGTTTCCTTTTTAGACGCTCTGACAGGCAAGTTTTGCTCAAGCGGAACACCAGGTACGGCTCCGCTTGATTTCACGATGACACCGCTTCTGTATTTACTTATTTAGCATTTTTGTGTTATAATACTCTGCGATCTACATCATCTTCATCTGTTTGGAGTGCGTCTGGACTGTGAGCTGTTCTTTCTTCCTCTCCTCAATCAAGCACGAGCTCAAGTGTTGCTATCCCGCGTCATCATTAGCGTTTTAAAAGATCTCATGTTGTGTTAAAAGGACTATTCGACAATCAAAAATGTTGTTGATTAATGTGGACTAATCGTTTCAGCCCTATTCCACTTCAGTTAAGGTGCTGTCGTAGAAGAGTCTCACTAAAAGACTATCTACCTTTAGTCATTTTTCTGCTACAGCTGCCCAGTCATTGGCACTACGAATTGAGTTAGCTTGTTTTTCTCACATTATTGTTGTCAGATGTGGAAATGAACATTCAGGGATAAAGTGGTGCTAAGTCCTGTTTCTCTGAAATACTTTTGGTCATTTGAATTAGCTTAAGTATCCAACACAAAGCTCAGCCCTGGCAAATGTAGCACATTGCCAACTAATTCAACACAGGCCTGCTGGAATTTTGTGTTCTATGCAAAGCACGAATCACAGGCTTGGTTTTCCATATATTTAGGGCTTTCACTGATAGTAACAAGCTGGAAGTCGCAACAATCTTTCCCTATGCTCTGAAATGGTAAACAAAAGGATTGTCTCTTTTCCAGCTTGCTTGAGGGTTAACTTTGCTCTGGTTACTCTGCCTTGCAGCACTGCCTCCCATGTTGTTTTGTGACTGGGCTCTTGTAATGTTTACTTGGCATAGCTGAAAAAATGCCAAGTCATAATAGATCCCATTTACTTGTTACTTCACGTTTCTTGTCTTATTTTGCATAATTGGTCCAAGCTATTCCATATAAAAAAAGTCTTTGTAATATTTTAGGAAAATGTAAATCTTTGTTCCACTGAAATTACTTTCCTTTTTGGCTAACTTCACTAAGCACTCTTTTTTTTTTTTTTTTTTTTAAACCACCATACTGAAATGGAACACCCAACTTTTAATCATCCAATAGATAAAATCAAGACCTGTCCTACATTTCCCCCCTATCAAGCATCCTGTTTCATTTGGAAATGTCACATAATGGTAAAATGGTTTACGAATGCCACTTCATGTTGAATAACATTTGAGCCTTGCTGATTCTGACCTTATCTATCAAGCCAAATAAGACTCTGTGAGCCCCGGATTTTATCAAGCAGCCGTGACATTTTATAGAAATACACGTTGAAGTCAATAAACTGACACCATTGCAGGATTCTGTCCTTTTTGCTCATCACACCTGTGGTTGGGTTACCAGACGTAATAGCTTTGTGTGTATGCGTGAATATTTCCGGGGGGTGGGTCTTGTTTGTTTGCTGGGTTGATTATGTCTGCAGCCTTTGCATACAAATGGCTTGTGTGCCAGACTTCATTGTGTGGATGTGTTAGGAGGGCTTTTAATAGCATGCTCACCCCTAGAGTGATGAATGGATGCCTGTAAGGGGCTTTTGTGAGCTCAATTGGTGCAAACAGCCTGAACAGCACGTGGACCTAGAGGGACATAACTCCATGTATGTTTATCAGACACAACAATGGACATCCAGGCTAGAGAGCAGATGTTAATTGTCACATTGTGCACTTCTTTTGACGTTTAGATCAGCGTCACCCTTAGTAGCGCTTGATTACATTGGCTTGTTAGAATTAGCTTCCATTTGCTGTGTATTTACCACAATCTTGTTTAAAAACATGTCTAAAAGCAATCCAGGCACAATGCAAAAAATACAACAGTAAATTTTGTCAATCAATTGGTTTCAGCATCACAACAGGTAGCCCCGCCCTCTGTGAACTCTCATTGGTCCAAATACTGCTCATCATATCTCCATAATAATAATAATAATAATAAAAATATATTTATTTTATATAGCCCTGTAATAGTTCAAGGTCGGGCATGGAGGAGGCGGGAATCGGCTGAACAGTAAACAAAGTTTTAATGTCAAACTTAACTTAAAACAAACATAAACAAATTCAGACACCCATAACGCGGCGGCTCATTTCAGCTTAGTCCCAGTTTTCCTGATGGCCTGTCTGACCCTGATCGGCCCCGAAGTGCAGCGGCCCACTGGGAAAATGCCCTGTATACCAGATTACCAATCCAGCCCTGTCGGTGTTCCTCGGCGATGGTCGTATCAGCCTTTTCCTGTTTTGTAAAACCAGAGCTATGCTAGCACCACCCTGCTGTTCACGCTGTGAGCTGAGAGCTTAGTGCTTAGAGAGACACTTTCAATTATTTCACCAGCTGCTCTCAGTCTCTCCACAAATCCTCTTAGCTGTAAGACACACTCAGAAGAGAGGAGAACAAGCTAGCCTGCTATAGATGCTCTGCCTCTCCATTACTGAGATGATGCATACATGCACGCAAACACACCTTGATACCCACGCCCTCATTTGTGTAAGCCACGAATGCACCTTAGTCATTGACACACTTCCTGGCTTATCACAACAGTGAACCACTGATGTAACCCTGCCCTATATTACTGACACATTAATGACAGAAATCATTTTAACATATGGGGAGTGGACAATAATTTTTTCTTTTAAGATAAGAATTTATTTATTGTTTATAATTGTTTTAAAGGCAAGTTAAAGTTTTAAGGCTTTCATTTAATATGAGATCATGAAAGTGCTGTAAGTAGTTTTAGATGGAGTTTGTGTCACACTTAACACTAGAGCTGGGTGATAATACAGTATCGATATTTATCAAGGAAAAAACCCTCTGTCGTTGATAAACGTTTCAGTAATTTACGATATGTTGCCTCTGTTCTACTTAGATGACCAGATCAGGAGTGTGTCGCTAAAAACATAAGCAGTTTGGCAAAGTTAAATGCACAACCATCTAACTGAATCACAGTTGTTAAATCAGATGGTTATTAACTATTAGCTGACTAGCGGCTACATAGCCCTGCTGTAATATGAACTAGTAGATGGTAGCTTGTACCTAGCTAGATGGCTAAATTGATATCATTGTGTATAGAACAACACAGCACTGACAATGCAATGCATCTATTGACTGAACACAACAGCAACTCTGACATCAACACAACTTCTGTTTAATTGTATACTATTTAATTAAAAGTTTTTTCATGATCCATAGCGCTGCCATGTCCACAAAAGACACAGGGTGCGTCTTATGGGGCTTTTCCACTGCACGGTCAACTCGACCCTGCTTGATTTTTTGGGGTTTTCCACTGTGGATAGTACCTGGTACCACCTGGTACCTGGTAAGTTTTTAGTTTCACCTTGGTCGAGGTTCCAAGCGAGCTGAGCCAATATTAAATGTGATGTCAAAATCCTGCAGATCACTGATTGGTCAGGGAGAATCGTCACTACCAGCGTCACTGGATTTCCATAACACGACATCAACCCGCTAATTTTAAGTTAGCAACAGCAATGACAGTATCATTTGTTCACGCGACTTACAAAAAAAAGAAATGGCTGTGCGTAAAACCACGCCGTGGTCAATAAACGAGGTGCAGACTGTCCACTCGTTAGCGATGAGCGAAACAAAAAAGTATCTCTGGAAGTGTATCAGCTTTTGGCCACACACGGCTAATACCGGACCTACCAAGTGTAAGGAAAAGTAAAGAAAACTTTCGTTGCTCACCACGTTCCTTTACCGGATCTGTCGTCATGTCTTCTGAAGTCTCAAGTTATTAGAAGATGACCAAAAGTGTAAATATGATACCACAGCCTTCATTTCTCTTTAAAAGAGATTTTGTTTGTAATGTCTTGTTAAAGGTGTTCTGAGTAATTTTTTTTTTAACATGTTATCTATCTGCTTGTATGCTGTATTATTAAAATGCAAGTTATTTAGTTTTCAGTTATTGATACCATTCTAGAAATTCACAATTCACCGTCAGCCAGGATTCATTTAATCCTTGAGCAAAAAGGTCTAATAACAGTGTTGTAACTGAAGTTAAATGAGTATTATTAATTTCTTTAGGAGTCAAAATTCAAATTTATGAAAAAATGACTGTGTACCTTTAACAAACGAGTTATGTTTACATTCATTCTTGAAGTCTAACTGTGAAATGTATATTGTGATAAATATTGATATTGAATGTTATGAAAATAAATATGATATTTTTGGCCATTATTGGTGTATCGCTCTTGAGACAACAGACTCCCATATGTAATGTCAATGACATTAAATGCATATAAGTAAAGTCTTAACCTTTTGTTATGCTTATTAATGCTGCAAATCTTTCTTTTCTGTGGAAGCATCTTATCGCTGGACTGAATAAATAACATTGGCAGCAGTTCCACATAAACATTACAAGTTTAATTAGGCTAATAGTAGGAGGTAAAATCCTCCCTCTTCTTAATGTGCAAGCTTGAAAATGTCTAATTTATTTCATGTTGGGATCCTCCTGACTAGCATGATTTATAAGCACCCCCAAGAGATTGCTCTTTTAAAAATGGACTGTGAGCCACAAAACCATAGTTATTAAAAATTAAGGGTAAAAAATGTAAATTGAAATGACCAAATGACTATGATAAGTTACTGCTAGTATATTTAGATTGTATTTTTGTCCACACCGTTTAACTACATATGTTTTTTCTATTTTACATTTCATGAGAATATTCATACCATATAAGACAATTTCACATTTTACTTAAAAGAAAAAATGAAAACTGTTTGGATAGATAATTGCGTTTACATTTACATTTATGCATTTGGCAGACGCTTTTATCCAAAGTGACTTACAGTGCACTTATTACAGGGACAATCCCCCCAGAGCAACCTGGAGTTAAGTGCCTTGCTCAAGGACACAATGGTGGCCGTGGGGTTCGAACCAGCGACCTTCTGATTAGCAGCCCTGTGCTCTAACCACTACGCCACCACCACTCCAATAATTGTATCTTTTTGGACAAAGTCTGTGTTCTTTTGTGTTCCTCTGTGTTCATCAGCTGATGAAGCCAAATGATAAAAATATAAGAGAAAACAGTTAATGGCCTTTTTTTTTTAGGACTGCCCATTTTCAGACTTCCGTATTTACAGACCCCATAAAATTGCTTGATAAACAGTTTTATGCCCTGTGTTTGACGTATTTCCTTTTAAAACAGGAAGTTTGGGCTGGACAGCTTGAAGAGCTTTTCCCTTTTTTACAGTAGCCATTATAGGCATAATTTCCTTTTTTCTTTTCTTTTTTTTTTGGTTGATACATTCTCATTCTAGAGAGCCTTTGACTAGAATTTGATAAACTTTATTTAATGTACAGTACTGTGCAAAGGTTTTAGGCACATAAGATGCTTCACAAAAACATTTATCTTAAGATAGTTATGTATATCTTCAGCTTTAGTGTGTCAGTAGGAAATATAAATGTTAGACTCCCAATCATTACTTTTGTAAATAGATTAGAATAGAAGAACAGGGAGTCCTGCAACAGATGGAATGTCCCCCACAGACCCCCCAACTGAACATCATGTCTGTCTGAGATTAAATGAAGAAACAGAAGCAATTGAGACTGTCTAAACAGATAGAAGAACTGTGGCAAATTCTCCAAGAAGCTTGGAACATCCTATCTGCCAACAACCCAAAAAAACTGTGTCCGGGTGTAACTTGGAGAATTGGTGCTGTTTTAAAGGCAAAAATGGTCACACCGAATATTGATTTAACTTTTTTATGTTTACTGGACTTTGTATGACATTAAGTGATAAATGAAAACTATTTCATTATGTCGTTATTTTTGACATCTTCACTATGCAACATTTTTCACAAGTGTGTAAAACTTTTGCACAATACTGTATAGATCTGCAGAAAGGGAATTTAGTTAGCAAATATATGATCTCAAAATTAACAGACATGAACTAAAAGCCACAAAACTCATATTTTGATTTAATATCATCTAAAGAAATCTGTACGTTATTGTTTCAAAATGTTCATATTTTTTTGGTAAAACTGCATTTTCTTTGTGTCTCTTATCTGTTCCTCTCTGATGTTTGAGTATGTCTGCTGCTCAAGGTCCCTCTTCAGGACCAGCTGCATGAGAGGAGGGTAAATTTAGCGAGTTCGTCAGGCAAGCCCTGCTAGCACAATCGATCTGAATCTCCGTCTCCTGGGTGCCGTGTTCGCTCTAATTATCCTGTGCGTATTCAGTCGCATTTTCTGCTTTTGAGAGAAAGACAGAGAGGGGCACTATTACGTCCCACAGCTCGGCTCATCACAAATTTAGACTATAAAATGTGAAAGAAGTAAAAAAAAAACACTTAAATATTGATCTGTTTCTCACCCACACTCATATCGCTTCTGACGACATGGATTTAACCACTAGAGTGGGGTGTCAAATTTTGGACCCCATTCACTATCATTGTACAGAGCTGAAATATTCTTCTAAAAATCACAGCTTGTGTTCTGCTGAAGAAAGATTGTCATTCACATCTGGGATGGCATGAGAGTGAGTAAATGATGAGAATCTTCATTTTTGGGTGAACTATCCCTTTAAAGGAACGCATTTGATTATATCTTGAAGAAACAAAAGAAAAAGAGAAGCGTCTGATTTGCTGTTTGTTTAGATGTTCATTGGTGCTCTTCTGCTCTCAAGTGCAGCATGAATGCTTCTCACAGAATGTGCATATGAATGTTTTCTCTCTTGCAGTGACCTGCAAACAGTTATGTTCTTTATGTGAGCGCTGCAAATGATCTTGGACCATCTCAGGAGGTGCTCTGAGTTTAAATCACTTTAAATCCAGTGGTTCGCATTTACTGTATGAATCAGAATCGGATAAAGGTGTCTGTTAAATCTAAGTGGCTGGTAAAATTGGGTAAAACATTTTTTGTTTCGTACCCTGCTCTCAACCGAGGTGTGGAAAATGGCAAAGATCTGCAGAGGAGGCATCGTGGATATTATTTGCAAGGGTGAGTTAAACTAACTACATTAAGAACTCAATTGAAGGCTAATATGTCTTTTCACTTAATATTAGCAAAGCATATTTTGCTCTGTCTATAATGTATGTGCGGTCTATTAAATTGACTGATTACAGTTTGATGTTATGATTCAGGGCTGGGGGATACATCACCCATGATATAATCAAGATGATTTTGCTGACAATGTAAAGTTCAGCAATATTGTGAATATCGCGATGATTTTAATGAGCCTTTTATTTGGCCATTAAGTTTTATAGAGTGCATCAGTAGACTAATTTCACGATCATAATACCATAAAATAAAATACCATCAAAATGGAAATATGAACACATGTGATCATTAAACTGCCAAAGGTTGTGATTTGAAGACAGATAAACATGGTCTTTGTGCACTTCAGAATGAACCGGAGACGCGCTGATCTGTGCGCATGTGGGGGCGGCGGGTTTTTTAGTGCAGTTCACCTGCATTGTGAAATACTGCAGGTTCAAGCATTCGTGCAATTCCAAAACATTAGTGAACGCTATTCAATTATTATACAAATCTACAAGCGTGGAACGTAAAGGAGAATTTGACAGCGGTTCACAAGATGCGACACTCAGAACTGCCAAACAAACTTACCCTTTTCCGTTTCATAATAAAATGGAATGAACACGACTGCGTTTACAGAGTCAAAATAAAAAGCCCAGTTTAGTGTGAAGTAAATGGGACTGAAATATATCAATGTAACAAATCTTATCCTGAAAATAGTATTCAGTATTTTATATTATAATAATAAACTTGACTGGGTTCCTCAGTAATAATTTTGTACTATGCAATATTCATCTGTTTTCCGAAAAATAATTGTATTTTTTTGCACACCTTGTTCATTCACAAAGAAAAATGTTTTAGTAAAAATATATGAAGGTAAATGATTACATTTTACTCAACCTTGTGTTAATTTCTTAAACTGTGGGAAACATGCTTTCATCATTTTTAAATAGATTTTAATTTAATGCCTTTGAAATATTAATTCTACATGGCTACAGTGGCTGTTTAGATGAAATGATGGTATTACACACTTGTGCTATTTCAGAGCAAAAACATAAATATCGAGATATCTATTGAATATCATCAATTTGCTGAAAAGTATCAGAAAAGTAAGCCATATCATCCAGCCCTAATATGATTATTCTACAACTCTTCATTTAAATATAAGAGCAGTGTGTAAAACTTGACTTGTGTTACGACTCAAGTTGTTTAATCCTAGAAGCTTTGCCTTACCTGTTGCATACTTTAAAAACAGGGTCTGATTTTGAGCCAGAATGGTTTAAACTCTAGTAATCGTAGCACAAAACACTTTAAAAGAAGAAAGGGCCAATAAAAGTTATTTGCTTTTTGGTAACAGAATTATTTCGTTTCCATTTCTTCTTTTTATGGACCTTATAGATTGCTATAAACAACTGTTGTACTCAACTAGGTCTATGCTCAGAAGAAATGAAGTTAAAAATGAACATGTATTGTGGTTCATATCATGACCTTTGTATTATGATGCATATCCTATTGGGATGTTGTTGGTGATACCCAGCCCTACTGTGGAATGACCAAACATTGGGAATAGATTTCCTAGTCTATCCCTCTCCTGAACTTTCTCTCTCTCTTTCTGTCAAAGTAAACCGCATCATCCTGACCAGCCTCTCTAGCCTGACTGCATTGGCATTTGGATGTTTGTTTCCACTTTGGCTTATGGCTCTGTAGTTTTATTACTTGACTATTTAGGCCTGGGGTAGCCAAACCTAGTCTTGCATGGCTTCCATTCTTTAGAGTTTTGCTTCAACCCCAAACAAACACAACTCAACCAGTGAATCAAGTCCTGTATCTGATTATGCATTTCTCCCTACTATATAGCATGCAAAAAGCAGTACATAAAATAAGAATATCCGCATCCTCAGTATTCATACAGCAGGTGAAAAATATCTTGATTATCTACCGCATCTGCCTATATTTCTGAAGTGTGCCACCAGTGGACACTTTACTATCACAGAAGGCCATGGGAGCTCAGGTGCTGTAAGATTAAATAACCTTGAGTCCGGGTGCCTCTTCAAGTTTAGGTGCGATAGGTAATGAGTTGTTCCTTGGGATAAATATTACTTGTTTAACATCACCAAGGTAAATTATTTTCTCAGTTGTTGTTAGTATGTTGTATTGTACGTATGGATAGGTCTGGAGTAAATACACTAGCTCACTCACTTCCAGGCTTACAATACACTCGATTGATATAGCTGAACATCAAAATTTGAATGGAGAATAAAAGCGTTTTGTTGCACTTTGATGTATATCAGTCTTGGAACAAAAATGTGAATGTTTGATTGACTTCTGACTAGTGATTTTGATTTAAATACGGTGTTTAATGAAAAAGTCTGCTCTCATATCTGTTCTGCGAGTGCTGTTACACTTGCGCCAGTCAGGAACTGCTGACTGAAAGTCCATGCAAGATTTGAGTTCTCTGCTGTAATGAGTTCTCATGCTTAAGGCAATGCAGTGATTGGATGGAAGCATACATTCTCATGAAAAATGTGGAGAAATTCTCAGAATCTAATGAAGTAGACACATACTCTCCAAAAAGTCACATCTCAGACCTTACATTTACCTGTACCTTACATTTTGTGACGTTGCTTCAACTTTAGTTTTTAAACTGAAAGATCAAAATGGCTCAGAAATGAATAAGCACACCCAAGAATCAGGAAGATCCCATGGGAAACCGTGACCTGTAGCAGCTCAGCATTGTGAATTTATCGTCTGTGTGTTGGGGTCTGGTCTAAAGTGGTCTGATCTGGTCCGGTCGAATATAGGAGAGCAGGGAAGGAGATTAGAATGTCAGATAAGGGGAAGGCTGGCATAGAGAAGATCAGTGTGCTGTAACCGTATACACCCCAGAGATCTGGATCCACACTGCTGAACCACCAAAAGCACTGCCAACACTGATACAGCACTTTCTGTAAAAAAAACAGATAGAAGCAGAGAACACGATTGACTGTACAGTGAAAATCAAAGCATCCTGTTTTCTGACTTCACAAAAACATAACCAGGAGCTTCTGGAAGTTCCATGTAGAGCTAAGTCCAATTGTCTGGAACTTCAGTATCGATAATAACTCTATACTTGGGCAAAAAAAAAACTTTTTTTTTATTTTTATTAAATTACACAGAAAATCACTTGTCTAAAATAACTGCATGAATTCTTATAGATACAAATTATGCCTTCTCTGTTTAAATTTTTCGGTATTCCATGTTAAATGTTTTAATTCAATGTTATGATCAATTTGTGTATAATCCAATACATACTGTGCAGCTTTAATCAAATGAAAATATAATACTTTTCAACTATATATATATATATATATATATATATATATATATATATATATATTTATTTATTTATTTATTTATTTATTTATATAATTTTTGGTAAACAAATAAATAAGATGCACAACAGAGCTTTACAGTATTAATGTAAACATTAAATGAAAACAATCTGATTTCCTGAGGCAAAAAGCTACCAAGGCTGAATCACAAAATGCTGATATTCAGTACACTTGCTTATGTGATATTGCGATATTTTGATTAATTTGATTATACTAATAATACACCATTTCATGCAATCATTTGAATAGAGCTCTCATTTCAGAGGGACTTTTATTTTGAAAGATCTTTGAAGTTCTTCCTGTTTGTGAAGGGTTCGTTATATCAAGCTTCCCATGACTCATAAGCTGAAATCTCAGAGCTGCAATGGAAAAAGTTAATTTGAGTTTAGTCGTTTATAATTCAACACACTGATTTGTGGCTCTGCAGATGGATACTATTGGACACACTGCATGAAAATCAAGCATTGTGTGTGTGTGTTTGTGTGAAGGAAATGACAGGGTAGAGAGGCTCCTCTTATTCATAATGTGGCTCACAGCACACGTGACTATTTCATTAAATTACATCCTCCTGCTGTTTAATGATCACACTTGGATATATAGATTGTTATTTCATCATATTTTTGATTTAATCTCAAAACTCTCATATTACATTTTGCTAATGGCAGCATACTTTTAATATGGTACTGAAACAAGATGATATTGTACCATTTTAAATTTTTGGTATTGTGATATTTCGTTAGTACCAGTATACCTCACAACCCTAACCTGGAGTGAGCCGTCCGTTTAAATTCCCATTCATCCCCATGGCACTTACCTTGACTGGTTTATGCTTTACAAAAAAAATGAAACATAAAATCTTCTGTCTTTGATCACAGGCACCCTCTAAACAATTTGTCACAGGCAAAAATATCTACTATAATACAATGTATTTAGATTTATGGTGCCTTAAATTATTTTGTGAGTATACTCGACAACTTTTAAATGGCCGTCAAAGGAAAAAGATGCTTTTCGCTTCAACAATGGTAAAGTTATGGTACCTACCAGCTGGGACTAAATGGCCTATTCCAACCAGCTAAGACTTAACCACCTGGTTCCAACAAGCAAAATACTAGCAGCTTATGGGTCTGGTATCTAGACTAGAGATGGAGGAACTTTAAAGGCTCGGAGCTGCTTTAATTGGTGGCAGTGACCGTGGAGACGTGTCCAATCTAAAATCACCAGGGGCAGGTTTCTGCTCCTCTGTCCTGCTGTATGATTAAGAGGAGAATAGGAGGAGATGAAGTTGCCTTTGGGAGAGGCCTGAACCAGTACGCCTGTCGCAGAAAGATATACGAAGCCCTTAGAAGTGGGCGAGAATGTGAGAAGGCTGGTTCTGGCAGAATGGAGGAAGAGAGATCAGGTGTAGAGTTTTAAGCGGATACAAGGTGTGATGCAATGCACTATGGATGTTCACTCTCTGGGGAAATCAAAGCACAGCTCATGGCAGGCATGGCGCTATTGTCTGGTTCCCCCCCATTTATTCTGCACATATAAACGTATAACCAAGTTGTTCTTGAATCCAATAGAATGGATAGCATTATTAGTGGTGCTTGCCAAGACAAGCATATACTATGAATCTATAGAATGGATAGCATTATTAGTGGTGCTTGCCAAGACAAGCATATACTATGAATCTATAGAATGGATAGCATTATTAGCGGTGCTTGCCAAGACAAGAATAATACTATGAATCTATAGAATGGATAGCATTATTAGTGGTGCTTGCCAAGACAAGCATATGCTAAGAATCGAAGTATGAAACTCAACCTGCACCATTGGTGCTACAGACATGAGTCTCACCTCAAATTATTTCATTTGTTTAAGGAGAGGATTGCTATGATTTCTCTTAAGTGATCAGTCTTTTAATTGCCGTCTCGCGGATGCTTAAACATGTGAAAAAAATCTCATAGACTTGCATTGAAGGAGGGTCCTGAGCCAAAGCTTGGCAAGAATATTGCTTGACTTGGGGTTGACTCTTTTGACTTAGGTCAGTAGCAACTGCAGTTGGGCCAGTAGTAACAGCTTTCCATCTTTTATCTGTTTTGCTACCATTCACAAAATGCATCTATTTGCCAGAAATTACCTTTAAACTATTAAACTGTGAGGCTGATTACCTAGCTTTTGGTTCTGTGTGTACATTGTCCCTGAAGAGTTACATTTTTGTAGTTTTTTTAAGTTAAATTATAATTAACAGAATCATTTTGTTTTCCTTTAATCTGTTGACAAATTTCAGAAGAGCTTATTGTAACTATCTGCCCAATTGGACATTGTCTAGACCATTGGTTCCCAACCCTGTTCCTTGAGGCCCCCAAACACTGCAAATCTATTATTCTGACACCCAATTCCAGTCTTGGAGTCTCCACTAAGGAGCTGATGACTTGAATCAGGTCTGTTTGATTAGGGAGATATCCAAAATGTGTAGTGTTGCGGGGCCTCCAGGAACAGGGTTGAGAACCACTGCACTAGACCGATGTCTGTGACCATTAAGCTGTTTTATCAGTGTCTCATGCAGGAGTGCCACATTAAGGTGGCATATCAAGTTACAAAACACATATTAAAAACAAGCCATGAGACACCCGCAGTTTTATTCATTCCTTTTTTATGCGCAAGAATGCATTCAGTCTAAACTGTCCCCATAGATGTTTGTGAACAAATATGATTCTTTAAATTGAATGCAGTGCTTTACAGATGATGCATTTTTCAGATGGTCTGTTGACATGTGCATTCTTAAACTCTCAGGAAAATATATATTTTTTTTATGGTACAAGGCCTTCACTGAGGCGATACACTTGATTTTGGTACATATTTGTACCCATAAGGAGACAAAAAGATACGTTTTTTGTTCCCAGAGGAACAAAACATAGAAATGTACCTTGAAAGATACACAATAAGTCCTTTGGGTACAATTATGTACAAAAAACTTTCTAACTAGAAATACAGAAAAGGTTCTCTTGAGTGCACCACCACAGTGATGGGCCTCGTACCTTAACAGTTAAATTTTTCTGGGAGTACTGGGTTTGCATGTTTATTTTTCACTTCAATAGAGACCCTGAATATTTTTTTCCTCCGACATAGTCATACTTTTTTTCCCCTGACTCCAAGTGTACAGATCTCAACAGATTGTTGTGTTTGTCACATCCACATCATAAGGCTTTTGATCATTAGTAGCTAATTATAAAGAATTCCATGCTGGCAGCTAACTGTCTCCCCTGCTGAGCACAGCTATTTTCTATGTATATAAGTGGCATAAAATTACTTAAGTTGGGAAATAAATATTCTAAAAGGTAAGTCAAGTTTACGATCAAATAACAAATTTCAAATCCACAGTAAATACTGCCAAAAATGGTATCATTAATTGTGCTACTTTAACTTAGATCGTGGTAAAAACACTATTTTTCAGGCTGGTTCAGCTAATGTGCATGCGCATTCTCGAGTTGATTGACAGGCGATGTCTGTTTCTTAAAGGTGATTGGCTCTTTGACCTGTAAGGCAGGACTTCCTTTTGTACATCTGCCATATTGGGGGGTTCCATTTTCTCCCATTCATTTTAATACAAGTGCCCCTTCTCGGGCTAAATGGCGTCTGAAGCTGTGGTTTGTATGGCTCACAATATGCTCCATTGAAGTGAGAATGGGATGTTTTGTTTTGAAAACAGTGAGGAGTTTGAGAACAGAGTTTGAGTTTTTTTTTCTGTTTTAGTGAGTTGACTTACAGTGGGTTTGAGTTTTAGAGAGAGTTCACTGTTAGCTGGGGAGATATCTTGTATGGTTTGCAGAGACAGACAGAGTGACAGGAGATGAGCCTTGAGGCTACGAATGAATCACAAATATGGATGGATTTGTTCACACACATACATGACAGCTTTTCACTATATCTCTTCAGTGCATTGGTGAATGTTGTAAAAACATGCAGGACACATTTCGCAAAAGGATGTAAAAATATGACATTTTGCAAACCACCACGATGCATCATTCCTTTGTCTATAATTCAAATAAGATATTTTGTCTTTTTTTTGTTGTCGTTATTATTACTTTAATGGGAATGGGAGTCACTTAATTATTTAATGAAAATTATGTTGGGAAATGTGCGAGTTGTCACGAAAATAATGTAAATGGTTTCGAAAACAGCTAAATATAATTGCCAATTAAAAAAAAAAAGTGTATATATATTTTTTTTGTTTTTAAATGTAATTTTTTTTTTTGGAGAGAAGAATGACCCGGACATGCTCTTGACAAGTAAGATTCAGTCGCACACTGTAAACATCATGCCGTCTCCAGTGTCCTCCCTTCATGACTTCACATGGCATTTATGCACTGCTGTAGCTATACTATACAGCACCCACATCAGCTTAAATTTATCTTGTCCTCCTCTGTGCTGCAGAGACAAATACCCCTGTCCAAATTACATTCATCATAATTGTTTCCTTTGCATGACAAAGATGGCCTTCATCCATTCCCCTCCAGTACCTCAGGCAGAAATCATTCTGTTTGTGGCACAAAGAGATCTGCTCTTCTTGCTGCTTGTCGTATGTTCAGCGATAGGGGGTGTATCAGCAGCGCTCAATGATGCATTTAACCTCGACCTTGGAGGTTGCGGGAGGCAGGCAGTACTGCAGAAGAGGAGAGAGAGATTCATTCGCGGGGTGAAGATGTGGGGCGAGAGATGGTTGATTTTTTTTTTTTTTTTTGTTCATTGCATTCATTTTTCTTCCTGCTCAACTCTCTGGCAGTTCTTTGTCACACTGCCTCTGCCCTAATCAATATTTTTCATTTAGTCTGTTCCTTCCCTTAAAAAAAAAAAGTACTGTGGTGGTAACATGGCGCTTTGATTCATACCATAAATGAATACCAGATTTGTTTACCAAAGTATTTACATGGTTCTTTCAAAAAATACTATTGTACTTCCATGTTACATGTCCAAAAAAATTTGGTGTTGCCATGGTACATTTTCTGTCTTCTTCTGGCCTCTTTTATATACATATACATACATACATACATACATACACCACTGCTCAATAATTGTCTGGTAAAGGTGCACTGAGGCAATGTTGAGAGAGCATACTTGTATACTACACATACTATTTCTGCAGTATGTGTACTGTGAACAATATTCATATTTTCTCGTGTCCATGTAGCTGGTTGTACATTTGGCATGGCATATTAGACGTGGTACATGTGCAAAAGCATGGTATAGTAATGATACATGTGCAATGGTATAGTAATGATACATGTGCAAAAGCATGGTGGTATAATGGTACATATCCAAAAACATGATATAGTAATGGTATATGTCCAGAAAACATGGTGTAACCATAGTGTATGCCCAAAAAACAAGGTGTAACCATAGTGTATGCCCAAAAGACATGGTGTAACCATAGTGTATGACCAAAAAAACAAGGTGTAACCATAGTGTATGACCAAAAAAACAAGGTGTAACCATAGTGTATGACCAAAAAAACAAGGTGTAACCATAGTGTATGACCAAAAAAAACAAGGCGTAACCATAGTGTATGCCCAAAAAAACAAGGTGTAACCATAGTGTATGCCCAAAAGACATGGTGTAACCATAGTGTATGACCAAAAGACGTGGTGTAACCACGCATACAAAAATTATATTGCCATGACAAAAACATGGTATCGCCAATGTATGTCCACAAATACATGCTATTACTGTGGTACATGTCCAGAAAACATGATATAACCATGACACATGGGATAACCATGGCGTATGTCCAGTAAAACATGGAATTACCCTGGCACCATGTCCAAAAAAACTATGTGAAGCCACTGTACTTTTTGGTAGTTTTTGTTAGTGTCTTGTTCTCTTTTTGTGAATGTGAAGGGTATTTGAGTTACAGAATATGGGCAAAGCTTGTGTTCTCTCACACGCAAGTCCCTTCTCCTTGCGTTGCCTCAGTGCTATGTGGTTTGCAGAAATGGAACTGCTGTGAGATTCTGAATTTTAAGAGGTCTTTCGTCCCTGCTGGTCAGTTCCTGCACTCCAAATACAGATGGACCCTCTCGCTATTCCTGCTCAGCTGCCCTGAAGAAGCACCAGGTTTATTTGAACACATCTCAAGCTCTGACCCTGATCCATGATTGTTCTGTAAGCACCTCTCTCTCTTTGTTTCTTTTTTCCTTGCCTCTGGCTGTTTGTCATACGTACAATAACTCTCTTTGTTTCTTTTTTTCTCTGCCTCTGGCCGCTCTGCCATACTTACCAACAACTGTGTCTGGTTAAAGCTGTGCAAAGCACATTTTAGAAATGCAATACTGCTACACTTAACATACTACTGCAGTATACAGTGTATATATAGAAATTTGATGTTCTGATATGACTGGAGTTTTCATCTCATCTGAGTATTAATGCAATTTTACATGTACTCTTCATTTCTTTTGGTGTGAACTTAGGTTTGTGCATCTTTAAATTCTAAAGAGAGAGAGAGAGAGAGGGGGAGGTGTGTGGCATCTGGCACAGTGAAGTAAGTGAGCATAGGTTGTTTCTCAGAAATCCCAAGATTAGGAGGACGAGCTGTCAGGCAGACAGTGCCCACGTTGGTGCTTAATCCTGTTCTTTTAAATGCTGAGAGACAGGCAAACAATGCTGAAAACAAGCACAGTAACCAATTGCATTCACAGCTGTGTTCACTAAGCCCCAAATCTGCACTTTACGTTGCACTGGATTTCCCTGCTTAGACCTCAGGCCTGCTGCTGAATGCTAGGTTAAATTAATATTACTGGTTCAATACAAGTGTCCCTCCTTTTTCTTTAAAAAAAAAAAAAATAAAAAATAAAAAATAGATTGAGGTACTCACAATAGAAGAGAATGGGGCTAATTGAGAATGAGTACCGATACTTCACTTTTGTTAGTCGCCTATACCATATATTTTTTTTCCTTTATCAACAGTTTATTTCAGTTTTATCATCACAATTGTGTTTAAATAAATCAATTAAAATTTTAATCAAATTAAAATATAACAATTTCCAAAATAATATTGTATTATTTTTATGAAATGAAGTGCTTTTATACAGAATCTCACTGCACAATCTAAAATGCAACATTGGAGTTATTTTTGTCCAATAAAGTGCTGCATAACAGAGCATCACAGATGTGATATATTGCTTAAATATAATACAATTACTATTTATTTATTATTATTGGTAGTAGTAGTAATAACTTTACATAACTTTACATTAGTGATATATTTCTGTCATACTTTTTCATTTAAATTGAGCTTTTATTTTGACAGAGCTTTTATTTTGAAGTGTTTCTGTTTGATCACAGTAGCTTTTAGTCAGGAAAAGCCGGTCGTTACATGACTCGAGGTGGTTATTAAACCACAAAGGCTGCTTTTTAATTATGTCCTCTGTGTGTCCCTAATGCTAAAACATACATTATGGTTAAAAAACTAGGTTAAATAATCTCAATAGAACATAACTTGATTTTAATGTGTGCTGAATGTTTACGTAATGACATTCTTATGTCAGATGGTATCGGTATCCGAGCATTTTTACGAGCATGAGTACAGGTACATGAGTGCGATATTGGACCCAATTCCAATATTGTTATCTGGAAATCCCTACTTAAAAATACTGAATATTTCAAAAGTATAGCCACAAAATGTAAACAATATGCATGCTAACATGATTTTAGTGTAATAAAATCACTTGCTAACCTTTTTCTGTGCTAAGTTACCTCAAATACAACAACGAAACGGCATAAACCTTAAACCGATTTAAACAACTTTACAGCTCAAATAATACATACGTTTGTAAAGAAGAATTGGGGTAAGTGGCTCACTGTAACCTTAATTAATTTTTTTTTAGCAACATTATGCCACAAATGCAATTTAAGCTTAATTTATATTGAACCCGGAATATTCCTTAAAGAGAGACTGCCTTGCTACAAAATGAACACTTTTTATGTCTATGAACATCATATTTTAGAGTTGTTGAATGTAGGCTTTTCTGAATGTACAATGTACTGTGTCCTGAACGTTCCAGGTTTAACACAAGTTAAGCTCTGTCAAGAGCATCTGTGGCATGCTGTCGATTACCAGAGACCCATCATTCGGTATACAGCAATAATGGAAGCCCAGGGAGTCGTCTTAAGAGACCCTTAGTTTTACAACTGTGGCATGTGGGCTAAGATACATTTTAATAACACAAGTCCTGTACAAAAATGAATTGCTGGGTCTTTGGAGGATAATGACCTTTAAAGCCTCATGTATCAAAATATGGAAAAAAAAAAAAATGAATATCACCTTAATGTTTCTTGCATTTCACCAAGAACATTTCTTTAATAACAGTTTGGCATATTTATTAAAAATAGCTCGACATTTATATATTTCTTGTCCGTGTGTGGCCTGCACCGGATACCGAGGGAGTGGAGAAAAGGATTCGAGAGGTTTGACAGGAAAAAGGAGGAGCCCCTGAGAGAAAGAAGGGATAAGGGATGCAGCAGATAATAATCAGAGGAAGGGCCTCTGAGAATGATTTTGACGCCCGCGAGGATCGAGGAGATGAGTGCAGGGTGGGCGGTCTGGTCATCATGTTCGGGCTAGTTTGGTTGTGGCAGACCAGTCACTGTCACCTCCTGTGGGAAAGGGAAGTGTCTATTTTTGTCATCAACATCTGTCATGATGATGTCAGGAATGTAAGCGTCTCAGAGTCACGTGGACAGCAAGCATGGATTGAGAGGGCCGTGGGGTTCGATCTGTCACATGGCTCTGAGACACTCTCAGGAGAAAGAAGCAGAACAACAACACGAGCGCTCATGCATTTAAAAGCTTCTCACACAGCACTGTGGGAGAAGATGGTTCTCTCAGAGTTTGCTGTCAGGATAAGAATGCAGATGGAAGCTGTGTGTGTGTGTGTCACTGCAAAAAAGGCCCCCATTCAAAGACTGCACCATCACATCTGAGAATGCACACTTAAGCTTTCATCTGAGGAAAATATTTAGCAGGCTTACTGGAGCTGTGTTTTGGTAGTAATTGTGTGTCCTCATGACACTGTATTTTTAGTCCTCTCAACTGCTCCAACGATTTCTGAGAGGGAACATTTATTGAAGCTTGGAAATGTTTCTTGAATCGAGAGGAGAAACCAGTTCTGCATTTTAAGAGGAAAAGCCACAAGCAGGAAAATTATAAGTGCTTTTTCCCTGTGCTTGTCTTTCCTCTTCCCCTTTTCGTCTCCTCAACTCATTTCGTTTTGTCTGGTAGTGACAGTGATTGCTCTAATAATGTCGTGTTAGCAGTACTCTAGCTATCAGCTGTCAGACTGCTCTTAAAGTCCTCCGTATAAACGCGCCTATGCCATGAATCAGGGAATTTGTGTCTTTCACCATGATCACATTGTGTTCACCCTTTTGTTCTTGCTTTCCTTAGTTCTGTCTTTTTCTGTGTCCCTAAACCAGTGTCCTGAAATATCCCAATCTTAAGAAACTGCAGGAGAAATTCATCCGCAATGTAATTTTGTGACATCTGGGATAGGCCCCTAGAGGGTTTGTGTGTGTCTGATAAGACAAGAGAGCTGCCTATATAAATGCCATGGAACCTCATCAGTGATCGATAGGCAGCAACTCTGTATGCCACACACACAGTCCTCTGCTCAAGAGACTTGACTTGCAGTTGCTCTCAGTAGAGATTTACATCAGGATGTTGCTAAGATAATGGCGTGATTCTTTTAATAATTAAAAAAAAAATTATAATTGCACAACTCGCACATGTTGTGTAATATAATATAAATAAACGGTTAGTTCCGGTCCTCGAATCTGATTGGACGAGAGATGTTCCATGAGCACTGATGGTGTGACGCGTCACTGTGTGTATCACTCCGCTCGTGTACGTGTCGTTCTAAACTAAAGCGTAAGAGCAGTGCAGATGTGTTAAGAGCTACTATTTGACTTTTGTTTTTGACATTACATATGTTAGCCAGCAGGTGGTGGCAAAAGATAATTTTTATGTGTAATATGAGTCAGTTAGGTGGCGTGAAGTGAATCCGCATCAGCCAGTATTTACATAGAGCACTATATGATTGTTTATATTACTACTACACTTCTAAAGCTAGGAAACAGCTTTAAACGAACAACTTCACAGTTGAGAGGCACAACAGACTGATTAATTACACAAACAGAAGGCGCTTGCCTCTTATTGGATTTTCCACATTGGAATGGACTGTTTAAAATGGCGGAGGACATTGAGGCTTCTGTAGTGAGACTCTTGAAATACCCCTGCATGGATGGCTACTTTTCCACTGAGAATGCTGAACTTCAGAAAGCTGACAGCATCTCTGCTTGGGAGTGGCAACAGGTGAACTCACTCACTCCACAACACACACACACATCTCCATCCTTGTTTATCCAATAACTTGTTTGAAACGGCACAAGCCATGATACTATTTCAGAAGTGACATTTTTGAATTGCTAACGAAGGCTTGGACGCATCATTTGTTTTAAACCAGCAGTGGCAGATTCTGATCTGCATGTAAGAAAGTAGTTCCATGCACAAATGTGTTTTTATGACCATACTTAGTTTTCCCTAATTTTTTAAAGTGTACTTTTTCATTGAAAAAATATAAGCAATATCACACTCACAATCGTGCTGTATGTCCCTAAATCAGCACTGCTGTGAATACCTATGGCACTCGGTCTGCGCCAAATCACAGCAGTGCTGATGTAGGGCCATATCGCACTCTTGCTCATGTGATATTGCTTATGTATATATTTAGGATATATATCAATGTAATGTTATTAAATAGGATGTACATAAAATTTCTTAAATAAATGAACAGGTATTTTATACAAAATGTACTAGTATAAAATACTTTGAATTTACCCTTCTGTTAATCTGTCAATTGGCACATTTCTGTGCCAATCCCAATAATCCCAAAATGGCCTTTTGATATTTCAGAATTGAATTTGTCAGGAATCACCTATGATGGCTTTAATGCTGCCTTTGTACATTTGCTACATTTAGTCATTTAGCTGACAATTGGTTACTTGGTACTAGGTTTTGGAAGTGTGTGTGTGTGTGTGTGTGTGTGTGTGTGTGAAATATATGTCAGTCAGTGCCAGAGGGGATACAGCTCCTACTTTGGTCTACTCTCTTCACTACACATCCACCCACTTACTCCTCCATCTGCTGTCTGCTCAACAATCACACACACACACATTTACACAAGCACTTTATTGAATAGGAGGCAGTACTTTGCTGTACCATTGCTCAAAATAGTAATGCACACTAGCTCGGTTCCAAAAGCTAGTGTTAGACAGTATTTTAAGGCATCTTATGTGCACTTCTGATGTGAATGCTATCCCAAAAGCTACGCACCATAATGCTAAGTAGGTAGGCGGATAGTTAGGCAGGAAAAATACATATGCTTTTAAAGATACCTACAACCAAAATATAAGAAAACATCATGTGTGTCATTCGTAGAGAAAGTAGTGCTAGAATACATTGCAACAAGCGATCTAGGAAAAAGACACAAACATTTTGCAAAAAATGCTAAATGCTAAATATACAAAAGTATCAATAAAAAAATAAGTCAGTTAAAAAATGTACCTCATATTTGTGTCATTATGCCTGTTATAACCTTGCATTATTAGCTAAGCAACATGCTAACATCAAACTCATGCAAACATTTCAAATCAGTTGTGAATCAACTCTCATATGCTTTATGTGAGTAGCACTATTTGTGTGGTATATAGGTGTTGCTGCCTATGTGGAGTGTTCCAAATCAATCACTTTTGAGGTTTTTTAATTGTTAGGATGCTGTTTTTGAAGGCAGCTGCCTGTGTAGAGGGTAGACAGCGAGGCAGCTCACTAAGGGGTGAATTTACATTTATGCATTTGGCAGATGCTTTTATCCAAAGCGACTTATAGTGCCTTATTACAGGGACAATCCCCCCGGAGCAACCTGGAGTTAAGTGCCTTGCTCAAGGACACAATGGTGGAGGCTGTGGGGATCGAACCAGCGACCATCTGATTAACAGTTTTGTGCTTTTAGCCCACTACGCCACCACCACTTCTGAAATCACTTATCAGTTTGCGTGTTTTTTACATGTGATATTTCAACGTAAAAACCTGCGTCTTTCACTCAGAAATGCGGTGCAATTTGCCTCGCGCTCTTATATTATTTATTAAATTACATTCTGCTCTAATTTAGTGGCCTGGGCTTGCGCCGTTGCCTGATCTTCCTTATTTCCTTTGAGCAAATCAGTTGCTAAACCAGCACAGACGGTGCGTACATATAAATGGCGCTTTTACCTGATGCAATTCATTTATTAAATTCCCCTCAAATATTTTAAACAAAGCTACTGTGTCTGTCTGCAGCAGATTTTTCAAATCAGCCATATTGTCCATCTGCTCCCTTCCTCGCTACTACACTCTACTCTGACCTCTGCTGTCTCCTCTTCATCGGACTCGTAAAGCTCAAGGCCTGATCACAGAGCATGATGGGATGAAAGTGAACCAAGGGCTGGCAGTGGCTTTTCCTTGGATCTGTGACCTCTGAAAGCACCTCACCACTCGAACTACTCCATATAAAAACCAGGTGGAGGTATTATATTCCTCCTTTCAGGTGAAGCTTATAACAGTTATCTACTGTAAACTGTGTTGACTTATCTACGATGATTGTGTGCAGACTAATTGACCAAAAACATACTCTACGCAAATGCACATACTAATGTTTGGCCGGCACATTGCAAGCGGTCAGTTCTATTGTGAATACTCAATGTGCTATGGCATGAGAGTAGAATTGCATTCCGATACATTTTTGAATGCAACAGTGAAATTAGGGCCACATCCATACTAGTCATTTTTCTTTTGAAAACACATTGATATTGCTATGTTTACACCTCTCATCCACACTGGAACAGCAGTTTCCTTTAGGGATGCACCGATACCACTTTTTCGATTCCGATATCGGAACTCTCAATATCGTCCGATCCCGATATCAATATATACTATATTATAATAGTAATATAGCTCAATCATGCACCTTTTGTTACGGATCCACCGGTCTCTCTCTCTCTCTCTTCCTCACTGTCATCAGTGCTCACTCTCCCCTGAGTTCTGATTACACACACCTGCACATCATTAGTGGCTAATCAAGGACTGCATATGTACCCCCATTTACACACCCTATTTGTCTGTTCTCATCGATAGTATCTCTGAGACTCCAGACCGTTCTACTATGTCAAACATACCTGTGTCTTCATTTTTGCCTGCAAGTATCATACGACTGTTGTGAGTTATCTGTTCATGTCTATACCCTGCCTGGATATTACTCACCTGCTGTTTGCCACTCTTCCCTACTGGATTTACAGCGTTTCAATCATCTGTTCAGTAAACCCTGCTACTGAGTTCATATCTCTGCCTCTGTGACACCTTTTACTTTTAAACCTTCACGCTTTTATTGTGATATTCTGCTCTCCAGGAATTCCTCTGTGTCTGTTTGTAGGAAAGTTCACAGTAGTTTATTTCACTTATTCAAATTCTGGTAAAACGCTCCTCTGGTGCTGTACTAAACGCATATAAGTGAACCGAACAATTGAGCATCTACATCCGAGATGTTGTTAGCGAGTAGCGCTCAAATATTGCACACCGCTGTGACGGCTAAAAAATAGGTGTGCGTGTGTGTATAAACGGAGCAGCGTCATTCAATAATGCACTGGAGCTTCGTGTGCATTTTATATAATTACTTGTAAAACACAGATTTTTGTGATTCACGGAGCTATCGCACGTCTTCAAGTGGCTTTGAATAAAAGTCATAAGTCAGTGATATGAACTACTTTAATTGTGTTTTTAATGGTTTATGAATTTGAGCTTGACAGTAGTGAACATGACTAACTCACAGTATCTGATTTGGATTGGACTCGTCGGTCCGATACGTAAGTAACACATAAAATGTAAGTATCGGAGCCGATAACGATCCAGGTATCGGATCGGTGTATCCCTGGTTTCCTGCATTTAAAATGGAAACTTTGGAAAAATCTATAACTAAATAATTTGGAAAACGATAACGTTTGGAATCCGCATACGGAGGTTTCAAATGTGGCCTAAGCTTGTGTAGGCAGAAGCATTTACGTTCACCTACTTATGTATGTTTCAGGCCTTAGTGTCTTATTTGGATTGTTTACGTCTTCATGGTGCTGTTCAAAATGGTGTGTGTTTACAGGATACTTTTGTGCTGGAAATGTTGGCCATTGTAGCTTGTTTTGGTATCTGGAAACTGCAGCTGTGATTATGTTCACGAAGCCAGCCAGATACATCCTTACATTACCAAATTATTTCTCGCTCTCTGCCCACTCTTCTATCTGTCTTTCTGTGTGAATAGCTGAGATGCCTGCGAGGTGTTTTTATAGAGATGAGGACAGAACCAGCGCTCGAGAACACATGGGTCCCTCGTATCACAGAAACTCTTTCTCTGTTGTAATCCAAACCCTAGTGAGATGCATTGTTGTTGTTTACAGTACAGTTAGCATGTTGCCAAGTTAAAACTGTGATACTCATAAGCTCAAAAATCAAGGTGCACAGAAATATTGGGTAAAATAGACTGTTTTCTTTAACTTTTCATGAATTGCTCGGATGAGCTTGTCACAATGTATTCGTGGATTGCCTTCACGGACAAGCATATTTGCAATGCTTCCTTAGAATGTGGCCAAAAGAAAAGCATCTTAGGGGGCAGCACAGTAACTATTTTTACATGCACACCAGAATGCAGATTATTGCGAGAAAGCGGCATTCTTTTGTACATTACATTTGGAAGACTGTATAAGCAGTTTACGTTTTACTTCCGTATATACGCGGCTCTGTCCAGATCAACGTAAATACCCCTCAAGGCTTGATAACAAACATGGGATCCGAGGAAGACTTCACTATTTTTTTCTCTGTTGCTTCACTTTATTTCCAGATATTCCAGAGTTGTTGCTGTGTTTGTTTCCTTACCTTTCTATTGTGACTTGCAGCACAATTGCGCTTCAAAACTAGCGTTTCACTTTATGTAAAACTCTGGGATTTACGTGCACTTAAGAAAGGTGGGTTATTCCAGGGTTTTTGCAGCAAGCGGCTTTCTGAAACGTAATGTAAGCGAGGATGCTGATTTCCTTGCACCGTTTAAGGGATGAAGTGAAGGGGTTTAACACCGCTAGGTTTCTCCCAGAGAAAGCTGCTTATTGTGGCCATGTAAACATAAGCGGCGCTCTAACAGGTTTTTGAGGAGTGCGCATGTGCGTGGAACAGACCGAATAAAAACCGTCATAGGATGGAGCCCAACAATTAATCAACAAAACATGTCTGGGAGTACAGTCAGAAAAGCACATGCACTATAAAACATACCCATTTATACACACCACTGTAAAATATCCACAGTCCCTCATGTTTGTGTATATGCACTAGTACGTATATTGAGGGAATCCCAGAGTTTTACATGAAGGGAAACCCCACTATTGAAGCGCAATTGTGCTGCAAGTTGAGAAGTTGAGGAAACAAACACAGCAAGAGTACGCCACTTATACAGTGCTTTCTTGCAATATCCTGCTTTCTGGTGTCCATGTAAACATAGTGACACATATATATATATATATATATATATATATATATATATATATATATATATATATATATATATATATATATATATATATATATATATATAAATATTAGGTGCTGCAAGTTACAAATAAAAAGGGAAATGGAAAATGCACACAGCAGTAACGCTCGGGTCACAGGAGATGTTAAAGACAATATACTTTGACAATATACACCCAAACCATGAGTGTGGCCCTGAATAAAGTAGAGCATTGTATTGTTCAGATATGTGTGCGTGCAAACAGTTATTTTTGTGAATAATGCTGAGATTACAGATCATGTGGCTTGTGGAGCTTTGCACTGTTGCACGCTTCCATATCCTACCTAGACCTTTTCCTCTTGTACTTTTCCACTCATGTGTGTGTGTGGGTGGTCGCAGGGGTGTGCTGCCAGACCTCCTGTGATGAAGGACTAAGGCTAATGAACCATAGGAGAGACACTCCAACACTCTCAGGAGCTCACAGACTCTTATGAGTTCAGCTGTCCATGAGAATGTCACGTGTCACAGTAAACTGGTTCACACTCCTGTAGAGATGGGCTTGTGTTTCCTGTGACATTGGCCAAGTATTCCAGAGGACAAAGAGAGATGATTTATTGATGTATCTTAGCATTTGTCCATGTTTTGTGCTTGTGTGTGTATACAGAAGCCCCAAATGGTATTTGTTCTCTGAAACCGGACTTAACAATATATTAATTTTATTGCGTTAGATGGCAAAATATCAAACCAGGTGGCATCTGCAAACAAATGATTCTTGAACTTTTGTCAGATCTCCACTTTTCTGAGCCATTCTTCCAGTGTCTTAATAGCCATCTATTCCCAAGGTGATTTTTAATGGATGTATGAAGTCAGTTCCCCTCTAGTTCTCACTTGTTCAAGTCCTGTTCAGATACTTTGTGTTTTGGTGTTAAAGTGTGCTTGTGCTAGCTTTATAATAAATGGCACTTCTTTTGTTACAATTTCACTGTTCACATCCAATGCGATGACATTCATAAATTTTGGCTTCTGTACATACAAATATGTTTCCATCAGATTTTATTAACATTTTTTTCTCACTCATTCTTAAGAGTTCTAGGTATTTGTGTTTTTACATCTTTAGCTCCGTAATAACATCTCACTTCAGTAGGGTTTGAGAAACACTGAGTCACACTGCGGTAGAGAAAGAGATTGGAGGGGAATGATGCTTTCGCAATCATGTACATCATCATCATCCTTGTGATGGTTTCACAATCGTCTAACCATTTTTCCTTTGGCACTTCAGCAGCACAATTCAATGTCACCCAAATCTCATTTTTCCCCTCTCTAACATGTGAGACTTGTCTTGTTTACAAGTTAAACTTGAATATGTGTTTGTGTTTTTACAGTGTGCCTACAGCACAAACAATGAGCTTGGAATTCATGCGATTTTTGTTTTCTTACACTTCACTGATTTATTTATGCTGTTATTGTTGTTTTAAGTTGGTAATGTTAGTCAGTCATTGTGTAGGGTGGTTAGAAGCTAACTTTTTAACATGATGAGGTTTGTTGATCACTGTTATTGAGTTTTATGTGTTCAGGATTGAGTCCTATTGTGAGTCTATGTCACCGACCTCTGTTCAGAGGCAAAGATTGCAGTTAACTTCATGTAAAATGTATTGATATGGTGACAAAATGATAGTACGAATTGATAATTGGCTAAAAAAAGAAAGTAGAATTTAGTAGTTCTCTCAGCATGTTTGTGTTTTAATTGATAAAGAAGTTCCATTTGACTAAACAAAACAATGTTACTGAGGATGATTATTATAGAGATTGGTGATACCACTTTCTTTTCAAGTCAAGTCAAGTCAAGTCAATTTTATTTGTATAGCGCCTTTCACAACACACATCGTTTCAAAGCAGCTTTACAGAAGTTCAGCATTAACAGACGATAAAAATGTAATGTCTATAAAGTCGATAAATCATCATCCTTGTGCAGGGCTCCAAACTGCGACTAAAAATGGTCGCATTTGCGACCAAATAAATTTATTTGTGAGTGTAATTTCTGTCAAGGTCGCCATTTGATTTTCGATCCAATACCCTTTTGATTTTCGATCCAATACCAATAATTTCAAGTCCAGTATCATCGATAGCAATACGATACTTTTATTAAATTTTTTTTGGGGAAAAAGCTGTGAAGTTGTTTAAATCATAATTTTTACAGATGTTTTAGAGTTTGTTTACTTAAAATCGGCATTGTAATGAAGTTGAAAACTGGACTTAACTTTACACAGAAAAGGTTAGCAAGAGATTTTATCACACTAAAATCATGTTTACATGCGTATCCTTTATGTCTTGTGACTATACTTTTGAAACAGTGAATATTTGAATGTTTACAGATTGGCCCCATTCACTTCCATTATAAGTGCCTCACTGGAACCCAGTTTTTATGGCAGCGATGGGGAAGTCAAAATGCATTTTTGTGATAAACAACATTATACCGCAAATGCTGTAGATTGAGCTTAACTTGTATTGAACCTGGAATATTCCTTACATTGAAGTTTGCTCAATTCTTTTACATTGTGTTGTAAAACAAAACAAGGTATCTTCAAGTAATTCTACCATAGACCTTATTTTACTCATAAATTGTAAAACCCCATTATGAAAATCCCCATAGGAAATTCCAAAAGGGAACCCATGGAGAATTAGCATTCCTGGCTCACCTACAAACTGGTGTCCTGCCTGAACAGCTCTATAGGTGTGTAAGTGACAGCACTAATGCAATATTTAAGCAACAAGGTACTGTGGTGCTATAGTCTGAATTTAGTATCTTCTGTTTAGCAAGAAGCAGAGCAAAGTGACTTTAGGGAATAAATTAAATAACATTAACAAAGTAACGTTAAAATTCATCTTCAAATCAAACAATCAGATATTTAAAAGTATAAAGTAAAAAATGAAATCTCATCTCTCTCTCTGCAGTGATATTTTACATGCGGCTGTGTTCTGTGTTCCAGAATGGATTTGGGTAGGGAGTGTTTCTCAGGTCTGTGTGACTATAACAGTAATGTAGAGACGACATAACAGGAAGCTTGTCTCCAGCACTGCTGTTACAGTTTTTAAGAGGAAGAGAAAGGGAGAAGAAATAATGATGGTAGAGTGTGTTTGTTGTAAATGAGATCAGATTTGCTGGAATTAGGGGCACTTTTTCTCAAAGTCTCTATTGTTCATGTTTGGCCATCTAGTGACGGCATTTTCCAAAGTGCTCTCGCGCTCTCTCTCTCACTCTCTCATTAGTGTTCCCATGTTTCATTCCAGAACTCCGGCCAACTTTCTCTTTCTGCTCTAAATGCAGTGGCTGCATACATGCGTGTGATTTTTGTATTGCAGGACTCAAAAAAAGAGAGTTTGGGAAAGTTGACTAAACGGTCACTTCCCGCATTGGGTCAGTGCTGCGTTGTCACTTCATCTTTCTCATGTTGATCATGTAAATGCTGTGTAATCATTTGATATGCTGTAACATATGGAACGTTGTTATGAATTCTGGGTGATTTAAAGGAATAGTCCGGATTCTAAACAAGTTAAGCTCATGCAAAAATCAATGTTACAGTGAGGCACTTACAATGGAAGTGAATGGGGCCAATTAATTCTATTAATAGAAATGAATTCTTCTGTTTAAACTGTTTTAAACTGTTTAAAATTGTTTAAATCATCATTTTTATAATAATTGTAGGTTTTTGTTTTTTTTTTACATCCTTGTGGAAACAAAGTTGTAAAATTGAAAGTAACTTTACAGTGCATTCAGAAAGTATTCAGAGCCCTTAATTTTTTATTTTTTTTTACATTTTTATGTTGCAGCCTTCTGCTAAAATGCTTTTAAATAAAAAAAAAAAAATTCTATTTATCCACACTCTATACCCCATAATGAGAAAGCTCAAAACTGTTTTTTGATAACTTTGCAAATGTAACTGAACTCCAGCCAGGTCTCCTAAGCAACCAAATTGGCCCGGTTGCTAGGGAGGGTAGAGTCACATGGGATAATCTTCTCGTGGTCATGATTTAGTGGTTCTTGCTCTCAATGGGGTACGCTGTGCGTGGATTGCAGAGAGTAGCATGAGCCTCCACATGCTGTGAGTCTCCGCGGTGTCATGCACAACGAGTCATGTGATAAGAAGTAGAGGCAACTGAGACTAGTCCTCTGCCACCTGGATTGAGGTGAGTAACTGCGCCACCACAAGGACCTACTAAGCAGTGTAAATTGGGCATTACAAATTGGGAGAAAATGGGGATTACAAAAAAAATGATATCCCATTGACATAAGTATTTAGACCCTTTGCTATGACAATTGAAATTTTGCTCAAGTCCATCCCATTCCTTTGGATCATATTAGAGATGTTTCTACACTTTGATTGGAGTCCACCTGTGGCAAATTCAATTGATTGGACATGATTTAGAAAGGTGCACTATACAACGATCAGCATTAAAACCACCTACCTAATAACCTGCCTTGTTCAAGATGTTTGAAAGAAGATGTTTGGAATGAACCACCACATCCTCACACGGTTCTACACCAGCAATGTAGAGAGCATCCTGACTTGCTGCATCACTGCCTGGTATGACAACTGTACCGCCCTCAACCGCAAATCCCTGAAAAGGGTGGTGCGAACTTCCAGACACATCATCGGAGGTGAGCTTCCCTCCCTCCAGGACATATATAACAGGCGGTGTGTGAAAAAAGCTCGGAGGATCATCAGAGACTCCAGCCACCCAAGCCATGTGCTGCTCTCACTGCTACCGTAGATTTTGTCAGTTTGAACTAGCCCGTCTGACACCAACAATCATACATGCGACTAATCAGTCAATCTTGTGGCTGCAGTGTATAAAATAATGTAGATACTGGTCAGAAACTTTAGTTAATGTTCACACAAAGCATCAGAATGCGAAAATAAATTGATCTCAGTGATTTGGAACGTGGCATGAATGTTGATGCCAGACGGGCTGGTTTGTATATTTCTGTAACTGTTGATCTTCTGGAATTTTCACACACAACAGTCTCTAGAATTTTCTCAGAATGGTGCCAAAAACAAAAAACATCCAGTGAGCGGCAGTTCTGTGGATGGAAATGCCTTGTTGATGAGAGAGGTCAACAGAGAATGGCCAGACTGGTTTGAACTGGCAAATTTTACGGTAACACCGATAACTAGTCTGTACTAGGGAATAATTTGGTATTCGAATATATAAGCCCATAAAAAAATGAATATTCGAATATTCTGTTATTTAAATGAAGGGAATTTAATGAGAAAGAGACATTAAAAAATATTTTTATGTCAAAGGTTGCATCACCATTAAAAAATTGAAATTATATCCAAAACAAGCTTATATCATGTCCTCTGTTTTTTGGCACCCAGTGCATTCTGTTATAACTGCCAGTTTTAGTTTGAGTGTTCAGGATTTAACATCCATCTCGCTGTATATATGGCCAGCAAAGCTAAACATGGCAAAATTCAAATAGTATTTTTGCTTTTCGAATAATTATTGCAGAACGAATACTTGAGTATTCAACTACTCGTGCACATTCCTACTCCGTACAATTGTGGTGAAAAGAATATCATCTCGGAATGCAATTCTGAGATGTGGGTTGGTGCTGTTTTGGCAGAACGAGGGGGACCTGCACAATATTAGGCAATTGGTTTTAATGTTGTGGCTGATTTGGTGCATAAGGTCTCGTAGCTGAAAATGGATATCAGGGCAAAAACCAAGCCTGCAGGAACTGCCTGCAGAGGTCAAAGACAGGATTGTGTCGAGGCACAGATCTGGGGAAGGATACAGAAAAATTTTGGCTGCATTGTAGTGTTAATTTTGTCACCTATTTTTAATTTAGTCTTAGTCTTGTGCGAAATGTCCTTGTTAGTTTTAGTCATATTTAGTCATTCACATATCTTTTTTTGTTAGTCAAGTTTTAGTCGACTAAAAGTCTCGTCATTTTAGTCTAGTTTTAGTCAAAAGAAAACTCAATATATCTTAGTCAAGCTTCAAAACATTTTAGTCTTTTTTTTTAAATAAATTATTTCTGAGATTAATTCTGAGATAACCATTTCAGTCAAATAATGTTTCACACATCTCAAATATTGGTTAAATGTCATAATTACCTGACAAAATACACTTGTTGAATGATTTGTTGAATTCACTTTGTTAAACGTGTCTGGTTTTCTGATTTAAGAGACACATTCACAAATGATGAACTTGTTCTGAAGAGTATTTTATTAAGCAAATAAGTTACATAAACTATATATAACCTGCATAATGTATGTGCCACAACACCATAGCTAACTGGTTAATTTACAGCGTAGATGCCTAAAATCAGCATTAGCTTATGAGACGTATATTTAAGTTAACTTCCCTGAATGTGTGGGAGGTTAGCCTTTAGATGTCGCTTAAGGTTGGTGGTGTTTTTCCCGGTATTGTTTATCCGCAGTGCTTCCCGTCAGTTATAATGACACATTCTGACTTTTTGTCAATATCATTGTACCTAAAATGCGACCAAATATCGAGCCTCTTCCTTCTACCTCGCATGTCGTCGGCGCTCGTCGCGTGTTCGCCACTGTCTATGATTGTTGTGTATTTGCTCCATGTAGTTTCGTGTTGCAGCCACAGGAGTATGAGACCTGTTGTAACCGTTACTAGAGCAACAGCGTGAACTCATTCGGAATATTTTGAAGGCGTAACAGCTGAATATTCTATCTCATGGTGAAAAAGTAGAGACGATTGTATACGAAAATGAAGAGAGATGTTATCTTAGTTTTTATTTTATGCAAAACATTTTAGTATCGTCTTTTTTCGTCAACAATAATGCATGTTAATTTAGTCTTAGTCAGCGTTTTTGGACATTGGTGCAGTCTCGTCATCGTCTCGTCTTATTCATGGAAAAAAAGGTCGTTGACGAACATATTTAGTCTCGTCTCGTCTGACGAAATTAACACTGCTGCATTGAAGGTTCTCAAGAACACAGTGGCCTCCATAATTCTTAAATGGAAGATGTTTGAACAACAAGGACTCTTCTTAGAGCTGGACGCCTGTCCAAACTGAGCAATAACGGTAAAAGGGCCTTTGAAAGAGAGGTGACCAAGAACCCGATGGTCACTCTGAGCTCCAGAGGTCATGTGTGGAGATGGGAGAAACTTGCAGCAGGACAACCATCAGAGCAACACTCCGATGACGAATCTGGGCTTTAAGGCAGACTGGCTAGACAGGAGCCTCTCCTTCATGTAAGACACATAAAAAAACACCTGAAGGACTCTCATGCTGTGAGAAACAAGATTCTCTGGTCTCAAGAAATGAACATTGAAATGTTTAGCCTCAATTCAAAGCATCATGTCTGGAGAAACCAGGCACCGCTCATCACCTGCACAATACCATCCCAAGGTGGTGTTAGCATCATGCTGTGGGGGTGTATTTCAGCGGCAGGGACTTGGGGACTGGTCAGGGTTGAAGGAAATCTGAATGCAGCAAAATACAGAGACATCCTTAATGAAAACCTGGTCCAGAGCACTCAGGACCTCAGACTAGGCCAAAGGTTCACCTTCCAACAGGACAATGACCTTAAGCACACAGCCAAGACAATGCAAGAGTGGCTAAGGGACAACTCTTTGAATGTCCTTGAGTGGACCAGCCAGAGCCCAGATTTGAACCATATTGAACATCTCTAAGACCTTAAAATGACTGTCCACCAACTGTCCCCATCTAACCTGACAGAGCTTGAGAGGATCTGCAGAGAAAAATAGCAGAAAATACCATCTCTTGGGTTCATTTGTTTACTCACTGATTTTGATTCTCCTCCAGAGGTCTCCTGTGTGTGTGTGTGTGTGTGTGTGTGAGAGAGAGAGAGAGAGAGAGAGAGAAAGACTGTCAGAGTTTAAGTGCTGTTGAAATGCACTGCCACTTGCCATCTTTCACTCACTTTTGCTCATGCACTTAAATAAGAGAAGAGAAGTTTATTTGCTTAAACTGGTCATTGTTACTGGTCTCATTCTTTCGGTCGTCCTCCACCTGTCTCCTTCCTCTCTGATCTTCAGTCTCTCTCTCACTTCTGCTGTAGACATATAGTCTGCTTTCTCTCTAGCTTTTTCATCTCTTTCGCTTTGTTCCTTCCTTTTCCTGTGTTCAGTAGCCATACCACAAGTACTAAACAAATGGGTGTTTATGGACTAAAACCTAGAAATACAGAGTGTAGAGACAGAGGTAGAAAAAACTAAACAAACAGAAGTGGAATTATGCAACTTTTCTACTGATAGGGTGTCAGAGCCCATTCTGGACCAGTTCCATGTTTACACCAAAGAAACAACAGTTCTGGAAAAACTGGTTCCACACCAGCCCCATGAAGACCTCTTGAAGTTGGACTTTTGTGGCTTTTAGTCCATGCCTTTTAGCTTTAAAGCCATCTATATGCTAATGCACTTCTAAAAGTTGACCATCTATCTTTGAGCAGATTTAACTACACAAATTCTTGATCTTCTGGGAAAACAGACCAAAAAAATATTGATGACTCATGCTGAACTACACAAAGTTTTGTTCAGTCAAATGCTCCCTGAAATGAGAATGCCCCGCCCACTAAAATCACCTGCACTTAGCAAATAATGCCTGTGACAATATTGTGTGACAATGGCAACATTTTTGCAAACCAAAATTACATGCGTCATTACACATTTTGCTGCAGTTCCCAGTGAAATGTGCACCAAAAGTGAGTGAGTGAAATGGTGTCATAATAAGAAGAGGTTTTTTAGGTAAATTTTAGATCTCCACAACCTAAAACTTTAGACTTAACCTCACCAATAGTGTTCAAAAAGATAAATGAGAGGTGAACAAAACAGACGTCCTTACTCTTAGCCAGTGCCTACACCTAACCAGTAGTGTTCAAAAACAAAATGAGAATTGAAAAACACATTTACTGAAGCAACCACGTCATTCTGTGTCGCTTCTATGGCAGTTTCGCTTCACTTTTGTTTGGAGCATACTTGGCGGGGCTCAAGGCTCAGTCTCCGAGTCCAAAGTCCAACACATTATCAGGAGGGCTACCGCGCAAACTAACCATGTTAGAATAAGTGTTTACATTTTTCAAATGATGCGTTGGTGTTTTAGGGTTTTGATATAATAACATAGCAGTGTATGAGTAACAGAGCGAAATATAAGCGTTTTATAAAGTAATAAAGAGACATAATATCCATGATTTGTGGAAAAGTGTATAAACACACAGTTTTTGTAGGATTTCTACTGTTAATTTTATCAGGATACTACAGCAAAATGAAGAAAGTTTGCAAAAATGTAGTTCTAGTAAAATTTGTTCTATGAGAAGATGTTGATAATGTCAGGGTAGGTTTATTCAAGTCAGTTTCTGCATAGCTACATACCATGAAGTCTTGGCTACTAAAACGCATTTCACATTCGCTGTACTTGTCCTGGAAAAAGGATTTCCAAATAGCGAGGCATTTTTTGACATTATATGAGAAGTTGTCACAATGGAAAATCAGTGGCGTAGGTTTCGAGTGAATATTATTGGGGGTGACGGAGTAAACCACCAAAACAAAATGTAAGCGTCTCTTTAAATCTACACCCGTGTTAAACAGCCTATTATAGGCTTGTCAGCTAAATTTATGTAGCACATAACTTTTCAAATAAACAACAAATATAGAAAAGGGTAAGTACAGAACTATTAAAACATTGTTTTGGCTAACAAATATTGTAATTAATAAATTACAAATTTATGACATGTAAAACACGTGGCAAACCTGCCCCAATAAAAAAATGAGGCATTTAGTAAAATGTAAATGTCTGCCTTCATAATATAGTTGAATCTTAATTGCGGTTTGTTTGCTGGTTTACCCAAGAGTAAGAAAATAGGGTGATAGTGAATGTACTTTTGGAGGATAGAATTTGTCAATTGATTCTAATTAAATAAGGTTTGAAGTAGGTGTTTGAAACTAACATACAGTCCAGAAAACGCATTTGTGTAATTGGAATTTTGACACCAAATCGTTACTGAGATACAGCCTCTGTGACAAATTGCTCTGGTCTCCCCTATAATTAAATAACTTATAACCATCAAAGCTTGTGTTGGAATAAAGATGCTGAAAGATCTTATTTTGGATGTAAAAATATGTTCTCAATACTAGGAGAGTTGCCGTGTTTGTTTTTGGACAGATATGTACTTCTACATTCAGAAGTCTGAAGTCATGGGAAATGTGGGCTGATTGTGAGAGCGCTAGAAAAGGGGTGTAAGGGACCGTAATCGATAAGAAGGAACAAGGCAGAGAGGAATGTTGGAAAGATATCTGCTGTTTGATTGTGCGTTTTTTTTGCGTGTCTTTATGCCTTCCTCTGCTACCATTAAACAATCTTATCTCTCTCTGCTTATCACTCCCTTTTCCCTCTCTCTCTCTCTATCGCTCTTTCTCTCTCCATTCTTCTGTCATTTTAAAAGCAGGCGTTGTGTGTTTTGGCGAGGGTGCTAGAGCTGGGCTGTGTCCCAACATCTACCTTGTCCACCCCATTCTGTTGCCATGGGGAACGTGTCCTCTGGGTTTTACTATTGTGACAATTGTGCAAGTTACATTGCAGATGGACTGTCTCCCACGGCACCTGTGATGCTACACTGATTTACAGACTAGTTACTGAAGAGTGTGCGCATGTTGTCAGCAAGGTTGTTATAGTTTATTATTTTTAAAGTTATGTTTTTACTTCTAAATTTGCTTTAAATTTAAGTTATTTTAGTGTCAGATTTAAAGCTGTGTAAATTGTATGTAATTTTTTTCAATGTACGTTTTTTTTCTTGTGTCCCAGCTTAAAATGCATTCAACCATAAGTAAGCCATTTGATTTAAAAGTGTAACACTGTGGCATTATAGTTGAAATTTTTCCATTTATTTTGCATTATTTTCAGTGTGTGAAGATGTTTATGAAATAATAGTTTTAGTCTTTTATTAATAATAACCCTTTACAGCACTATGTATGTGTGCGAATGACACCAAGTCCGCATTCCATCTCAAGTACTGGTCCTTCAGTTCTTTTTATCCCATAAGTGTGTTTGTGTGAAGATGTCAAACAAAGTAAAACTTATTGGTGCGTTGAGATGTTATTCAGCACTGAGAGTTGAACATGTCTGGGCCGTGACCTGACTTCCTGCACTACAGCAAACTGTATTTGTCTTCAGAAAACCTGAGGTTTGAATATGTTACACGTCCCTTTAATTGCCTTGCGATTTCACTGATGAAAGGTTAGTTTGTTCTCATTTTAAGCGATACTCTTAACTATCACAATCGAGACATGTTTGTGAAGACCTTTAATGACAGACCAGGCATAGCTGCTTCCCCTTTCAGGGAAAGAGGAAGAACATGGCAATGTAAATGAGAAGAGTGTCTGATGTACAGGAAGGACAGAGTGGGACAATGGGAGGGAAACTTTTTGGGCTTTTTCAGTGATGGCTTTTTCAACAAGTGGTTGTAGTGTAGTTTTATTTATTTATTTATTTTTTTTCAATAGCTGATATGGAAATTTGGAAAGCAGGGTGCTGTTGGCGGTTGAAGTGAGTATTAAGTCCGTTCCCCTCAAATTAAACTACAGGTAGTTCATCAGAATCAGCTTTATTGCCAAGTATGTTTACACATACAAGGAATTTGTCTTGGTGACAGGAACTTCCAGTGCACAAAAACAGCAGCAAGACAGATAATTAAAAAAATAATAATAATAAAATAAATAATTATACATATACGTACATACACTCACCTTCATACATACCCACATACACTCACATAGTGCAAATCTATTACAAATCCGTTATATAAAGAATAAAAATACAGTATATTATGTACAGTGCAAAGTATGTAATGGCAGAAGAGGATATGTTGGATAATATAAATAGACTAAGCTGTGTATTGCACATAATTATTAATTATTCATTATTTTAACTGTTCATGAGATGGATAGCCTGAGGGGAAAAACTGTTCCTGTGTCTGACGGTTCTGGTGCTCAGAGCTCTGAAGTACTGGCCAGAAGGCAACAGTTCAAAAAGGTAATGGGATGGGTGAGTGGGGTCCAGAGTGATTTTACCAGCCTTTTCCCTCACTCTGGAAGTGTACAGTTCTTGAAGAGGGGGCAGAGGGCAACCAATAATCCTCTCAGCAGTCTGAACTGTCCTCTGTATTCTTCTGATTTCGTAGCTGCACCAAACCAGACAGTTATAGAAGTGCAGAGAACAGACTCAATGACTGCTGTGTAGAACTGTATCAGCAGCACCTGTGGCTCAGCTGGTGAAGGAAGTTCATGTAGTTATATGTGTGTAACTATAGACATGTTTCACAATTGTTTGACAACTAGAATATTTTGTTTTAATTTTCATCCATATGTTTTTTTTTTTCTCTCCCTAATTTGGAAGACCACTGTGCTCTTAAGTCCTCGTGGTGGCGTAGTGACTCTCCATTGCCTCCGCGTCTGATACCGTCAATCCGCGCATCTTGTCACGTGGCTTGAGCACGTTACCGCGGAGACATGGCATGTGTGGAGGCTTCGCAGGATCCACGCACAACTCACCACGCACCCCACCGATAGTGAACCACATTATAGTGACCTCGTGGAGGTTACCCCATGTGACACTACCCTCCCTTGCAACGGGGCCTATTTGGTTGCTTAGGAGACCTGACTGGAGTCACTCAGCACACCTTGGATTCTAACTTGCAAATCCAGGTGTGGTAGTCAGCGCCCTTACTTGTTGAGCTACCCAGGCCCCTATATCTATTGTTTTCTTTTTTTAAATAACTTTTGTCTTTAAAATTAACGTGTTTTATTTTTTATAAATGAGTTGTTGAAATTAAACCATTAAGTTTTACTTGTCTAAATACTTTTGGGGCTGATAAAAAGAGAGGGATGATGGTTGGAGAGATGGATGGATGAATAGAAATACTATTACGTAAATGGTAAAACCATTATATCGGTAGTCTAGTAAATGTGTCATTCAGTTCTATTGTTGCTTCTCTGAACATGCATTTTGTCGTAAATAATTATTATGACTTTTTTTAAATGGGGCGGCAGCTGTGGCTCAGATGGTAGAGCGGGTTGGCCACTAATCGCAGGGTTGATTCCCGGCCCACACGACTCCACATTCCGAAGTGTCCTTGTGCAAGACACTGAATCCCAAGTTGCTCCCAATGGCAGGCTAGCGCCTTGCATTGCAGCTCGGCTGTCATTGGTGTGTGTGTGAGAATGGGTGAATGAGTCACAGTGTGAAGCGCTTTGAAAACCACTAAGCTTAAAAAAGCGCTATATAAGTGCAGACCATTTACCATTAGTCCTCTGGACAAGTCAATAGGTCATTCACTTGTTCGAATAAAAAATGTTTACTTGTCTGGAGAGAAAAAAGGACATTTAAGTTACATGCTCAAGTAACGTCAAAGTTTCTGTTGTATGTTTCCTAAAATTACGACCAATGGCCCAACTAAGTGTACCTCACACACTGAGAAGTGCTCACACTTCTATAGAATGAGATCTACTTTTTCATCATGTTATTGCAGCAAGATCTACCATGCACAATATAGTCTAAACATAATCACAATACTAACATTTCTGTAGTCAGTTGTGAAATTTGACAATTCTCAATACCAGCATCAAAACCACAACAAATTATAACACTAATTTTTTAATTATGGAAGAATGGTTTCAAGTAATTATTCAAGACTAGTAAACCGTCAGTAATACCAATAAAAACAGCAATGACTAGAAATAGATACTAATAATAGAACAAAATATACAAATTAAGATTCAGTGCTTTTTTTTTAAAAGTTTAACAGCTTTAAAAGTTTTTTTTTTTTTTTTACCACAGTAGGCTATCAAGTGTTCAATTAAACATTCAGAATGAAATGCAACATAAAGCTACTTCTGGTCATTTCTGGATGATGATAATACATTTATAATTTTTTAAAGCTACTGAAGTTACTCGGTCAAGAGCAGTGAGTGTTTTCTCATTTTCTTATGTTTGTTTGATTATTATAATGACACACTAGACAGCGTCAGATCTATTAGCTTACATTTATACTTGCAAGTCCGACATTTAATATAAATCTGCTTTTTTTTTCCTCCGCTGTTTACGTTCACATTAGACATCACTCTCTGTGGTAACATGAATACCTCACCAAGATGGGTATTTTGCTGTAATCTTGAAATTATGTGACCGGTGCGCATTAGTGTGTGCATTTTTGGAACAATTACGCATTTTCAGCACACAACAATACACCGCCTGTCAATCAAACAGGGTGCATCTGTTACTAGATCACTAGCAAATTATAAAAATGACGCGCTCTGTATTATTTTCAACAGCAGAATAAGAATATGAACTTTTGTAAAAAGTGACTCTGGCCTAGCTTATCACATATAGCTGGTTATTTTTCCATTATTGACATTCTGATCTTTAGTCTGCTTGTTGGTCGGGAAAGCAAAATTCTCTTTCACTTGCCCCTTCAAAAATCCACTTGTCACAGACAAGCCTTAATGTCGAGTCCTACGTTAGATAATTAGCTAGATATAACATTACATATATTTTACATTTGTATTTCACGACAAGCAGCCTGATGTGTCAGTCGACATAAGCGAGGAGACTGACTGGGAGTTAGAGATGCTTGCCAAAGCAATGGTGCAACTTTTATGTTATTATGAGAAGTGTAAAAATATTTTCAGTTCATTATGAAGCTGTGGCGGGGTGTAATAGTCATAGGAAACACTACTGTAGATGGGTTGATGGATAAAATTAAAAGGAGATGTATGGTTAGTTAATGGTTGGATGGATGGATGGATAGATGGACGGTTGGCTGGTTGGATGGACACAAATAAATTGATAGATGGATAAACAGACACTGTGGTTGGATGGATGGATGGAGGGGTATGTGGATGAATAAAATGGATGGATGGATGGATGGATGGATGAGTGATGGTGGCATAGTGGGCTAAAGCATTGAACTGGTAATCAGAAGGTTCTAGGTTCGATCCCCACAGCCACCACCATTGTGTCCTTGAGCAAGGCACTTAACTCCAGGTTGCTCTGGGGGGATTGTCCCTGTAATAAGTGCACTGTAAGTCGCTTTGGATAAAAGCGTCTGCCAAATGCATAAATGTAAATGTAAATGGATGGAGAGTTTTAGATGTATACAGAAACTAGATGGATGGATAGATAAATGTATAGATGGTTAGGTGGGATGGATGGATAGACATACTGTGGATGGATGGATGATTAAATGGATGGATAGTTTGTTAGATGGATGGATACAGAAACTGTAGATCGATGAATGGATGGATGAATGGATAGACGGATTCTGTGGATGGATGAATGGATAGACGGATTCTGTGGATGGATGAATGGATTGACGGATTCTGTGGATGGATGAATGGATAGACGGATTCTGTGGATGGATGAATGGATTGTTAGATACAGAAACTGTAGATGATAGATGATGGATAAATGAATAATGTATAGACCGATACTGTGGTTGGATGAATGGATGGTTAAATGATGGATAGATTATTAGATTGATGTATACAGAAACTGTAGATGTATGGATAGGTAAATGAATAAATAGATGGATAGACAGGAACTGGATGGATTGATGGTCAATTTAATGATTGCAAATTCAGATATACCCAAAATTGTGGAATAGAAACTGTATTGAAATAAACATTAATATATAGATATTATAATATTTCCTCAATCACTGAAAAATATTTAAAGAAAATGTGTACTATCCATTGACACAGTCAAAATTTTGAAAATGACCAAACCACTACTGTTGATCAGACCTGGCCGATATATCGGTCTGTCGCTGAATGGAACAGAAAAATTCCCTTGTGTTTTCCTATCCTCTGTCACCTTTAATAGCAAACATCATTGTGAAACTTCCAAGCATACTAAGTAAAACATCTCAGCAGTGGTGTCCCACATCTCTGTATAGCTAGAAACCCCTGTACTCTGTACCTGAGCTCTGGCCAGTAAATGTTTAGCAGAAGTGCTGCGTTTCAGTCTTCACTGATGAGTTGTGCAGTGAAGCAGTTATCAACAGCTTCAGCCATCAGTATGAAATTATGCGTTCAGAGGCTGTTCAATGATTTCTTTTGTCCCTGGAGTGTTTTAAATGATTCTAAGAGTAGTACAGGGAGGTCCATGTGTGTATTCTCAGGACAAAATGACTCAAAGTAATGAAGCATGTATAAGCAAGCAAACCAAATCAAATGAAATCCTTTTGATAGATCAAACAATGACCCTAGAGCCACCTGATTTTTTTTAGAGATAATATGCCCCCACACACTATCCCATTACATTTATTTTGCCTTATTCTGGAAAACATGTTACTTTATAAGAATAGACATGCTGAGATGTTGTTTTTAAAGTCCCCATGATATCATAATTTGAGTTTTTTGGCTTTTACTCCATATCTGTTTTCTTTGTGGTCAACTATTATGCTAGTGTGCTCTTAAAAGTTGAGAAACATTAACATTTACAGTGTTTCTCTTCTGTCCAAAAATGTTGGTGAAAACGGTCTAATAAAAGAATGTCCCTCTCCTTGATATGGCAAGTAGCAGATCATGGTTCATGACTATTATGTTGACTAAAGGCGATTTGGATTTTAAAACAAAATACAAGGCCATCAATATATCCTGCCCCATCTTCCTGTTTCAATTGGATATACAGTATGTTCATACAGGAATAAAATTGCTGTCAAACCATGGGGACTTTAGAAGCTGTCCAGTAACTGGGTTTGTTTTTATGGATTAGTCATTTGTAGGGCCTCAGGCCAGGGATGTGATACTTATATTGAGAGTTGATGGGCTTTTTTTGTGTGCCTGGATCAAATCAGTCATTATAGAGGAACTCAAGCATCATGTCATCCAGATCCCCATGACTGTCTCAACTTTTATTAGTCTGTAATGAGAGTATCCATAAACTAACTTCCTATTTTTTGTTTCTTTTTTGTTCCTCAGGCGCTGGCAGCCAATGCGGGTACCGGATTTGCCGTCGCAGAGCCTCAGGTGGCTATGTTCTGCGGTAAACTCAATATGCACATCAACATCCAGACTGGCCGCTGGGAGCCAGACCCTTCTGGATCTAAGACCTGCGTTGGAACCAAAGAGGGAGTGCTGCAGTACTGTCAAGAGGTGAAATCATTTTGCACAATTCCAATATCCATTAGGGTAGTGGTTAAGGATCAGGGCTAGTAATGAGAAGGTTACTGGTTTAATCCCTGTGAGGGAACCTGGGAACCTATCACCACTGTGCCTTTTAAGCAGGGCTGTAATGGGCTAAAAGATGAATTCTCAAATTAAAATTTATGTTCGCGCACACATAAGTATGATTGTTTTTTTCTTTTATAAAGAATTTTTGCTGCAGTGAATTGTCTGTGGGCATTTCTGGGTCAAAAGCTAACCAACTTTAAGACGGTTATCATTAAGTCAAGCATTTAGATACTCACAGACTTGCAGGCAAACAAATAATATCTTGCCTTTTAATTAGCCACGTTTCCACTATAGGGACAAATGAGGGTATGCTAGTGCATGCCAGGGCCAGTTGCATTTCCACTGTCACTTCCAGGGCTTCATGATGCTACCACTGGGCTCTCTCTGGGCCAATGGCCTTTGGCCCATTGATTACCTTTGGGCCTTACAAGGGGGAGGGGTCAATGTCAAAGGCAGAGTTCCACCAAACTTGCCTGTTTGTGTATCCAGCACACAGTGGTACAATACAAATCTGTTAAAACTACTATGGGCAAAGTGGTGCCCAAAGAATTAACTTTCCATGGTTTGAGATCATGGACTGTGTGCTGGGACATCATCCCACTGTTAGTGAAGAGACCACTCGGGGACACCATGGCAGTTACTGTCAATGCTAACTTATCTTGCAAGCTAGGTAATGTTTACAGTTTTATAAACTTGATATTCTTGATAACTAGATAACGTTATAGCTCAAATAGAACTCCCCTCTTGCCTGTGAAATGGGCGGGGTGTGTGAAATTGGCATCAGGGCAAAACTCTTACACTGGACAGTAGAGGTGTGAATCTTCACTGGCCTTTGACGATTTGATTACGATACAAAGGGTAATGATTCGATTACAAAAAAAAAGACAAAAAAAGAATTAGAAAATAATGTTATAGCATCTCATTCGATCTCTGGCACCCACATAAGCAAACATAAGTTTAAACTTAACTCAGAATCAATTCCGAAGCGTTGGAGAATATATTCTAGCTTAAGCATTCACATGATAACATATGCTTGACTTATGTAATCGGAGACTTGAACATTTTAAGTGTAAACTTTTTTCACGACATAGCGCCCCCTTTTGGACCCGCCTGTGGACCAATAAAATGCTCCCCAGAATGAGAATGTCCCTTCCCCATTAAATTTAAAATACCATCGGCTTCCGACTAGAAATAGTAAGTAGCAAATCATGTTTTTTGGTTTTGTTTTTTAAAGGAATTGTTCACCCAAAAAATGTAATTCTCTCATGATTGACTCACCTTTAAGCCATCCCAGATGTGTATGTCTTTCCTTCTTCAGCAGATCTGAAATTAGGATTTTTATAAGCACATTTCAGCTCAGTTTGGCCATACAATGTAAGTGAATGGGTGCCACAACACTGCTGGCTATTTGACAGTTCAAAAGTCAGATTTAGGCAGCATAAAAGTAATCCACATGACTCCAGTCAATCAATGAATGTCTTCAGAAGCAAATTGATTTGTTGTTTTTTTTATTTAAAAAATTAAATTAATAATTAAAACTTTTAACTTTTAAAAAGCTTCCTGCCAGCAGTCGACGCATTACTCTACTGTCATGTGATGTAAGCATGATGGCGCGTTAATGCAAGAAATCAGAAGCATCTGCTTTAACAACAGAGGAATGAATGTCATGTGAGAGTTTGGTTATTTCAAACAGCGCTGGCCAGAAGTAACAATTTAAATTAAAAACATTTAAATTATCAATTTGTTTCTTAAACAAACCTATCAAATTGCTTCTGAAGACATTAATTGATCAACTGGAATCATGTGGATTACTTTTATGCCTTTTGGACAGTCATACAGCTAGCAGTCTTGTGGCACACGTTCACTTGCATTGTATGGACATACAGAGCTGCAATGTGTTATGAAAATCTTGACTTCGGTTCTGCTGAAGAAGGAAAGACATACACATCTGGAATGGCTTAAAAGTGAGCCAATCATGAGAACATTTTCATTTTTGGTTGAACTAATCCTTTAATACTATTTAAAGAAGGCCACTTTCAAAAAAGTCGGTTTGAGATGTCCTACTGAAACCCAAACAGTCAAATGCTTTCCCAAATTTTAGAATATTAGCAAAGTTATCAAAACTGAAATGGCACCAACATGGGAATCAAGTAATTACCGAACACGGAAATAAATAAAAGTTTAAGGTCATGAGAAAAATATATTCAGGCAAGTGAGATGTATGTCCAAACCTTTGTTTGGTTGTGTACCTCAACCACGAAAGATCATTGTATTCGTCAAACCTTTTCATGGGGTCTTTAACCTCAGGTTTGCTTAGGGTGCATTGTAGCTTTAATACATTCATACCACAATTCTATGGATATATTGCGTAATAGTCTCAGAAAATAATTGCAACAGGCCTAGTTGTGTGGCAGTACAATAGTATTCTATATTTATTACAGTACACTTTTGGGTTTAAGTGTTCTGCTCAAAGGCACAATAATGGTTGTTCATAGATTGTTTCATCGATCCATAGTTGTGTTATTCCTCTGAATACCATCCACACTAACAGATCCTTTCCCTTCACTGAATAAAAAAAAAACAATTGCTATCATTCGTCAAGACACGAAAAACAGCAGTTTCCTCTCTGTACGTGATTTTGAGATTGCTTTTTATCGATGTATTTTTAATGACATTGCAGGGGATAGTAAATCAAGTGTTAGTTCTAATACTGGAGGAGTTAGATTCTGGAGATTGTGAAGCATGGATCTCTGCGTTCTGTTCAGACTCAAGATTGTGTCTCCTGTCTCTTCCTTTTTAGATGTATCCTGAGCTGCAAATCACAAATGTGGTGGAAGCCAACCAGCCGGTCAAGATCGAGAATTGGTGCAAGAAAGACAAGAAGCAGTGCAAGGGACACGCCCACATTGTGGTCCCCTACAAGTGCTTAGGTGAGTTGATTGACAGGGCTGTAGTCTGTTTAAACTGGCAATTATCCAGAAAGTCCCATATGGTTAGAGACACCATTGAGGACGTGAGACATCTGAGAAGCCAGACCGACAGTTTAAAGTGACAGGGTTAAGTTTAAACAAGGTACTAAAGATTGTTTTAAAAGTTTACGTCAGCTCTCACACTTCAGTGCCTGAACTGGAGCTTAGGTTACTATTATGAGATGGCTGGAGGCTCTTTACAGGGACCTGTACATAAATATAGCGTTTTGGCAATCTTCTGATGACAATTGCAGCAAATTTGCCAAAAATGAACAAAGTTTATTGGCAAATCAAGTTTTTAGGAGATGCAGGTTCAACTAAACATGAATATTGATTGTGTATTTGCTGCAGTATTGATAAAGCTACTTTGAAACAGAGACTCCCCAACTGGAAGCTAATCGTGATTTAATATAGCTCGGCTTCAGTCTCCACTACCCTTTTGAAAAATATATAGCTAAACGGAATAACAAAAAGCAGTTAACTACAGTGAAGATATTTAAGGAACAATATCTTAATCGGACAATCAGATTTATTTATAAGTATTTGGCACAAAGATTATTATACATCTTTCATTTAATCCTCAGGATACTAAGCATTGACATTGATTTATTATCTTCATTCCTATTTGTAAGTGTTTTTAGACAGCCACTGATTATAAAAATCTTTTAGGCATGTTTTGTTTTGGGGTGAATGTTATCTGACTTTAGCAAACAATGGCTGTCAATGGGGAAAATCTGGATTTTTAAACATTTTTCTTTGGGGTAAATTTTGTGTAACTAGCAAGCTGTGACATTCAATACGCAATTTTTCCAAACAAAAACTGTTGTTGTGAGACAGTTCTGAGTGTCAATACTGTTATGTGCATAATAATAACAACAGATTGTTTTTTACATTTTATTAAGTTAAGTCAAGTCATTTTTATAGCACTTTTCACAACACGCATCATTTCAAAGCAACTTTACAGGAAATCATGCATTAACAGAAAATGAAACTGTAATATCTATAAAGTCTTTGAGTCATCAGTGTGTAGTTTGATTAAATATGATTGTGATCATGAATATAATGCCAATATTACTTATGTATAGTGCAAGTCATGGTTTAAAATTATTAAACTAAGTTAGTGGTTAAGTGTCAGTATTTAAACAAAGATTTTGTAAGAAGTGTAAGATTAATGACTAATGTCTTTGAAGTTCATCCTGGATTAACTGCAGAAGTTCACATAGATGTAATTGTCTATTGTCTTTAGCTAGAAATTTTCATAGATGACTATCACTTTTGCATTTATTTTAAATAAAATAAAATATGGCCTGAAATTCTCAGCGCCACCTCGAGGTCATGTGGTAGAAATATTAATGTGAATATAAGTCTTTCAAATAGTAAATAGTCAAATAATATATTAAATGAAAGCTCTCATTATCAGGAATAGGACTGTATAGTATTTTATTGCCCCAAGATCACATTTCAAAATATTTTCAAAATAATCACAAAGTGAAATCTTATTTCTGTAAGACATCAAATACAAACAGCTCTTTTCTGCACCAATCACTTATGCTGTAAGCCCCAATTAGCTAAAAACATTATCTGCTTTTACCATAGGCAGTTTTCTAAAAAACATGAGCCAGTTTTATTGTCTGTGAGCTTGTTTGTGTAAATACAATGTTATATTTTAAATGTCCAGAACAAAATGTACAGTCCAGAAAAGCATGCTAAACAAATTATTGGACATATATGTTTTTACAATTGGTAAAAAAAAAAAAAAAAAAACATTTCACCGCAAAGGGGAGAATTTCAGATTTCTGAGGACACCTTGTTTGAGCTTCTAGTCCACTCAGAGGCCGAGATATACAATGAAACAATGGGGGTGGTGCAAGAACTGAAAATTAGACTGCATGTCTATGGACGAGCACATCTACGAGGGCTAAAATGTGTTAAGAGCACCAACTACATTTCAGATATGCATATTGTGAGGGAAGGTGATAGAGGAAAAAAAGAAATTCTAGTACTTTCTGGAATAAATTAAGAGTTTTTGGAGGGAGATGGAGTGAACAGAACCAGAATTACATACATGCCTACATTACATAAATGCCATTTTTATTCTATTTTTCACAAGACTGTAAACATGTATTATTTATGAATGAATATGCTTTTAAGTTTCTGAAAAAAATTGGTCATTTTTGGCAATTAGTCCACAGTATATGTAAATGGTGGGCTTTTAAATTTGTATGTGAAAAATTGCAGGTGGCAGCCCAAAAATGTTGAAAAGTTTAACTACAGTTTTTGCTATGCAAAAGCAGATGTAAACTGCATGGACTTCCGTGCAGTATATCAAATGAAGGAACCAGTTTGTTTACATTTAGCAGTCCAATCAAACCATTTCACTAAAATGAATTGGCCTTTCCAACAATAAATGAGATGGATTGAGACTCGTTTCATGGATGGTTTGTTTGCTTATTGCCACAGTTTGCTTTTCTGCATATACAATGCAACAGAAACATCAATGTAGCATTTGTAAATTTGGGAAAATAGCTTTGTTACTGGAAAAGCTACTTTATTTTAAAAACAGCTGAGCTGCTGTTATGCTACTAAAATATTGTTAAGATAGGAAATTACTACTATTAGTTAGTTAATCCCCAACACTAATCCCACCGTCAGAGTTACTAAACTCTTATTTGCTGTCTGTCTTCACTTTATCTTGCCAACCTTGCTAGGACAATCTCTCTCAGGAATTTATTTTCTCAAGCTTTTCACACCACACCAGTGTTTCCTGCTTTGCTATTCAGCGGCAAAGCTGCATCATTGATGAATCTGTCACATCATAGTGATGTGATAAAGACTAAATAATCAATAACGTAGTCCGATTCATGAACGTATGATTCTTACCACCGGTTCTTTTAATGAATCGGTTTAACATTTAATAGATTTTTACGATAACGTCTTGTTGAAGGTGATGTGTGTGTAGTTTTGATGATAAAGTACCTTTTCCTATTCCAGCTAATGTTCAGAGACAACTGTAAGCAAGCCTTTCGTATAGGTGATTCTTCAGTAATCACTGGGGCGACATTTGTTTGAGGATCCCAAACAGCCTCATATAACAACACTGGCTCAACCAATGGCATAATTTTGGGGTGGGACTGTCTGTTTATTCAACCAATGGCAAATGGGGGGAGTGTTCATGAACTTGTTTTATTTTATGTTACTAAAATAGAATTGTTTTTTTAAGGATTGAGGACCAATTATTAGAAGTAGATTTCACTAATCCATACACTCATAAACTGTTTATCAGAACATGAACACAGAAACATTTCCGTCAGAATCTTACTCCATAGAAGCCACAAGGCATAAACAACTTTCTATTCATGTTTTTAAATATTCAATTTCAATCTGCATTTCCAATTATACTGATCCATTTAAGAAAAATGTTTTTTCTTATTGCCTCTCAGAGGAAAAGCTGCAACGCTGCTGTCCCTGTCTTTTCCTTGGCTCTCCCGTCCTGCTTGTTCTCCTCCTGCAGGAACTGATTGACTTGTGCTTCTTTGCAGACTGAAAAAAGCCATTAGCACTTCTAGCCGACTGTGAAATGGGCCGACTGTCGAAGGGCTTCCCAACTTGGCAGATTTTTACTGTGTGTGTGTGTGTGTTTGAGCTGACGTGGCAGCTGTTTGTGGACATCACCTGATGTCGGCTGCTGTTTGATTGACTGGGTCGGATGGACAGCTAGTCAGAAGAAAATCTGGGGTTTGTTGTGTAATCTGTAGCTCTTTTAATCTACCCACAGCAATACCAGACTCTTTTTATCCACAACTTTTTCTCTTCTTGCAAGTTGCCATGGAAACCATTTTATTGATCTGAAATGGAGCGCTATAAAGTGGATGAAGATAAAAAAAGAAATCTGAAACTGCAGCAGAACCCTTAACAAAGGCAGATATTTTGAACATGAGTACTGTGTGTTTATTATAATGTAGAAGCTAATCTAAGTCACAGACTGGCAGGTAGTGTCTATCTAATTAAAGGCACAGTTTTATTGTGATGTGTGTGGATGTCACAACTTTGCTATGACTTTGCGAAGGTTGTCTGAATGATTTTCTATGTGTTCCTATGTGATTGGATGGGTGTCTGGGTGACTGCTAGGTGGTTGCTTGCTTGCTTGCTTATATGATATTCTGATCTCTAGATATGGCTGGGGTATCTCCTTTAATGGAAGTCATTGGAATTTTGGAACCGTTATCAATTGCCCACAAAATTGTAAATGTTATTGCTTAGAAATGAAATAGCACAACTCTCTTTATTTAGCCACATGATTTGAGATATCATTCGTGTCCATAGCATAAACTTACGGGATGTGTTTTTTTTATTGAGTTGGAACTTACTTCAATTAAATCCCTAACTCTGAAGTATGAGCATTAGTAACAGTGATCCTTAACCTATCAAACACCACTAAAATACAGTATTGCATAAAGTACCCAGTCGTCATACTTCAGTAAAGAAGTAGCTCATGAGAAAAATATGTAAAACTCTGAAAAAAGCACAGAAGGCACATGGGCATTTTCAAGTAATTTTGTAGTCAAGTAATCTAACCCACACACACACAAAAAAGTGTAACCGATTACTACTAAATTAAAATGTTGGTGAAAATTATCAAGTATAACACAACATAAAATATATATTTTGCTTTGTTCACAAACATTGCCAAGATGCTTTTCTTTTGGGTGGGGAAAAAAAATTAAATCTACAATAAGCATTATTAAACTCATTTTAATTACATTTTTGTAATTAATACCGTGTTCGGTTGTTATACCAGAGTGATGAGCTTCAGAGTTTCTTGTACCACTTCATGTTTCCTTTCCAACATAAAAACAGATACTTATGTGTTGGTATGAATGACTCCAACAAAAACCAAATACTAATAGAGTACAATTCGATAAGAATCAAATTAGTACAAGTATTTCCACATTTGGCTTTGCTTGAAAGCACACAAAGATGCCATCATATCTTCTCTTATCCAAATCCTCAACGACATGCATCCACAGTGCCCCCCAGTTGACTCAATTGTAACTGCGATATTTGGTGAGAGATCCAGAGGGAAAGTACAGGATAATTCAGTATTGCCCACAGCAGGCAAATGTGCAAAAGAAAATCAATTTGCAATATGAGAGTAATGTTTTTAATAGTTGACTAGCTGGTGCAGAACGTGCACTTGATCAGTCGATTACTCACACACATCCCTATGACAAATCGCATGTTGTCCAGGGTTCCCCTTGGGATTTTGATTCAGATTTGCTAAACAAATCTTTCAAACCAATTTTCCAACCAGTTCAACAGAAACTCAGTAATCAATAGATTTGACCGAGTTGCCTGCAGTTTACATTTGCAGCTGTTATTTTTTTGCAGTGTACATTTGCAAAAGTGGTGAAAGAGTCAAAGTAATAGTATTACCTTTCTCTTCAAAATGTATTGACGTAAAAGTCCACAGAAATATGTATACATGAAGTAGAAATATTCAAAAACTGTACTTAAGTACAGTAATAAAGTATTTGTACATTGTATAAACCTCTGCAAAAATGTGAGCGCTAACCACAGTTAATGGTGATTTTTCTGTAAAAGTCAAGGACTTTGACATGTTCTCTGGCCATAAAAGCAGTCCTGGAATTGATGTTGGTACATTTAAAGAGACTCGCTCCTGTCTCACCTTGCGATCTCACCTCTTTGTCGCCTCTAGGGTTTACAGCTGTAATTAATGAGGATGTTTCATTGTGATTCAGCAACATTATGCCCTCTGGAGTTTAATTAAAGGAGGTTTTGTTGTGGTGGTGTAATGCAGTGAGGTGGACAGCACTTTTTAACCATGTTTTCTTGATTAAACGAAAATGGAAATCCAGAAATAAGGAGGCTAAAATGACCATGGTAAGTACATCTGCAAATGAATGTTAAGAGTTTGAAGAGCTAAAAACAGGGCTCATATTTGATCTTTAGTTTTTAACTTTTAAGCACTGGTTCTTTTTTTCCCCATTCCTTATTTACACCAAGGTTAATTCCTAATGGGCAGTCAGCAGATGTTTTCTAGTATTTTGTTTGGGTTTGGTTAGTGCTGACCGTGTCACTCTCTTCAGCCTGATGAATGATACAAACATGGTGTATTGCTGAGACAAACGGCTCTTTAGCTGCCAGGATTGTGCTACATCAACAGCAGTTCTGCCCTTCAGAAACATCAGCAAAGTTCAGCTCTCTGAAGGTTGTACTTGTTCATTTGATTGTAGTTTCTCTTTAAAAAATACAAAATGTTGACACACAAGTGTCTAGTACAGTATATAAACAACACAATTCTTTCTTGATTTTTCTTTCTACAAAAATAAACAAATAAAATCATAGTTCTTGCATTGTTAAAGGGATAATTCCCCCAAAATGAACACACTCATCATTTACTCACCATCATGCCATCCCAGATGTGTGTGGCTATCTTTCTTCTCCTGAACACAAAGATTTTATAAAGAATATCTCAGCTCTGTAGGTCCATACAATGCAAGTGAATGGTGACCAGACCTTTTGAAGGTCAAAATAAAGGCAGTATAAAAGTAATCTTTAAGACTCCAGTGGTTAAATGTATGTTTTCAGAAGTGATATTAAGTGTGGGTGAGAAACGGATCAATATTTAAGTCCTTTTTTACTATAAATCTCCACTTTCACATTCTTCTCTTGTTTTTTTCAATTCACATTATTCATGCATATCGCCACCTACTGGTCACGGGGGAGAATTTATACTAAAAGGACTTTAATATTCATCTTTCTCACACACACCTATCATATAATTTCTGAAGATATAGTTTTAACCACTGTAGTCATATGGATTAATTAGATTCTGCTTTTATTTGATCTTTGGAGCTTCAAAGTTCTGGGCACCATTCATTGCATTGTATGGACCTACAGAGATTAAATATCAACCTTAAAATCTTTGTGTTCAGCAGAAGAAAGTCATACACATGAGGGTGAGTAAATGATGAGATTATTTTTGGGTGAACTAACCATTTAATATCTTTCAGTGCTATTTTTTTTTTCCTCAGGATATTTTCATCAAAGGTATGTTTTAATGAAAACAATTTGATTATAAACACATCTATTATAAATGCATCTATTACTCCTCGTCTTCGTTAATGTTGAATATTAAAAAAAAATCGTATGACATTTTTTTTCTGTTTTTTCATTGACAAGGTTAACGCTGAACAGATCGTGGAACAGTTTATACAAATATCAAAGCGATATAGTGCCTCTTGTGGCAATACTGAGAATGCCATGCGGACTTGCATTGCATTATGAATTTCAGAATGCAAAAATGCACTCAATCAAGTTTTTGTAGCTAGAAGTGTTTGTTTACTTGCACACAATATATTTTGAGTGGTACATGTGGTGAAAACTGCCTCAAGGATTGCCTTATGTATGGACAAACTGAAGGGCGAGTGGCAAATGGACTCGGGCAGATTAGAGAAGAGTAGTAGACAATCCCTTTATCACATCACGCCCTCACTTTCATTTCCTGTCTGGCTCCGGCTGGTAGTTTTATATCGATGTTGTGGAAGCAGAAAGCTGCGGAAGGCAGTGTCTGCCTTACTGCCTCACACATCGCACAATATCACAGTTTACTCAAGCTGAGCTGCATCTGCCTTGCAGAACTTGTCAGAACTTCTTATTTTCTGCTTTTTCTACTTTAGCTTGAAAATAATGATGTAATGACTGAATCGCTCTGTTATTTCAGTAGAGCAGGTTGTATTAAAGGAATGTTCTGGCTTAAATACAATTTAAGCTCTATCAACTGTATAATCATGCTGTGGATTTACCTCAGAAAAAAAATCAACGCATCCCTCAGTTTGTAAAAAAAACAAGCAGGAATTGTTTAAAACAATGATTTTAACTGTATATGTGAGGAAATGCATTGTAAAGGGATGAATGTAAAAATATTCACTGTTTCTTAAAGTGTAGCGACAAGACTTAAATTAGCCTATAAATATTAACATGAGACTAGATCACTAAAATAGCTTGTGCACAGTTATAATCAATCTTTCAATTACTGTAATGACCATGTAAAGCCGATTAACCCTCTAACATCTCAATGATATGTGCAAGGACATTAAAAAGAGGAATTGTGTCGGTAACGCATAACCAGCTGTTCATCCAACCAGAGCAGTAGTCCTTCCACTAAAATGATGTAGACAACTTGTGTGGTGGTGGCGTAGTGGGCTAAAGCACATAACTGGTAATCAGAAGGTTGCTGGTTCGATCCCCACAGCCACCACCATTGTGTCCTTGAGCAAGGCACTTAACTCCAGGTTGCTCTGGGGGGATTGTCCCTGTAATAAGGCACTATAAGTCGCTTTGGATAAAAGCGTCTGCCAAATGCATAAATGTAAATGTAAACATAACTCAAATAACACACATTATTATACTGAAGAATGATGGGAATCGTAAGGAATTTAATGATTCCAACTCCTGTATACGATTCTGGTTCCTTAACGGTTCCAGTAAAAATAATTTTAGTACTTTTGAGGAAAAAATATTTGGAAATAATAGATACAGTTAATATTGAATTTACTTCCCTTAGCATGTATGTTTTGTTTTTTTGGTTGTGTAGATTCAAAAGATCCGGCTCATAAGAGTCATGTGTTCATGAATCAGACTAATCTGTATTAGTACGTCTCAAAATGCAGATTCAAAAGGAACCGGCTCAAGTCATTTGTTCGGGAATCGGACTACACTGTTTCCCCTTTAGATAAAAATAACTGGCTCATGAGTCATTCATTTGGGAAGCGAAGTACACCGTTTGCACTGTAGATAGAAAAGAACCGGCTCATGAGTCATTCGTTCAGAAATCAGTCTACACTGGTTGCACTGTATATTTTAGAGATGTGCTGAACGACTAATTTCACTGACGTTTAAACAGAAATTTTGAAATCGACTAGTCTATAAAGAAACCAACCTTCATAAAACAGAAAAAAAAAGCGACCCATTTGTGTGTCCCATTTAAAATACTTAATCTATTCCAAATCCGAAGCTAAATGCCACTGAAAAGGGGCATATATCTGCGACGTGCTCTCCTTGCATTATGATCACTGTACATTTAAATATAGAACACGACACACAATCAATGAATCAACGTTAGCTAATATTTAACAGGCATATTTATTAATTTGATGAACAGTGCAGGACCAATAGAGCAACCCAGCCTGTTCTAAACTGAATTCCCCACGTAAAAGTTATATGCTCTGAAAAGTTGCGTATATTTCATGACGTGCAGTGGTGCATTAGCCATTGATCTAATCTGACAGCTATTCTGTAAAAAACTTTGACAAATAAGTTACGATGTAAAAAAAAAAAAATAGTAGCTATAGGATAGAAATATTAGGCCTGTGATGTAGCCTACAATAAACCTAATGTATTCTAAACATGACCCGCACACAGAATAAAAGATGGTTTAACCCGTTAAGCAGTCGGCACCTGGTTTAAAAATAAATCTCCAAGGCTACTTACTCAAAAGCATATATTTTTTGATGAGCAAAATTAATATGCCAACATGTTCTGGTGAAAGACGGGACTTGACTCACTGTTTGTTAACGTGAGGTGGCTATCCTGCCCTTGAAAAAGCCTGCACAGTGGAAAAATAACGTACAACCCATGCACAGATATAAAGACTCAAATGTGAAAACATCCATAGGGACTTTCAAACATCTGGAAATCCACCACCACCGAAGTTATTTCATAACTACAGATGAAGTCAGTAGTTTACGTAAACCTTAGCCAAATACATTTAAACTCAGTTTTTTACAGTTCCTGACATTTAATCATAGAAAACATTCCCTGTCTTAGGTCAGTTAGGATCACTACTTTATTTTAAGAATGTGAAATGTCAGAATAATTTTAAAGATAATTATTTCAGCTTTTATATCTTTCATCACATTCCCAGTGGGTCAGAAGTTTACATACACATTGTTAATATTTGGTGGCATTGCCTTTAAATTGTTCAAATTGTCTCGAACGTTTTGGGTAGCCTTACACAAGCTTCTCCCAATAAGCTGTTGGAATTTTGGCCCATTCCTCCAGACAGAACTGGTGTAACTGAGTCAGGTTTGCAGGTCTCCTTGCTCACACATGCTTTTTCAGATTGAGATCATGGCCACTCCAATACCTTGACTTTGTTGTACTTAAGCCAGTTTGCCACAACTTTGGACTTATGCTTGGGGTCATTGTCCATTTGGAAGACCCATTTGGACATCCTGGCTGATGTCTTGAGATGTTGCTTCAATATATCCACATCATTTTCCTTCCTCATGATGCCATCTATTTTGTGAAGTGCACTGGTCCCTCCTGCAGCAAAACACCCCCCACAACATGATGATGCCTCCCCAATGCTTCACAGTTGGGATGGTGTTCTTCTGCTTAAGTCTAACCCTTTTTCCTCCAATCATAACGATGGTCATTATGGCCGAAAAGATCCATTTTTGTTTCATCAGAACAGAGGACATTTCTCCAGAAAGTAAGATCTTTGTCCCATGTGCACTTGTAAACTGTAGTCTGGCTTTTTTATGGTGGTTTTGGGGCAGTCGCTTCTTCCTTGCTGAGCAGCCTTTCAGGTTATGTCAATATAGGACTCGTTTTACTGTGGATATAGATACTCGTCTACATGTTTCCTCCAGCATCTTCACAAGGTCCTTTGCTGTTGTTTTGGGATTGATTTTCACTTTTCGCACCAAACTATGTTCATCTCTAGGAGACAGAATGCATCTCCTTCCTGAGTGGTATGATAGCTACATGGTCCCATGGCTGTACAAAGTCTTGTTTGTACAGATGAACGTGGTACCTTCAGGCATTTGGAAATTGCCCCCGAGGATGAATCAGACTTGTGGAAGTCCACAATTTGTTTTCTGAGGTCTTGGCTGATTTCTTTAGATTTTCCCATGATGTTAAGGAAAGAGGCACTGAGTTTGAAGGTAGGCCTTAAAATGTATCCACAGATACACCTCAAATTCAGTGCACCTCCTATCAGAAGCTAATTGTCTAAAGACTTGAAATAATTTTCTGGAATTTTCCAAGCTGCTTAAAGGCACAGTTAACTTAGTGTATGTAAACTTCTGACCCACTGGAATTGTGATGTAGTCAATTAAAAGTGAAACAATCTGTCTGTTAAAAACTGTTGGAAAAATTACTTGTCATGCACAAAGTAGATGTCCTAAACGGCTTGTCAAAACTATAGTTTGCTAATATTAAATCTGTGGAGTGATTAAAAAATGAGTTTTAATGACTTCAACCTAAGTGTATGTAAGCGTCTGACTTCAACTGTACTTTGCTGAGTTTGGTAATCTAGTGAGAGGACATTTTCCTGCGTGCGCCACAAGTGAGAGAGGGAAGAAGCACGTGCAGCCTGAGATGAATTTAAACTCTTTTTAAAATAATATTTTTAATATTAATTCTATTTAAAATATGTAACTTCTTTTTTTAAATCCCCATTTCTCCCATTTTGTAATGCCCAATTCCCACTACTTAGTAGGTTCTTGTGGTGGTGTGGTTACTCACCTCAATCCAGGTGGCGGAGGACTAGTCTCCGTTGTCTCCTCTTCTGAGACAGTCAATCTGTGCATCACACACACGTAAATGTGTAAAAATTATGATCAGTTTAATGGGGGGAAATATTAAATGGCTATTAATTTCAGTGTCGACTAGCAGCATCAGAACCTTTTAGTCGACTAGTCTTGCACATCCCTAGTATGTTTCCTGCAGCTGATGTTGAGGTGTTGCAGTGCTGCTGAATGGTAACGCAGGAAACACTATCAGAATTGTTAGACGTTTATTCCACATCCGTTACCATTAACACAACTGAAAGTCATGGACATCATTTGGTTCCAGTATTTAAAAAAACATAAAAATGGAACCGGTTCTGAATAAGAACTTGGTATTAAGAAGCAGTTCAAGCAACATTTCATTTGATGACATTGTTATTTGAGCATTTTTCCCCTCTTGTTTGCTGACTGTAATATAGAGTAGTTGTTTGGTTTGGACGATACAGTGTTTGTTGAGTCACTGGTGCTTCCATGAAATCAGGCCTGTTTTGTTTGAGCTTTCAACAACTCTTTAAATTATGTAAGTGGTGTAGTAGATTTGGCTCCTCGGGGGGGGGGATGATGGGATGTTTTCAGTGAGACAGTGTGTTTAAATTTATTTGGGGTGGGGGAGCAGCTCATTGGTTTGAAGAACAGCAGTGTTCTCTGCTATTTCCAGATCTTTCCTCCAAACCTTCTCATTTTCCAAAACACTGCCTTTTTTTCTCTCTCTCTTCCCCCTTTTCTTTCCTGTGTCCTCGTTTCTCGTGCTCTCTGGATTCAGGCTGATTTGGCCTCTGGCCTCTTTTGCGGTCACAACTAAATGAGCAGTTTGTGCATGGTCACAATCCTCTCCTTTGTGAACTCTCTTCTGGTCATTAAACGATTCAATCCCTCTATCCCTCACTGTCGTTCTCTTTCTCTCTTGTTCAGATTTAAAGGTCAGATTGGCCTACCAGCTGTCCTGAAATCAGAACTTTAATAACTCTCCTGCATATGGCACATAGTCCCAGACCAGCCGGTCCGATTTGTTGGCATCTGAACTCTTCATCTGTCACTCACTCACACATTTCACTTCTTTTATCGGTTTCATTTTTATATTAACTAACGTTAAGTGAAAATGTATGTCCTCAATGCATCTGTTTGCCAGGTGCATAATTTTTGTATTTTTGGGGCGATTATCTCCCCAATTTGGAATGCCCAATTCCCAAGTCCTCCTGGTGGCTTAGTGACTCCTCAATCTGGGTGGCGGAGGACGAATCGCCATTGCCTCAATGTCTGAGACCATCAGTCCACGCATATTATCACGTGGCTTGTAGAGCATGCTATTGCAGAGGCATAGTGCGTGTGGTATCCGCGGCATCCATGCACAACACACCACGCGCCCCACAGCGAGTCACTCAGCACACCTTGGATTATAACTCACGACTCTAGGGGTGGTAGTCAGCGTCTTTACTCGCTGAGCTACCCAGGCCCCCCTGCTAGGTGCATACTTAAATTTAATACAATTGAACATAATTGAAAATGCTGAGCATCTTTAAAGGGGTAGTGCATCATTGCTGCATCACTAGTGACATCAAACCGAATTGCAGAAATAACTGCATTTTATGGGGGCTTGGGTAGCTCAGCGTATTGACATTGACTACCACCCCTAGAGTCGTGAGTCCAATCCAGCGTGTGCTGAGTGCCTAAAAATGACATGTCAGATCATTTAAACAAGCAGAGTAGTGTTTTAACACTCTTGTGGATGTCATCTTATAATTGGCTTATAAAATTGTCTCTTTACATTAAGCTAGAATTGGAGAATGCCTTTTTGCATTTTTACATCTAAAAACTGACACACTCCCACCTCATTCACTCACTCTATCTGCTGTGGTTGAGACGATCTGTGTGTGCCAGATCTATGTGCTGTCTCTTGGTACTGACCAGATGTCTGTTCAGATGTCTCTTGCCCCATTAGTAATTTGCTCATTATAAAATGCAAAAGACCATGTGTTGATGAATTATTGAGCTGTGTTGTTTTCTGCTTACCTGAATTTGCAATTCTGTTTTGTTTGATCGCATTTTGTTATGCTTTTGAACACTGCTGTGGGAATTGTACCATCAAACCAGCTGCATGATATTAAAGACTTGTCTGTCAACAATCTGTGTGTCATGTGTTTGTATGTTTGCAGTTGGGGAATTTGTGAGTGATGTCCTCCTGGTACCAGAGAAGTGTAAATTTTTCCATAAGGAGCGTATGGACATGTGCGTCAGTCACCAGCAGTGGCATGGTGTGGCCAAAGAGGTAAGAAAACTGCTTGTGTTTAGTAACATAGTCAAATACCATTTATTGCATGTTACCACAATGTCCTAACTGGGCATTTCCAGGATTAATTAATTATTCTGTTCTCATTTAAATGAAATTACTGTGTGACATTCACTGCCAATCAGAGCATATTAGAGCATATTAATATCAGAACGTATTAGATCTAGTTAAACTCACTGCAGAGCGTTTGTTAAAAAACAAAAACAATACCACAGTGGTAAATTCACCAACAGCATTTTCATGGAAACATGGACACTTGAGACACAATGACCAGCGTGGTTTGTCACAAATTCTGTGCAGTTTGATTACGTTCTTGTTACACAGTTCTATAGAATACTCCATTCTGATTGGTCAATCGCACCGTCCAGTGGTATGTTGTTTCTGAATAATGACTGCACATCCGGGGATTAAGTGATATGAGACCGGGCATCCGGGTATTGTAATCTTTCCTACTTCTCGTATATATCTGTGATATCTAGGGGTTGGTAAACATATAGCTTTTTACGTTGCAGCGCGTTCTTCATTTGAATGATCTAGATGTCAATTTGTAAATCTCAAGTTCAATCTTTTACTCTTTGCATAGCCCTCTACGATGAGAGAAAATCACTAAAATTTCACTATTCGATTAAAATGTATATATTTGGCAACTGGCTGTTAAATGTTCAGATTTCACTCACCAGTGATTGTTTAGTATAGTGTTTCAGCATTCAGCTGCGATATCCTTTCACTGCGTGCTGAGAGTAAAAGTTGTTCTGTGTAATGTGTGTCCAAAGATGAAATCCATGCAACCCATTTGTCAATGAATTACACCTCTCTTAATACCTTTTCTGTTTTCTGCAGTCAGCAGTTGATCAAAAACAACAAAAAATAAACATTTAATTCTAATCATGCATAGCAAAGATGAGATGAATCCATTTGAGTCCTCTCTCATTAACATGTGCTCATTTACAGATGTTCTTTACAGAAATGCCCATTTTGTTAGTCACTACTGGTTTTAACACGTGTTCAATGTAAATACAAATCAATGTAAATCCTTGTAAATAGTACAAACTATGTAAATAAACAATAAACATTACAAAAAATGATATGCAAGATAATATAATTTAGTAATTGAATACATGGATTTGTTCATTTTTAAAGAGCTAAAATGTGACAAATGATGAAAAACTAATATAATTAGTCAAATTTATATTTTCATAATGTACCTAGTTAGAAGGTCCCCTGTATAATAAACCGCATTAGCTGCGAGAGAATCTCTTTCATATGTAAGCAAAAGGGACATTATAACTGAAATATGCCCATATAAATCTGTATCGAATCGATAGCTTGTGAATTGCAAACGAATCGGGAACTCTGTATCAATACCCAGCCCAAGTAATAAAATTACTGAATAAATATTTCAGGTCCATGATTGATTGAATGATTGATTTATTCAGCAAGTAGCCTTGTAATAAGCAGGATAATGAGCAGTCAGACGGTCATTTTTGCCATATAAATGCCAATAGAAAACCAGAGGTGGAATTCAGCTGTTTCTGGAGACTCCATGGTATCTTTCGTCTTTTTAACGCCAATTGGTATTTCATGTCCGTTTGTTTATTTATTTTATAGGTAGCCGTGTAATAAGCAGAATAATGTACAGCAGGACATTATCACCAAAAAAAAATCTTCAGTGTGATAAAACATGTGAAATAAATCCCATAGACTTGCATTGAAGGAGGAAACGAAGACATATCTGTGAACCACTATGTAATTCAGGAGTGGGTTTTTTGAGTTTGAAAAGTAAGCAACTGCCCAGAATATTCTAGCAACTGCATAGCAACACGTTAAAATTTAACACCACATTAATAAAAAAACAAATCCCTGGCAACAACACTGACAAGTTTTAACAGTCATACACCACTGGGATTTTATTCAGAAAGTGTAAAAAGTCTAGTTTGTGCTTTTTAGAGTTTGAGTTAGCTTAGCAACATGCTAACATCAAACTCCATAGAATTTAACTCCCCACTGAGTCACTTGTGCTCTTTACGTGAGGAGTGCTATTTGTTTGGCGCACATGAGTAACTGTCGAGAATTGTTGCCCATGTATATAGTTTCAAATCAGTCACTTATCAGGTTTAATTTCAGTTAGCATGCTGGACAGGAGACAGTGAGACAGCGAGGCAGCTCAATAGGGTTTAGAATAGAGCTCTTATCCCTTATGTACTGATGTTTATGAAGTCATCTAGAATGTCTTCAGGCGGTTCTTACACAGCAGACTGCTCTTCAAATTGCATTTCTTCTAATTGATTTAGATTTCATGATGCTTTCTCTCTTCTAGGCCTGCTCTAAAGAAAATATGTTGCTGCACAGCTATGGCATGTTGCTTCCCTGTGGCATTGATAAGTTCCATGGCACGGAGTATGTCTGCTGCCCATCTACCCGCCCTGAAGAACCAGCACCCCCTGCCTCACCCTCTAAAGAGGTAGAAGATGAGGATGAGGAGGTAGACGAGCCTGTCGTTGATGAATATGATGATGATGAAGCAGTAGAAGAGAGGTAAAAAGGCAGTGTTAGCCTACGAAAAACTCAAACTCAAAACACCAGAAATCTTTGTTTCAGCAATTTGGCTGCTGGCTAACATTTTCCACCTTTTCATTTTAATAAAATGGTGGATTCAAATTTTTTTACGCTCTGCTGTCAGTTTGACTATCCTCTGCGTGAGTGGACTGAAAACACTCGCTCTACTCTGCTCACTCCATTCCATTGAACACAGTGTTACTGTGACTGAGCGGTCGTATCAGTTTTTGTTGTAATAGTGGAGAATGGTGTGTATGTGCACACACAATCACTTCCACTGTACACAGTATGTGTGTTTGTGTGAGATAAATTAGGTTGTCCATCTAGATAAGTTTGACTGCCATGCCTTTGACCGCTTGACAGCTGCTCTATTCACTTCCATAAATCATAACCCCTCCAAACTGTTGCCCTCCCTGTTTTCTCTGCTTCCCTTTCCTCTCATCCATGGTACGCTTGTAGGTTATTTCAGGGAGACTCTGTCATTTCCCCTTATTTCCTGCCAATTTTGTCTTCTTCATTCAGATACTTAAGCAAATATATTGTATAGATTGAGCCTTGGAGGTAACGCAACTTTGAATCCGGCTCGTGATAGATTTCACAATACCTCTTCCTGTTTGTCCCTCCATAATATCCTTTGCTCTCAATTTGTTTTTTTGTAATGTGCTTTATTGGCATGGCAAATAATTGTACATCATGTTGCCAAAACATTTGCAGATTAGTTGTGATAAAAGAAAATGCTGCTCAAATAACCCAGGACAAATACTAACTGAACTAGAAATAGGATATAATGGATGACATTACCAATAAAATGTTCAAATTAAATGTAAAAAGAAGATAATAATAATGCTCAAAATAATAAATGAGGGCAGTGGGAGATCACTAATTTTCCCTCTTATTGTTAAGGAATTGTTTTGCTTCACAGTGGCAAAAAGGCCAATGTTCTCTCAGAATCACATTCACCCTCTTTATTTTTTTATTTTGTATTTTTTTGTAGTGAGCCTGCTGCCAATGATCTGCCCACTCTGGAGGAAACAGCTGAAGAAGAGGAGGATGAGGATGGAGATGAGGAGGACTATCACTATGTGTATGAAGATGAAGAGGAAGATAGAGACAGTGAGGAGAAGGATGTGAAGAAGAAAGAGATGTCGGCTGTCCCTGAGAGTCAGGATGAGGAGAGAACTCTGCGTGAGGTGGAAGGTCAGTATGACTCACTTTCCTTATATATTTCCTTACGGTCACAGTACGTCCAATTGCAGCAGCTCATTTGATGCACATCTCTGGCTCCTTTTACCATTGACGTTTGTTTATTTACTTGTTTTTCCATTTTATTTCTGAATCATCTTTTTGTATTCTTGTAAATCCTGTTGATTAGAACATTATGGTCTCTGAAGTAAAAAATCCCATTTGTTTTCTCCATGTAGGAACTGTTGATATTTGCTTCTGTAGAAGCCATAAGTCAGTTACATTTCAACTTTGATGTCACAAAATCATGTTTAATCACTCATTTTCCAGTGAAGAAATACACTACCCATAATCCATATGCAAGATCTACCAATTGGAAAAGACGCTATTTCCATGGAAACATAAATTGTTTTCCACTCTCATGAAGCATTGCAAATGATGTAATTGAGATTGCCAGCCTTCACTTTTAAACTACTTATGAAAAACTCATTGTTGAAAATGAATGGGAAAAATACTTCCAGACCAAAGAGTGCTGAAAAAGTGGGCAATAAAGGTTGCGCTCTATAGAAGCCTATGATGTACTGTATAACAGCCCCAGAAACTATGAGAAGGACTATATATTTCAAGAGCATTAGTGATTACTGCCTCAGGTGGCTAGAGGCTCTAACTGCACCTCCCCTCCTTTGTTAGCGGTGTGTTCTCTGGAGGCAGAGACCGGACCCTGCCGTGCCTCTAAGCCTCGCTGGCATTTCGACATGCAGCAGAGGAAGTGTGTGCGCTTCATCTACGGAGGCTGTGCCGGCAACCGCAACAATTTCGACTCAGAGGAGTACTGTATGGCTGTGTGCAAACGTTTGAGTAAGTCACAAAGAAACATTTTTGCCATGCTCTGTTCCTCCCTCTTTCTAACTCTCACAATGCTAACACTACACTAACCTTCCCGAATGTGAAATTCATGTGTTTTATCTGTTATACATTTTTTTATAGATAAAGGTTTCACAAATAAAATTTAGCCACATGTTGTTTTCTCCGTGTTCGAAACTCGTGCTAAAAGTTTCACTATTTGCATTTAACGGAAGTTATTTTGAAGTTACAATGTTGTTTTCTCCGTGTTCGAAACTCGCGCTAAAAGTTTCACTATTTGCATTTAACAGAAGTTATTTTGAAGTTACAATGTTGTTTTCTCCGTGTTTGAAACTCACTCTTATTAAAGGGATAGTTTAACTCTGAATGTGGCTCATTCAATCAGAATTTTTAAAATGTGCCAAGTTGCTCTAATGTTAACGTAAACAGCCTTACAGTTAGGCTAATGAACTATATTCAGGAAATAATGGTCTCTGATTTTTACAATTAATAATTGTAACTTTTATAATATTTCTGTTGCTACTGTTTTATTAAAGCAATAAACCACTGAAGGTTGTGCATTACAGTGATTTCACCACTGTAAAGGTGGTATTATTGCTTTAACTTTTTTTTATTCCTTCCTGTACAGTATCCCATCCCCTTCGTGCTCAGTCTGTGCTGTCATGTTGTCTTTTTTCTTATCCGTCAATGTTCAAGATCAATTTAGGAGTGGAAGCCGTTATCCTACATTCCAGTGGCAACAATGAAATGATGGGATATATATGATGGGTTTTTCCATGTTATCATCTTAACCTTCATGATTTTGGCTCTCTGTTATCAGGATAGACAATATGAACAGTTTGTTCATTCTAGTCAAGAACACACAGCTTTATAGGTAATCAAGTCGTTCCAGTCTTCTGTGTCCTAAGGAAACCTGATTTTAGCTCATGTCTTGATCAAGGCTTGCAGAACAGTGCAGTAAATCTTAAAATAAATGCTAAGGAGAGCAGTTGTGTCAGAAGAGCGCTATTCTGAGGTCAGGATGAAAGGAATGAGAGATGAAGGACTGTCTGATTCTCTCACAATCAGGGGGAATTACAAAGCGTCTCTTTCAGTGTTATAGTGCGTTGTGGGAAGTTTATTCTTCGCTTTGGTCTGATTTTAGTCATCGTCTTTTTGTCTGCTGCTCCTCTTTGCTCCCTTGGACCTGTCTGTCTACATCTGTCTGTCTTCGAATGTGCTTCAATCTTTTTGTCTCAATTGCTCAGCTCCAATACCTAGTGAGCTGTCTACGTCCTAACCAAAATGAAGCCTCAATAGTGACTGATTTGAAATGCTCTACATAGAGAGGAAGTGTGTTATACAGTTGTTATAACTCGTTATTGTCACTTACGTTCATACAAATTGCACTCTTCGTGTGAAATTCATGAGAGACTTGCCTTATAGCATGTTTTCAGTTAAATCGAATAGTTGAGATTTTACCAAGATACCTAAATATGTTACCTTGGTAGGCAGCTCACTAGGTTTTAAAGATAGAGCGTATGTGTACTTCACCTGTTTAATAAACACTCACTTTTTTTCCCCACAGCTGTGCCACCCACCCCTCAACCCACAGATGATGTGGACGTTTACTTCGAGACTCCAGCTGACGATAAAGAACATAGCCGCTTCCAGAAGGCCAAGGAACAACTTGAGATCAGACACCGCAACCGCATGGAGAGGGTGAGATAAACACACTTTACATATACATTACATTTTCTATGTGGCTTATTGGAATGTACAATTTGCTACATTTAAAGGGATAGTTCACCCAAAAATATGCGCCAAAAAGGCATAAAGTCTGACTATGGTGTAGATTGGTTGTCTGTAGCATCAAACGTCATTAGCTTTTACGTGTTTTCTTGATGTCAAACCTGTGATATATTCACCATATTTTTTTAATCAGTGATGAGTGGTTTTGCTTCAAGACCCAGATTTTACATTAGACATCAATAGCTGTATTAATGTTTATATTTATTGTGCTATCCTCACATTAATATATAGTTAAGTCACTTTTGCCTGCTGTCTGTGACCTTATCAAAACAAACCTACTACCAAATGTGCCACCAGTTCAGAATTACTGGCCTACAGCCATGTGGACTGGATTGTCATGCAGCAACGGTTACACTTGCTTGTTTTTCTTTCACCAGGTGAGGAAGGAGTGGGATGAGGCTGAGAGCCAAGCCAGGAACCTGCCCAAAGCCGAGAGACAGACACTGATCCAGGTAAACCGCACTCCCACACCTGGATTTCATGCCTGAGAATACTTCATACAGGATGTGACTCATTTCTATTATTGTCTCTGCAGCACTTCCAGGCTATGGTGGAGTCCCTGGAGCAGGAGGCAGCCAGTGAGAAACAGCAGCTGGTAGAGACACACCTCGCCCGGGTGGAGGCCATGCTGAACGATCGCCGCCGTCTTGCCCTAGAGAACTACTTGGCTGCCCTGCAGGCTGACCCCCCAAGGGTGAGACAACGCTAATGACCTAATGGGCCCCATTAACACCTGTTTTTAACATCCGTTTCAGGTGATCTGATCACAAGTGGACAGTGCTATATACAGATGTTTACGAGGTTCAAAATGTTTTGTCCTAAACACATTCAGATGTAGATGTAAAAACGAAGGGTGCATTCACGCAAAACACATTCTCATATTTCATCCGTGTTAGATTATGTAAACTAACTGGATGTTTTTGACATTTTTTCCATCTTTGAGTCGCAAACCATTTATTATTATTCTTTTTTTTTTTGCCATGATTAGCTTGGTGTTTGAAATCACATCAAGTTTAAATGTAACATCTTGAGACACCTGCGTCTGTTGATTCTGCTGCATTGCGTCTAGATGCTTTTTGAATGCAAGAACACGTCCCATCTGAACGGCCCTTCATGCATCCTGACATTTCCTGAACAACATAAAAGGACTCCCCTATCAATCGTGCTTTGCACTAAAACAAGAATTTGAGCGTTTTGGGGTTGTGGCAGTGTGTATCACTGTCTCCTCCTGCATATCATGGCACCATTTCGCGGGCCCTTTCGGCATATTGTGGCCCCGTTTTGTGGCCAGCCCACCGGGAAGAGTCCCAGTTGTCCCAATAGCCAGTCAACCTCTGTTCTTGGTCACCTATCTTACTAAGGCCCTTCACCCTCGATTGCCCAGTTTGGCAGGGTGGCCAGCTCTATGAAGAGTCCTGGTTGTTCCAAAATTCTTCCATTAAAGAATTAGGGGCAGCTGTGGCTCAGGTGGTAGGAGCGGGTCGGCCGCTAATCACATGGTTGGCGGTTCGATTCCCAGCCCACATGACGAAGTGTCCTTGGTTGGGCAAGACACTGAACCCCAAGTTGCTCCCAATAGCAGGCTAGCGCTTTTTTGGATTTCTTTATAGTTTATCAACAAGCAGTAACACACTTTACATTGAGTGATATATGCTGTCACAAGAGTCCTTCCTTTATCAAAATCCAATCACAAGAGGTCTCAAGACATGCATTTGACATGCATGTAAAAGGAATATTTCACCCAAAATGAAAAATCTCTTGTAGTTTACTCTTTTTACATTTACCCTCATGCCATCCCAGATTTGTATGAATTTCTTTCTTGTGCAGAATGCAAATGAAGATTTTTAGAAGAATAACTCGGCTCTGTAGGTTCATACAATGCAAGTGAATGGTGGCCAGAACTTTCAAGCTCCAGAAAGTACATAAAGGAAGCACAAAAGTAATTAATGACTACAGTGGTTAAATATGTCTTCTGAAGCAATTATTTTGAGTGAGAAACAGATCAATATTTAATTCAATTTTTAATAATTTACTTTCACTTTCAGAATGTGAAAAAGTGAAAGTAATGATTTATAATAATAATAAAAAGAAATATTGATCTGTTTCGCACCCAAAGTGATTGCATTTCTTCAGAAGACCACTATAAAACCACTGGATTACTTTTATGCTGCCTTTATATGATTTTTGGAGCTTCAAAGTTCTGGCCACCATTCACTTGCATTGAAAAAACCTACAGGGCTGAAATATTCTTCTAAAATTCTTTGTGTTCAGCAGAAGAAAGGTACACATCTGGGATGTCATGTGTGTGAGTAAATGATGAGAGAATTTTCATTTTTGGGTGAACAGTCCCTTTACAAACATTTGTTAACCACATTCTGTTTCAGTTGGCCACTCAGAATCAAATCGCCCTGAACAAATAATACTAGGTATAGATCTAGCTTGTTCATATCCCTCCCAGTAAATAAACAGGGAGGGATAATGAATGATCATGGGTCATGTGCGATCTGTGACTTGAGTTAAGACATTTGAAAGATAAGTGGTTGTTCTCCTCTCATAATGACCAGATTACACTTCTCATACCTCAGTCTCTGATGGCCAAGAGTTGTCTTCAGTGGCATATAACAGGGAGGGCTGCTTCAGTTACTTAAGATATTCATTTGGATTGGGCACCTACAGTATGTAATGTTTAATCTGCTCAAATGACTTCCACGAATAGAGCCGGAGCCCAAGCATTTTTTCAGCATCGCTGCTAATCCTCTTGTTATTGTTCTGCCCTGCGGATCTTGCGCCTCTTTGATCCTCATGCTGCTTCATTGATCAGCCTGCTCATAAGGAGATGTCCACCTGACTTACACTGCCATTTATTTTCCCTCCTTTGTGGTCAATTTATCCTCTCTCTCTCTCTCTCTCTCCCTCTCTCTCCCCAGCCCCACCGTATACTGCAGGCTCTGAAGAGGTATGTGCGTGCTGAGAATAAGGATCGTCAGCACACCATACGCCACTATCAGCACGTCCTGGCTGTGGACCCTGAAAAAGCCGGCCAGATGAAGTCCCAAGTCAGTACCAACACGACTACCTCTATTTCTTGCTACTTTGTCCTAAATCCAAATCTTCCCTTTTATTCACTGATGTTCACACATTTATTGCCAATTCACAACTGTTTTATGCAGCTGTTCAGTTGATATCATTTAAAAAAAGAAAGGAAAGTGCTAGACATAGATTGTTGAAGTCTTTGAGTAGTGTCATTTCTGTGCATCACCAAACATAATCGTGAAAATAATTTCCGTTTTCAAACATGTTTCCTATACACTTCTACCTTCTGCCATTGGTCGACTAAACGGATAGTCCTGCCCCTAACTCATTCCATTGGTTGAGCCAGTGTTGTGGATTTGGGCTGGTTGGGATGCTCAAACAAATAAACAAAGCAATGTTTTGAATGCACCTCAGAGACTTACGAGACTTTATATACATCCCTGGTCAACTTGCTGTTGTCACCTAAAGACTGTTGAGTAATATTAAAGGAATAGTTCACCCAAAAATGATAATTCTCTCATCATTTTTTAACCCTCATATGACTCGTATGACTGACTTCTGTGGAGCACAAACTGAAAAATGTACGTGATGATGTTTATGTCCATGAAATTTAAAGTTAATGGGGGTCCAAAGCTTTCAAGCTCCAAAAAGGACATAAAGGCCAAAATGGACAACGATGAGTTCTTATTCACTATAAATCTTGATGTTTACAGTCTCTTTGGTGTGTTTCTTGCACTAAACGAATGTGCAGAGAGCACAACATGAACCAGACAGTGTTGCAGGTTTGTGGTTTTTCCTCCCCAGTTGGGCTATTTTGGAAAAGCAGTCATGAGTTAAAATTATAGTGTCGTGGGTTGAGTTTTTTTGAGATTCTTTTAAAATGTACCATGGTCACCAGAAGGTTGATGGTAAACACTAAAAAATGAAAAAGCAACGTCTCATTGATGTACAATGTATTAAAGTGTTGCAGTCTTGAAGCTTGTTCCGGTCGGGCCGAATGTCAAGATTTATAGTAAAAATTGGGCCTTAATTTTTTTTTTATTTTCCCACCCAAATGATCGCTTCTGAAGTTTATGGATTTAACGTATTGAGTTCTATGGATTACTGTTATGCTGCTTTTATGAACTTTTCAGAGCTTAAACGTTTTGGACCCCATTGGCACTGTATGGACAAAAACACCTCATACATTCTTTAGAATATCTTTGTTTGTTTTCCACAGTAGAATGCCATACGATATTGAAACAGCATGTAAATAAAATAATCACATTTTTTGTGTGAACTATCCCTTTAACCAAGAGCCAAGTAGCTTTTTAGGCTTTCTTTTATCAAATTTGTGTTCAGATCTGGTTTCGTTTTGGTGGAATGGCCACTTTTCACAATTCAGTCAATTCCTCGTGGATAAAAAAACCTTAATTTCAAACAATGGTACAATGGGAGAAGTCTTGAGAAATTGAGAGGATTGTCCGAATAACTCGTGGCAGGGTTTTCATGACTTGATTCTCTTGTTCAAACCCCTCCATTGGAGATTATCACTGCACTGCTCTTGTGTAACATCACACTTGGTGCTGCTGGGATTTGGTCGGCTGTAATTTAAGAGATTGAGCCAATGGTGTGGCTCTGTATTTTGCATTCCAGACTGACCGCGGTCAACACTGACATTTGTAGTGAAAGACAGGAGCTGGCTCTGACCCAGAGGTTTATGTAGATCTGAGAATTATGGGAACCAAAACATAGATTTACAGAAGTTTATATCTTGTGTTTTTGTTGACTGCATAATGGCAGTTCCTGTTTATTTCAGATTTAATTAGGGGCCAAACTTCCAACCCTTTAAAGGATATTTCACCCAAATGTAAACATTCTCTCATCATTTACTCACCCTCATGCCATCCCAGATGTGTGTGACTTTCTTCTGCTGAACACAAAGATTTTTAGAAGAATATCTCGGCTCTGTAGGTCCATACAATGCAAGTGAATGGTGACCAGACATTTTAAGGTCCAAAAAGCACAAAGGCAGCATAAAAGTAATCCATAAAACTCCAGTGTTTAAATCAATGTTTTCAGAAGTGATATGACAAGTGTGGGTGAGAAACAGATCAATGGTTAAGTCCATCTATACTATAAATTCTCCTCCCTGGCCAGTAGGCGGCGATATGCACAAAGAATGCAAATTGCCAAAAAAAAAAAAAAATAGAATATGAAAGTTGAGATTTATAGTAAAAAAGGACTTGAATATTTATCTGTTTCTTACCCACACATATATCACTTCTGAAGATATAGATTTAACATGCAAAATATATTTATGCAGCTTTTATGTGCATTTTGGAACTTCAAAGTTCTGGTTACCATTCACTTCCATTGTATGGACCTATAGAGATGATATATTCTTTTAAAATTATTTGTTTGTGTTCAGCAGAAGAAATAAAGTCACATCTGGGATGGCATGAGTGTGAGAAAATGATGAGAGTCTTTAATTTTGAGGTGAAATGTCCCTTTAAGGACTGAAGTTTCATGAAGGGGTTATAAAAGCACTTGGTGTTGGACAAAAATAGCAGTCATCCTAGTAACTTTATATAACCTTGTGTTTGAGAAATGACAGACCTGTCTATTTTGGCAGCTCAATTCACTAAGAGTCCAGGTATGATTTGCAGGCCAACATATACTTCTCCCTAAACTAATAGCGTGAAGCTAAATACGGTGTGCAGGATGTTTCCAAGGTCCAGATGTGTACTTGGAGGGAAATTTTAGAAAATGTTTACCCTGTCTTTGCTTCCAGATTTACTTGCACTTCATTGCCATCTGTTGCTGTTTTGCTTGGCATTAAACACAACAGGCGTGGTTACTCACACACACATAACTTTTTACACACCGCAAGTCACACCATTTTCCATCCTCGCACTTTACACAGTAAGATAGTTAATCCATTCAAGACTATGTGGCCTTTAACTCGACCACAGTCTTGTTCCATCTTTCAGAACCATTTTATAAATGTCTGCTTGTGCAAGTCACTCTGTTTTTTAAAAGTGTGTGTGTGTCTGGTTTCCTAGGTGATGACCCACCTGCGGGTGATTGAGGAACGGATGAACCAGAGCCTGTCTCTGCTCTACAAGGTGCCCTACGTTGCAGAGGAGATCCAGGATGAGATCGGTGAGCGCGAAGATCTTGGTCAGGGTGGAGCACATGGCCGATATGAGATCAGAGTTTGTATAATAGTGGAAAAGCACGAGTTTCTAATGCATGCCACAAGTGTGTGTTATAGTGGAAAACTAACACTCAACAATTGCCAAATGCAAGTAAATTTGGGCTTTTCTGGGTAAATAAAACATGGTTACTTGCCAGTTAGCTGAGAATTTTATTAGGAGTGTGACGTTTACTTTATTAAGTTTAACTCTAATTTGTAAGAACAATAATCTGACATGAGAGATCCAGATTAAACCATTTACTGATGAAAACATCTGTCACGACTTGCGCATATATAATATATAAAAAAACACCTTTAACACCTGCTTAATCATGCGATTATCTAAACTACTAATCGTGTGGCTGCAGTGCATAAAATCATGCAGATATGGGTCAGGATCTTCAGTTAATGTTCACATCAACCATCGGAATGGGGACACTTTTTTTTGTATCTCAATGATTTGGACCATGGCATGATTGCTGGTGCCAGATGGGCTGGATTGAGTATTTTTGTGACTGCTGATCTCATGGGACTTTCATGCAAAATTAACCGCTTCAGGGTGATAAAAGATCCCCCTACTCGCCGTTGTTGTTGGTGTAGCCAGTTCAATTCAAATTACAACTCAAGCCTTGAAAGGGAGCCAATTCCTATATTCTGTAATTTGTCCTATCTAAGAGCAGCTGTTTACCACTGTTGCTTGGTAACAACTCAAGAGAAGACACCAGCTGCACTGGTTTACTCATGGTTTTTCTCTCTTTGATCTTACTAATACTGGAAATCACAGGATCTTGTCTGTCAGACTCTGGTGTTGTTCACTGGTGTGCGACAAAGTCCAAAAAGAGTTTATTCGCCAATCAAACAAACTGAAGTCAAACAGACTCTGGTCTTCACCGAAAGATCTAGTGTGAAAGCGCCCTTACTTGAACATGGATAACAATTTCCAAAGATATTCGGTTCAGTGTATATGTGTTCTTATAGTCCCCTAAACAACTGTAAAATCTCTCTTTATCTCTTGCCAAATCCAAGATAATTACACCTGTATGAAACGGCTTAGCTCCTCTGATTAGCTCCTCTCACTCAAGCATAATTGAAATTCTCTTTTTATCTCTCAGCTTGAAAACATCTCCGTGCAATCAAAGTAAATTGGGCTTCTCTGAAGCATTTGTTGTTCCTTGCTCTTTGTTTCAGGTGGAAACATTCAAGCTGTTCCCAGAGACGCCCCTCTGCCCTAATGTGTCCTTTTCATATTTTCCATTCTTTTTATGAAAGGTGCTGTGATATTGTGTAGTATAGACAAGACTAGTGTGAGGGGTTTGACAGAACTGGGTCAAGATGCCTGCAGATTCCCACTAGATTGCAGATAGTTATGTTTTTAAGACTAAATCTTTAGATTGTTTTGGGGTTTTTTAGAGAAAAGGCCATTTTGGCGTAACGGATGCATGGGAGTACTGCAGTAGGGAGCACCGTAATGGATAATTGAACTTTTTTTTTATGACTGTTTGTGCCTCATTGAATTGTTTTTGGTGGATAACCCATCCTCCGTCACTTCCTTCCTGTGATTTTCCACTATAAACCATGTCCCTCTTTTTCTCTCTGTTGCTCCCAATTTAGATGAGCTTCTCCAGGATCAAAAAACAGATATGGATCAGTTCCTGTCCTCCATCTCTGAGTCTCAGCCTGATGTCACGGTGTCCTCTGAGGAGAGTGTGGAGGTCCCTGCCTTTGAAGGAAAGCCCTTCCGCCCATTTCAGGTCAACTCTCTGGGCTCACATCCTGAACCTGAGGGTAGGCTATTCGTCTTAATTCTTAGACCGGCAAGTCTCTATTGCCCCATATATTCTCACCGTTGTAGGGTTGTCACGATATCATGATAGTAGTTGTACCAGTGGAATTTCACGGGTTTCAGTGCCCTTTTTGAATAATCGAAAATCAAAAACATAGAACTCCAAACACATATACACACATGCATTATTAGGCATCATCACCTACAGCAGTCTACAGTTATGAGCATTGAAATGCTTGAGGGGCCATTCACACTGAACATGTCTGACTGTCTCGCTCCGTCTCACTGTTTTTTCCGGTGTCTTATGCAGGAGTGCAGCATTTTAATTTAAAACAAATGTTTTTTGGTTTTTTTAAGAACACGTTGGGTCTCCAAATGTCCAAAATGTTGCTATTTAGCCATGAGCTTCTGCTTATCTAAGCCTGCTTGAATCCCTGTCGGCATCGCCTAAAACACGATACCATTTGAAGTTTAGCAAAAATGATAAAGCCTGAGGTACTTTAAAATCTCAAGTGCTGTTTTCAAGCCAGTCCTGCCTGAGCTTGCCAAGCCTTTAAGGGAAGTACAAAATGTGTGAAATTAAGGCACAAAATACAAAAGAAAGCAGTGTAACGAACACATTCGAGACCAGGAGGGCTCTTATTGTGACAGACCTGTCAAGAAAAACATTCTGGCTCTTTTTAACCTGTTCTTTGACATGTTTTTCTTTTATCACTCTGTCCCTGTGGGATTCTCTACTCTGTCTGCAGACACAGCTTGATAACCCTGACTATTTCTCTCTTACTCACCTGGGTTTTTCTATTTTCTGTTCCAATCTTTTCTTGTTTTGTCTTTTGCTTGTACGCAATGCCTAGGCGATCTCTCTGAACCCCCTCGTGCCTTCAAGAAAGGTGGGTCTCTGCTGCTCTTTTCTCTGTTTCTTCTTTTTTCCTACTTCAGCCTAGGGCTGGGCGACATGTAAAATTGCCATTATAGGCCAATATTTGCGATGAATTTGCTGGCAAAGTAAGTTGTAATCTGCTTTTTATATGGCCATAAAGTTTCAGAAGTAATGTGTCATTACACTAATTTCATGATCCTTCATCCTTCATCCACCCCTAGAGGACCCCCCCCCCCCCCCCCCCCCTAAAATTATTGAGATATAATTGATTTATCTATATCGCCCAGCCCTACTTCAGTCGCACAAACAAAGACGTGTTTTCTCCTTATTGTATTCTTCCATCTATCCCTTTATTTTTATGTATTTCCACCCCCAAGTTTTTACTCTGTCCATCCCTCTAGCGCTACTGGCCATCTTGTTCTTTATTTCCTTGCTCATTCGCCATTCAGATGGAGACACATCCCATCCCTCACTGTCTGTATGGAAGAGCTTTGCCTAATGAAAAGTCTGGGCAGCTTGTTAAGCTAATCAGTTGTTTGGATCGGAAAATGAGTCCTGCGCAAATGTGCTGTGTTGCTGTAAAGCAGTTATGGCTGCCTCGCTACCAGGTCGTGTCAGGAAGACAAATAACCAGCTACTCTCGCTGCATTCAGTCCCAACTCTCAGTCGACAGCTCCTTAGTGTTCGAGGCATCCTCGCCTTTCATCGATCTGCTGTTATCCTGAGATCCTAACGATAGGAGCTTGTTGATTGAGCTGCTCTCTTTCCACTGACCCACAGACAGTTTTTACTCTCAAATTGCACTTTTGACCCCATAATGTATGAACTTGCTCTTAGCTTATTAGTGGCTTGTAGTTTGCTATGGGAAGCATCACTATTAGGCCTGTTATTGCTCATACTTCGGGGTTAGGTGTTTGAAAAACAAAAACTATTCTTTGAAGGCTATGGTATACTTTTGTTTTTCTGTGTGCCGTCTCGTGCATAGCCAAGGGCGCTTACCTTTCACAAGGGCTTTTCACACTTGAAATTGTTAACCAAGGGTCATACTTAACCCTGGGTAAACAAAATGTGTGTCACACACACTGTGCAGGAGACGTAGCAGCATGCAGAAAACCGAAATACACTTTGGCCTTGAATGGTTAACCCAAAAATGAAAGTAATTTTGTCAATTACTCAACTTCATGGCATCCTAGATGTGTATGACTTTCTTCTGCTGAACACAAATGAAGATTTTATGGAGAATATTTCAGCTCTGTTGGTCCTTTCAATGCAAGTGAATGGTGGCCAGAACTTTGAAGCTCCAAATAGCACATGAAGGCAGCATAAAAGTAACATAAGACTCCAGTGATTAATTCCTTATCTTCAGAAGTGATACATTAAGTGTGGGTGAGAAACGGATCAATATTTAAGTACGTGTTTTTTACTATAAATTCTCCTTCCTGCCCAGTAGGTGGTGATATGCACAAAGAATTTGAATTGCCAAAAACAAAAAAAGAAGACTGTGGAAGTGAAAGTAGAGATTTATAATTAAAGACAAAAAAAAAAATATTGATAAGTTTCTCACCCACACCTATCATATCACTTCTGATTTTATGCTACCTTTGTGGGTTTTTTTTTTTTTAGATCTTCAAAATTTTGCCCTCCATTCACTTGCATTGTATGAATGTACATAGCTGAAATATTCTTCTAAAAATGTTCAATTGTGCTCATCAGAAGAAAGTCATACACATCTGGGATTACATTAAACATTTTTGGGTGAACTGTCCCTTTAAGTATTTAACTCTGCAGTATAATAGTCACTTTTTGTGCTGCGTGCATGAACGATTCTTCAAATTTGTTGAAGACGTGTGCTATTACTTTTCTAAGCAATCGTACTTACAGATTTAGCCTGGTGGATGGTAAAATGTAGGACATTCCCATAGATTTACATTGAAGGAGGGACCTGATGTACATCTAGCAATGGAATATCATAGGGACTCTGGCTCTTTTGAATGGGACAAGTGAAAAACCTCCCAGAACACCTTAGCAACCACCTAGAAACCACCCAAAATACCCTAGCAATGTATAGCATTGCATTTAAACCAGCGTAGTAACCACATGTCAATAAACTGCAACCATCCTGAATACCCTAGCGTCATGGTGGCAAGCTTCCACAGGCAAGCTCCACTCACATTTTCCTCAAAAAAAGTAAAAACCGAGTTGTTCTTGCTGTTTTTGTCATCTCATGTGTAAATTTTGTCTGGTGACTCGTGACGTTTGGCATCCATGTTTTGAAGTTTTTGTACATACTGTATAACATCCAGTGTCCATGTGTATGTATGTTGCGTGCTTGTTTGTTAGTGGTTCAGTCATGTAAGGTTAAGCTGTAAGCCCAGCTCTCCAGACCTTGTGACTGCCGCTGAACATAGTTAATCTTTTGGCGGTGGTGACTCGCTGCTTTGACAGTAAAACAATGAGTATAGGCGGAAGGCATTGTTCCTCTCGGCCAATGTTATTTCACCAGTGCAACCTGCACTCATTTTAGCCAGGTGCCTTTGGAAGTTTCTGGCATTTAAATAAACATTTACCACTGTTGTGGCAGCAAAAAAGCCTAGAACTTTTGGAATTTACACAGTATTGTCTATTTATAGCCTTTAAATTCAACATCAAATTTAAAATTGACCCTGTTTTACTCTCTTAATACATGTTCTTGATCTTATTGTGCATGATTCATCGAGGCACGCTCCTCTTCCTAATCTTTCTGAAATTATTGACTAAGCTGCAAACTCTGTTGGTTGATGTTAACCAATAGCCAAATTTGTATTTAGCCTCTCTTTAGGCTACTGTTTTTGGCAATGCATTCTGTCAAATCTTGCCAAATGCATAAAAATAAAAAAAGTCCCAGCCAATATTTGCTCTCATTGAAGGTCCAATTTCCCTCCGAAATACTTCACATAATGGAAGTAAAATGGGTTGTGATTGCTCTTTTGGCATTGGCTAAATAGTTTGAACAGTTTGAAGGGCAGTATAGCCTATTTACAGGACTATTATTGGGAACAAGTGCTCACAGGATGTCTCAAGGCTCTAATTCTACCAGGATAAGACCTTTTGACCACAGATGATGACACCTCTTACTCTGAGCTCAGTGCTTACACTGAACTTGTCTGGTCTAGTCCAGGAGGGCTTGGGGTTGAGTGGTGTTTTTATGTCTAAGCTGCTACATCTTACATTTTAATAACCGAATGATTAATGAATGAGTGTCTTCATTCTGTTGGCATGCAGTTTAGTCGCTGACTAAATGTGATGTGAAGAACTAAAATGACGGGGGCAAGTTTCTGGACTGTGCTAAAATTGATGTTATTGCGTTGGCATTTCAGTTGTATTCAGGCACACAATGCTAGTTGCCCACTTGTGTTTCTGTCTGTGATTGGCTGTTTCTTCTGCAGGCTCTGGCATGAACAGTCTGGACGGTCTGATCGGAGCAGAGGAAAAGATTATCAACAGCAAGGGCAAGATCAACGAGAATGTGGTGAGACCACCGGCCTGCCTCTTACGCAATACACACTTATTCAGTTAGCTGTAATGTTTAAAAGCACCAAAACAAAAAAAGCAGACTAACATTAGTGTTACACAATACATTAAGAAAAATCAGAATGCAGGATTTCCAATTGAATAAATAATATATATATATAGTATATAAAAATACTAATAAAATATAGAGATATCTTCAAAATACAGATTTGCATTTAAATGCTAGAATATTCTACCTTCTCCCTGATGCTAATCTTTAATCATTTATATAACTATGACTCATAGTTATAGCCTAACTGCGCTATGCTATTCATATGTATTTACAGTTTGTTTTTTTTAAATAAACTATACATGTTTTAAGTATAAAGCACACTGGAACTGCATTTACTTCCACCGTAACTGCTCACTAGTACTGCATATGTTGGAAACTGAAAACTGAGTTTTCAAACGAAACCAGATTTAGTGTTGAGATGGGCAAAAATTATAGAAAACTTGGAACAATTTTGTTTTGAAGCCTTGCAAGAATTTCTCACATGGAAATTCCAATCAAGTTTTTTTTAATAGTCTTCTCTCATTCATATCCAGCATTAGTTGCATGGCACGTTCCTGTTTTCCATTAAACGCAGCACACACAAGAGCCAAAACTGCACTCTTGTATTGCATGATCTTTCTTTTGAATGTGTATTGTAGATTTCTGCCTGTGTTGTTTGTATATGTGCATGTCTGCCCCTGGCTCAATATACATTTTTAAAACCCATCTATGTCTTCTAATAGGAAAGTAGTAACTATATCAAAGATCCTATATCTAACCCTAACCCTTTGTTTGGGGGGATTTGCTCACAGCAGTTAATACCTACTTTCAAAGACCAATTCTTAGAATTTTACATTTGGTCCCCACTAATCTTGAATATTTGGTTACATCCTTGCTATAAACAAACAAGACTCTTAGATACTGCAAACTCTCTCATACTTAATCTTCTGTTCCAAAGAAAGTAACTGAGACTGCCCTGTCTGTGTTGACAGGTAATTGATGAAACTCTGGATGTTAAGGAAGTGATTTATAATGGTGTTGATCCTCTGGTAAGTACAGCGCTCTCTGCTGGCAGATACGTAGTACTGTCAAACGCTGCAGTCTCTGTTAGGGGCATTAAATGGGTTGGAGGGGGATTGCAATATACTGCTTGTGTGTCTTGTGAGCAAACGAGTTCTACATAATTGATGAACTTATATTGATTACCCACAAGTTTCCACAGCATGTGTGCATGTTTAAAATGCGGGGAGCATGAGCATGTCGTCCAACGGATACAGTTTATCATTCATTATCATCGTCATTAGACGCTCACACAAATGGAATTAGGCACTAAATGTTTGTGTGAAATGGCCGGTCTGAGAACATTCAGTCCATTTAGTACTTTGCAAAGCAGATCAATATCTTCAATGCATTCATTTAACTTAAGAGCTCAATTTCACTCTTAGAGTAGTTCACCCAGAAATGAAACTTCATTTCATGCTGTTAACATTTACGCACCTTTTTACTGTCTTTAACTTGTATGAACTTTGTTCTGCAGAACACAATAAAAGATATTTTGATGGAGATATGATGCGTTTTTGTCCATACAATGCAAGTCAATTGGATCCAACATTATCAAGCTCCAAAAAGGACATAAAGGCAGCATAACAGTTATCCTTACAGCTTGAGTGGTTTATTTAATGTGTTAAGTTATACAATTGGTTTTGGGTGCAACCTTTTCCTGCACACGTATAGCACTCTGCGCATGTGCCAAGCGCTAAAAGTGTAATCTTGCTTCAAATAATTATTGCACCTATGAGACTACAGCTGTCAAGATTTATAGCGAAGTTGTTACATTTTAGTCTATTTCTTACGCTGATCCAACTGCTTTAGACGACATGGATTAAACCACTTTAAAATGTATAGTTATGTCTTTTTTTAGAGCGTGAAAGTGCTGCACCCCATTGACTTGCATTGTATGGACAAAAACACATATCTCAATGCAAGTCATATGAGTTTGAGACCGCATAAGTGTGATTAAATGATCAATTATAATTTTTGGGTGAACTGTTCCTTTAAATTTTGGACCATTTCTCACACAAAGCCTTTATATGGCTTCAGAAGGCTTGGAATATAGTCATATTGACAACTTTTATGGTGCTTTATTGTCATTTCTGGAGCTTGACAGTGTCCTTCCCCATTCCCTTTCATTGCATAGACTATTGTGAACAATGTTTCTCCTGTGTTCCATGGAAGAAAGAAATTCGAGACAATTTTGGGGTAAACTATTCCTTTAATCTGGCTGTGTATTGCCTGGAAAAAGCATAATATTCAGCATACGCTGTTGACTTACTCGAAGTACTGAAGCATTCTTAAGGGATGACACTGGCTTGATGTCCAAAATTCCTTGTATGTACAGTATGCGTCTCAAGATATTACATGTCAGTGTAGTCATGAGTGAATTCTGGTGGAACATCAAAGAATGTTCTAGAAAGCTCTCGCCTTCATCTCTGTCCTTTGTCTCTGTAGATTTAGCAAATTCTTTAGTTCCCTTTTGGTACCAGTTATGGCACTTTATGTAGCCATGGCAACTCTGTTGTTGCCTCACCGTACAGAAATGTACATTTCGGTCACCTGCTTCAGCAGTGCTAGCAGCAGCCAACATCAAAATCTCTCTTAGATGTGTCTGTTAACAGTGTTTGTTTTGGCTCTTTGTGCTTTGCAGTGTAAATATGCTTGTGTCCATCTTTCTCTCACAGTTCAGTCGCGGATCAGAGCAGGAATCGTTCCGCCCTCTGGTGGATGACTTCAGCTTTGGAAGCAGCGCTCTGATTGGCTTGCTGGTGATTGCGGTGGCCATAGCGACTGTGATTGTGATCAGTCTTGTGCTGCTGAGGAAGAGGCAGTATGGTACCATCAGTCACGGCATTGTAGAGGTGAGGCAACGGTCACACCCGCCATTCCATCATTCACTCTTATTGTTGGGGAAAACTGCAAGGAGTCTAGGCAAATGCTCTCCAGAAGTTCATGAAGGAAATTATGTTTTTATTGGGGGCACCCAAGGACAAGCAGGTTTAAACAAAAGTCTCATTTCAGACCTAAATATGGGAAGAATGAAAAAAATTAACTTTGATTTATGGCCATGTGCACTCTGCAGCAAAATGAAGTTGTTTTGCAGTGGATTAACATTTGCACTGTGATGTTTTGGGTTGGGAACTGAAAAACAGGTTCTTATTCAGCACTTGTTCCATTTAAAAATTTTTTTTTTTTTTACAAATATCAGAAGAGTGATTTTCATAACTTAGGGTTTCTTTTATGGTTGTCAAACGAGCATTCTTCTGCTAATGCGGACGGAATACTGCAATACAGTTCTCTGACAGTGTTTCCTGCACCTCTCAGTAGTAATGCAACACTGCTAGTGAATCTACAGTGCGAAACATACACTGAGACCAGTGCTGTCCGATTCCTAAATGAATGACTCTTATGAGCTGGTTCATATGAATCTACAGTGCAAAACATACTCAGAACTTTATTAGGGACACCTGTAACACTTACGTATATATGCGATTATCTAATCAGCCAATCGTGTGGCAGCAGTGCAATGCATAAAATCATGCAGATACAGGTCAGGAGCTCCAGTTGATGTTTACATCAACTATCAAAATGGGTAAAAAAAATATTTCAGTGATTTCAACCATGTTTTGAGTATTTCTGTAACGGCTGATCTCCTGGGATTTTCATGGCTAAGTTAACTCAGATAACCACTCTACAACTATACAATTGTAGTGAGCAGAACAGCATCTCAGAATGCACAACACATCGAACCTTGAGGCAGATGGGCTACAACAGTAGAAGACCAAGTCTGGCACATTATTAAGACCATAGTGTTCCTAAAAAAGTTCTCAGTGAGTGTATATTGCAACCAGTGCAGTCCGATTACTAAATGAATGACTCTTATGAGCCAGTTCTTTCGAATCTACAGTGCAAAACATACTGTGCGTATTAAACCAAGGTGGATTTTTTGAAGGTACTGACTGTTTAAATGCTTCTCTGTGACAGGTTGACCCAATGCTATCTCCAGAGGAGCGTCACCTGAGCAAGATGCAGAATCATGGTTATGAGAACCCCACCTACAAATACCTGGAGCAGATGCAGATTTAGCCATCTGGGGTGATGTGGAGACAGAGGGATGAACGTACTACTGACCAACTATAAAACTGCTCTCTTCAAATCATTTCATGCATTTGAAATGCAAACTGTGGTTAATTAATGAAAACAAACAAATGGTTTAATAACGCTACTACTTCTTATACTGCTACTGTTGTACCATGGAGCTCAGTTTTATGTTCTGTTTTTTTCTTTTAAAGGCAATTTGTCAATGTTTTTTTTTTTTTTTAATCAGGAGAATGTGATTCTGCCAAATAGCTTGGAAATTATTTTCCATACATTTAAATTGGAGCATATCATAGTGTTGTTTTAACGTATATTATTTTAAAGGTCAAATCATATCATAGAGGTCGAAACAATCAATATAATGACAGCAATTTCTCTACACCATTGCTGGCTTTCAGAAATACCTTTTACTCCCCAATAGATTGCTTGTATATGAAGGTTATTTGTAACAACATAAATGTATAGTGAATCAGAAAATATGAAAAGAAAATCAGTAATTCATTTATTTTGTAATCATTAAAAACACATGATATATATAAATAGAAAAAGTAGATGGTAAATTTATTCATAGTATTTTTTTTTTTCTTTTTTTTTTTCCCAGAGTTTAAACTTTGAGATTAAAGGACTCATATTCCCGGTCCAAACATGTGATACCATCACCCATGTAAGACATGATGAATGATTCAGTTAGAATGGCGTGACAATCTGCCCGATCTTTTGGCTGATTGTGGATGTTTAGATGTAGAGGTGCCCTATTTGTTTTCAGGATGAACAGTTACATTGCTACACAATCTGTGATTTTGTTTTTATCTTTTGGTTATGGTGTCATATACTTGGACCAATAAAGCGATGCGACCCCCGCAGATGGTCATTGTTGATTGGTTGAAGCAGATAGGGCCATAAGGCCTCCAGTCTCTCATATTGCCCTACAATATCTCTTAATTCGGTTTCTACTTAATGAATATTATTTGTCCTGCTGTTACGTCCACACACTCCCTTTTTAAACAAGTAGACCTGACCATTATAAATTGTTTGCATTCAGCTTAGGCTCAATTTATTACACAATTATACAGCATTTTCATGTCATAGCTGCATAATGAGAACAGATATGGGGAGTTTTATCATGTGGCAATACTTTGCACACATTGCTTAAATCAAAGTGTGTAGATACATTAACAGAGTCGTCTGTAATTATAATACTATATGTAAAGTTTATTGTATCAGTCCCACCAGGACAGATGTTATAAAGGCAAAAACACACTAAAAGTTACCCAGCTGGAGGCCAGGGCAAGTGAAAGCGAATCTTCTGCATTTGTGTGGAATGCAAGGGGGAAAAAAAATCATAATTTTCTCTCTCTCTTTCCCCCATTCTTAGCAATGTCTTTGTATGCCTGTATAGTTGATGTTGCAATCATGGCTTTTATCAAGGGCAACCTGTGGTGTGCATTTTCTTATATGAGATGTAATGATTATATATTTTTATGTTCTCTTTATTTCTACATTTTCCCCTCTTCCTGTGACAGTATCTCTGTATGTGACTTTCACTATGCACCTAAATGGATCCAATCTTGGACCTTGTCATTGCCTGCTTGATTGTGGAAAAGGTTGTAGGGCTGAGGGGGAAATAATGTAAGATTCATATATTAGAAGTTAAATACGATTGAATACAATTGAAAATGGCTTCATGGTTACAGGTGGGAAACACATGAATAAATTCACTACTTCCATGGATGTGTCAGTTCAACTTCTTTATTCTATTTTTTGTGTCAATATTTAAACGTATAATGGGTGAAAAAAAGCATTTGTTATCTTGTGAAATGAACACTAGCAATAGCAGTGGACTAGACGGTCTTTCGCAAGTCAGTCCAATGGCGGACATCTTTGGAACGCTCTTGGGCAGCTATTTTTGTTTGCAAACAAGCGGCATACAAGAGCAGCTCCTAAACGGTTGGTCCAAGATTACGATTAAAGAACAAATTTCAAATCGGCAGTCAAATATGACAACTGGTATCATAAATTGTGCTTCTTTCCCTTAGCTTCCCAAGCTCTCAACGCGTCGCGTTCTCGTGTTGATTGACAGGCAATGTCTGTTTCTGAAAGGTGATTGGCTCTTAATTGTAAGGCGGGACTTTCTTTGTACATGCGTTGACCGGAGCGATTTCTCCCATTTGTTTTAATAGAAGTGCACCGTCTCTGAATAAAAAAACTTGAACTTCTGTTGAATTTGATGGATTCGTAAACTGAAACTGAGCTCCTAGAAACATTTCAAACTCAAATTTGTCACTGGTAAACTACAGTACAACCCCCCTCCAAATAAATAAGATTAGAAAAAAAGTGTATTTCACTAACGCAAGTTAAAAAAAAAAATGTTAACATAATTTGTGATTATTAATGTTTTTTCCGACATCAAATTTTTAGGCAAGGCTAAATTTGTTTTATTTTAGGTGCTGTAACACTTTAACCCTCTTTTCAAATTCATTATTAAAAGTGCTAATATTTCATGTAGTTCTCTACTGTATAAATTAATGAAACATTGCACGCCAATTACAAACATGTGAATTAAATATTAATATTTAAATACATTCGTATGCATTTAAATATAAAAGTACAATAATACTGCCGCTGGGGTGTGTAAGGGGGTCTGCGGAAATTTTCAGTGTAAAAAAAAAAAAAGTGTCAGAAATTAATATTAGCTACTATTTTAAATTACTGGTTCATTATTCTTCAGAAATCGTTCCACTTATTCTCTTGCTTTATCTTCCGCTTGCTCACTGGAAGCTGTAATGCAACAACATTTTTTGCGAAATACAAATTAATTTGAATTGAGTTTTAAATGTTTCTCTTCAGATTTATAAATCTAACATTAATCTAATAGTGGGTAGAAAAAAAGATACACAGACAACTTAAGTTAATATTTCCGAGGTCATATTTTAATCTCTTTATTTTAATGGCTCTTGGCGTTCCACAAGTTAACTGATTTAGCAAACATCATGTCTTTTATAATACGCTTTTTTGTTACACTGTAAAAATGGGTCTTTATGAATGAGTATATAATTTATATGAGTACATATAAATGTATAGCAGCTTTTATATTTTAGAATGGTGGGCCCTCACAAACGGATCATAATATTTAGGTGTCCTTGGCATCAAAAAGTAAACATAAAAAATAAAAATAGGCTCCATTTGTGTATATGCTATGTGTGTCTTTAAGTGATGTATATTTATGACCCACTTGAAATTTCATTGGCCAGTCTGGAACGTCCTTTTTTTCATTGGACAGTCTTGAGCACATCTCCTTTTTTTCATTGGTTCGGGAAAATGGCGGAATTTTCTCATTGGCACTGAAAACAAACTGCCTCTCAACCGTCCCATTCAATTACCTAGAAATGAAAAACATCTATACATATCCCAATTCAAAATAAACGACGCAGATTTAATCTTAGCACATCACACAATTTACTTTAGCTCTATCAGCCAGAGAGAGGAAAAAAAAAAACCTTCGCCGATTTATATACTAATGCGCAAATCGTCGCGTGTCTGTTGCTAGGCAGATTATGTTAATATATGCAAGGCCAGCCATCTCTGCAGCTACCATTCTGAGGGAAGACCCACTGCAACCTTTTCCAAAAAATGCACAAAACTCTCGGGAAATCCTCATCCGAACGTTAAGCGCGGATTCGGGATCGTCTCTCAGTAAGTGTCACGTAAAATTCACAGCTCGGTTTCTCTCGAACGGTAGGTTTTGGGGTAGATATATTTGCTTGAGTGTCTTCGCCGAGCTTTGTTGTTGTCTTAGTCCCACCCAAAATGGAGCCGTGTCGTGTCTTCCTTATTCTGCTGCAGACACTCACACAGAGAGCGCGCCGGCCGGGCTCAACTATGAGCGGGGAGCCGAACGCCTCTTTCCTGCTTTTAAAAATCACCGTGAATCTGATATACTTGATTTAAACGGCTTCATGGGGCCATACCCACTCATACAGGCTATCTGGTTTCGTCGTTATAGATGTGAATGGCCTCCATTGCGTGTTTATGTGTAATAATGTTGGTGTGAGAGTGCTTCTGTGCCGCTGTGGTTTGTGTGGTATGGTCCGAATGGAACTACCAACCTGCGGGCTTCAAACAGGGGGGAGAGCCGGGAAAATACACCGAGCGCTTCATTCACGAGTACAGCATTTATAATGTCTGGATTTGTGTTAGAGTTTCATAAAGGCCGTCGTTACACGCGTTCGCATCTGTTTTTTCTCTCTACACGGCTGTGGGGGATTTTCTCTCCAGCGGCGTGTCTCTTCTACCCCCGCGGAGTGATTAGACTGACCGCTCCTCTAGTACGCGCCTTTATTTGGGTTAAACAGGGTGTCTTCAGTTAAGCACTTATAACAATGTTCAAAGCGGGTTAAATCTGTCTGATCCCCTGTGCAAATCTGCCACAGTTTTTTAAGATGAGGCAATATACAGAAATAAGGTTACCAGTTAGAATACACGAGTCAGCTTCACCCCTGGTGAATACTAGAGGTGTACCGATATATCTGTGTTACCGATTAATCGGTGGCGATAATTGCTTTTTTAGAACGTTTGTTTATCTACTAAATTCTATGCCGATAGTTTTACTTTAATTTATTTCCTACGTCTTCAAATGTGGCCGTTGCTGGAGGATTCTACAGGTAGAAAGGCTCGTCTCTTCAGTATTACGCCAGTTTCACATCTTCTCCGTGAGTGGGGCGTGAGCAGCTCATTCTCATTTCGGTGCCCGTATTAACAGATTACATCCTTCACACTGCAAGTGTGAGTCATGAGGTGAAGCGTCCCAGATGCAACAGTGAGCGGATCGTTTCGGTGCCGAGCCTATTTTTGCCACGTGCCGCACACTGAACTCACACACTGAAAACTAAACCAAACTATCCACTACAATTTAGATGTTTGCATCTTGACCAACCTTTTTTATTTCATTTCAGTCCTTCCTCATTCAAGTAGATAGGAGCTGTACTTTCATATCAATCATTCACGATTAAGTACACCGATAATCAAGTGCATGTGACTGCCCACTGTTGTCGTAGGATCTTAGAAGAGATACACAACCAATGTGAAAGCCCAAATGCAAAGCATTGCTTACGCCCCGCTCATGCAGTATGTGTGAATCCGGCATTACACCCGCTCTACATTTGCAACACCTTGAGGCTGTCTACACTCCATTGGTCAAAGTGAACGTTCTAAATATTTATTTGTCTTGTTGGCAGGAATAGCGCCAGGGTGTGCAGCGCAAAATAGACCGTGGCATCCGTTTACTTTTGGCGCAAACAGGGCGCTATCCAGTGGAGACCGCATCATGGATTGTATAATGGGAGCAATTTGCGATTTATTTTACAAGGTTAAGCATTCGTTTTTCTTAATCGCGATTCACCCATTTACCATTAATGCAGCATGAACAGTGGGAACTTTGTGATGTGTCCACCCTGAGCCCTTATACTGACGTGCACACAACAAACACGCATAAACAGTGCTTCTGTGTCAGTGATCAAATGATGAGGAAAGGACCTCTTGATGCTGTTTGTTGTACCAAACAAGCCCAGATGGGACATGTGACAGAAATCAAGTATTTTTAAGCCTTAATAAGGTGCATGTTAAACACAACAGAAGCACGTCAAGTCTTAATTACCACGAAAATGCAGTAAGAGACTTTTGTCTGCAAGTGCTTTTCATGTGGAGTTCAAAGCGGCGATTAATGCTGGTATTTAAACCGCAACGCAAATTCACGACTGCTGTATCAAAGCGTATAGCAACAGTATACCATTTAGAGCCTGACCGATACCGATTTTAGAGGGGGAAAATTCTCCGATATGGTGGCCGAGATATGGTTGCTGCGTTCTTAAACAAATATTTGACATTATTATTTTACCTTGTCAGCAAATTCTAGAAATGAACACTGAAAATAAAGAATAAATAAAAATGCAATAAATAGCTTAAAAAACCTAAATACTGTATGTTTAGTATAAGTTGGTTTCTGACCATTAAAATAAAGAATACATTTAAATAAAATAAATGGCTATATAAACATCAGTATTACTGTTTAGTATCAGTCAAATGCTGACCATTTTAAATAAGGAATAAATAAAAAAATTGAATAAATAGCTAAATTAACATCAGTACTGTATGTTTAGTATCAGTCATATGATGACTATTTAAATACTGCCAGTCAATTAGGGGTAGTTTCAGGGAAACTTTCAACAGTGGAAAACCAGACTTTTAAATAGTACATTTTGTAAATGCAACAACTGGAATTGTTTTGTTGAAGGGGGTACCAAACTGCGAATCCTGAACAAAACAGTTTGTTGAACACATTTTTACACATTAGCTTCCACTCAACTGACAAGGGATGAAAGTAGCTATGTGGTTAGCTAGTTAGCTATAAGCTCGTTGCCACAGAAAGTAAAAGATGGACGTTGTTTATTTTACTTTCCAGCATTGCGTCTCGCCAACTAGGTAACAACACAGCGTGAAATCAACACTCAACAGACACAATCCACCACCACACAGTTGTCTGCTGAGCTGCAAAAAGATGCTCTGATGTTACCATTCAATCTGCTAAATTACTGACAAACTATAGCTGGCTAACAGCTGACAGACATGAGTGACATGGTTGTCAGGGACATTATATGTTCTGAAAAAGTTTTTACATCTGTGCATATCGGTAAACATATAGGCGATACTGATATATCAGTGAAAGGCAAATATCGGCCGTAATATCGGTCGGGCACTAATACCAGTAGATTAATATTTTGGTGGATGCCCATTGCAATGAATATGCAACTTATGTAGAGACTAGTTCTTTCAATAAGTCAAACTCCCACTTAGAATTGGTGCTATTTTAGTGCATTTCTATCTTTATTCTGTGGAAAGCTTTGTTTGGAAAATGTTAATAAAGCATTATATATTTATTTATCCTATTTTCTCGCAATTTGAGATGCCCAGTTCCCGTTACTTATTAGGTCGTTGAGGTTGTGCGGTTTCTCACCTCTATCCGGATGGTGGAGGACAAGTCTCAGTTGCCTCCATTTCTGAGACCGTCAATCCACGCATCTTATCACGTGGCTCGTTATGCGTGACACCGCAGAAACTCCTCATATGTAGGTTCATGCTACTCTCCGCGATCAACTCACAACTTACCACGCGCCCCAATTGAGAGCGAGAACCACTAATCACAGCCACGAGGAGGTTACCCCATGTGACTCTACTCTCCCTTGCAACCGGGCCAATTTGGTTGCTTAGGAGACCTGGCTGGAGTCACTCAGCACACCCTGGATTCAAACATGGTGCCATCTATTTTGTGAAGTGCACTGGTCCCTCCTGCAGCAAAGCACCCCACAACATGATGATGCCACCCCAATGCTTCACAGTTGGGATGGTGTTCTTCGACTTGCAAGCCTCGCCCTTTTTCCTCCAAACATAATGATCGTCATTGTGGCCAAAAAGTTCAATTTTTGTTTCATTAGACCAGAGGACATTTCTCCAAAAAGTTAAATCTTTGTCCCCATGTGCACTTGCACACTGTAGTCTGGCTTTTTTTTGGCAGTTTTGGAGCAGTGGCTCCTTCCTTGCTGAGCAGCCTTTCAGGTTATGTCGATATAAGACATGTTTTACTGTGGATATAGATACTCGTCTACCTGTTTCCTCCAGCATCTTCACAAGGTTCTTTTGCTGTTGTTCTAGGATTGATTTTCACTTTTCGCACCAAACTACGTTCATCTCTAGGAGACAGAATGCATCTACTTCCTGAGTAGTATGATTGTTGTGTGGTCCCATGGTGTTTATACTTGCGTACTATTGTTTGTACAGATTTATGCCTTCAGGCTTTTGGAAATTGCTCCCAGGGATGAATCAGATTTGTGGAGGTCCACCATTTTTGTCTTGGCTGGTTTCTTTTGATTTTCCCATGATGTCAAGCAAAGAGGCACTGAGTTTGAAGGTATGCCTAAAAATACATCCACAGGTACACCTCCAATTCAGTACACCTCCTATCAGAAGCTAATCGTCTAAAGGCTTGACATAATTTTCTGGAATTTTCCAAGCTTCATAAAGGCACAGTTAACTTGGTGTATGTAAACTTCTGACCCACTGGAATTGTGATATAGTCAATTAAAAGTGAAACAATCTGTCTGTTAAAAACTGTTGGAAAAATGACTTGTGTCATGCACAAAGTAGATGTCCTACATGGCTTGTCAAAACTATAGTTTGTTCATATTAAATCTGTGGAGTGGTTAAAAAATTAGTTTTAATGACTGTAAACGTCTGACTTCAACTGTAACATGGTATTTTTCTTTTTTTAAATCCACTATCAGTCGATCTCTAGTGAATAAGCACACTTGAGGGACGAGCGTCCCCGCGACAGAGTGTGCATCAGCCAGGTCCAGTTTGACCCCTTAGATTGGGACATTCACGCAACTCATAGAAGAGGTGCTGACCACACAGAGAAATGGCAGTTTCGGAGTTTGTAGTTATTTACATGATCTGCTTCCTTATTATTTTAACTTTATTAAAACAATAACGCATTAAATATAACTGCATTTAAGATGTAACACCGGGGTGTTTCCTTTAAAGAGCTCCAGCTTTGCTTATTCCACGAGAGAGCTTCTGAATTTACTTATTTGTTTGTTTTGTATAATTCCCTCATACTTTGCGATCTACATCACCTGAAGCTGTTTGGAAAGTTCAGAGTGCATCTGGACTGTGAGTTGTTTAATTCTTCCTCTCCTCAGTCTTGTGCGCCATCATTACAGTTTAATGTGATCTCACGTAACATTAAATGAGATCAAATTACTATTCGACAATGAAAAGAGTAATGTCGACTAATCATTTCAGCCCTACTAGTGAATTCATAACCAGACTGTACCATGACACTACAATGTTTTTTGGACATTTAGGATTATTATGCCTTGGTTTATGGAAATGTATACAATATTTTTTTGCATAATGAGTTTAGAATATCTTTACATTATTGTGTGGAACTAAGTGGGTATGCCCTTTAATATGGAAAGAAACTCAAACCTCTATCTACACATTATTTCAATATAAATGTATAGCTTATTAAGAAAAAATGTACATCATTATTAGCAGCAAAATTAACAGTAATTCATCAGTTGAAAATAAGTGTATTTTTTTTTACTTGTATCTGATCTTTAAAAGATTCAGATCTCTTTTTATGGTTCAATTGAGTTGTAAGATATCAGTTCACTTTTCATTTACACAGTTATTTTTTGGAACCCTTTCAACTTGAATATTATATTTTGTAAACAAATGATAATAATATACACTCACCTAAAGGATTATTAGGAACACCTGTTCAATTTCAACCTGTTCAATGCAATTATCTAATCAACCAATCACATGGCAGTTGCTTCAATGCATTTAGGGGTGTGGTCCTGGTCAAGACAATCTCCTGAACTCCAAACTGAATGTCAGAATGGGAAAGAAAGGTGATTTAAGCAATTTTGAGCGTGGCATGGTTGTTGGTGCCAGACGGGCCGGTCTGAGTATTTCACAATCTGCTCAGTTACTGGGATTTTCACGCACAACCATTTCTAGGGTTTACAAAGAATGGTGTGAAAAGGGAAAAACATCCAGTATGCAGCAGTCCTGTGGGCGAAAATGCCTTGTTGATGCTAGAGATCAGAGGAGAATGGGCCGACTGATTCAAGCTGATAGAAGAGCAACTTTGACTGAAATAACCACTCGTTACAACAGAGGTATGCAGCAAAGCATTTGTGAAGCCACAACACGCACAACCTTGAGGCGGATGGGCTACAACAGCAGAAGACCCCACCGGGTACCACTCATCTCCACTACAAATAGGAAAAAGAGGCTACAATTTGCAAGAGCTCACCAAAATTGGACAGTTGAAGACTGGAAAAATGTTGCCTGGTCTGATGAGTCTCGATTTCTGTTGAGACATTCAGATGGTAGAGTCAGAATTTGGCGTAAACAGAATGAGAACATGGATCCATCATGCCTTGTTACCACTGTGCAGGCTGGTGGTGGTGGTGTAATGGTGTGGGGGATGTTTTCTTGGCACACTTTAGGCCCCTTAGTGCCAATTGGGCATCGTTTAAATGCCACGGCCTACCTGAGCATTGTTTCTGACCATGTCCATCCCTTTATGGCCACCATGTACCCATCCTCTGATGGCTACTTCCAGCAGGATAATGCACCATGTTACAAAGCTCGAATCATTTCAAATTGGTTTCTTGAACATGACAATGAGTTCACTGTACTAAAATGGCCCCCACAGTCACCAGATCTCAACCCAATAGAGCATCTTTGGTGGATGTGGTGGAACGGGAGCTTCGTGCCCTGGATGTGCATCCCACAAATCTCCATCAATTGCAAGATGCTATCCTATCAATATGGGCCAACATTTCTAAAGAATGCTTTCAGCACCTTGTTGAATCAATGCCACGTATAATTAAGGCAGTTCTGAAGGCGAAAGGGGGTCAAACACAGTATTAGTATGGTGTTCCTAATAATCCTTTAGGTGAGTGTATTATAGTAGTAATATATCTCAATCATGCACCTTTTGTCACGGATCCACTGGTCAGTGTCTCTCTCTCACTCTCCCCTGAGTTCTGATTACACACACCTGCACATCATTAGTGGCTAATCAAGGACTGCATATGTACCCCCATTTACACACCCTATTTGTCTGTTCTCATCGATAGTATCTCTGAGACTCCAGACCGTTCTACTATGTCAAACATACCTGTGTCTTCATTTTTGCCTGCAAGTATCATAAGACTGTTGTGAGTTATCTGTTCATGTCTATACCCTGTCTGGATATTACTCACCTGCTGTTTGCCACTCTTCCCTACTGGATTTACAGCGTTTCAATCATCTGTTCAGTAAACCCTGCTACTGAGTTCATATCTCTGCCTCTGTGACACCTTTTACTTTTAAACCTTCACGCTTTTATTGTGATTATTCTGAGCTCTCCAGGAGTTCCTGTATGTGTCTGTTTGTAGGAAAGTTCAGAGAAGTTTAATTCACTTATTCAAATTCTGGTAAAATGCTCCTCTGGTGCCGTTCTAAATGCATAATATAAGTGAACTATTGAGCATCTACATCTGAGATGTTGTTCGAGTAGCGTTCAAATGTTGTGCACCACTGTGAAGGCAAAAAATTGCTGCGAGAGTGTGTGCGTGTGTGTGGTGTCAACAGAGCAGCTCCATTCACTGATGCGCAGGAGCTGCACGTGCATTTTATACATTTTCTTATTAAACACAGACTTTTGTGATTCAACAGAGCCATCACACATCTTCAAGTGGCTTTGAATAAAATGCACGAGTCATATGAACTACTTTAATTGTGTTTTTATGGTTCTTTTATGTCACTTTTGGAGCTTGACCGTAAAGAACATGACTAACTCACAGTATTCGGACTTGGTTCCGGCTCATCGGACCGATACCTGATCCGTCTAAAAACAAGTATCTGAGCTGATACCGATCCAGGTATTGGATCAGTGCATCCCTACTATCACTATAACATGGTACTGCTCGTGTACTTTTTTGTGGTATTTATTCCATTACTTTGAACTTGCTGCTTACATTTGGTTAGAAATTGCTCTTGGTGAGTGATCTATAAAATTATTTTTAAAGTCAACGTGAAATCCTAATTGACCTTCCACACTCCTGGTCTTAATATGCAAAATAATCTGTGATTTTCACAAAATTTGCTGTGGTCCTATTTGCCTCAAATCAAAAGAAACTAGTAATACATTATATTTAGCATAAAGTAAATGAAGCCTATTTTTAGATTAAGATTTTTACATTGTGACATGTTCATGACATTTTACCCTTAATTCTCTAAAATAAATTATATGATTGTAAATTGTTTTTATGTCAAAGAGTAAGTGCTTCACCTTGGTAAGTGTTCTGAAATAATATCATAATGCAAAAAATCATAATGGTCCTAAATGTAGATAAATATATTTTTGCATTGATTTGGGGTTCAATATGTCCAGGACATTTTCTTTATTTGGTTTCATGAGAATCACCCCTATGGGATAAAAGGTCTTGTCACTGTAATCTTTTATGATAATGTAGGCCTAATAACTTCTCTTCTGAAATGACTTTTCATCTGACGTCACCAGTCCCTCATTTTGTTTTAACCCTTCTCCTCCTGTCACCTGACTCTATTCTAGGGTGTAGGCTAATGGCCTATTTTCACAATCCAATCAATTTCTGATTAATGAAGTCCCACCCTGTGTGTGTGTGTGTGTGTGTGTGTGTGTGTGTGTGTGTGTGTATATATATTCTCATTGAATATCATTTGGAAATATGTCAGAATACAAAAGTAAAATGGGCTGTTCATGTTAACCGTAAATATCCTTTTGCTGTAATCTTGAAAGAATGGAAAAGTCATAGAAATGTATTTGTCAATAGGTGTGGGAACCCTTATAATAGCTGTAGCAGCAATATCTCATCATATGCTTTATGAGGAAGACAAATATCTCTACATGTCATTTTAGAAATATCTAACTATGTTCTAAAGTATATAATATAGCAGTTCAAATTAGAGGTAAACCGATATATCAGTTTTACAGATTAACTAGTGCTGATAGTTGTTTTTTGGAACTCTCGGTTATCGGCACAAAACTATACAGATAGTGTATTATTCCACCATTTTGATTGTTTTAATTTTATTCTTCATCAATAAACCTCATCTGGTGAATATATATATATATATATATATATATATATATATATATATAGACTATACAGTACAAAGCTTCAGTTGGTAAATACATATTGAGCATTGTAATGGATCCAAATCAAAGTCATTTCAAAATAAGAGTTCCCAGTATATTTTTTTCTGGTTATTATTGTGATTTTGGTTGTACTATAAACTGCATTTGGTTTTCTATTCATTTTGGACTCTAGTAGCTTCAATGTCTGTGCACTTCATAGTAGGACAGATTATGATTTTGTTTGTTTTATTCTATGAATCGATCGTCGTCTTTTTCTACCACCTTCGATATCGGTATCTGCAAAATCCGCTATCGGCTGAACTCTAGATCAACAGCTTTAAATAAAGCCCACTTGACTGTATGGGCTTATTTGTGCTGCATTCACATTGTTCTATTCATGTGACTATTTATATGATGAACATTTCCTTGTTTAATATCTAGTGGTCTGCTGGCGGTTGATGACAGGTGGATAGGTGAAGGAGGTGTTTAGGTCACCTCAGATCGTTGCCATGGAGGCCAAGCAGGAGTCATTACCTGTGTGGAGTCCAGCATCCAACAACGACAATGGCAATCCACCTCAGGTACTGTCAGAAATTGCTCTTCACATTAGTTTGAAATAAAATTACCATACTTTTATAAGAATTTGTCCACATTGAAACAAACACAAAGAATGTAACTCATTTTATTCCTGTTTTAACCTGAGCATGTAAGCATTTCATTTGTGTAGGTGCATTTTGAGGCTGGTGCGGTGGCCCAGATTGTGTACAGCGGGGAACAGTCTGACCGGGGTCAGCAACAGGTCGTATACACTGCGGACGGAAGCTCCTACACCTCCGTTGAGTCTGCCGAACACACGCTGGTGTACATACACCCCGCTGATGGAACACAGGTGGGTTACACCAGTCAGCGAAGATGTATAGCAATTCATCCTTGATGCTTAGGCCAGCGAACTCTGAGTTATTGATGATTGATTGATTGATTGATTGTGATTTATGATTTGAATGGCAAAGAAATTTTTTGTTGCAAGAGTTGACTGGTCCACTTTCAAATTGCTGTTACTATATATGCAATTCTGTTGAAAATGATCACATAAGCATATTGTTGAGCTGGTATTTGATATCTTACGTTTCCTGCTCTTTTTCTTTTCTGTTTAGGCAGTGTTTACAGATCAGCCCCAAGTGGCCTACATTCAGCAGGATGGCACAACACAGCAGGTAGTGTGGCATTCATGTGTACTGATTTGATACGCTTTCTTATTGGACTGATTCATCCTTACAAGGCAGTATCCACATTCAGAGTGCACTAACAAAAAAGCAGCAGGAAGTACTCCATTTAATACATTGGAATACCATGGTATAAGAACAGGGCTATATTATTTAGTGCAATGGTAAAAGTTTAAAAATCATCCATTTGTGACTTACACCATGTTCTAACCAGGTACAATATGCTAAAGCAACAAGTCATAAATCACCTGGCATTATTGTGTGTTAGTTGTTTTACCTGAACATTTTCTGTTGTATCAGGTGACTGTGTTGCTGCCAAGCGGTCAAAACATGAACACTGCAAATCTGCATGTGTTGAGTAATGTAGCTGACGGGCCACAAACCATTCTGGAACCTGTAACACAGGTGACATTGCACTGCTAAATATGTTCCATAATGCTCTCATAATAATCCACTGTTATGCCAGTGGCTTGAGAAGCTACATTATTTTATATAAAGCATAATTTTAAGTTAAGCATGATGGTATATGATTACTTGTTATTTATTCATGCCATCTTAAAATGTATCTTACAGAGCCAGCTTGCTGTGACAAACACGGATCTCCCCAATATGGTGGAGGCCTCATCCAGTCCTCTGGGGGCCACAGATTCCACTGTGGATTCGGAGGATGAGGAAGATGACAATGATAGTGATGACTCTGAAATGGATGACTGGGAACCCAGGACGCCCCAGGCATTCACTCCACATAACCTCTGTAAATACCTGCATACAGTCGCTTTCTGATAGCTTCCATGTGAAGTCCACGTTGTCTTAAGACCTAAAAAAAAAACCTAAGATAGTGTTTGGGTTGAATTTGCTTACGAAATGTGAATTTCCATTTTAGTTTTTATTATGTTTTGTTTTGTTGACCGGTGAATGTGAGCATGTTTAATTTTTTACTCAAAGGGTGTGAAGACTGCAATAGCGCTAATCCTGCAGCCTGCTTGAAACACGGTCCACTCCACCCCATCCTCAACCGTCCCGTGACGTCTAAGGCTCGAGCCAGTCTGCCTCTCGTCCTGTATATCGACCGCTTCCTGGGCGGAATCTTTACGAAGAGACGCATTCCCAAACGCACCCAGTTCGGCCCTGTAGAGGGACCGCTGGTGCAGAGGAGTGAACTGCAGGACACTCACATACATCTGAAAGTATGATAAACCTGGAAACATGTAACGTGAAGATATATTAAAGGATAATATTCAAAAGTCTTTGTCAAATAACAATTAAAAAGGTGCTGCAATGGGGGTCTCTCATTCTGTTCCTCTTGTTTTCTCTGTAGCTTTACATGCTAGACGCAGCGAAAGAGGGCGAGAGAGTGGAGGACCTCTGGTTTGACCTCTCCGATGAGGAGCGATGTAACTGGATGATGTTTGTCCGCCCGGCCCAGAACCATCTAGAGCAGAACCTGGTGGCTTATCAATATGGCTCAGACATTTTTTACACCACCATTAAGAACATTCAGCCCAAACAGGAGCTTAAGGTGGGCTGTAAGGGTGAATTTTCTTACCAATAGCAACCTAAATTATATCTATGTCTTATATAGTTGTTTTAGTTTTATTCAAAGTAGACATTTATTTTCTCATGTAGCCAGATGATATCCAAGGTCACAGCTGTGTTATATTGTATTCCAGGTATGGTATGCTGCATCGTATGCTGAATTTGTCAACCAGAAGGTTCATGATGTAACAGAAGAGGAGAGGAAAGGTGAATCGCCATTTCTTATAAAGTTACATTGTGTCCTAACCAGGTAAAAGTTGACAAGCAGTGTTGAGTATAATCCAATTACAAAGTAAATAGTTACTGTATTCTGGTCAAAGTAGTGTAGCACATTACATTTCAAATTCTTGTAATCAGATTACAGTTACTGGCTTTCAATTAATTTAATTACTTTTAATCGTAGACAGTGCTATTCTAAAATAACATAGTCTCTGAGTATATCTAAATATTATTTTCAGAAATATATTTTTAAGTGCATGCTCATCCAGTTAAATGATAATAATTTACTGATGAAATCAAATCGGACATGACATTAGGAGTATATTCCCCCATAGCATTATTATACATAATATTCAGCATTATATATTGTAGATAAATATGGCACTCTCATTAAACCTCTGTAAACTTTCATTTTCTTTCACGCTTCCCTCACGCTGAGAAAGTGTGCCTCTCTCTCCCGCTGCTGGTTTCTGTTTTAGTTTTCGCAATTTCAGTCGAACTCATCGTAAAACACCTGCGGCTGCTAATGTGCAATATTATTTTAGACCTCCTTGTATGCACGTGTTAAGTAGGTGTAGGAGTTTGTGCGTTTTGGATAGAACAGATGCTAAAATAATTGTAATTAAATTAAGAAAAACAACTTCACATTTATTAACCGTGATGTATCGTTCCACAATAAATCGTTACACCCATACTTTAAGTACATTATAGGGTTATGCTTATTTCTAATATATTATTTATGTAGAAAACATGAATTATGGCCCCGTAACGAGTCATTGTGAAGGAGAAATGTGAGGTGATGAATGTTTGACTTTTGTGTAACAATGAAGAAAGTAATATAGACAGTATTTTGAATTTGTTGAGTGGAAAAGTGTTTTCTAAAGTTATAGTAATTAGTAGTGTGATTACTTTTCAATGATGTAATTAGTAAAGTAATCTAATTACAATTTTCAGAGAAATGTTTAGTAATTTGTAGTGGATTAATATTATTATAACTTACTCAACACTGGTGACAAGTTATTTCTGTCTGCATTGAAAAGGAAAATGCTTTGAGATGTGACGCAATGAATATATGTTTCTTTTGTGGTTCCTGGTTCAACTATAATAAATAATTTTTCTTTCTGTGCCAGTTTTACGTGAGCAGGATAAGAACTGGCCATGTTATGAGTGTAACAGACGGTTCATGAGCTCAGAGCAGCTTCAGCAGCACTTAAACATGCATGACGACAAGCTGGATCTCGTCCAAAGGTTCGAATGCAAATAGAAAACCTGCTGAACAGCACACAGACATTACACTCATAAGTACAGGTATTCACCAATGTTTATCAGATTAGACCGTGACTAATATTCTGATCTTTCCAGGCCAAAGGGGCGTGGCCGAGGACGGGGCAGAAAGCGATTTGGTGCTGCGAGGAGGCCAGGACGGCGTACCAAATTCATCTGCCCACAGACACCTGCTGAAAGTGCTGATAAGACACAGGTATATCACACAGCTGTGTCCCTATAAGCAGAGTTTCTACAAATCTGCATGTTGTCATTTGTCTTACAATAGTCATCGGTTCACCCTGTGACCATCTTGGTAATGCCCCAGGCTTCTATTTTGTTGTCTTGCGAGTGAAGCTCTAAATGCAAAAAGACCAAAATCTTTAAAATTGTTTGCCATGATTATCTTTTACATGTCAAATCTGATAACAATGGTAGAAATTGTTTAGATTCTTGAGCTCAAATCACACTAAAAACCTTCAAATCTTCTGTTTTCCGGTTACATTCCATTTTGATGGTCTTGCACTCACTGTAGGAGCTGTTGGCATCTGTAGATAAGCTCCCATATGAAGAACAGACAGATGGTGCTCTTAACGGGCTGAAGGTGGTGGAAATGACCACTGATGCAGTGGAGGCAGAGACCGGAGAGGGGTTTGATTCCCAGATGACCCATACAGAGGCATTTCAAGACGAGGGGGATTCAGGCACCCCGCCTCTGGATTCAGAGCTCCCGGAGACTGTGAAAGACGACCTGCCTCAGACGGGCCCTTTAGACCCTCACCTCACTCCTCAGGACATGAGGCGGGCGAGGAGGATTAGGGTACGAGACTCGCATCATAAGTGATCTAAACCCCCATAACCCTGTAATGTGTTTATTAGGCTAGATTTATTTAACATTAGCACATTTGTGTGTTCGTGTTTTTCTCTTTTTTGTTGTGTGCTGCACGTTAAGATGGACTTGCAGGTAGGTCTAATGTGGGCCTGAGTGGAGTCAGAGGAAACTACCTCATTTAGTCTATACAGTGTTGTGATGTCATGCTACACTGACATCCTATGACTCCCTGCATCCCCATTACATCTGTCTGTATCAGTTCAGTCCTGTACGCCTTGAGCTGCTTCACCCAACAAATTTATAGAAAATACCCTTACCCAAAATTATTTTTTTTGTCATCATTTACTCACCCTCATGTCATTTCAAACATGTTTGATATGTTTTTTCTGTGGAAATCTTAAAAAACATCCAGGCTGCTCTTTTATGCACAATTAAAGTGAATGGGGACTGATGCTGCTTACAACTTCTAAAAAGACTGCCATAAAAGTACCATGAACATGGTCCATATGACTCGTACAGCCATATGATATTTTTCTGTGAGGAACAGACTGAACGTTAAGTTCTCTAAATAAACAAAAGTGTTATAATGGAAACAAGTTGTTAGGGTAGGTCTGGACTAGATCTGCTTGCACTGCTGCAGAGCAAGTACAAAGACTTGCAACTGATAGAACATGGTGTGTTGGCACACTTAAACCTACACAAGACATGCTGCTTTAAGCATTTAGAACATACAATTTTTTTTAGACTGTGGTGCTGAGGAGGAGGGTTTCAGAGAGAAAATTTTAAGCATGCTGCAGTGAAACCAGCTTATCTGCAAATTAAATGAGTATGCAAGTTGATTGGCTAACAGACTGAATGTCAAAAGACCTGTCTGCTTGGGCTTTTGCTATGTTCCTGACACAAAGCTATGGAATGGCTTCATAAGACTTGGAATGACGCACCAGTCATTTGGACTACGTTTATGGTGTTTTGTGTTATTTTTGGAACCATGGCACTCGCTGCCCCTTTCATTGTATAGAAAAGGGCAACGTGAACAGTCTGCCTAACGTCTCCTTTTGTGTTCCACGCAAGAAAGTCACATGGGTGTGGAACAATATGAAAGTGAGCAAATAATGGCAGAACATTAATTTTTGGGTGAACTATTCCTTTAAAAAATGGCTGCAGGAACAATCCTGTTTGTATTCAGCATGCAAACACATTGGCTTGTCTTCGCCACCATCTGTGTGACATACAGACCTAAACAAGTGCATTTTGTCATTTCCTGCAAGTCATACTTGCACAGTGTGATCTAAGTGATTCCACTTCTAGAGGTAGACCGATATATCGGTTTTACCGATTAATCGGTGCCGATAGTCGCTTTTTGGAACTATCGGTTATCGGCAAATATCAATGTCGATAGTTGCCGATAGTTTTTGTTTAAAAATGATTCCAACAGTATATCAGGTGCCTCTAGAAGTTAAATAAAAACAATAGCTGACACCTCGTTGAAATCTTTCAGCATTGACAATATTCATCCATTTTATTTTATCCTCGCATTAATGCACTTTATTTATTTTGATTAGATAAATGAAGTGTTCTAAATTGAAGCAAATACTTAAATTTGGTAAATACTTAAATATAGAGCATTCAAACTGAGCCAATTCTCTGTCATTTCAAAATAAGTGTCCCGAAATAAGAAAGTGTATTCCGGGCTTGTTTAAAGTTAAAAATCCTGCCGCTGCATTATGCACCAAATCTGATTTTTTTTTTTTCTGCTTATTGTTGGCATTTGGATGCACAATAGACTGCATCTGGAATTTCAATAATTGTGGGTTGTTGTCGCCTCTACACCTGTCTCTATTTTAGTAAGGAAAGACTAAGAAACATTTGTAACATTCTTTAATTTTATTATTTTTTAAATCGGCCGATTAATTGGTTATCAGAATTTTCCACCACCTTTGTTGTCAGTATCGGCAAAATCCACTATTGGTTGACCTCTACCCTCTTCATTTGCACCTGCTCAGAATGCCCACCCAGTCGTCTCCTCTCAAAATTGTCCATTTGCCCATTCTCTCCCTTTTTTACCTTACCCAGAATGCCGCTCTTCAACATCTTTTCATCCGTAAGTCCTTCCGACCCTTTAAATGCCCCCAGTGTGGGAAAGCGTTCCGGGATAAAGACAAGCTGGAGCAGCACATGCGGTATCATGGGCGGGACGGCTGCCGTCACATGTGTCACCAGTGCGGTAAGAGTTTCCTGTCGAGCACCACGCTCGAGGATCATCTGCAGCTGCACTCTGATCAGCGCACATACTCCTGCCTGTTCTGTGCCGAGTCCTACGACAGACTGGACCTGCTCAAAGTGCATGTGGGCGTTCACCTGGTCAACGGCTGCTTCTCCTGCCCCTCTTGCAAGAAGACCTTCACTGACTTCATGCAGGTGTGATGTGCAACAAACAAATGGTCACACACACTTTTTGTATGCCATCCCTCGATCCCTTTAGATCAAAGAAATGTGTCCATGTAAATGTTCTTGTGAAAATAAATTATAAATGTTTTTGTTGCAAGAAACCTTGTCTAACCGTATAAGTGAAACTGAAATGATAAAGGATAGAATTTATCACTTTAACGTCCATGACAGCATTACTTGTGTTTGGTCAATCACACATTTGTATTATGCAGGTAAAGAAACATGTGAGGAGTTTCCACTCAGAGAAAATCTTCCAGTGTACAGATTGTGATAAAGCCTTCTGTAGGCCTGATAAACTACGACTGCACATGCTCCGTCACTCTGATCGCAAGGACTTCCTTTGCTCCACCTGCGGAAAACAGTTTAAGGTGCTTTGCATCGGCCCAAATGAATAACATGCATACATAATTGCATTCACATGCACACAAATCTGAAATGACACACAGTGACATTCATGCATATTTTAAGGGCTCTTGAATCCATTTAGTATATTCTTTGCTTTTACAATTTAAAAAATAAAAACCTCTAGTGCTTGTCTTTTGAGTCACTCATTCATTAGTTTGTGATTATCTCTTCTTTCGGACAGAGGAAAGATAAATTGCGGGAACACATGCAGAGGATGCACAACCCAGATCGCGAGGCCAAGAAGACAGATCGGAACCACCGCGCCAAGGCTTTGAAACAGAAGGAACCCACGACTGACTTTGAGAGCTTCATGTTTAAATGTAGACTCTGTATGATGGGCTTCAGGAGACGAGGGATGCTGGTATTGACCTTTGACCTCAGTTTGCCCCTAATCACCTGTTGTTTGATTCTGGAAAATTTTAATGCTGTTTTTGCATCAAACGCAACTTGTGACCCGTATGGTTGTTGTCTCATTTCGCATTTTGTAGTCGTAGTAGTTTTCATTATAATCCCAATGGGCAGTTTGGGTGCAGCATGAGACTGTGTAAATCATACTTAAAAAAAAAAAAATAATGCTTTTTACAACAACAAAATGTAAAATAACAACAATAGAAACATAAAATAACGTCAACCATCAGCCATTAACGTTTATAAAAAGAACCACATGAATTCAATAACCTAATTGAAATGGGTATAAATGAATATTGCTTGCTATTTTTTCTGGGTGGCCTATATCGGATGCCAGAAGGAAGGGATGTGAACCCAATACACAGTGGGTGGATCCAGCTTTAAGCAAAACAAATCTCTCAAAACATTTGACACTGAATCTGTTTTGATCCTATAATTTTACCTCTTTGATTAACAATTGTATTTAAGGAGTTTTCAAAGCATTTACTTTACCTCATGCCATCCCAGATGTGTTTGACCGACTTTCTACTCTTAACACAAACAAAGATTTTTAGAAGAATGTTTCAGCCCTTTAGCTACATACAATGCAAGTGAATGGTGACCAGAACTTGAAGCTCCAAAAAGCTCAAAGACAGTACAAAAGTTATTTATTAGACTCCAGTGAATAAATCTATATCTTCAGAAGATGTATGATAGGTGTGGGTGAGAAACAGATCAATATTTAATATTGAAACTTTATTTTTGCTATTCTCCTCCCTGCCCAGTAGGTGGCGACATGTACGAAGGATGCAAATCGGCAAAAACAGAGGAAGAAGAATGTAAAAGTGGAGATTTATAGTAAAAAAGAACATATATTTTGATCTGTTTCTCACCCACACCTATCATATCACTTCTGAAGACATGGATTTAACCACTGGAGTCATGTGGATTGCTTTTATGCTACTTTATGTTATTTGTGGACCTTCAAATTTCTGTCCACTATTCACTTGCATTGTATGGACCTACAGAGCTGAAATATTATACAAAAAAAATTTTTTTTTGTTCAGGAGAAGAAAGTCACACATCTGGGATGGCATGAGTGTGAATAAATGAAGAGAGAATTTTTATTTTTGGATGAACTATTCCTTTTATATTCCCAAACCAGCAGACAATACAAAAACAAACTATTTACTCAATATAAGATTTATAAACATTGTCATGTGTAAGAATATTATGGATTGTGCATGTACAGGTGAATCACCTGTCTAAACGGCATCCTGAGATGCGATTGGAGGAGGTTCCTGAGCTGACTCTTCCCATAATTAAACCCAACAGAGATTACTTCTGCCAGTACTGTGATAAGGTTTGGATTCATTCAAAACATGCATGTTCTACTCACAGCCCACATACAGTAATCTATATCTTTTTAGAGCTTTGCCAGTATCTCTAAATGTATTTTATTTTTTTAAAGCCATCCTACATTATTTTGCCATATTTACCACATCTTTGGCCTGTTCAGGTGTATAAAAGTGCCAGTAAGAGGAAGGCCCACATTTTGAAGAACCACCCTGGGGCAGAGTTGCCCCCCAGTATCCGGAAGCTGCGTCCGGCCGGGCCAGGGGAGCCGGACCCCATGCTGAGCACACACACCCAGCTGACGGGCACCATCGCCACTGCGCCAGTGTGCTGCCCCCATTGTGCCAAACAGTACAGCAGCAAGGTACTGAGATCGTATGTGTGTGGTTCTGTATGCATTTGTGATTATACTGTTTGTCTGATGGGGTTAAGAAATACAAATTATGGTTTAAATGAGAAATTGGATTACAGATCAGTTTGAAATGGGGTGGCTGAAAATGTTGCTGTATGTTTGGCTTTATTTCCAGACCAAGATGGTCCAGCACATTCGTAAGAAGCATCCGGAATATCAATATAACAGCAGCAGCAGCATTCAGGCACCTCTGGCTGCTACAGTCATCAGCAGCACACCTGCTGTGATTACAACTGATGGCACTACTGCAGAGGCTGTGGTGGTGAGTACAAACAGCAAACCCTATATGCATGCTTGGACATATTCCCACACACTTCACAGACATAAGCCCACATCCACACTGACAACTGCATTTAAATGCGGGTGTGAATCACCTTCATTCAATGTGTGTACAGAATGCAATTGCGATGACTGACAAGTGATAAACAAAGCTACGCTTTATGGTGTCATGCCTGTGAACACGAAACATGCCACCAGTTTAGCAAGTTTTGTGTTTGCTGTTTTTAAGCAAAGAGATTGTCCACCAAAATTATATTATCATCCAGCAATATTTAATTAGCTGCTGTCGGCACAGTCGCCGTGTTAACAAACAAGCTGCATTATGTACAGCCGTGGTCAAAAGTATTGGCAGTGACAAATTTTGCATTTCACAAAGTTTTCTGCTTCAGTTGTCGTGGTGTTGATTCACATTGTTTCTAGATTATTGTGCAGAGTGATCAGATACATTTTAAATAGTTACAGAAAGCTTCGTTGGCCAAAAAAATTAACCATCACAAAAACCCAAATTTCACTTTTTTTTTGGTCCTGGCACAAAATGACCAGCTAACTTCATTTCACTAATCATATCATCAGCACTTGGGAAAGTGTGAACGAGTACTAGTCAGGTGAAATCACTCTATCATTCTGATTGGATTATAAAAGCAGACTGATTGCTATAAAAGGAGGGAAGAAGTGCTTCCAATCATTGTGGTCTTCTTAGCAATGGTTGTCTCTAAAGAAAGATGTGCAGCCATCATTGCTTTGCATCAAAATGGCCTCACATGCAAGGAAATTGCTGCAAAGAATATTGCACCTGAAAGAACTATTTACCGGATCATCAAGAACTTCAAGGAGAGAGGTTCAACTGCACTGAAGAAGGCTTCAGGACGTCCCAGGGTGTCCAGCAAGCACCAGGACCATCTCCTCGCTAGGATTCAGCTACGGAATTGCGTCACCACCAGTGCAGAGCTTGCTCAATATTGACAGCAGGTTGGTGTGAGTGCATCTACCCACAAGAAGGGCAGCAAAGAAGCCACATCTCTCCAAGAAAAACATCAAGGACAGACTGAAAATCTGCAGGAAGTACAATGATTGGTCAGCAGAAGACTGGTGCAAAGATATTCTCTATGATGAAGCTCCCTTCCGACTGTTTGGGAGATGAAAAGTTGAACGCTACCATAAGCGAAGTATCCTGAGACCATCCATGTGTGTGTGGTTGCTTTTCATCCAAGGGAGTGGGCTCTCTTACAATTCTGCCCAAAAACACTGTCATGAATACAGAATGGTATCAAAACATCCTGCAAGAGCAACCTCTCTCAACGATCCAGGAGCAATTTGGTGATGATCCGTGCACTTTCCAGCATAATGGAGCCTCATGTCACAAGGCAAGAGTGATAATGAAGAGGCTCAGGGATCATTACATTGAAATTTTAGATCCGTGACCAGGCAACTCCCTGGATCTTAATCCCATCCCGGACAAACAGAAGCTCACAAATTGTGATCAATTCCGAGCACTAATAAGTCAAGAATTGATTCCCATCAGTCAGGATTTGGCCCAGAAACTGATATCCAGCATGCCAGAGCGAATTGCAGAGGTTATGAAGAACAAGGGCCAACACTGTAAATATTGACACTTTGCATAAATTGAATGTTTTTGCCAATAAAAGCCTTTAAAATGTATGAAATGCTCATCATTGTTTTCCAGTTACCGTAGAAACACGTGAAAAAATAATCTAGACAATAATCTACACTGAAGCAGCAAACTTTGCAAAACACAACATTTATGTCACTGCCAATACTTTTGGCCACAGCTGTACACAGCCGAAGTGAATCAAAGGCTACGTGAAGTAAAAATTGGGACCTGATTTACTTACAGTTTTGCTTGATTGTGAAGACACGTTTCATGAAAGGATTCACAATTTTCTCGAAACTATGAACACTATCTCAAAACTAAACACCAGTTTGCACAAACCTCAACCTTCCAGTTCAAAATCGAATATTTAAATTAAAAACATCCCAAATTTAAACATTGGCTTCAAATGACACACAAATCCAGCATATGCACAAACTATTCCAGTGGCCAGAACACAGTGCGATCAAAACATAGCTAGATAAACCTACAGAAAAATCAACCAGGGACAATTTTGCAGGTCAATCGGTAAATGTTTAGAGGTTATAGCACATAATACTGAATAAATTACGGAAGTTTGCAGGTAAATGCTTTAAGGCAATGTTCAAAGCGTCAAGTACATTACAGTACTATAAAGTAATACTGGGTGAAAGGAAAATTCAATTATTCTACAGAAACAAATCCTTTCAGAGAACAGAAAAATAAGCAAAATAAGGAACGTAGTATTCTGTAAAACTGTGTGGAGTTGGCACACAAAAAGAACTTGAATTGAGTGAATTATTTTGAGGTGTTGTGAATTCTGAACGAGAACCTGGTTAAACTTGTGCAAAATTAGGACATTGGTGTGAATACGTTTACGTAAAATGTAAGACAAATTAAAATGTGTTGACTTCAAAGATGCATCACATAATTAAACTGTTGTTGGTTGGACAGAAACAAAGCATATTTTGCTTGTTCTCATCTGTTTCTGTGTTTCTTCTAGACGACTGACTTGTTGACACAGGCCATGACAGAGCTGTCCCAGACCCTGACCACAGACTACCGCACGGCACAGGGGGATTTCCAGAGGATCCAGTATATACCTGTGTCTCAGGCAGGAGGAGGTCTGTCCCAGCCACAACATATACAGCTGCAGGTGGTGCAGGTGGCCCCGGTACGAACACATTGAACAATGAACTCGCAAACCTTTCCTTTACAAACCTTTTCCTCTCCTTTCCAAACCTTTCCTTTCCAACCTTTTCCAACTCTTTCCTTTACAACCCTTTTAAACTCTTTCCAGCTCTTTTCCTTTTCTTTTTTTCCTGTTCCTTTCCAGCTCTTTACCTTTTTCTTGTTCCTTTTCAACTCTATACTTTTCCACTTTCATTGCCTGTTCCTTTCCATCACCCTCCCTTTACTTTCCCTTTCTTTCCAACTCCTTCCCTTTTCTTTCCTTTCTCTTTTCCTTCCCTTTGCTTTCCATTTCTTTCCTTTTTGCTTCCTAACTCTTCTTTTTTTTTTCCTTTCTGACCCATTCCTTATAATCTCCTTTCCTTTTCAACACCTTCTCTTTCTTCTCCAACCCATTTCATTTTCTAATTTTCTATCCAGTTTCTAATCTTTTCCATCTCCTTTCCGATCATTTTCTTTTTATATTTTCAGATCCTTTCCTTTTTCGACTCAGTCGTTTAAAACGTTTTCCTTTCTGACCTTTCCCACTCCTGATCCGACCTGGTCACTGAACCATTGTTTGTAATCATTTCTTTTCATTTCTCTCTATTTAGGCATCCTCACCTCACTCTCAGCACTCTACAGTTGATGTGAGTCAGTTACATGATCCTCACAGTTACAGTCAGCACTCGATTCAGGTTCAACACATACAGGTGACTGAACCCACTGGGGCAGTGCAGGCCAACGCACAAGTGAGCAGCTGTCATTTTATATAGTTTATGTCATTTTATATAGTTTATATAAATATATAATATATGTGTGTGTGTGTGTGTGTGTGTGTGTGTGTGTGTGTGTGTGTTTGCATTTCTTTAATTCTGAATAAGTTACTAGTTTGAGCTTGACCCCTCATTACATCCATTCAGGTTACGGGTCAGCCTTTAAGTCCCTCCTCTCAGCAAGCTGCCCAGGAGCTTAACACCAACCAATTGACCCCTGTGACACTGGCTCAGGGCCAAACTCTACAGACGTCCACCAATCAGGCGCAAGGAGCTGCACAGCATGCATACCTACCTAGTAATTGGAACTACAGGAGTTATCGTGAGTAACACGCATGCCAAAGAGGACGTATCTGTAATATATGCATCTAAAATCTGATGTTCTATTAACAATTTTTATGCTGCTTTTTTTTTTTTCAAAGCATCTGAGATCCAGATGATGACTCTTCCTCATACTCAGTATGTGATAGCAGAGGCGAGCACCCCTGTCACTTCTGCCATCAACAGCAGTCAGGTCAAAACGGTAAGATGTTGGGAGAGTGTCTTGTACCTCCTACTCAATTACTGCCTTACCCACACTGGGATGGAAAAGTAAATCTCCAAATACACCTTTTCTACTGACACGGAGCCAGTGCCCATATCAAATATTGATGTGTGATTAATCAAATGTATTTAACTGATTCATTAATTGGCATGTAAATAATGCACCCCATTTTTTTGGAAAAGGAGTAAACCACACTTTCAATGAAAGAACTCAATGCGTTTACTTTTCATATGGACAACTAAAGAAATGATCTACATTCAGATGGTCTTGGTGTATGTTGAACAAAGTGTTGTTTTGTGTGATTGTTTTTACTTGTGCAATGCAGACACACTATGTCATCTCAGAAGGACAGACGGAGATGGATGGTAAACAGGTGAATGCCCCGTCCACCTCAGCACAGGTTCATCCTGACCCACTAGAGCAGCCGGTCGTCAGTCAACAGACCACCACACAGTACATCATTACAACCACCACTAACGGGACGGGAGCCAGTGATGTTCACATAACCAAACCCTGACCCCACACACGCAACCACACATGAAGAAACGCTCGCACTCTAACTGCGGAGGGACACATGACATTGTCACCCCCTCTGTTGGCGAGGGACTTTAAATGAACAAAAAGATTTATTTTTCTTTTTTTCTTGAAGAATATGGATATGTTTTTTTTATTAAAGACACTGGAGTGAATAGCTGTGTTTTTAGAGGCCCAAACACATTCAATCATGATCCCACTACTCAGGAAAGGATTCATTATTAGTTAAGTTTGGAAAGATCAAATAAAATGTGTGCCTGATAAAACTGAGACTAGTGTTTCCACACAATAAAAGGAGGTTGGCGCTGTGGATCTTTAAAGTTGCTGGATTTAGTTGGAATATATTTATTTGGAATACATTCAGTTTAGCATGCTAGAAAATGACAGTTACAATTCAGACATGAATTTTCTGAATTCATGAACTATCTGAAAGTAAAATACCTGTCTGGATCAGCTGACGAAAAAATGTCCAGGTCATATTCTACCACAAAATCAGACCAAAGAATGAAATGATAATGTTATTTACAGTGTAAAGAACAATTGAGTATTTACAGTACATTTGTTTTACTGAATATATGCCGATTGTAACAGGGGTGAAGGAGTTCAGACACAATGATTTTCATTTTTGCATTATAGTAATGAGAATTCGATTTATTTTCTTTTGTCGTCTCTATGATGATTTGATTTGAACATGAAATATGACCTGAACAGTTCTTCTTAAGATTCACAGTGCATCTAACCTGATCCAGGGGTTAGGGAACTCAACTCTCCTTCTCAAACTTGCAATCTAGATTCAAGGCCATGTTATCTCCCCTACCCTGACGTGAGAAAAGAATGCCAAATGTATTGCATGGTCCACGGGAAGGGTCACCAGCTAGTCTGAGGTCCAGATTCGAAAAAGAAAAATGGAAATACTTTGTCACCTGCTCAAAGACTTCAAATGCTTTTTCACCCATAAAAACCATTCTACAATATTAAAATAATTCCCATATTATTCTGTGCTGGATTGTGTGTAAATGACTGGATTTTTAGGAACTTTCATGTAACCTCTGTGTTTATGGACATACTGGTATTTATTTGGGTTTTGCACTTCTACCAGTGGAACACTGCTGAGTCTTTATAACCTGAAGAAGGGAAAATATATCCATCGTTCATTATTTATGGTGAGACAAACTTTTACAATGTAAAAAAAAAAAAAAAAAAAACAGTATCTGTACTATTCTGATGATTATAAGTATTGTAGTAATTATTGATGGTTTATGTACAGTAATGCACCTCAGTGTCTCGGGGTTAGTGTCCCCTGTTGTCCCTAGTGATGGGAAATAAATGTGCTTTTGTACTCTTCTTGTTTTAATGTGTTTCTCGTGCCACAAACACCACTGACATTACATTTAGTCACTTAGCAGACATTTTTTCACAAACAAGCAATTTGTCATACAACAGTCAATACCTCCAGTATCACTTTGCCAAGTTCCTGTAGTAGTAGAAACAAAAATAAAGCTGCATCTGTCTTCCAAAAAATGAAGATAACTGTTAAAAAATAAACAGAAATGTAATATTTGTAGTGCCACCAAGCAACACTAGATAGCAGAATTTATTTTATACATTCATCAGTATCTGGTTTCAAGGAATACATATTTACATTGCCATGAAAACATTCAAAACAAACCTAAGCATTATAAATAGACAAAGTTAATCCCTTAAAACTTGTTTCTTTTCCTGTTTTTCCAGTGCACCTTTTCTACCCTTAGAAGGTAACTGCATTAAAGGGATAGTGTATCCAAAAATGACAATTCTCTTATTTATTCACCCTCATGCCATCCTAGATGTGTATGACTTCTTCTGCAGAAAGCAAATTAAGATTTTAAGAAGAATATTTCAGCTCTGTTTGTCCACACAATGCGAGTGAATGGTGGCCAGAACTTTGAAGCTCCAAAAAGCACATTAATGCAGCATAAACTTAATCCATATGTCTCCAGCGGTTTAATCCATATCTTTTGAAAAGATCTACATTTTTTTTGGATGAGAACAGACCAAAATATAACTCCTTTTACATTATAAATCTTAGCAATTATGATTTCAAGCACTTCCTAGTACCATCTATCACTCTGCACATGCCTCAAGCACTAGGAAGTATAATCAAGCTTGAAATCATGATCGTGCCTATAGAGACAGAAACAGCAAGATATGCAGTGAAAAAAAAATTATATTTTGGTCTGTTCTCACCCAAAACCAACCGGATCACTTTAGAAGACATGGATTAAATTACTGGAGTCATATGGATTACTTTCATGCTGCATTTATCTCCTTTTTTGGGAGGGTAAATTTTGAAATGTATTTCATTACAGAATACATGCTGTAAAATGTAACAGATTCCATTAGTTTACTCAAGGTCAGTAACGTATTCTAAATACTGTGGATTATTTCTTCAGCACTGGTATAGTGTCGGATGAGTTAAAGCTGGACCAACTCGTGCTTCTGGAAAATCAAGTATGTGGCTTCCACGGCATGGTTTGAGGAAACAAAACACCCAAGACCATGAGGATCCATGCCTCAGCTGAGCGCGGGTGATGTGTGGAAGAAGGTCAGAGGACAGGGTTTAAGGGGTTGGAGGATCGAAAGAGAGCAGAGATGGATAAGGGAAGTGTTTGGAGTGGTGAGAATGGGTTAGACGACCTGTCGACAATTGAGCAGTGAACCGTTGCGATGTTTCCAGTTTACTTTCACTCGGCTCACACACTCACAGATATTTTAGAGGAGAAATAACATGCACACACACACACCAAAATTATGTTGGCTTGTTAATAAGAGGTGTAACTTTTTGATTACGTCTTGATTTTTGTTTTATTCACCCGTATTAATTTGTTTTATATACCCGTATAATTTGTGTTTTGAATGAATCTCTTAAAGGTGCACTCAGTATATTTTGTTAGAATCACATGACCAGCGAATACTACTTAGTTAATCTCAATAAACACTCGGTTATTGGAAACTCTCACTCATTAATTAAATTAATAATGGCTGACTGGGGCCCGGGTAACTCAGCAAGTATTGACGCTGACAACCACTCTGGAGTCGCAAGTTTGAGTGACTGAGTTTAAATGACGCTGAATTCAATCCCCTAGGTCTCAGTCTAAGTTCAAGACAACAAATTTAAATCATTACTGAGTACACTTTGTAGACAAATTATTCTCGTTCACATCCGGAATGAAATCAAAATGAACGATGAATTCCAACCGCTAATTGGAAAAAGCTTCAAAAGACAGACAAGCAGAGTGAATCAAATAGTGAGGTATCCCAGTGCTGTTATACTAAATATCAGCACTCTTAGAATTCTGCTTGGCCAATCAGATTTGAGGATTAGCCTGCTATGCTAATTTTATGATTATCTCTTTCTCAATTCTTTCTGTTCCTCTTCCTAACAGACTGCATTGGAGAAACTGGTCAAAATGTCTTGTTCCAATAGCAAAACTATTCTAGAAGATTCTCCTCTTCACCCGTCTGTCAGTCTGACTGAAGCTGGAGGTCGACTGCTCCTCACAGGTGTGCTGTGTGCTGTTATGGCTCTTTGTGATTTAGGCTTCAACCATAGCTTTCTTCTCCATTATGGACAGAAACTAAAGCAGGTTAGTCTGCTTCTGAATTTATTAAATACCAAAGATGTGACTAAATATTCAACATGTTCAATATGTGGGGGCCCAAATTTAAAAATTTAATGGGTAAGTTTGTAATGTTTTCACCACTAGCTCCACCAAATGTATAATGACTCTTCTTAAACACTTACCTCCCTATTCCCACACCATTGGTTAAGTGAGTCAATAGCTGGGTTTCCATCTACATATTATTTCAGACTTTTGGGATATTGCATAAAATGTTTTGGATGGAATCACCAAGATGAGAATTAAATTTTTTTAAATTTTTTTTTACAGTTTTTATTCAAGAAGAAGACGTGCACATAAACTATGATGGTAACACATTTACAGAATATATTCCTATGGAATTTATATAGGAGTATAGATGCACATCAAAAAGTCATGTGAATGCCCCAACAAGCCATGTGAATACATAATTCGCTCAGAGAATATAATCAATATCATCACTTATTGCGTGGTCTCTGAAATACTCAATTCTGATTCTGATTGGTCAATGGTTGCATCTAGTGGTCTGATATTTCTGAGTAACAACCGTACATCCAAGGATTAGATCGGTTATTCGGATGTTGAAGTTATCTGAAAGTTATCTTTCCTACTTCTCAGATCACTGTACAATCTTTACAAGTAAGCCAATAGAATAATTTCAATGCAAATCAATATTTCATATCAATTTATTAATTTATTTGGCAAGTAGTCTTGTAATAATCTGGATAATGAGCAGGGATGGACATTTTCACAAAATAATCACCAACAGAACTCTGGAGGTGGAATTCAGCTGTTCAACGATTTCTTTCTTTTAACATAATTGCATAACTTTGCATCTGTGTTTTGATCACCCTGTTAGTGTTTATGACAACAACCAGCTGACTGTAAATTATCCTTTTATTGCATCTCAAATGTTTCTCTGGTCATTCTGAAATACCAGGCACGAAGCCTGTCATCAAAACGATTGACTACTAAACCTCCCAGAACTGTCTGACACACTTCACCTTTAAGAATCAGTCATTGAGAAACCTACATTAATCAAACACTCTTCTGAATATTGGGAGAGACGTGCCCCACATTGTCTATAGCAGTATAGTACAACCCTTTCAAACTATTCACAATTATTCAAACCTTTAGATTTTGTGGGATATTAAATGAGCTTCATGGGTTGTCATTGTGAATATTCTACCTTGACATTTGGAGTCAATATTGTTTTTTTTATTCTCCCCAAAAAGCTTATCAGTTCCTACTGATGTTTGGTTTTTTAATATTTTAATGACCCCAAACCTTGTCGTCGCTCTTGTCTGAACTGAACGATGATCGCTGTCTTGGTGCACAGGGCCTTTGCTTTGTCCCAAATGTCATTCCATGACTTTTCGTTTCGCTTTTCAGACAGGGATGCAATTATGGACTCAACGAGATCCAAAGCAGATGCTAGTTGCAAAAAAGTCTGGGGACTGCAAATGGTCGGACAAGAATTTGTTGGTGCGAAACAGATCCTCAAATAGAGTGAGCTGCAAAACACACTGTCCGTCTATCAGTGCCTTTACTGCTCTAGCTTCTGTTTTTCTTCAAGCCATCGACTGTTTGATTACATAATCAAGTGTAGCACAGACTGCTGGCAGTGTTTTCTGAATGGCCCACAGTGCTGCATACTGACAAGCCCATCTGGTTTCGGACATCTTTTTTAATTCAACCAATTTTTCTTTTGGTTCGAGTTCCTTTTGCTTCTTGAGGAAAACGTTGTGAACGAGAGAGCCAGAAAAAAATTATGCAGCATCTGCACAACTTAAAAACAGTCTCCTGCTTGTCCTACATTATTGACACAGTCTACTAAAACTAAATTTAAACGATGGGCATGGCAATGTACATACAAAGCATGCAGTACTTCTCTCCGAAACCTCTCCTGCACACCGTTATTACACCCTGACATTATGGCGGCGCCGTCATAGCACTGGCCAATGCACATGTTGTAATCCATGTTGCGTTTACTGAGTGTTTGTTTGATAGTGGTCAAAAGTGAACCAGCATTTAGGCCATCAGCTGGAGTGAAGTGAAGGAACTCCTCCCATATGTCATTGTTATGCATGTACCGCACCACCACAGACACCTGCTCCATTTTACTCACATCTTTGCTCTCATCCACCCAACATCAGTGCAAAAACTCCAGCCTCCTGTACTTCCCCACTGATTTGGTCCCTTACTATATTTGCCATTAGCTCGATAAGCTCATCTTGAGTGTCGTGGTGTGTGTACTGGGCATTTCTGGGATTTTTGGATATTTTGTTTGCAACAATTTTGTCAAACTTTCCAAGTTAAGTGTAAAAGTTCGATGAAGTTGCCCCTGTTTGATGTACCCTCCTCCTCCCTATGTCCTCTTTGGGCGATGGTTTGACACGAAGTGTAATGCAATGCCTCCACAATAGCCTGACTGATGTCGGACATAGCGCGGAGGAGGGGGGCAGTGCTAGTTCCACTGCAGCTCGGGGTAGGGGCTAGCTGGTCCTGCTGTGGGTTACATGGCGCAGGCACCTGTTCTTCACCATGGTCCCAATCCTCCCAATCGTGATCTTCACTGTTGCTCTGCTCCTCTATGTTGTCTACCAAATCCTTGGAGATGGCAGGGTTGTCCGTCTCTGTTGGATTTCGCATTTTACACTGACTTACAAGAAACAAAAAACACCTTACTCGCCAGTTCTCCGATACGCCGTAGCTTGTTCCTCGGCCACTCCTCCACCCTCTAACGGATGAGAACCGCGCCTCTCTGGGCGGATCGGAGGCAGTCCTCCAGGCCCTTGCGGACGGAACGCCCTGCCGCATTCTCGGGGAGCCGAAGGGGTCTCCCACGCCCCTGGCAGCGGTTCTCCCACTCCAGGCGGTCAGTCTATGAGCCCCACTCGCAGTCAGCGGTCTCAGACCCTGCCACATTTCAGCGGCTGGAAGGGGACTCCTAGTAAAGGAGTAAACTTACTTTAATAGTAAACTGAAACAAAAAAACACAAACACACACATGACGGACATGTCCGTAAATGATCTCTCTCTCCTGCACCATCCTCTGCAGTCAGCCTTTATCCTGATACGGGACTGGGTGTGTAGGATCATGTCCCGGCACCGCCCTCCGCCCTGCCACACTGCCTTATTACATGAACCTCCCTGACATGCTTTCGCGGGACTGTCTAAAAGTTAATAAATATAATTATTTCTCAATGCTGTCTTTAAGACTTTCAAATTACTTAAATATGTATATATATGTGTATGTGTTTTTTGTGTTTTGTCTTGTAATATATATTTTTTTTCTTAACAAAAGCCTTTGGGTTGCTTAGCAGTTGCGAGGCCAAATCTTGGTGTTGCTAAGCTACCCCCTGGCACCGCCCATGATTAAATGCCTTACAATAAGCCTACAATTTGCATGAAATTAATTGTATAATTTAATCACGCCTGCTAAATCACACACATCTGAATGATCATTCGTGATGTTCATGTCTTGAGCTCAAAACGCACTTACAAGCAACAAGTGTTTGAAATAAAATCCGACTTGGATCTGATGTGGATTCCGATCACAGAATGAAGCAGAATTACATTCATTATTGAGTTATTTGTGATGCTTTCTCTTACGCATATTGATCACTTTCATACTAAATATACTTTATACTAAAAGAAATACCAGAGACCGCTTAGACAAATGTCTCATGTACTGATAATGTGCTAACGTGCTAACCTAACATATAAATATAAATCATTAAAGTTTAAGAACCACTTCATGGTCAGAATGGCGACCTTTTCAATCACGCTCGCGCCAGAGAATTATTGCACCTCGACCTGTAATTGACCAAAATGCTCAGTTCGAATTTTCCGACACCCTCTACTCTTCCCTGTGGAACACGGAAGCTTGACCACTGACCCACTTTCTGTAGATCTGAATTTCTGCGGTTTGAATTTTAGAATATTGAATTTGGTGTTCTGAATTTCTTCTTCATCTTGAAAACTGTATTTTTTAATACAAGATATTTACAGTGTAAGAATTCAGAACCAAAAATGTGCTGTTTGAAAATACATATTTATAAAATTGTGCCATAAAAAAAAAAACAATTAAATTTTGGTTAAATATGAAATGTCCAGGATTGGAGTTTAAAAAATTCAAATTCAAACATTTAAAATACAACGTAAAATTACATTTGGCAAAATCACACGTATAATTCTATAGTCTATAATTCAAATGTACACAATTCTAATTCAAATTGTTTTGTCATATTTTTGGCTCCATAAAATAGCCTATGATGCATTTGAAATGGTGAAAGAAGGCTTTTTTACTTTAGAAATGACAACTAGCCCTAATCTCCACAATATTTAAAATTGTGGTGGACTTTTCCCAGATGCACTTTTCTGTGTATTTTGTGCTTTCCGACAAAAAGTTCTCTTTTTGACTTTCTGTCTCTCTCAGGGTGAGTTGTGTGCACTTCTCTGCTGCAGGTTCAGTGTGAGTGTGATGTGAGTGTGTGTGATGTTCAGACTAGTCTGCAGAAGCACTGGTCTTTACTGGAGGAGTTACACACCAGAGTGACTCTGAGTGCTGACACAGCAAACAGATGACACTCGCACTCTCACAGACACTTGATTTGACACGTATTTGATGCTTCAATGCCACACTAACATTAAACATGAAGCCTGTGATGGATGTTTACTGAAATTAATTATATTTATTTATATGTGTGTGCTTCAGAATCTATTCTTTGTGCTCAGTCATTTCAAAAGTAAAGATCAACTGTGTCGGAAGCAGCTGGAGACCAGTATACAGCTTTTACAGGTGACATAAAATAGCTTTTACACAAACACGCACAAGTTTCTCTGTATATGATGACCTCACGTTGACTTCAATTGTTCTTAGAATAAACAAAGTAGTTCTGTCATCATTTACTCACTCTCATGTTGTTCCAAACCTCTATCTCATTAAAGCTTTGGTGTATTGACATGAAACTTCATATGTGGCATTGTGACCAAACCCTGATACCTGTCTATTAACTACGTAAATATACCTAATATCTATTTGGTGACAGTGCCACCTATTGGTAAAAGCCTATAAGCACTTGTATTACTCTAAAGGTCCTTAAAACAAATGCCTTTTTCACATATCATCTTAAAATCATTACTGGAATTCTAAATTCAATCAAAATGTTTGCCATTGGTGTGCTTGGCCAAAGTCTTTATAGCAAGTCAGTCCACTGGCGGCCATTTTTGGAATGCTCCCAGGCATACTATTTCCAGTTATACTAGTACAGCTCCTATCTACTTGAATGGGGAAAGACAAAATCTCCAAAATGGCTGGTCAAGATTATGATCAAAAACATTTTCAGCAATAAAATCTGACAATATTGGTATCATAAATTGTGCTTCATAAACCTCAGATTACGCAAAAAAAAAAAATCCTGGCTAGGCTAGCTAATGTGCGTGCACATTCTCGGATAGATTGACAGGCGATGTCTGTATCTAAAAGCTGATTTGCTCTTTTAACTGTAAGGCGGATTTTCCTTTGTACATCTGTTGACCATTGGGTGTTCCAGTTTCTCCCATTCATTTTAATAGAAGTGGCCCATCTCTGCTAAACAGTCTCAGGCTTGTCCCAGCAACTTATAGTTAGAGTTTAGACTGGAATTAACTGGAATTTCAAATGGATATATTTTATTGTCATTTGTATGTGTCCCTTTCAACTGATTTTCATTTTGCTAATTTTTCAATAAAAAAACATCTGTGAGACTGTTAATGCGTAACTGATATATTTTATGTTTACAGTTAAAATTCTCAGGGCCATCTAGTATTATCGTGATCTAGTGGCTTGTTCATGTTTCTTGAAGGTGGGTTGTAAATGTTTAGAATCTTATAACATACTGTGTATCAAGAATTGATGTCTTCCTGAGTCATGAAAATGTATAGTAGTTTAGTTTCTTTTTTGCCAATTATGTCAGCTTAGCTTATTCATTAAGTTTGCATTTTAGATTTCATCTATAATAATAACTGACATTAATCAGTAAATCTTTGCTTTTGATATGACTTCTTTTCTTTGGAACAGCAGATATCAAATTTTGTAATCCAGCTGAGAGGTTTGAATGCTTCTGATGAGAAAAAGTCAAGTATGTGTTCAGATCAATCACAGACCACTCCCCCATTAATTCCCTCAGCTGTCCCAGTGTACACGGCTGTTCCAGAACCAGTACAATCACATTCTGACCCAGAACCCTCAGAACTCGCACAGAAATCCCACTCCAAACTATCCCCCTTCCACCTCCTGAGGAAAACACTGTGATTTTGACAAACAAAATTAAAAATTTTATAGGTGCAGAATCTCATGGTTCAGTGTGGAGACATTTTTGGAGAGGGAATCTGGATCTAAGAAATGACCATATGTATGTCTTTGAGATGAGGTGAAGTTTAGAGACATACACTTGATTAGTGTTTACCAGACCATTAATCACAGCCCTGTCAGTATGGCTAATTTTTAAGTATCCCCTGGAACCTGCCCCTAGTTCCTCTTGAGGACACTTAATCCTTGTAGGGAATCACTGAGCTAGAGTATGCATGGAATAACAGAAAGAGTGATACATATACAGTAATATATATATATATATATATATATATATATATATATATATACACAGTATCTCACAAGTGAGTACACCCCTCACATGTTTGTAAATATTTGATATCTTTTCATGTGACAACACTGAAGAAATGACACTTTGCTACAATGTAAAGTAGTGAGTGTACAGCTTTATAACAGTGTAAATTTACTGTCCCCTCAAAATCACTCACACACAGCCATTAATGTCTAATCCGCTGGCAACAAAAGTGAGTACACCCCTATGTGAAAATGTCCAAATTGGGCCCAAAGTGTCAATATTTTGTGTGGCCACCATTATTTTCCAGCACTGCTTTAACCCTCTTGGGCATGGAGTTCACCAGAGCTTCACAGGTTGCCACTGGAGTCCTCTTCCACTCCTCCATGACGACATCATGGAGCTGGTGGATGTTAAAGACCTTGTGCTCCTCCACTTTCCATTTGAGGATGCCCCACAGATGCTCAATAGGGTTTAGGTCTGGAGACATGCTTGGCCGGTCCATCACCTTCACCCTCAGCTTCTTTAGCAAGGCAGTGGTCCTCTTGGGTTGTGTTTGGGGTCGTTATCATGCTGGAATACTGCCCTGTGGCCCAGTCTTCGAAGGGAGGGGATCATGCTCTGCTTCAGTATGTCACAGTACATGTTGGCATTCATGGTTCCCTCAATGAACTGTAGCTCCCCAGTGCCGGCAGCACTCATGCAGCCCCAGACCATGACACTCCCACCAACATGCTTGACTGTAGGCAAGACACACTTGTCTTTGTACTCCTCACCTGGTTGGCGCCACACACGCTTGACACCATCTGAACCAAATAAGTTTATCTTGGTCTCATCAGACCACAGGACATGGTTCCAGTAATCCATGTCCTTAGTCTGCTTGTCTTCAGCAAACTGTTTGCGGGCTTTCTTGTGCATCATCTTTAGAAGAGGCTTCCTTCTGGGACGACAGCCATGCAGACCAATTTGATGCAGTGTGCGGCGTATGGTCTGAGCAGTGACAGGCTGACCCCCCCCACCCCTTCAACCTCTGCAGCAATGCTGGCAGCACTCATACATCTATTTCCCAAAGACAACCTCTGGATATGACGCTGAGCACGTGCACTCAACATCTTTGGTCGACCATGGCGAGGCCTGTTCTGAGTGGAACCTGTCCTGTTAAACCGCTGTATGGTCTTGGCCACCATGCTGCAGCTCGGTGTCAGAGTCTTGGCAATGTTCTTATAGCCTAGGCCATCTTTATGTAGAGCAACAATTCTTTTTTTGCCATGAGGTGCCATGTTGAACTTCTAGTGACCAGTATGAGGGTGTGTGAGAACGATGACACCAAATTTAACACACCTGCTCCCCATTCACACCTGAGACCCTGTAACACTAACGAGTCACATTACACCGGGGAGGGAAAATGGCTAATTGGGCCCAATTTGGACATTTTCACTTAGGGGTGTACTCACTTTTGTTGCCAGCAGTTTAGACATTAATGGCTGTGTGTTGAGTTATTTTCAGGGGACAGTAAATTTACACTGTTATAAAGCTGTACACTCACTACTTTACATTGTAGCAAAGTGTCATTTCTTCAGTGTTGTCACATGAAAAGATATAATCAAATGTTTACAAAAATGTGAGGGGTGTCCTCACTTTTGTGAGATACTGTATGTATATACACACACACACACACACACACACATACACTGGTGGCCAAAAGTTTGGAAAAATTTACAGTTTTTTTTCAAAACTTCTTAAACTACTTAAAAGAGTTTTCATTGAAAAAAAAATCCTCCACGTGCAGCAATGACAGCTTTGCAGATCTTTGGCATTCTAGCTGTCAGTTTGTCCAGATACTCAGTTGACATTTCACCTCCACACTTCCTGTAGCACCTGCTATAGATGTGGCTGTCTTGTCGGGCACTTCTCACACACCTTACAGTCTAACTGATCCCACAAAACTCAATGGGGTTAAGATCCATAACATTCTTTTCCAATTATCTGTTGTCCAATGTCTGTGTTTCTTTGCCCAATCTAATCTTTACATTTTGATTTTCTGTTTCAAATGTGTTTTTTTCTTTCTTTGCAATTCTTCCCATAAGTCCTGCACCCCCGAGTCTTCTATTTACTGTTATACATGAAACTGGTGTTGAGCGGGTAGAATTCAATGAAGCTGTCAGCTGAGGACATTTGTGGTGTCTATTTCTCAAACTAGAGACTCTGATGTATTTATCCTCTTGTTTAGTTGTACATCTGGCCTTCCACATCTCTTTCTGTCCTTGTTAGAGCCAGTTGTCCTTCGTCTATGAAGACTGTAGTGTATAACTTTGTAAGAAATCTATTCATTCTATTCATTCTATGAAATCTAGAAATTAAGTCTTTTGGCAATTTCAAGCATTGTATAGCCTTCATTCCTCAAAATAATTATTTACTGATGAGTTTCGAGAGAAAGCCATTTCTTTTTTGCCATTTTTGTCCTAATATTGATCTTAAGACATGCCAGTCTATTGCATACTGTGGCAACTCAAAAACAAAGACAATGTTAAGCTTAATTTAACAAACCAACTGTTATAATGGCAAGTCTAAATTTTCTAGTACCAAATTAGCAATTTATCATGATTACTCAAGGATATTGTGGCTGATGGAAATGGGGCATGTCTAGATTTGATCAAAAATGACTTTTTTTCAAATAGTGATGGTGCAGTTTTTACATCAGTAATATCCTGACTATACATTGTGATCAGTTGAATGCCACTTTGTTGAATAAAAGCACCAATTTCCTTCCGAAACAGTAAAATCTGTACATTGTTCCAAACTTTTGTCCACCTGTGTGTGTGTGTGTGTGTGTGTGTGTGTGTGTGTGTGTGTGTATTTAAGCAATATCACATGAGCAAGAGTGCGATATGGCCTTACATCAGCACTGCTGTGATTAGTGCCATAGGTTATCTCAGCAGTGCTGATTTAGGGCCATATAGCACGATTGATAGGTGTTGTATGTATGTGTATGTATATATATATATATATATATATATATATATATATATATATATATATATATATATATTATAAAAAAGTATTTGGGCATTGAAGCCAAACTTAAAATGTTATTGTATTAGAAAATAAAAAATATCAAACCAACTGTAAACAAATGATGCTATACCATTCCTCACAACTAATTTTGCTTTTCAGAGCCAGTTTTTCCATGTTGTTATAAGTGACAGTATGAAGTCGTTCCCCGTCAATTTCACACAGCTGTCCTAGCAGAGTAACACAGTTCAGCACATTAACTAGGTATACTGTATGTTCCACTAACATTTAATATTCAGAAAGTATACAAATACTATTCCTCTTCTTTTTGAGAAACATATCTATTAACATATCATTTAAAACCTAACAAATTTCTTTTTGTGAATTCTTTGTCATATAAATGCCACTTGAATCTACATTTTATCTAATGCTGTGACATTCATACATTTCACAGTGTTTATATATATTTTGACTTGTGTAAGTCTACTTGTAAAATGTGTAAATAAAGCCATATTTTTCGTATGCATATTTGAAAACAAAGTAGATTTTCAGTATGAAAATAAAGCCACAGATAATGGAAGTATGTCTATTTTGGTCTAGGCTGGTGGTACCATCTGTGGCCATAAGAGGGCACAATCCAATCAAAAATCAATATGGCTGTGTCCCATTTTACATACAGTACTTTTTCTAAATTGCACTAATAGTATATACTTCACTGGTGATGACAAAGTCCATACTTTTAAATAAGTAGTAATACTTTAAATGTAAGCATTACATTCCTTGCATTAAAAGAAATGTAACAGTGGTTTCACACACTGTTCTCCATGTATATTACAGCCATATACATTTTATGCTGTTATTTCTTATGGCAGTGAGGGCTAAACTCTTTCCACCAAATCAACTTTATAGTGGGAAAAAATCTGCTTGGTTACTGGAGTGCATATTCTGCATTTCCATATTTCAAACTTCTTGTAAGAGCAAGAAGTTCTCCTACCCTTTGTGGATTTATAAGGAATTTTCATTTGATTTAGGTCTATATTATGTACACTTACAGGACCTGAGAGTCTGTATATTGTTTAAAATGACACACTACAGGTTTGAAATGAGATTTAGCTGCAAGGTGTCCTCATTTGGTCATTAATCTGTTAATCTGTTTTACCATCTGCAATAGTGACCGCTGCTTTAAAACATTTCTCGTATTGAAGTCTACTCCCATATGTTAAGTGAATGATAGTAAAAAAAAAAAAAATCACAGAGATCAAACTGCGATCTCTCGCCTGCAAATTGTCCAATATGCTGTAGCGAGACTTATTACCGGAACTAAAAAGAGGGATCACATTTCTCCAATTTTAGCAACTTTACATTGGCTTCCTGTAAAGTTTAGATTTGATTTTAAAATGGCTGTTTTTGTGTTCAAGGCTTTATCTGGTGTCGCACCAAAATACATTAGTGACCTTCTGACTCCTTACTCTTCCCAAAGGGCACTTGGGTCTGGTAATCAACTTCTCTTAACAGTCCCACATTATCACTGTAAAACTAAGGGTGGTCGGCCTTCTCTGCTGTAGCACCTAAACTTTGGAACAGTCTGCCCCTAAATGTGAGGTTTGCTCCTTCACTAGCCAGTTTTAAATTGGCTCTTAAATCTTATTTGTTCTCTCTGACTTTTGATTAAGATTAGTTTAAGGGTTTTATGTCGAAGTTTTCTGATTGTATTTTATTTACTGTGGATATATTGTACGCTGCATGTTTTCCTTTAATGCTTTCTTTTTATATGCTCAATGTTTTATTGTACAGCACCAGTAATTTAATCCATGCCTTCTATAGCAATTCAATTGGTTTAGTAAATAAAACTCCTTTTTAACAGAATGGAAGCCTTTATGTTGGTCACACATTATACATACATTTTTACATTATATAGATTGGAATTCTTTTTTTTCAAATATCCCAGGTATGCAGGGGTCAGAGTGCAGGGTCAGCCATGATATGGCGCCCCTGGAGCAGATAGGGTCAAGGGCCCAACAGTGGCAACTTGGCGGTGCTAGGGCTTGAACCCCCGACCTTCTGGTCATTAACCCAGAGCCTCAAACGCTGAGCTACCACTGCCCCTGAACTGTACATCTAGGCACAATCATGATTTCATCTCGATTACACATCCTAGAGCTTGATGCATAAGCAGAGAGACAGATGGCACTAGGAAGTGCTTGAAATCATGATCGCCAATGAGACTGCTGATATCAAGATTTATAGTTAAAAAATTTTTTACATTTTGGTCCGTTCTCACCCTAAACCATTTGGACTACTTCAGAAGACATGGAATAAACCACTAGAGTCTTATGGTTTACTTTTACGCTGCCTTTATGTGCTTTTTCAGCATAAAGATTTGGAAGTTCAAAGTTTAGGACCCCATTGGACCTACAGAACTGAGATATTCTTATAAAAATATTAGTTTGTGTTCAGCAGAAGAAAGAAAGTCATACACATCTAGGAAAGCATTAAGGTTGAGTAAATGATGAGAGAATTTCATTTTTGGGTGAACTATTGATCACCGTTACCTGTGGTTAAAATCACTGTAATGTTTGCCCTCTCCTGGTTTAAAGTTTTAATACGACCCCTTGTGCTTTTGAAGTTATATATTCTACACGTATAAGGCCCTTTCCATTAGATTGGTCAAATATTTCTGTTTTTCTCTTCTAAAATATGATTTAGGCATGATTTCTCCAGCAAAGCCCCTATTCTGAATTGTATGCTTTTTATTGCTGACCAGAGAGAGGAAAGGCATAAAGGGTAATTGCTGGAAACCTTTATTACTAAAAATGCACTCATTTGATCCAAATTCAATTACCGACACAGACAGGTTACGAGCAGTCGTCCGGTTCAGAGGATATATGCTGTACAGATTACTGTCAGTTAACTCTGAACAGAGAATGTTTGTTCAGGAGTGAACAACAACAATTTGCCATCTTGCCAATTTCTACCATCTTGCCCACTGAGATGTATTTCGCCTGTCGAGTTTCCCCACGTGAAGGTAAATGTGACTGCACCTTAAAATCAAAAATGACAATTCTGTCATCATTTACTCGGCCTCATGACATTACAAACCCACAGGATTTTCCTTCTTTCTTAAACAAAAAAGGAAATAATTTAATAATAATTTAATCCAGTCCTGTTGGCTGAATTCATTCGCATCAGTAACATTCCTATGACGCCTTAAATGCTGTCTAGATAGACAGCTCACTAGTTTTTTCAAACAGAGCTAATGCGTCTTAAAAATGCAGAACAGAAGGCCAAAGAAACAACTTAACGCTGTAACCTCAAAACCGCAGCTAAAGACAAATATGTCCAAATTATGTGTGAACTCGTTATGTGTGTGTGTGACTGTAACACATAGGCTTGCTGCCTAATTCATCTTGTTTTGTGGCCTCTGCACCTGTTGGTCCCTCTCTGGCTTCAGCTCTAATTGAAAAGGGTGGGCCGTACCCGGGGGACCGCTTGGAGGAAAGGAATGTGCGCTTAAGCACTCCGGGATCTGAGTTGTCACAACACTTTACATGCGCACACACACACACACACACTGAAGAAAGAAAGGGGATAGAGGGGTGTTTAAGATGTGTGAAGATCACTTGTGCACAGCTCCCCCTGAACAAAAGCATTTCATCCCTCCTCACCACATGACCTTTCACTCATTCATTATTACACCAGAGAAACAATACAAAATAAAAAATGTCCAGCATTTCCCCCCTCTCAATTACTCTTCATTTATTTTACTCACATGCCAGATGTGAATACAGTCTAATTTGACGCAGCGGGACTGTTAGAAAACTCTGTGAAAGGCAATGAGGCAGATCTCTTCCATGTAGAGGACAATTCCCCTGATAAAGTCTGGCCTGCCATAGCTGTGGGGTGAGATCAGACCTTAGGCTAAAAAAGAAATGACTGTGATGTATATATGCCGATGTTTGTAGTTTGTTGGTTACTTTGCTTTATAGAGGTTATCTACTCTTAATTTGTATGTTTTCTGAAGAAAATGTGAGTGGCACTTGCCTGTGCTAAATTCGCCACCATGCGCCCCCTCGTGGCAGTCGTGACACATTTTTGTATCATTTCAAGGGAGAAGACACTCTCAAATCACCATGTCAGAGCGATTTATTTCTCTTTAGACATAAGGTGCATCTCAAACAGAGCACTTCTGCATGGACTGGTCATTTTGAAGTGTTAGTAATGCGAGTAGCATGTTAACACTGAAAATGCAACAAAAAGAAGTGTGGAATGTTGGACACTTCATGCACTCAGAATTCACGGTTTGCCGTACGTAACGGAAGGGGCGGAGTTACATGGCTGGTCTGACAAATCAAATGCAAATAATGGAGAATTTGGCAACTAGCTAAACATTAGTGAAGACAGCACTTTACAAATGTAAGTTGAATGCTTTACCATCACCGCACGCTGTCTGAATATGCACATTGTTTTAGATACATGTGAACAGGGCCGGAGTGGGACTCATTTTCAGCCCTGGAGTTTCATGCCTTAGACCGGCCCACTTTAGTTCACGACTGACTATTAAAATAATGTAATTAAATGTCGTATAAGTCTGCAATAGTGCACTGTTCTCTACAGCCTTGTAATTCATTGTATTTTTCTAGGCATTTTGTATAGCCTGTTTACTAGGCCTATCTTTTGATAAAAAACATAATGGGTCACTAGTAACACTTGGGCATAGAAAGTTGTTATAGTCCTAGTGTGACTAATGTGATCATGTTTGCTTATTCACACAGCTTACCTGTGTCTTCCACAGTGAGAGCATCAATCTCTTGCATAGGCCTACGGGTCCTGGCTCTTTTTTTACAAAGCTTTCTGATCAAGTCAAGTCAGTTTCATTAACGTAGTGCTGAATCATCTGGTATCATTAATTATCTCAGGGCATTTTTCATTGAGCAGGTGTACACCATACTAGGGCTGCAACTAATGATTTTTTTGATAATCGATTAATCTAACTATTATTCGACTATTCTGCGATTATTGCAACGATTAATCATTAGCTCTTAACTGATTATTCAGCTTGTGACTTGAGTTAAAAGGTTGTATTAAACGTGATTACTAACAAGAAAGAGGACAAAATCACCTTTAAAAATATCTCTAAATGACATTCACTGAATTAAAGGGGGAAAAATACTTTTTATTAAGATTAATTCAGTAAAGAAATTTACTGCAAAAAACAAAAAAACATTATTATCAAGTGTTTTTGTCTTGTTTTCCATTAAAAATAGTCTAAATCCTTAAAAAACCATACATTTACTTGAGAAGCAACATATAAGATATTTAGTCTTGCTTTAAGAGAATGTATCTTAAATATATACAGTAAGTGTATTTTGTATATAAGCGTATTTTTTTCACTTGGTTATACTTCTGTTAGTGCAGTTAAGACAAAATATACTTATATTCAAGATCTATTCTCTAAAAGCAAGTCTAAATATCTTATATGCTGCTGACCGCACAGAGAAATGTCAGTTTGGGAGTTTGTAGTTATTTACATGATCTGCTTCCTTATTATTTTAACTTTATTAAAACAATAACGCATTAAATATAACTGCATTTAAGATGTAACACCGGAATGTTTCCTTTAAAGAGCTCCAGCTTTGCTTATTCCACGAGAGAGCTTCTGAATTTACTTATTTGTTTGTTTTGTATAATTCCCTCATACTTTGCGATCTACATCACCTGAAGCTGTTTGGAAAGTTCAGAGTGCATCTGGACTGTGAGTTGTTTAATTCTTCCTCTCCTCAGTCATGCACGAGCTGCAGTGCTGCTCTCGCGCATCATCATTAGAGATTATTGTGATCTCATTTTACGTTTAATGAGATCAAACGAGAAATTCGACAATGAAAATTATTGTCATAAATTTTTTATTGTCGACGTTGTCGATAACGACTAATCGTTTCAGCTCTACATCATACTCTTCATTAACATTCATTCTTATATTCACTCAATGAGGCTGCTGCTGCTGAAGAACTACAAGAAAAAGTTTGATACATACATGAACGGTGGTTTGCAGAAAACATTGTTTTGCACGGCCACTAGCATCTTGCACTGCTCCTAACTAGCTTAACGTTAGCTTACTGGCCCTCTCATCATCTTCATTTGGTGTGCTGGTGAACAAGCTGCTCAGTTTTGTACATTTGGCCGCATCAGTTTGAAGAGCTTTCTTCTTTTAAATCTTTTCAGCGCCGCCTTTGCGCTTTCTATTGTCCATTTTAGCCTATATCCTCCATCAACCACAACCACCACTGACTGAATTTTACAAGTGATGTTTTTTTTAAGCAAGGTGCCGCTGTCGGGGGAGTCAAAAGATAATTACATCATTAACCTGCAGGCTGCACTCTGCAAGGGCGCAGCGAAAAAATAAAAATAAAAAGAGTGGGTCTGAGGTAAAATAAAAAAGAGTGGGCTGCTGTGAGTGCAGGCAGCCTAGGGACAGTATCTATATTTCAACCCAGTGCCATGACAACACCGGCCCTCGAGGCCAAAAAAACAGACCGGCCCACCGGGAATTCTCCCGGTGCTCCAGATTGGCCAATCCGGGCCTGCATGTCAATACTTGTAACCTGAGGTTGGCTAACGTGCGAAAGCTAGCGGCATCTCATCGCATCCATTTCAAACTTCACTTCTGTCAGCGGTTAAACGGCAAATGATTCCTTGTAGTAAAAAAAGATGAAATGTTCCATTTAGGACAATACTACATTTTAAACATTCACACACAACATGGCTGAGTGCCTAGTGTAGATTTTAAGCGTACAGTGTGTCCTTTTGGACAAAGCTTGTGTAGAAAGATTAAGATAAAGAAAGCTTTGTAGAGAGATAGTTAGGTTAGTTTTGTTGAGCAGATGGATGGCCTGATATTCACTTAGAACTTTTTGTTATTGTTGTTATTATAATTATTAAAATTACTGTAATTTTTATAATTATTGTTATAATAATTGATTAAATTCAGCAAATAGGGAGTACAAATTCATAGACATAGCTAATTTAAAAATAAAGATTTTTGCAGACACATTTAATCACGTTTAATAACAAATGCCTTGTGTGATATATTTGTGAAGTAAATTGTTATTTCTAACTTCTACATTGTACATACAATCTGTTTAGAATAAAGTTCAGGACAAGAAAATTTGATAATTCTCACTTTGCGTTCATAATTTTGAATAGAATACATAACGTCCGGTTAGGTGGTCGCATATGGTCTATTCGCACAATTTTAAATATTTAAATGCATCCGAAGCTCAAATTGGATCAGAAAAAAAAACGCTTTTTGGGTTAGGAGTCTGTCTTCATATCCCTAATCCAAAGTATGACCCATAGTGATACATGCCTTAGCAATGGCTGTTTCCAAGTTTACTCCGTAACTGAAAGCTAGTTTCTCAGGTTTAGCCAGTAGCATTTTCTTCCATATTTCTGGACGTGAAGGTGGTAATAGAAATGAGAGCTCAGTCTTTGAGGGCACTTTGAGATATGGACCAATCTGATGGTCCATCTGCTGCTTAGATAAACGAGAAGCTCTGTGGAAAAGTAAAATCATGAATTTTTATGATGGAGTGCTCTGTGAGATCTTCTCAAGGACGAGATCTCCATGAATAGATTTCCAAATGTTCAATGTGCTGTCCATGTCCGCACAGCTGTGTGTAACTAGTCTTGTGATTACATTTTGAAAAGGATAATGTTGGTGTTTGTAACAGAATCATGTTGGAATCTAGTTTAATAGAGATCATAAAAGAGAGGAACCTCATGCCAAATGATAATGAGTCATTACTGGGAAACTTTAAAGAGCAGATGTGTGATTTTGATGTATGTGTTGGACTGGCTGGAAATCTTAACACTTGTTTCAAGGGACTCGAGGAGGCACATATGTGTGGGGTGACAGCCGCTGCAGATGTATGTAATTATCCACACAGTACAAAGGTCTGAACACTGTACATTTAAAATACATGACAAAGCGGGGGTGTAGAAAAAAACCCAAACCAACTTATGGGATCTTTACATTAACATCAGGGGTAACATCAGGGGTATTAGAGGTTTTAAAAATGTACTGTCTGTATGCATCGAACATTGTAGATGTTCACTCCTGGACACCAACAAACAACAATGAACTTGTATACAAAAGCTGTGTGCATGTGTGTGTGTGTTTTCTTTGGGGGCATTTTGGAAGTAAATGTGGTTCCAATCATTACAAAATACTCATACTGCTTCCTGTTTTTTAAATAACATCTTATTGAACTTAAATGCCGCAGGCGAAAACCATTTTCATCATGACCTTTGAACTTCTGCTTTACATCAGTGGTTTAGTTCCTGTCACATCATGCTGTCAGACCTACAGATTATGCTGCTGAACTTGGATTAGGAAATCTTAAAAAGAAAGTTCACCCCAAAAATTACAATTCTGTCATCATTTACTCCCCCTCATGCCATTCCAAACACATATGACTTTCTTCTGAGGAACACAAAAGGATAGAATGTCCTGAAGAATGTTCTGGTCCGTCTTTTCAACTCAATGGCAGTTGAGCTTCTGCTATAAATTATTTGTATTTTGAACTGTCAGGTCCAATTTGGCATGAAATTGCTGGCTTATGATGTACATCCTTGCGTCATTAAGTCATGTTCGGGAATATAGAAAAGAAGAAACTCCCTGGGCGGCTGCCCACATCACCCACTGTTGCCATGCATGTATGAATCGAACATTACTCGTGTGTTCACCGACCGTGATGTATCAACGTTGTCGGGGGAAGTTCTCTATGGAAAAGCGCATTGAGTGTAGTGTCAGCAAAGTGTAAATGGATTCATTCATTTTATGTGAATACAAGTGTTGTTTATCTTCATCGAAGCAAGTCATATTTCAGTTTTAAATGTTTAATCGTATAACATTATATCAACTTGAAAATAGTATGTAATGACTCCGTATCTGAATATGTTCCAGTCATGATCACACACAGGTGATGTCCAGGAAAGCTCAAATCATGAGATTCATCCACCTGAAGAGCAGTGCCGAAACACGACTTACGTTTAGTGTTCTTCTGCAAATCGCTTGCAATTTTAAGTTTCAACCACAGATGTCGCCAAAGAGCACAAAGATACGTAGTGCAACTTTAAAAAAACGTTTAATTTTATGAAGTTTCATAGCAGGAAATAGATTCAAATAATAAATTATGATTAATATCGCAAGTCCAATTTTAAAATGTTTCAGAATCTGTCAGTTTATTAATAAAATGTGTAATTTTCTTATTTGCTGAGGACCCCTAGTGGGCCCCAGCCCCATGCTTGAGAACCGCTGATTATACCTACAGTGGTGACAAGGTGAACAGGTGTTTCACATAGCTGGTACTATTTTATTGATTTTGACCAACATGGCTGGAACAACATTTCAAACCAATCAGCATCCAGGACCGGAATATCCACATTATAATAATCAATTATTAATGAGTCATGTAAATACTTATTATATTTTAATGACCCTTGTATTTAGGCCTGTTGTATCTTCTAATCCCAAAAGAGGGTTCATCATCTTTCTCTGCTGTTTTTTTTCACAGTTTTTTCCTACCGTTCAATCACTCACACATTTTTCAATTTCCATCTCTCTTTTTGTTTATCTCTCTCTCTCTCTCTCTCTCTCTCTCTCTCTCTCTCTCCCCTCCATTCAATGTGGCAGGCCACTCACTAAGATGCTAAACAAACAGCCTGACCTCTATACAAAGGCCTCGACGACCAAACACATTTGACAGAAAACCTCTTCACACTCTCTCTTAAGAAGAGAGAGAGAGAGAGAGAGAGAGAGTAGATGGGAGGAGTTTTGTGATGTCTATTCAGTGATTGTCACAAGTACACAAAAGCAACTACATGACACTCGGGCTAAATCAGGAGTTAATGGACTCTTTTCTCAGGCCTGTAGAACATGATGGGGTGTATACGTGGGTGGTTGTGTTAGGGCAAATCTCACACAATGAGTCAATAACATGTTCTGGATATATTTCACCCCAAAAACAAAAGAAATATCCGATTTCTGTATTGGAAATGGCAATATATGCAAAACACATATATGAGAAAGTTTTTATTTGATGTTTTTATAAAAATAAAAAAAGTCACATTTGTACATATACATATAAGTTTTCTAGTAAACAAAAATCTAAACGTCATTAAAACAAGAAAAATTTACAACTGCGTTAACTTGTAGTTTTCAAAGTATGGATCTTAAATATAAATGTATTTAAACACAGATTGGGCAGATTTTCTCAATTGTTTTTCTTATCAAGCAACTTTATATATTTAAATAAAAAAAATATATATATTTTTACTGGAAAACAAGCCAAAGATACTCTTTAACAATATGATTTTTTCAGTGTACTGACCATAAAGAAACATGCTTGGATAAGTCACAATATATTCAAAACAATTCTGCGAGAGATATTTAGTGTAACAGATACGGAGAGGGGTCACAGTCTTTTCTGAACTGTTGTGTATTTCAGTCACTGTAGCAGAAGGGCTATTTGAGACCTCTGACAATCCATCAGATCTCCTTACTGGCCTATTGGTGCAATATTAGCATGAGAAGACGTTAAACACAGCAAGGTGGACCACCAGGGGTCCAACTGCAATTTCTGCAGCTTTTGTTTTCTCTTCTCGGGACCAGTCCTCCCTCCACTCTTTCACGGGGACGGATGGCATCGGTGTCAAGTCTGCTCTTTTAGATCGCCGCTGCCCCCTGCTTGCCGTGGAGTGCAGAAAGAGCAGCAGACAGAGAGGGAGACACTAGGTACCGAACTCATTAGCAGATAAAAGCAACCTTTCCCCATGACCCTTGACCTTAGGGGTTGCCATGGAGTCTGCCAGTCTTGGCTGGACCGGAGCATGCTGGGATGACTCTCAGCAGAAAGTTGAGCGAAAATGGGCTGCTTTGAAAATGACTGTTACCGCAAAACACGTGCATGCGCACACACAAAATTGGTATTCACAGGACTCTCTCCCCATGGCAGTAATGAGCAGAGCAGGGTAATGGATCATGTTTCTGTTTAGCAAACAGTTTTTTAGCTAAATGTGTTTTGTTGTTTGGATATGGTTTGAAGAAATCATCTGGTGACTGAGCTTATCACCTATCAGAATTTGATGACTGATGTAGAATAATAATTATCAGCAAAAAATCCCAGTTGTGGCATCTGCCACCCTATTCTCCCCTGCCGAAGTTCAAGGGAGGACGTGTTTGTAAACGCATTCAGCGGGAGATGCTAATATAAACAAAGAGATGGTATGCAATGGCGAAAACCATTCATACAGTGCATGATCATAAAGTAACGTTCCATCTTCACGCACGCACACACACACACACACACACACACACACACACACACACACACACACACACACACACACACACACACACACTTTTGAAATGGGTAAAGGATGGGCAAGGAGGAGGCAGGAACCGGCTGAGCAGTCAACAAAACTTTTAATGGTATACACTGGTGGCCAAAAGTTTGGAATAATGTACAGATTTTACTGTTTCGGAAGGAAATTGCTACTTTAATTCACCAAAGTGGCATTCAACTGATCACAAAGTATGATCAGGACATTAATGATGTCAAAACTGCACTATCACTATTTGAAAAAAGTCATTTTTGATCAAATCTAGACAGGCCCCATTTCCAGCAGCCATCCCCCCAACACAATATTCTTGTGTAATCATACTAAATTGCTAATTTGGTACTAGAAAATCACTTGCCATTTGTAAAGCGGGTTAAGGGAAAGGAGGAGGTGAGATCCAGCTTGGCAATATAAATAATAGTTTAATGATAAACTGAACTGAAAACACATAAACATAAACACAGAGCAGCTGCATGTCATTCTCTCTCTCGAACCATCATCACCGACTGCCTTTATCCCTCACACGCCCCCATCAGGCTGATTGGGGACTGGGCGTGCGTTGTTCCAGCCCGGCCCGCCCTCCTCTGCTCTACACCATTATATCAAACACAGCTGAAAGCTATTTGGTTCCTTAAATGTAGCTGAACATTGTCTTTGTTTTTAAGTTGCCACAGTATGCAATAGATGTCAATAAAGGTCAATTTTAGGACAAAAATTACAAAAATGAAACATCTGTCTCTAGAAACTCATCAGTCAATCATTATTTTGAGGAATGAAGACTACACAATGCTTGAAATTGCTTGAAGTTTTATACAAAGGCGTACACTACAGTCTTCAAAGACGAAGGACAACTGTCTCTAACAAGGACAGAAAGAGATGTGGAAGGTCAGATGTACAACTAAACAAGAGGATAAATACATCAGAGTCTCTAGTTTGAGAAATAGATGCCTCACATGTCCTCAGCTGACAGCTTCATTGAATTCTACCCCCCTCAACACCAGTTTCATGTACAAGAGTGAAGAGAAGACTCAGGGTTGCAGGACTTATGGGAAGAATTGTAAAGAATAAGCCACTTTTGAAACAGAAATTCAAAAAAGGTTTGAGTGGGCAAAGAAACACAGACATTGGACAACAGATAATTGGAAAAGAGTGTTATGGATCTTAACCCCATTGAGCTTTTGTGGGATCAGTTAGACTGTAAGGTGTGTGAGAAGTGCCCGACAAGACAGACACATCTATGGTGTTACAGGAAGTGTGGAGGTGAAATGTCACCTGAGTATCTGGACAAACTGACAGCTAGAATGCCAAAGATCTGCAAAGCTGTCATTGCTGCACGTGGAGGATTTTTTGATGAGAACTCTGAAGTAGTATAAGAAGTTTTTTAAGAACATTTTTTTTCAAATCGTTATAGTCATTTTTCATGTAATTAATGTCCTGACTATACATTGTGATCAGTTGAATGCCACTTTGGTGAACAAAAGTATGAATCCATAAGAGCAAAATCTGTACATTATTCCAAACTTTTGGCCACAAGTGTAAATTAACTTAAACAAACATAAACACACACACACACACACACACACACACACACACAGCGGCCACATGCCTCTCTCTCTCTCGAACTGGCGCCTCAGGTTCGTCTTTATCCCCCTCCCGGCTGATTAAGATAATTCAGCGCAGGGCACGTGTCCTCACGGCCCGGCCACGCACTCCTCCTCGTCACACTCCTCTACCGTCCAATTCAGGCTGTGGAAACCACCAGTATGATGTACTCCCCTCCATTCCTTTAGGGGAGGTGTTGTCCTCCCGGCAGGTCTTACTCAGCAAAGGTATGTGACAAGGGACAGACGTGGGTGCTATGTGTCTGTTTATGTTTGTTTAAGTTAATTTATGTCATTAAAAATTTTGTTGACTGCTCAGGCGGTTCCTGCCTCCTCCTTGCCTATCCTTTACTCGTTACATTCATGAGGGCCTGGTGGATGTTGGCGAGGGAATGGAAGACTATCTCTAGAGGTGATGATGACTCCATAGCAGCATATCCTTTCTCCTACCCAGGTTTCGGCACGAGTGTAACAAAGTTAGTTGTCGGGCAGATAAAGGAGGCAGTGGGAGATGGTTTTCATGGTCCATGTGAGTTAGCTTTTAATTCTTAATACACAGCAATCGCTTTACAGCTTACATAAATCGAAGAGTGGCTTTTCGGCATACACAAATAAAGTTCCTCTTTTCAGCAATCAAACAAACACTCAGTAATAAACATGCAGTCTCTCGTGTGTCCCTCTCCTCTCTCCCCAGACAGATGGGCGCGGCTCCTCCCCAGGTGGATGGCAGGGCTGAGGACTCCACGACAGCACATCCCTCCTCTTTCCTGTGTTTCGGCACCAATGTAATGGGTAAAGATGTGGAAGGAGGAGGTGGGAACCGCCTGAGCAGTCAACAAAACTTTAAATGACATTTAATTAAACAAACATAAACACACACAGCGGTTGCGTGTCTCTCTCTCGAACTGACATCCCTGGCTCCCCACTGATTGGGCTGATTCAGCACCGGGCGTCCATCGTTACGGCCAGGCCTCGCCCTCCTCCTCACAACTTTGTTTACACATCCCTTGGTACTTTAAGTATATACTGCTTAGTCCTAGCATGTGTTAAATTACCTTGTGTGTGTGTATTCGTGTACAATGTGAGTGTGTGTGTGTGTGTGTTAGTGTGTTAGGTATATCTCGGACACGGTGCCTGACTTTTATATGCTGTGGCTAACCTCACTCTCCACAGCTGACTGAATATTAAATAAACAGATTCAAGTGGCTGAATTCAGTCAGCTAAGTACTCAAGCAGGCAGAAGTCAGCGTGCGCACACACACACCAGGGCCCCTTCGGCAGCCTGTCTTATTTTTGGCAGCTGCACTTGAGGGAGCCAAAGAGGCCTGGGGGAGGTTTGGCAAAGGGGGTTGGTATGTTGAACGTTCAGACAAAGAGAGAAAGCGAGAGAGAGACTTGTGAAAAAAAAGAAAGAGGGAGAAGTGAAAGTAAGAGAGGGGAATGACAGCTGAGAGGGAGGAAGGAATTGAAGTCCCTGTGTTTATTGCTCTGGAATGAAAATCAGGAACAGCAGCGTACAGAAAAAGATGGGATTATTGAATATAGACACGTTGATTTTTCTTGTGGTTGGTTGTGAGTGGCCGGGGGCCGGCTGCTGTCAGTCAGTCCGTCAGAGCGACTGTGTGTTTCTGAAAGTGAGTGAAAGTGTCATGCTGTCTTTGTGTGAGTCTACATTAATACCCTGTAGTGCTGTCCCAGGACCCCGCCTCTCATCACAGTGCTATACAGATGCAAATAGGTGGGGTCAAATGTCAAAGCCCTCCATCCAGTGAGGGGAGAGTATAATACTGAAAAGTCACTTTTGAGTCACTTTCGGCCTTGTCTAGCTGGAGCCAGACTTTTGGCCAGTGGCATAAAGTCTGGTGCCCATTGTAGCTTATTAAGGCCAAGACCTGCCCACTTACACTTCAATGAGACATTTGACTGATATGTAAAGTGGCCAACCACTGTTTTATTTTTACATTATGTACATTTTGAAATTGATGCTGCCACAATACGTGGAACATTCAGCTTTTTAAACAATTGCACAAACATCTCTTGCCAGCTCTGCCAAAGATTGTACAAAAAATAGTGAAAAATGTGTGTAAATTTCAATGTAATTTTTTTATATATATTATAGATAATTAAATTGTGTTTCTTTTATTAAAAAATGTAATTTAAATGTATTCATAAAATAAAATGTAATCGTTTTTTTATTATTGTAATGATGCATCTTTTTCGTCTTGTCTTTATTATAATTGACCAGGAATGGGAACCTTAAGGAATTTAACAGTCCTGAATTACATCAACAATTATTTTAGTGCTTATGAGGAAGAATTATTTGGGCAAAGGATTGTGGGTGATTGAAGGCCATGAAGAATGCACTTGATGTGTCATTCAAAATATGGCAACAAATGCTGCAAAACAAGGCTGCCTTCCAAGGGTCCTCGCAATTGAGTTGGCCTTTGGCGGTGCTGGATGACGTGGCAGCCGACATATTCAGCCTAACTAGGCTACAATCTTCTGATTGAGAAGCACCCTGTGTCTTTGTCAGTTCTTGCACATGTATGGCTGTTCTGTTGAAGCATTCTTGTTTCTTGATCTCTAGGTTTTAGTTTCCTGTGTTTTGTTAATAATTCAAATAAAGCTGCAGCTTAGATCTTACAAAATCTCTCAAAATGTCTCACAACTCCACCATTACAGAAGAACCAACCTACCCTGGATCTAACACCTTTTTTTGTCGAGCCAAGTTGTGGACCAATGGAGAATCCAGTGGCACAATTAACCAGCCTCCAGCAAGACTCTGTGGGTGTTGCTGAGTACAGACAGAGAGAGCTAAGTTATATGACTGGAATGATGAAATGCTAAAGATTGTGTACAGAATGCACTTATCTGATGTTATGAGAGGCTCTTGCCTGTCTCACATAATCATTCTTCCCTGAGAGACTATATATGCTTAGCTTTTAGGGAAGACAGAAAGTTTTTAAATCCACTCACCCACGCCCGCCACAAACCCTGCACTAGCACCCAGGGCTCCCTTGCCAAAGGCGGCACCCAGCGCTTTATCACCAAAGGCTGTGAGCTTGAGGAGGAGGAGGCACTGACTCTGGTGGTCCTCTGCTTTCTGTCACAGAGGACCCCGCGATAGAGGCCACTTCTCTCCCTGCTCCGATGGTCCCGGCAGTCACTGTGATGGAGGAACCTCCAATCCCTGCTCCAGCATTCCCGGATGTCACATCAATGGAGGCCCCTCACCAGAGTTCCCAGCTGCATTGCCCTCACCAGAGACCCCAGCTGCCTTGGCCTCACTACAGTCCCCAGTTCCCTTGCCCTCACCAGAGTCCCTAGTTGCCTGGCCCTCACCCTTTCCTGAGTCCCCTGGCCGTCTGCCGGATACCTTGTGGTCTGCAGCTGATTCATTGTCTTTGCCCTGGTCTCCAGCTCACCCACCGGTGACCCGTGGTCTCCTGGATGTCCGCCAAATCCCTTGTGATCTCTTGGCCGATATAGCAATCTTCACAACTCCAAAGATACAGAGAGCTGCTGGGTGATGCACAAACTTTGCAAACAAATCCAGCCACAAATTTTTCCTCAGAAGTGCTCATTGAGGGAGCCTGGGATCTTGTAAACAAAACTATTCCAGGAGACTGATAAAAGCCTGTGCACCCTGACTCATGGAAATTGTGTAAATTGTGCCAGTCAAATTGGACCTTGGTTTTTTGAGAAAGTTATTAAGTGTGCAGTATGCATCAGATAGTCTGTGAATGACCATATCAGGGCTGAAACTTATTTTGTCCCCATCTTGATTGTTAACTCTGCTTCTTTCTTCGAGTTAAAGTGTGCCAATACTGGGAAGCTGATCTCAAATCAGACCTCTGTGATTTACAGAGTGGCTGTGTTTCTGAGTGAGAACATACAGCTGGTGAAGTTTAATTTTGATATTACACCGGAATTCTTACCTCTTAGATAATTATAACCCAGACCCACCATCTTTACTTCTCAAATTCTGCCAAATGATCACAGAGAATCAAAGACAATGTGAATAAAAAATGTGTTTTACCCTATAAAGAGTCTTAACAAATGTCAGGGACTTGTTTTGCATGATTCAAAAATACTTTTCATAATCTGTCATCAAATGTAATAACTTTATGCCTCTGAAATGACTTTCCTTTTGATCATGTGACCAAGGCCAAGTTGGCAGGTAAACATAATATTAAATAATAAATAATGATATGATATACATGTATAAAGCATGTAGGGTCCATTTTGATTTCATTTTGCCTTTAATGTTGAATTTAAGGAATGAGAGAGTGAACTGAAGCAAGATGATCCAATCTTTATCGCTTGCAGCTGGTAGTCTTGAGTGTTCTGTCTTTACCTCCTGCTGTGTTTCATTCTTAGTGCTGTCATTTCTGACAGTACAGACAGACTCATCCACCCTCACAAACTCCAACACCACCATCTGTCTGTAGCAGCAGTTTTTCACTGCTTTGTAAACATGTTTGTGTGTTGGTCTTTCTCATTAACCTCATCGGTCAGAGCAAGATATTTGTGGGGGATTCAGTAGTAGTTCATGCCCCCTGGACAGGACTGCAGTTTTGGCTGTGTTTGTGTGTGAAGTGAGTCAATAAGTGTGCTTGTGTTTTCGAGATTAATTACTTGCCCGTTAGTTTTACCTCCCGTGGCGTTTCTTCTCTCTCCTTTTTTTTGTCCATCTCTCTCTCTCTCTCTCTCTCTCTCTCTCTCTCTCTCTCTCTCTCTCTCTCAGACCTCCCACAGCTGCTGAAAAAAACCTTCCATCTTAAACCAGCCTAAGGGACAAGCTGGTTAGGCTGGTCTGTTTTGCTGGTTTTAGAATGGATAAGCCACTGAAACAAACTGAACACCATATATGGCAGGCCAGGAGACCAGCTGAAGACCAGCTTGTCCTGGCTGTGAAACAGCTACGGCCAACTATCATTGCTGAAAAAGCTTAAATAAGCCTAAGAATGTTTACAGGTTTTAGATGGTCTCCCGGCCTCACCGGGCTCATCTGTTTGCTGGTTTTCATTCCAGAATGGTTTTGAGCACTTTTCAGTTGAACATGCTGGGAGACTATCTGGCTGACCAACTAAACCAGCTAAACACCAGCCTGGAAGACCAAACAAGCTTAGGCTAGCTTAAGCTGTCTTTTAGCAGGCTGACATTAAAAGAGAGAGAGAGAAAATAACAGTTACCATTTACTGTTGATGAAAAACAGCAGCAATAGTGGAAAGTAATTAAATGAATGTCTCACTGCCTTACTGTCTTTTTCTTTCAGCAACGAGGTCTCTCTCTCTTCTTGTGTGGTCTGCAGCTTGTAGTCGTTCCTAAACAATCGGCAGTAATCCAGGGTTTGGGGTCTTGAGCGCAGCTTTGCCAGAGAGTGTGTTCTTCCGCAGGCTCACGCTATAGGCCCCGCTCCTGCAGAGGTCCCATAGTATCCACACCAAAAGCCCAGGGGCCTTTTCTCAGGGAGCTCCTCCATCCACGAACCCTTAAACCCATAGGAAGATTAACCACCACTGCCTGGAATGTGTGCCCTGGCAGGACTTACAGTAAATTGCCTTAATCAGCCATTACTCTAATTCAGCCATTTACTGAACCCTGCACATTCATCACTCTCTTCCTCTCTTGTGTTCTCTCTCTCTTTCTTTCCTCAACAGGCACTTGTATTCACTTGTCCTGACTCCTCCAGTCTTTGTAAAGATTGAAAGATTTAAATAGCTTTATTAAAATAGTAAAAAAAAACAAAAAAACTTTTAATCGGCAAAGCATTGGTACAATACAGTAATAAAATAAATGCTTGACATATCTCTATGAAAATTGCATAAAAAATACAATAAAATAAAGTAAGATTCAAATTATGAAGTTAATACATATTTTCTGGTCATTGCAAAGATATCTTTCATCAAGGGGTCACAAAATGCTCTTTTATTTTTAAATAGTTTTATTATCTTCCCTGAGGTCCACTGATAATGTTAGTAAAGTTTGTTTTGCTTTAAAACAGTCATAATTTTGTAATAAATGATAATTATCCACCCTGTCTCTGGCCCTCTGTCTAAAACGCTCCGTTTTGGCCTAAGCGCCTCCTTAAAACTTAAACGTAACCCTCACTGTTATAATTGGCTAACATCAGGCAGCCCCTCAAATAGTGCCATTTTTGAAACTCAATCGGAAGAGAATGAACCAGCTCAATAACATTATAAAACGAAATGTCAGAGTTTACACATAACACAGATCCAACACATTGCATTCGAATATATTCAACTGTTCATCTCAAGCACAAAAGTTAACACTCACATCCTGTCTACACCGGACGCTAGAGATGCGTTGTATCAAAAGCAATAGAACCCATTATAATCAATGATGCTGTCTACCAATGAAGTGTCAATTGCGGCTTGTTCCATTTCATTTTGCACTGCACATGCTGGCAGAACTGCTGCCAACAACACAAATAAATGGTTTAGAAAGTTTCTGTCAACGCGCCCGGTGTAGACAGCCTCAAGCTGTGTAATGCGCCCGGTGTAAACAGAATGGCACACAGTCATGATATATGAAATATTAATGAATGGAACTATTTACTCTCTGTTTTTTTGCAATCGTGTTCAAGTGTTTTAAATGCCCCATCCTTCAGTAGAAGTTCCTTTTTCAGTTCAGATACTTACAGTATGTTTTTATACTACAATGCCCTCTTATACTGTATGTCAAAAGATCACTTTAAGTTCAGTCATGAAATTCTACAGGGAGCAGGCTACTGTAGTAGACCCCTTTGACATTAGCCAATCAATTTGCGTAATCCCTATTGTCTAACATTCAAATTGCCTCTGTTGTTTGCAGGTAAACTGGTTTCAGCATGTTTTCTCTCAGAAATCCACCTAGATTAGATGGTAAGTAAACAATCAGTTCTTGTAGTCAACATGTTGAATTGAGGAGAAATGAGCAGGAGTAAAGACCTGAGGGAATTTGGCAAGGGCCAAATTGTTATGGCCAGATGACTGGTCAGAGCATCTCTGAATTGACAAGGCTTGTGGGGTGCTCCCAGTCAGCAGTGGTGAGTACCTAACTGCAGCTGTCTGAGGAGGGACAAACCAGCGACATGGTGTTGGCCGTCAAAAGCTCAACGATGAGTGAGTGCAATGAAGTTTATCCCATCTGGTCTGAACCGATGGAAGGTCTACTGTGGCACAAGTCACAAATAATTTTAATGATGGTTACAGGAGGAATGTTTCACAACACACAGTGCATTGCACCCTGCTGCGTATGGAGCTGCCTAGACGCAGACCGGTAATAGCACCCATGATGACCCCTGTTTACAATCGAAGTGCTTACAATGGGCTCGCAAGCATCGGAACTGGACCTTGGAGCAGTGGAAGAAGGTTGCCTTGTCCGATGAGTCACGTTTTGTTTTATATCACGTGGATGGTCGTGTACGTATGCACAGTTTATCTGGGGAAGAGATGGCATCAGGATGCACTGTGGGAAGACGACAACCTGGTGGAGGGTGTGTGATGCTCTGGGCAATGTTCTGCTGGGAAACCCTGGGTCTGGCCATTCATGAGGATGTAAAACCTACCTAAACATCGTTGCAGACCAGGTACACTCCTTCATAGCAATGGTATTCCCTGATGGCAGTGGCCTCTTTCAGCAGGTTAATGTGCCCTGCCACATTGCACAGATTGTTTGGGAATGATCTGAGGACATGACGAAGAGTTCAAGGTGTTGCCCTGGACGCCAAATTCCCCAGATTTCCATCCAATTGAGCATCAGTGGGATGTGCTGGACCAACAAATTTGATCCACGGCAGCTCCTCCTTGCAACTTACAGGACTTGAAGGATCTGCTGCTAATGTCTTGGTGCCAGATACCAAAAGACACCTTCAGGGGTCTTGTAGAGTCCATGCCTCGGCAGGCTGGTTTTGTTTTGGCAGCACGTGGAGGACCAACAGCATATTAGGCAGGTCATAATGGTTTGGCTCATTAGTGTACAGTATGTCTAATTATGCAGCAGCTTGACGCAGAATGTAAGACCTCTTTAAGAGCAAACATCCTGACTTGCCAAATCCATTTTAATAATTTAAAATGTATTCAGAGAGTTGTCATGACTGAAATGTAACGACTTGCTCCATCTCTGAAAAGACTTTCCTTCTTGAGTGATGTAAACAAGCCCTTTTACTTTCTAAACCCTTGCCTTCCAACCATTCTGGCATTCTGGAATGCAGCGCCTACTTTTCACAACCCAATCAATTCCCGATGGATAAAATTAAGCCCCACCCTACATTCTTACTTGTTTCATCAGATAATGAAAGTAAAATGGGTTGTACATTTTATTTCATGTTCCTTCTCTTCAGATTTACATCCTGAGTAATTTGAATTAGTTTGGAAAATTATAAAAATGACTCCATAGTAATGCTTTAGTTTGAGCAATGCCGTCTACATACATTTTTTCTCCAACCTGGTTGTTGTACATATCGCGGCAGTTCAATGTAAATTGAACTCTAGAAGCGCTACAACAACTAATTTTATTCATGTTTACAGAAATCACAAGTAAAACGGCAGATTATCATGTCATAAACACTTGCTTTTTGCCATGTTCCTCACACAATGCTTATTTATGACATCTAAACAATTTTACTCTAACGCATGACTTGTAAGCATAAGATTTTAAAGTTTTTTTACATAACCAACTACATTTATAATCTTGTATATATGCAATTTAATTGCACAGCAGCTCAACAAATAGAGCATTACACTTTTGATGCAAAGGGTAAGAGTCCTGAAGAGCATTCAAGTCGACACAAGTCGACAAGCAGGCTGAAAGAGTCATAGAACAACCACAGCAATTGCTTCAGCAATTATGTTTCATCTCACATTTGCTTTTTATGAGACTGTCGTGTTATAGTACTTTTTCAGGTTTAGGGAAGGGAGGTAGGTCTTGTGGATAGGGCATTAACCTTGATCTGTTTGGGAGACAATTTTACTCACTTTAAACACCAGACAGTGGACATTTCACCTCAGATCTGCTATAATACTTGCAATGAACCATGTCAATGTCGCCACAGTCATGTAATTTCCCTAAGATCACCTGTTATTCTCCTTAGTCTCATTTTTGCCGGTTTTGATTTCTCCAAGGAATTTTTTGGAGAAACATCTGAGAAAAGTTAATACTTCAATGAAACATAACAGAGAACTTCTTTAAGTCTGCTATACTATGAAAGACAACAAACTCCAAGCAATAAAGTGTTTCTCTGTGCATAGGCCTAGCTCTCTTGTTATTTTTTTTTCTCTCTTCTCTCTGTACTTTTTCTTTGTTTCTAATGCACTCTCTCTCTCTCTCTCTCTCTCTCTCTCTCTCTCTCTCTCTCTCTCTATCTATCTATCTATCTATCTATCTCTTTCGCTCTCTCTCTCTCTCTCTCTCTCTTTCCATTTCTATACCTAATCATCCACACAGTCTGGTCATTACTCAGCTCTTGGACACGTTCAACACACAATTTATGTGTTTGTGTTTGTAGTTCAAGCGTGTGTATGCAAAGGATGCATTGAAGAACCAGGTCTCCAGCCCCCTTACAGCCAGTACAGAAATCATAGTTGGTATTTTTAATTGTTTTTTTCTTCTTCATAGAGGCTATAGAAGTATAGGGAGGTGTCTCTTGTGTAATGAGTTCTCAGGGGTGGTGGAGTTGGAGGCACGCATGACGGGTTGGTGGAAGGCTAAATGCCGTGGATGGGAAGCACCGGAGGTGTGATTGAATTGTCAGTCCAGTTTATGATTAGTCAACGCACATCCAGCCATGTGAGAAATTAATTTCATGGCCATTGATTCTGCGATTTCTGCTGGAATGTGCCTTAGAGCTGTAACTCTTTCACACTGAAAAACACTCGCCTGGGATCAGATGAAGAAGATAAATAGAGATAACAGCAAGGTTTCGGGACTCTTCGTCTTAGATGAACAGTGGCCCAAAAACATGTTTGGACACTTAAGTCACACAAAAAAAATTAGGAATATCATTGCATTAGATTTAGGGCTGCAACTAACGATTATTTTGATAATTGATTCATCTAAAAATTATTAGAACGATTATTTGAATTTTCGCAAATTATTGCAATTAGCTTGTGCCCAGATGTTAATAGGTTATAGGTTGTACCAAATGTACTTACTAACAAGAAAGAGGACAAAATCATCTTTTAAAAATATCTCTAAATGACATTCACTGAATTAATGGGGGAAATATACTTTTTGTTAAGTTTAATTCAGTAAAGAAATTTACTGCAAAAAATCCCATTGTTATCAAGTGTTTTTTGTCTTGTTTTCCATTTAAAAATGTTTAAAAATCCTTAAAACAAGATACATTTACTTGAGAAGCAACATATGAGATATTTACACTTGCTTTAAGAGACAAATATAAGTGTAACTTGTTCATACCTTTGCCAAAATATACTTAAATTCAAGATCTATTCTCTAAAAGCAAGTATAAATATCTTATATTGCATCTTTTTTTTTTTTTTTTTTTTTTAAGGATTTTTTGATTTTTTTTTTTAAGGATGGCTAGATATTTTAAAATATTAGTATTTTTATATTCAACATTCTCAGATAACATTTTTTCTTCTGTAGTACAGCTGTTGTTTTAAAGGAGTTTTAGATATTTATATTGGAAAACAAACCAAAACAAAAACAAATCAATCAAATCTTTAACTCACAAAAAAAAACTCTCTTTTATTAATAAAGCTGCATATTGCCAATTTTCTTCACAATAAAAAATGCACAGTGACATATATTATGATTCAATAAGTCGCGAGTCATCACATTATAATCTAGCGGCATTAAGCGTGCACGCTCGAGGGACGAGCGTTCCCGCGAAAGAGTGTTCATCAGCCAGGTGCAGTTTCAATCTCTTCCCCTCAGATCGGGACATTCACACAACTCATAGAAGAGGCGCTGACCACACAGAGAAATGGCAGTTTCGGAGTTTGTAGTTATTTACATGATCTGCTTCCGTATTATTTGAACTTTAATAAAACTACAATGCATTCAATATATCTGCATTAAAGAGGTAATGCCGAGGTGTTTACTTTAAAGTGCTCCGGCTTCGCTTATTCCACAACGAGAGTGCTTCTGAATTTACTTATTTGGTATTTTTTTTATACCATAATTTGCGATCTACATCACCTGAAGTTGTTTGGAAAGTTTAGAGTGCATCTGGACTGTGAGTTGTGTAATACTTCCTCTCCTCAGTCATGCATGAGCTGCAGTGCTGCTCCCGCGCATCATCATTAGAGTTTAATGTGATCTCATGTTACATTAAATGAGATCAAACGACTATTCGACAACAACAAAAAAAATGTATTGTCACCTAATCGCTTCGACAGCAAAAATTAAAAGAGTTTTAATTCTTAAAAGAGTGATTTTCTCTGTAAAATAGTATTTTCCTCTAAAAGAGCAATACACAGTGGCGTTGAACGTCCTTTTCAGGACGCATCTTTATAAAGATGCCATTCCACCCCTGTGTAGTTCCTGGATGCGGTAGAGTGCTCTCCGCTTCAGACGGCCACAGGTGTTGTCTCGTGTGTCTGGGTTGCAATCACACCGAGGGAGCGTTTGTGGATGGCTCATGCTTTCACTGCGAGAGCATGACCATGTCAGCGTTACGGTCGCGGGTCGCTTTCAACAGAAAGCACGCCACTCCAGCCGCCCCCCGCATCGCTCTTTCTTCCCACGAGATTGAGGACGATGCCGCTGGCGCTGGAGGCGATCTGGGGATGGCAGCAGGTGGAGCTCCTCTGGGTACGCCCCCTCGGACCACCCGCCCCCCGGCACGCTCGTTGACTCCCGTCCATGCTCGAGGCAACAGTGATAGTCACCCCCGCCTGCCAACGAACACTCAAACCCTGGACAGACTTCTGCTTTCTTCGGGCAGGAGTACCCTCGGGGCATACGCACTGGTACACAGCTGGCCCTTGGGGCTGCGCAAGTATGCATTTCCCCCAGTGAGCCTTCTTGCACAGGTGCTGTGCAAGGTTAGGGAGGACGAGGAACAAGTCACCCTAATGGCTCCTTACTGGCCCACCCGGGCCTGGTTCTCAGACCTTGTACTCCTCGCAACAGCCCCTCCCTGGCGAATTCCCCTGAGGAAGGACCTTCTTTCTCAGGGACGGGGCACGCTCTGGCATCCACGCCCAGACCTCTGGAACCTCCACGTCTAGCTCCTGGACGGGACGCAAAAGATCTAGCTGGTCTACCACCTACCGTTGTAGACATGATCAGCCAAGCCAGGGCCCCTTCTACCAGGCAACTTTACGCCCTAAAGTGGCGCCTGTTCGCAAATTGCTGTTCTTCCCGGACTGAATAACCACAGAGGTGCGCAGTTAGGTCAGTGCTCTTATTCCTACAGGAGAAGTTGGAAGGGAGGCTGTCCCCTTCCACCTTAAGGGTGTATGTTGCCGCTATAGAAGCTCACCACGACCCAGTAGACGGCAAGTCTCTGGGTAAGCACGACTTCATCAGTCATCAGGTTCCTAAGAGGCACCCGGAGGTTAAATCCCTACCGGCCAAGCCTGTTCCCCTCCTGGGATCTCTCAGTGGTCCTCGCCGGTCTTCAGAGATCCCCCTTTGAGCCGCTAGAATCAGCCGGACTCAGGGCCCTCTCTCTAAAGACAGCCCTGCTGATCAGGCTCGCCTCCATCAAGAGGGTCGGGGACCTGCAAGCGTTGTCTCTCAGCGACACATGCCTGGAATTTGGTCTGGCAGACACATGTGATCCTAAGACCGCGACCAGGCTATGTGCCCAAGGTGCCTACCACATCCTTTAGAGACCAGGTAGTGAACCTGCAAGCGCTGCACCGGGAGGAGGCAGGCCCAGCCCCTTCGTTGCTGTGCCCGGTATGTGCCTTACGCACCTACGTGGACTGCACGCACGACTTCAGGCATTCTGAGCAGCTCTTTGTCTGCTTTGGCGGACAGCGGAAAGGGAACGCTGTCTCCAAACAGAGGCTCTTCCACTGGCTGGTGGACACCATCCTGTTGGCCTACCACACAGGTCCGAGCACACTCAACAATGAGTGTTGCATCCTCTTGGGCACTGGCTAGGGGCGCCTCTCTGGCAGAGCTGCGGGTTGGGCAACACCCAATACCTTTGCAAGGTTTTACAACCTCAGGGTTGAGTCAGTCTCATCCCGTGTTTTCTCAGGTCCGATCCGGTAGAACTCGGTACAGGCTGATGGTCTAACCGGGTGAATCACTCGGCCGATGTAAAACGGTGTGCTTTTCCCTCCCAGAAGATCCCACTCATTCGGCTCCCTGGATGACTCCTCCCTAGCCCTGTGGGTCCGCAATTCAGTGGAGGAATTCGACGACCCAATCCACTGCGGGTATCTCAAATCTACCCTGCACTGGGAAAGGTGCTCCACAGATCAGGCCTCTACGCGGACTATGCGTGCCGGGCTTTCGGCACCAATGTAACACAGATCAAATTTGTGGCCAAGGAAGAGGCGAGAAACCGGCTTGACATATAAACTAAAGGTTTAATGTAAAACTCAAAAGACAAACACATAAGAGGACGGACATGTCCGTAATTGAGCTCTCTCTCTCGATCGCCGTCTGCGAGTGGCCTTTATCCCTCTTGACTGCTTAATTAGCTTAATACGGGACCGGGCGTGCGTAATCACACGCCGGTCCCGCCCTCCACCGTGCCACAGTACACCTAAATGTTTTGCTTTAAAAAGTGTGCTTGTGATATCTTTCTTGCTACTGGTTTGAAATGTTGATATCTTATGCAATAATATTCATACATTTTTAAGAGTGACTTAAGTGTCAAAATTCTTTTTGGAGCCACTGAATGTAGTGGAAGAGAAGGTAAGAGAGGGAAAATGAGAAATTACTACTCTGAGGATAACAACCAACAGTAAAGGATTCTGGGATTTTTGGCAAATCAGATGAAGATGTCTGCAGCAGACACAAACATGTTAAATAAATCAGCCATTCTCTCATGTATAGTCATCATATTGTACTCTCACCTCAAACTAAGTCAATATTGGCTCTGTTTTTGCTATGTAGGCAGAAGATGTGTAGATGTGTGCAGAGATTTGTGTGTTAGTTTTATCGGCTCCCGAACAAAGGGAGTGGAGCTTAAAATGGAAAGTCACAAAACTGTAGCACAGAATACAGTAGATCTCTTTATACATTTACATTTATACATTTGACAGCATCATCCAATCACTGCCAACCATGTAAAAATAAAATTTAGCATTATAAAATTCTGTATCTATGTACTTATTATCATTGTCCCATGTCTGCTAAACATGGTCCAAACACCATCTGCAGCCTGAAACTGAACTTTTGGTTGGATTTTAGGAGTGAATGCACTTAGCTGCATAGAGAGCTATAGGATGCACCCTTGCTACCTATTAAGTGAATGACTTAACCTCCAGTGTGCTGTCTGTCTTCACTGGTCTCAGAACAGTTTGTAAGGCACCATATTACATCTTAAGTCCATATAAAGCCTCTGAATGCAACTTTTGTAAACTTTTGGATGAACCCATTGATTCTCAGTTTGAAAATGCACTTTGAATATATATGAATGCATTTACAAATTTTAATGAATAGCACCTTATTGTACAGTGATAATAAAATGAAACGTAACAAAATGTATTGTAAAATGAAGCTAAATGACCCACAGATGTTTTAGAATTAAAAGTTATTCAAAATAACTAACATGTTTTTGGAACGTCTGTCAGAAAACCGCTCCACAGCACTCATCTGTGTACTTCATGTTTATCAGCACGCCAAAGCGCAAAAAATAAACGCAATATTTAAAGCAGCATATCAAACGAAAATAGAGATGCTACTCATTACAACCAAACAGGTTGCTTCAAGTAAATTGACTGCATGCTGTTGTGTCACATGACTCGGTACGGCAAAATTTAAACCTTTAAATTACAGTGTAGATTCTTGTAACAAGTATTCAGTCAGTTTTTATTCATATAAATTATGCATTGCTTAAAGCGAATCCAAAACGACGAGTCCTCGCATGAGGCCGCAGGGTTGCAAGAAGGTATACAATGTTGTGAAGGCATTAAAGACAGTGAAATGGCACTTAAAAAAATAGAAACATTCCAGAGGTTGTTTTCTACTCTGCATGCCGATCTATTACTTTTACTTTAACCCAGCAGTGTGTGTGTGTGTGTGTGTGTGTGTGTGTGAGTAAATGGTGGAAAAGTGTTGGATGTGTAGGTGTCTGGACAGTATTTGGGTGGAAACGGGACTGTGGAATGGTGAAAGAATATTTTCTCTGGCAGACTGATGGTCTAGGCTTTAGACTCCTCCATCCAACAGCAATGCTTAATCCTCCTCCGCCTTCCTGTACAATGAGCCTCCGCCCTGCCACTTCACACCCAACACATTTATTCCAGTCTTATGCCACACGCCAACTACTTGATTTAGCTATCATTACTTTGTTCATCTTTTATAGCCTCTGTCTCTCTTGCTCAGACACACACATCTCTCTGTCTTTGTCCTTTGTGTTTACTTTGCTGTGTGTGCTCAGAGTGAGGTGATGTATATGCTGTAATGGTTTAGACTCACACCTCAATGCTCTGTTGGCCCGCCCGAAGGGGACGTCACATCATGGAAAACGGTGCTTGTCAAAATGTGTTGTTGGTGTGCCGTATATTTGTGTTACCCTTCAGATCCTTCAGTGTCAGATTTGCGTCAACAGGCTTGTATCATTGGAGGAGACAGTGGTGTTTGTTGACGAAGGTTTTTGAGTTTAAAATGCTGACACACGTGTTTGAGTTTTCACTGATAGTGTTTAGGACATTTCACTCTACACTTCACCCAGAGTTAATGCAATTTTTAACTTGGTTTTAAAGGAATGTTCCAGGATCAGTAAAGTAAAGCTCAATCAACAGAATTTCTTGCATTTAAATTATTTAAAAGTCATGTTATGATAAGGTTCCAATGGAAGTGTATGGGGCTGGTCAAAAAACAAAATGGATATAACTTTACACTGATAAGGTTAGTATAATGTTCCCATCTTGCAGCCAGACATTTTAAACAATGTGTATTTTAATGTTAATTGACTGGCTCTATTCACTTCCACTGCCTGTCTGTAACTACAGTTTATTAATATTATTATTTTTAAATAAATAAGAGGTGAGGGAGTTTGTGGTAATCAATATTATGCCACAATGCTATCAATTGACCTTAACTTAAACCCGTAACACTCCTTTATGGCCTTGTTTTAAGGTTAAACTACATTTTACATTTAAGGAACAACCTCTGAGACATGTTCTGGTCCCATGGAAACAAGGAAGTAATCTTGATTACATAAACAAGGGTCTGTACGAATCAGAAGTTGCATCACTCTAAAATAAAAATTAGGTTTAGGGTTAGGGTGTAGAGTTAATATTAAATAAATAAATAAATGACACATTTTGTAAGTAATTTTGGATAAAAGTGTCTGCTAAATGAATAAATATATATGTAATAAAATATGTATTCTTTTTGCACCACTCTGTGGACATTTCACCCAGAATTGGAGCTCACATGTGTTCATACATCCAACAACACTTCCAGATTCTGCCACTGGGGGCATTGCTTTGAATTTCAGTAAGCCCAGACCGATTTCAGCTGTAAAACTTTCGACCTCCTATCGCTAAATTAAAAGTCTGATCAGTCTGTACACAAGCATGTTATTATGCAAATAAGAATGTTAACCCAGGGTTTAAACAAGAACCTTGGTCACATTAGCGTGTTTTTACACTACATTTGAGTTTGTAAATGGCTTAAATTCAGGTGAACTTTTAATATAGTGTTTTTTACTGGTGGCAATTTTTCTCATGTAACGCTTGTTCATATGGATGGTGTTTCTGTGTGAATGCAGTTTGTGTACAGTGTTTGTGTTTGTACATAAGTGTGTGTGGAGTAGTGTGTTAGTGTGTCGTTTAACCCCTGTGGTTGAGTAGATGTGTGTGAATGAGCAGTAAGCTCTGTTCCTGACCTCCCTGTTGTGTGTCTTAATGAGGGGTTGATTGGATTGGCAAGCTGGATCGGTGGGCTTGGGAATGAACCGGGCCTGAGCGGAACCCCTGATAGCAGCCCAGATGAGGGGGAAGATCCTGGGAGAGAGACGACCACTGAGCTCTATTCTCTGGGTTTATACAACCGATATAAAGGATTAGCATGTGTGTTGTATTCAGAGCTATGTTCAATAAGTCCAATCTTGTTAAGAAGAAAGGACAGAACATATGAGGGGCCAAGGAAGTTGTCTGGCCTTTTGGTCCCAAAACAAACCACTGAAGTGTGATTGAGAATGTCTGAGAAATGTTGGGGTTTACTGGAGTCAAATGAGGCAAGAACAAGCACCGTGAAGGGCAATGGGAATGTTACAACAGCCTTGTTTATACAGCATGTTGTATAATAGAAATTTGTCTCTATTAAGGACATTAGGGAGAAGGCCAGAACCGTTTACGTATATGGTGCTAAGAGAGCAATTTGAGCACTTGTGTTTCAATATCGCAGTGTTGGCTGTAGTGCTGTGGGAGTTTAACGGACCTCACCCGAATCATTTTTTTCCCTCTTAAATGTAATTTAGAAACTCACAAGGATGACAAATGCATCATAGCCCAACCCAAATGCTCACAGGGAAAGAAATATTTCTTTATCAACTTCAACAGTTTCCTTAAACAGTGCAATTTTCTGTATTGATGCAGATTAATAAATGTTAGCAAACATGTTTCATGGGAATTGAAGATTAAATTTGTTTTCTTTCACAATGAATGTTGATTGTTCCTTAGAGGAACTGTTTACCCTAAGCTGAAAATTCTTTCATAATTTCCTTATTCTAATGTCGTCTCCAAACCTGGATGAGTTTCTTTTTTCTGTGGAACACAAAAAGTACATTTTTGGAGAAGGACTGTGCTGTCAAACTCCAAAATGACAAAAAAGCACCATAAAATCCCTGTCCTAGCTCTCCTTGGTGCGTTCATGAGAGCTTACAAGAGAAGTAGCAATATCTGATTTGAGAATAAACGATTCGTTTGAGTTTGATCCTGTTCACAAAACAGATCTGACTAATGAGTTGTGCAAATTCACGTCTCATCCAGATCTCATTTACATTTAACATTTAATCATTACGCAGCTACTTTTAACCAAGTCATAAAGATTTGGAATGGCATTTTCATGTTTGGATGAATAAATCCTATAAACAGCATTTGTGTACATTACATTGTGCATTTCATGGAAAATTCTATATTTCAGACAGAACGATAACATGTCTTTAGTTATTTTAAACAAAAGCTCCGTGAGAGAGAATAGAACACAACAAAAATCCTCTCCCATTTCTTTCTCTCCCTCTTTTACCCATTCCTTCATTCCTGCTTTCTCTCAACTGGGTAATTGCAAGTCTTCCGGCTGGGGCGGCCATGGCTCCTGATGGTCTCAGACAGGATTAGGGGAGCCTGTGGCCTGCATTACCATGGAGATGCCACTGCTGGTGTATTTTAATTACCCAACCACCAGGAGGCCTCTTGGAAGCTGGCAGGAGGGAGGCAGAAGCCTAGAACTGGGGGCAAAAGCCCTCTGTCCTTACAGAACAATAATCCGGCTCTCGTTCCTTATGTTAGAGTATTTACAGCTGATTTCCATCTTCAAACTTAGTGCATTTTCAGACCTGTAGCACGTTTGATTTGTCTCTAAATAGGGGCTAAAATTTACAATGTTGCATTTTCTTCTTGGTTCGGTTCACTTTCATAAGGCAACATTTCAAAACGGACCAAAACTGTGTCGATAAACGTCACATGTAAGCAAACTGTCCCCTTACTGGTCAGAATGTTTGTGCACTGTTCTAGGACCGGTTAAAACGATAATGAAAATCATACCTGTAATAGAATTTGCAACTGTAACAAATTTTTAAGTGTTGTTTATGTCACGCTTTTGCAAAACGTCACCGCATGATACAGAATGCGACATCCAGTCAGAGGTTGCGTGGCAAATACACTTTATTAGACACACAAATTATATTCGATTTTGCATCATGGCTATTTTTATCTGTCATTGGTTGCTTTTGCATTATATCTGCATTGAAAATGACCTGTTCTCACAGTCACAGAGCTGGCACGCACACACACATGCAAACTTATGAATTTTATACTGATCTAATGATAATTTCTATCCCCTAACCCTAAACCTCACAGAAAACTTTTTGCATTTTTACATAAAAAAACAAAAAAACAAAACATTGTAAACAATGTATGTTTAATAAGCCATTTCCCTCATGGGGACCGCTGACTGAGCCCCACAAGGCAGGTGATCTCAGGTTTTACAATCCTTGTGGAGACATTTGGTCCCCAAATGTTATTATTGTTTTTAATGTAGGATAAACATGTACACAAACAAACAGCAGAGAGAAGCCACAGATTTAATTTTATAATCTGTCAAAAAGTTGCTGACACCATCCTACCGGTGTTCCCATGTAAACTAACAAAAATTAAAATACTAAATTAAATATTTTTAATCAGTGTGTGTTGTGTATATTGGCCAGCCACCATTGACCATCCTCTCGCACTTGTAATATTCACACACTAAAGGAAGTGCCTTCTCACATATTTACTCATTTGTTGTATTAACCTATACAATTAGAAAATGACATTAATAACAAGGGAAAATAATTAAAAATGTATGCGACATGGATGCCGCATATATTAAAATATCTGCAAAGAAATGTACAGTTAGTCAGTACATTACAGCATAGATTTGCAGCTTGCAGGGAAACAAGTGAGTTAAAAGGAGCACCATAATTCATAAGACTTGATCAAAATAAAAAGAAGTAATTTAGAAAAACAGGTCCATATGAGATACGCAAACAGTTAGGTAAAATAACAAGTTATTATCAAATGCATTATTATACAACATTAAATATCTTTTTGTGATATGATAAAAAGTTTTAGATGCTAAATGTTTACATTCTTCACTGTATTCCATGAAATGATGAAGATGCTCAAAGGGCAGGACCCATGTGCTGTGGAATCAGCTGCAATAGTTCCTCATTGTTTATACATTTGTCTAGTTCACTTGTATGCTACAATGTCATCTGTACAGCATAGAAAAGAATGAACTCACTGAAGATGAATCAGAAGAGCACTAAAAATGATCAACTTTACCTCCTAGTTTGAATTTCATTGAGACATAGTCTACAGTATTCAATAGAGCATGAAATACCACACTGTAAAAACATATTTCCATGATTTGTTAACTTCATATTTTTCCAGATCAACTTAGATTTACACATTTTTTAAGTTAACATTATCTGTGTTTTTATTGAGTAAACTAATGGCACAATGGCAATGCACTGATATAATGTAAAAAAATAGTTAATTCCACTAATTGTTAGTTTACTAGACCTTTTTATTCAAATTATTATTTATTTATAATCAAATTTTATTTTAAATGAACTAAAAATTAAAGCAACCAGGTTACTTATAACCAAAATAGAGTTCATAGTTAGAGTGCATAGTTCAGCACATTACCACATTCATGGTCAAAATACATACAATCTAATTTATCCCCCTTTTTAATAAGTAACATGACATTTCTATGACCTATTGAAAACTGAACTTAAAATACCCCTGTTTTTCATTTCAGAAATCTGGTCACCTTAGCTTAGCAACATGCTAACCATGCTAACACAAACATCTGTTGTTAACACCTGCCATAATTGTGTACAAATATCAGCAAAGCAATCATGGGAAAAGTCTTTGTGTGGGGATTACAGAGACAGTACAACAGATACTGGGGGGCTCAATCCTAAACAGCTCAGATCTCAGGCCTTTATTCTTCCTTTCTTGCTCTGGGCATAATATGAGTGTAATCTTATTAAAGCTTATTTACCGCATTGTTTTGCAATTCATGGATCTAAAATGGAGCCTGCAGGCAGAGTTGTGATTTGGTACCAAGCAAAAGGAAATGTGCTGTAGATTAGAACTTCTACCCTTCTGGTGTGGGCCTACAAGAGGGGAGGAAAGAGAAATGCAGACAGGAGGGAAGGTGGCTGCGTCCCCTGCGTAAAACAAAACATCAACAACAACATCTTAAACCAGCCTAAGATGGTTTGCTTGTCTTAGCTAGACTGTTTGACGGCTTTAGATCCTAAGAGGGGTTTGGGCACTTGTTGGGTACTTGAGAAACCAGCTAGACCTACTGAAGATTAGCTTGGCCAGGCTGGGAGACCAGCTAAGTAAACTGTTTAAGACCAACAATCCCTTTTAGCAGGGTCTGACAAAGGTGGTTCAGTGTGTTCTGTGTGTCTGCTTGTTTTCTGAACATGGCAGAGCTGTGGAAAGTTTCCCTACTAGCATCTGTGCCAGCTTCCAGATCTCAGGAAAATGAATCAACCTGCTCTTACCATAAAATCTGCAGATTTGACAAAACAGAGCATAACTCCTTAACTGACAGAGTGCTGCATACTGAAAAAATATTCCCGGTGTTTCTTTAATGCGGGAGAGATCCTTCACTGCTGAAAAAATGGTCTTAAACCAGCATAGGGTGGTTAGCTTGTCTCCAAGCCTTACCAAGCTGGTTAGGCTGGTCTGTTATCCTGGTTTCAGGAGGGTTTTTGGCACTTGTCAGATGGCCACCCTGGGAGATCAGCTAGCCGATGTGCTAAATCGTCTAAACACCAAATTTGCCAGGATGGGAGACAAGCTAGATCATAATAAACCAGCTAAGATCAGCGAATCGCCAATGTTTGCAAGGTGGTCAGCTTGGATGAGCTTGTTAGGCTGGTCATTTTTTGCTGCTTTTAGAGGGATTTTGGGGATTTGTCAACTGACCAGGCTAGGAGACCAGCTTAACCATCTGGTTTATGCTGGATTTTTCATCAAGGTTCTCTTTGGGAAAATCCACCATCCTGAAGTCAAACACAGACAGTAGAAATGAGCTGCATGCCAGCTTACCCAAGCCGTACGGGTGCAGCCATGCAGAATAGTGTGGATATGATGAAGGTGATAACTTTAGTGAGAAGCCTGGCTTACCTCCAAAACATTCAAGGAATGGCTTGGGTTTGCCACACTAACCCAGACACCATCATAAAGTGGGTAAAAGAGATGGTGGACATACCACATGACAAACCACTAAAACAAACATACACAAGCCAACATGTATTGCTTAGATAATATACCATCTCTCTCTCTCTCTCTCTCTCTCTCTCTCTCTCTCTCTCTCTGTGTGCATGCTGGAGTGTTAGGGTGAGAGTGGTGTCGAGTCAGAACTTTTCTTTCTCATGTCTTAATTTTTCTCTTTTGCATGTTCTGGGTGTTTGTTTGTTTTCTTTTTTTATATTTACTTGTATTTTTTGTAAGCGTTTTATTAGAGTGTAACAAAGTTGCGCAATAGGATGGCATCTCAAGAGACGCCATCTCTGTCGTTGCAGCATGGTGTGCGGTGTGTACCTGATGACGGTGTTATGGTGGAGGATGTTCTCGTGGCAGTGGGAGAGGAGGTAGGTTTTGAAAGTATTTTATCCACGCCCCGAATGAATAAAGCAGTTGTTGTGTTTGTAAAAGAGAAAACCAATGCTAGCAGGTTGATTGAAAATGGTATTGTCATACGTGATCATATTGTGCAAGTTTCTCTGCTTTATGCACCTTCCAGCAAAATCATAATTTCAAATATCCTACCTTTCATTTCTAATGAGGTGTTGGAATGTGAATTGATGAGATTCGGAAAGTGTTGAGTCTTTTGGAAGACAAGTGTATATGTTTTTGGACTCTCCAGAAAATACACTGGATGTTTCTTTTCGTGTGAAACATGATGGAAGATCGTATATGATTTATGCAACTATTGGTAACTTGCGATGTTTTGACTGTGGTGACATAGGGCATAAGCGGCTTGCTTGTCCACATAGGGAGCACAGAGGAGCAGAAAATGCTGCTTCAGAGGGGGGTGCTGATGTTGTGATTGCCCCCGCAAATGTTGTTGAAAAAAGAAATTGCAGGTCCTTCTAGATTTCGAAAATCAGACACTGACACGGCATCGCATGTCATGTCTGAGCCAGTACCTGATGTGCAGGTACAGGCAGACGCGACAGAGATTTCTGAGTGCAGTGACAGAGTTGTTACTCGCAGCAGTAATGCTGAGAATGTTATACCTGTAACTAGTGTTGCTGAACGGAATAGCGTTTCTAATTTTGAAGTACCAGGTAACAGCAATGTTGAGCAAAGTGACTGTAATGTTGCAGAACCTGATGGAATTAACCAGAGTGGGTCATTAAATTGTACAAATAATGATATGTCTGATGAAACTGATTCTATTGACATTGATAGTTCACAGGGAGATCTTCAAAAGGAATTTTCCTTATATACCCTTGAGGAAATAAATCATTTTCTGGATGATACTTTTGGCAAACAGGTGAATTTTAAAGATTTTTTCCCAGACATTGAGAAGTTTGTTAGGTCTGTTACAGTTCTTCAAAAGGCAGTTGGTTTTGATCTTTTGAGTGAAAAGAAGCGTTTTTGGTTAAAGAATCATCTCAAAGCGTTAAGAAAATGCAGGAAAGGGAAAAAAAAGTTTTTGAGTGATTGACCAGAAATGCATCACATGGGCTTTTCATCTTTCCTTCTTTTTGTGATATGTCTGATGTTCTTCCTCTTTAATATATATATATATATGGATATTTTGAGGGTGGGCTCCATTAATGTTAATGGTGGGAGGGATAGATATAAACGTGATTTGGTGTTGGAAAGCTAAAAAGACAAAATGTTTTAATGCTTCAGGAAACTCATAGTGATGTAGATAATGAAGCTGAATGTGGGGCATGAGAGAATCTAATTTTTCAGTATTTTAAGTGGAATATTGAGACTGTGTTACAATAATGACAATGTGATTATTGGGGGAGACTGGAACTGCACTGAACATGTTACCATTGATCGAACTTCTGAAGAACCCCATATGCAATCTTCTATTTATTTGTCTAAATTAGTAAAAGAAACTGAACTTTTAGATATGTGTAATTGTAATTGGGTAAAAATATCTGAAAATAGAGTGAGTGCTGCCCGATTGGACAGAATTTATATATCCAAGTGTTTTAGTAATCGGGTCATTGAGTGCTCAATTTTTCCAGTGGGGTTCTCAGATCATCATATGGTTTTTATGTGTCACATTTTCCCTGTAGTCTTTTGTTTGAGTACTTTTATTTTGAAATTCTTATGTTACCTGTTTCCCAGTCTTGTCATATTCTGTTTTCCCTCCATGTTCATGTGTCTGGTTTTCATTGGTTCATTGTTTGATTGCTTTATTATCAGTTCTAGTTTTGTCATTGGTTTTAGTTAATTGCCTTATTATCTTGTTTTGAGTTCTGTTTGTCCATTGGCTGATGTTTCCCCATGTCCATGTATTTAAGTCCTCATGTTTGCTTTGTCTCTTGTCGAGTATTGTTGTCATCCTGTTGTCAGCCTTAGTCATAGCCTCAGATTGCTACAAGACGTTACATTATGTCATTAAGTTTGTCTCAATTTTCTAAGAAATCTTCATATTGGCACTTTAATGCTAAGTTATTGCAAGATGTTATTTTCTGTAAACATTTTGTGGATTTTGGTTATGATGGAAAAAACAAAACATACTTTTGAAAATTTGAAACAATGGTGGGAAATTGGGAAAACACAAATACAAATGTTTTGTCAGCAATATACTGTTAACTCTACAAATAGGATAAAAAAAGTTATTCAAACTCTTGAAAGACCTATAGGTTCAATAGAGAAAGAATTGTTGGACAGATAAGATCCTGGTTTGTTTTATTGTTAAAAACAAAAAGTGAGTTGGGGTCCTTAAATGAAAGGGTGAAAGAAGCCTTGGTGAGGTCTCATTTTATTTCAATTAATGATATTGATGCCCCAAGTGCATATTTCTTTCATTTGGACCGTTCAGTAGCACAGCACAAACAAATGGTTTGTCACTGTCTGCCTGATGGAAGGGTTACAACTAACATTGCAGAGATGCGTCATCATACAGTGGATTTTTATTCCTGTTTATATACTGCATTACATTGTGATTTGGAGTGTGCTGAACAGTTATTTCAAGGCCTCCCTAAATTTCAAAGACTGCCTTGGACTCTCTTCTATCTTTTGAGGACACATCTGCAGTTGTACAGCTCAGTTTGGGGCGATCCCCTGGTTTTGATGGTTTGACATCAGAGTTTTATAAACACTTTTGGAACCTCCTTGGTATTGATCTTTATGAGCTTTTGTGAATGTTACGAAGATGGTTTTTTGCCCGTTACATTTCTTTCTTTACTTCCAAAAAAGGGAGATTTGTCTTATTAAAGAACTGGAGGCCTGTTGCCTTATTGACCATGGAATACAAGTTTTTATCAAAATGTCTTTCTAATAGATTAAAGAAATATATACATATAATAGTGCATAAAGATCAGCCATATTGTGTACCAAATAGGTCAATAATGTATCATTTGTTTCTAGTACGAGACATTTTAGACATTTGTAGAATTTCTAACTTAGGGTTGGGCTAGTTGCCTTAGATCAGGAAATAGTTTTTGATCGGGTAGATCACAATTATTTATTCAACTTACTTAAAGTTTTTGGTTTTGGGAAATGTTTTTTAAATTGGATACAACTGGTTTATGCTGGTGCTACATGCATGGTAAAAGTGGTGGGCGGGTTGAGCAAACCAATTTCTGGCCAAAGGGGAATCAGGCAAGATTGTCCGTTGTCTGGTTTGTTGAATAGTATTGCCATTGAACCTCTACTTTTTAATATAAGAAAGACTTTATGTGGTTTTTCAATACCAACTGTGTTTCCAAATTCAAATGTTACTTTTACTGCTTATGCTGATGATGTGACTGTGTTTGTTAGTCGTGGGCAGGATGTTACTGCCCTGTCTGCAGTTCTTCAGTTATATGAGAAGGCCTCATCAGTAAAAGTCAATTGGGACAAAAGTGAGGCTTTTTGGGCAGGTCAAGATACTCTACATTGTTTACCATCACTGCCAGGAAAGCTTAATTGGGGCAAAGAAGGGTTAAAAATCTTCGGAGTTCATTTGGGTTCAAGCGATTTTCAAAAGTTAGATTAGGAGGGTGTAATGGAGAAAGTATGCACCCGATTGTCTCGCTGGACCTGGTTGCTACCCAAACTATCCTATAGGGGGAGAGTCTTGATTGTCAATAATTTGGTCGCTTCCACCTTGTGGCGCAGATTTAATGTGCTACAACCACCTGCTGGATTAGTGCAAGAAGTCCAAAGAAAGTTGGTGATTTTTTTCTGGTCGGGACAACACTGGCTTCGTTCCTCTGTACTGTTTCATCCAGTACAAGAAGGGGGGCACATTTTGGTGGATATCAGGTCCAGGCAAATGACTTTTCATTTACAAACTGCCCAGAGACTATTATACAATAAGGACAGTGCTTGGTTTGTCACCGCAGTGGTACTTTTGAAAAGAGCTGGTGGAATGTGACTTGATAAGCATTTGTTTCTGATGAAGCTTGAAGAGGCTGAGCTTGCAGATCTTACTCCTTTCTATAAATCTGTTCTGGAAGCCTGGAAGGTTTTTGCTTTTTTAAGATCACCTGAAGTACCTGCTGGGATGTGACTGTTGGACGAATTATAATTTTTTAACTCTTTCCTGCCTTTGAGACTGTTGTCCTCAGCGTTTTTGGTTTCACGTTTATTGTCTGCTAGGTGCACAAAGCTGGGTCATATACTGCATACCAGTTTGGAAAATTTGGGCAAGAAAGCTGGGGTGAGGTCAACTCGACTGTTACAAAAACTCACCACAGAGGTGTTTGAGGAACTGGATTTTAACTATCGTTCTTTCTTGGACAATCCAACTATTATTGATGAATGGAGAAAGGGATGTGAGTATCTTTTTCCCTCTCTGGTTGTAAGAGCTGGTGTGGGGGACTGGCAGGAAGAGGAGAGATGTATACTGTCATTCAGAACTCCACAAATGGATGATTTTGAGTCTGTAGGAAAGAAAGCCCTTTATGTCACCTGTGTAAAGGTGTCTAATTTACATTCTTTGGCTGGGGTTCTCTCAACAAGATGGACAGAAGTTTTTGGCACTGACTCTTCCCCTAAAGGCAGTTGGCGTATCCTGTACAAACGTCCGATTGATAAGCGGACTGGTGACCTCCAGTGGAGGGTTGTACATGAATCTATAGCTACAAACAGACATGTGATGCATCTTGATCCTAGTGTTAGTATGGGTTGTCCTTTTTGTTCAGAGATTGAATCTGTTTTTCATCTGTTTATGCACGAACTGTTTTCCTTGTTAACACAATGGGTTACATCTTTGGGTGAAACCTTTTCATTTCAGTTGTTTATCTTTGACCCAAAGTACGCAGTTAAACTAAAGAATGTCTTGGTTTTACTTGATTTCTTATTTGGTAATGCCAAATTAGCTATCTGGAAAACAAGGAAAAATAAGATGTCAGGACAAGGTGTAGTACATCCAATTTTTATGTTTTTAGGCCTAGAGGCTTCTCGTATTAGAGTGGAATATTCATATTACAAATTGGTTGGGTGTTTACCAATTTTTATGGAAATTTGGGGGATAAATAATGTGTTGTGTACAGTTTGCGAAGATGAATTGGTGTTAAATTTTTAGTTGTTTTTACTTAATGATTTATATGTTTATTATTTTTTTTTTTACTTAAATTATATTTTTGTGATTATTAGTGTTATCATCATATTGTTGTGAACAAATATGATTGTTTATAATTGTTGGTTAAATAAAAGTGTGTGTTAAACCTCTTTCTCTCGCTCTCTCTCTCTCTCTCCCTGTCATCCAGCACCACTTACCATTTCTTACATTAGGCTTAAAGTCCAATCCCTCAGCTCAAATGCTTTCACAAAACTAATCATTGCTAGGGGTTCAAGCCCGAAGGGCTGAAACCCTATTGTGTATGTGTTAGGATTATTATTATTATTCTGCCCTAAAACTGATTGTGGAGAACAAACTGTAAGGGCTAGAGACTTGAAATTTTTTGGGGAATGGTAGTACTCTGGCTGGCTTGCCATATGAATTTGTGGCCATAACTCTTGAACCGTACGGCCTAGGAACCAATTTTTTTCCCCTGTGATTCCTTGCATCATGGCGAATCTTTTGGAATACCATACAATTTTTGCTCCGCCCTTTAGTTTTCCCACTATTTTGGATTAAAAAAAAAGAAAAGATCTAGTCCTAGGCTGTTTGCTGATCAGAACCAAACAATTGCAGAAAGATTCAGCAGAGTAGTTATCAAAGGAATTCTGAACTTTCGATTCATTGTCAAACGGTAAGCCAAAACATACATAAAACGTACTAAAACAGTTATAAATCATGAATGGAATTAGATATTTTCACCAAATTTGGGAGACATATGTATGGGATCATTCTGAGGACACAAACACACAAATTGCATGCCTCTGCCTCTTGGTGGTGCTATAATAATTTAAAATAAAAAAAATGGCTCTAACTATCGAACCCTTGATCAGATCAACTTTGTCCAAGGTGCCATCAAAGTCAATCTGGAAAAACATGGCCGCCATTGACCAATAAACTTTTAGCAGCTATTAGATAGGGTTAGAAAAGACAGATCGGAACTAAATGTGGTCTGTGCTAAATTTGAAAGGGAGGCACTATCATGTTTTTAAATGTGTGTAAATTGTTGAATGACTCACGTTATTCATACCACATTTTTTCATTTTGAAAAACTTTGCCTCAAGAAGCATTTGTGTGAATCAAATTGTTTGTTGAATATTCAAGATAACTTAAAAAAAAAAAAACTTCTCATATAACTGAAGAACTTCAGACAGGGTGGTAATATACTGCCCACGACTAACAAACACAGTCACATCATCAGCATAAGCAGTAAAAGTATCATTTGAATTTGGAAACACAGTTGGTATTGAAAAACTACATAAAGTCTTTCTTATATTAAAAAGTAGAGGTTCAATGGCAATACTATTCAACAAACCAGACAACGGACAATCTTGCCTGATTCCCCTTTGGCCAGAAATTGGTTTGCTCAACCCGCCCACCACTTTTACCATGCATGAAGCACCAGCATAAAGCAGCAATAGACCTTTAATTGCTGCTCACAGCTACAGTATATTTTTATTTGAAATTCTGTTATAAAAGAATGTCAAAAATGTCATGCCAAAATCAAAAGAATCATATTTTGTTTAGAAAATTAAGTTTATTTTTAGGATCTTTATTATTTTATGCTTTGTGAAACTATTGTGATGAAAATTACCATAATGCAAATAAAATATTTTCATTACTGTAATGTGGAAAGTATTTATGTATCATGATGTTATTTATATACTACCTTTAATTTTATTGTGGTTTAAATAATATTAATTAAAAAAAAAATATTATTACAGTAATGTTTTACTTAAGTAAATGGGGGAGGGTCCATGTACCTTCTCATTTTTGTCTCCAAAGCGGAATAACCAAATAAACCCACCTTTTACTCGTTTTCCTCTAGAAATAAATGGGCAAAATTAAGAAAACACTTTTAGTTTCAAATAAGAAATAGAAAAACATGTGCATGAAATAACAATGTAAATCAGGAACAGGACACTTTTGGTTGCATTTTATTTCCTGAATTCACTGGAATGGCGAGCAGGACTTTTATAAGCAATAAGTGAAGAGCTGTGCATCTCGGCGCCACAACAATGAACTTGACACTTGCCACTGACACATCCTGTCTAAAATAATGACCTTCCCACTTGCTATTGATGCATCCCATCTAAAATTACCTTTATCATAGAAAGCATACATTTTTAGCCCGACTGACCAGTAAGATGAAAACAAAGACTGGAAAGCAAAAGGTGTAATGACAGAGAGAATGAAATAAACCAAAATCCACAAACAGTGAATGCCTACTCCTATCGAGGCATGGTGCAAGCTGAGAGGTGATAGTCTGTGTTTCGTAACTGCTATCGTGTCCTTGAATAACGTGCGAGGAAGGGCAGCCAGTGAAGTTTCTGGTGCCCCCCTATGTAAGATGATGCCCCCTAGGGAGTTGGTGACCTACACAGACTGCTTAATATGCATATAGGGTGCAGCATTACTGCTGCCAATCCATCCCACGGTGACAAAAGCGAGTTGTTGATGCATTCAGTGGTTGTCTTATCCAGTTGTCCAATTGCTTGGTGAGACATAGCATTGTAATAAATGCATTAGACAGACATTTAATGGGAAAATCTTATTGTATTCGTTAAAAAGATTATATATGAAAAAAAATGGCAAACTTTAAATGTGAAGTATGTACATTTTTGGTCAAAATACGTTGTACTGTCCCAGGTTATTTTTCATTAACATCTAAAAGTAAGTCATTCATGGGTTTACCTTCCCCACATGTATAAACACTGAGCCTCCCAGGCACTAGCAAAGCACTGATGTTTATATTTTGAGAGGCCTGCTCAGCTCCACCCATGGCATATATGAATATCCATGGCAGACATGTACAGAGGGGAAAAAAAGTATCTTTGCCAAAATTCAAAGACTTGCTTAAATGCACAAAAGAGTAAAACCAGAGTGGACATTGGCATCACATTTACAATTTGGAGGACTTGACAAGTTTCTTCTCGACAGGTAAGCTACAATCAAGGTGTTGCCTCAAACGTTAACTGATTACTGTCAAGCTCCAGATAAATGTGTTACTCGTAATATGTATCGTTAGGCTTTCTAGTTACCCTAAGAAGCATCCTACCTCATGTGATGCATCCCCCGTAAACCCAGCTGTTGTTTTCAGAAGACCTGATTCCTCTGCCATGCTTTCTGTCCAGTGTGTATATGTTATAGTGGTCTTATTTATTTAGTATGACCTATTTGTTCATAGGAAATCAGAGATTGCAAAAGGGCTTGATGAGTCTAAGGGGAGTTGGCTAATGTTGTTTAAAAACATACTCTTTTTTTTGTAATTCTATTTGGTGCAACTAGTAGCACAGAAATTGCATACTTCACCTCTAACTCTGGTAAACTCTTGTTCTAATGGACAGGTTGAGTAAGAACAGATGAATGTATCAGGCTCGCCCACATCTGCAAATCAATCTTCAAGATAGAAAACATTATTTATGCATGAATAAGAATTTAGTTTTCTTGATTTGGCTAATAATTTTTCAATTGAAAAACATGCGGATAAACGTGAATTGTTGTAATGTGTTCACAAGAGATAAAGGAAATGTGATAAGGTACGAGTTGAAGGAATATTCTAGGTTGGCCACATCTTTGGTATCTTTCGATTACCTCAGACAACAATTTTGACTTGACACTCAATTTATAAAAACTAAGGGAAAGGATAAATAGTCTTATAATGGAAGACTAGCATGCAGGAGGGATTAGAGTCAATGTCAATGTCAAAGTCAATGGTTTTGAATGAAAGGGGCATAAATGCATCGTAACACAATACTTCCTTTGGCTCCAAAACCTCATATATTAAGGATGTATTTTTATTTAAGCATATTAATTGTTCTGTAAAGATTTTTTTCTAGGGGGAGGAACAACTGCTTACACAGTACTTTGCTCCAAAGTGCTTTAGAGTTAGTTCCGTTACATCCCTTCTATGCCTCTTCCTGATGTCCTAATGCAAAATAGCAAGTAATTGAAATGTAACACATTTATATGTACAAAACTGAAAACAAAGTTCCAGTTTGACTCCTATGCATGGAGCAGAGTTGTGACTGAAATCTTATGATGTTAGTCATAAAGGTCAAGGTAGGGCTCCAGGCCTCTTTTTTACGCAGGTGTGTTTAGTCAGTATTTTGAAGGGTGTTCATATGGTACTCTGAGAGGCAAATAGATAAAATACTGGACAATATGCCTTCCGAATTGAAAGTTTTCATGTAATCCATAATACGGGACGTCCCAGCTAATACAGGACAATTGACAACTCTGTGTATACATGCCTGATGCAATGGAATACTGCTGTGGTCCTTGTTTAGCGACATCTTAAAAAAAACACAGTGTCTTCAATACTCATGTTTCACAAAAAAATTATTTTGTTTAAATCCTCAACAGTCTCTACAAGTAATTTTGATCATAGTTCCAGCGTACTTTCACAAACATCATCACAACGTTGTGTGGTTGGAACTGCAGCTCTTTACCTGTGGTTAGAAGCATAGTTCCTTGTTAGTTTGCTGTGTTTATCACACACCGTTTCTGTCATAGAACACAGCATTTATGTGTTTATATTAATGCATAAGTGTCGTTAATGTGTTTTTGAAGAGTGTGCATGTGCATATATGCTCAAGTGCATCAGGGGAACGTGAAGTCTAATGTAGAGAGAAACCCATCTATTGCAGCGCAATGCATGTGTTGCATTACAAAGTCAATTCTGCTTTCATGTCTTCAGCAGCTTTCTTGTAATAAACGGCTTTATAGTGTATGTGTAAATGAGCTATTATGATTTAATATTTGTTGAAATTATTACTCCACCCCCTGAGTAATGTCAATAACGACAGCTCAACCAACGTGGTTTCAACGATTAGTGTGCGACGATGGTTTTTTGGGAAACAATCGTGACTAGCTTGTTAATTTATACAACAATGCATTGTACTATGGTGGTTACATAGCAAGTTATGTCGTTGTACGGGTAACGCACCCCTGGTTGGCCAGCAAATAGACATCACTGCTGAACAGCTCTCTTTAAAAGGTATATTCCAGGTTCAATACAAGTTAAGCTCTATTGACAGCATTTGTGGCACAATATTGATTACCACGAAAAATATTCTCAACTTGTCCCTCGTTTATTTAAAAATTGTAGTTACAATATGGCACTTTTAATGTAAGTCAATGGACCTAGTCCATAAATGCTAAAATACACACTTTCAAAGTATAGTCACAAGTTGTAAATATTATGTGTTAAAGCTGATGTAATTTCTGCAACACTAACGCAACTGAATGGAATTGCAAAAATAAACAATGTTTTTCTGAATACGCCCTTTGTCTGCTGTTGTTGAAACCGTCAAATAGTGCCACCCCAACTCACACCATTGGTTGAGTAACATTGTTGAGATGGGTATAAACAGGTAGTGCAAAACAAAAACAGGTGGTGCATGTGGTGGTGTGGAATAGCTCTTGTTCATTAAACACTTCACATCAAAAATTGACTGTACTTTTCTAATATTCCCTGTGTTAGTTGAGGTGGACCTGCTCCCTGCAGTGACCTAGTGAGTGGATTCTGTGTATTGGGTCTATTGTAGAGGTGTGCAATTCGTGTTTACATAGGAAAACAATGGAAAAACAGATCAGATGCACACAAAAACATTTTCGGTGTGAATGGCCAGCAACAAGTGTGTGAAACAAGTTAGGAAGGCCTGTATATTTTGTCATTAATTACAAACCCAATCCGAACTGTACCCAAAGTCATACTTGAAAAACTTGCCTGAACCTGGCCCGAAACCCAGCAATTTCTTCGGTCCCTTCAGGCCCAGGAGGGGTTGCTGACCTCAAGTCTGTTTGGTCTTTGGACTGGTGTCAATTAGATTGACTCTCTAGTATTATTTTTAGAGGTCAGAAGATTTTTTCAACAATGTGAGGACTACCTCATTTACTTGCATTATAACTGGTCAATTTTAGTAAAAGGTCTTCACCTCAATCATATGCCCATACAAATTCATCCTTACAAAAAAAAAAATCTAAACTAGCCGCTAACTTGCCACAAATTTGCTGCTCGTTATTTTCACATGCAAATTAGCTTTTCATTCGCTGCAAATGTTTGCCAGAACTTTGCAGCTCTTCACCAGTGGTGGTGAACCTTTGTTAAGAATAGACAATTTGCCGCGAATTTGCCATAAACTCGATTTTCTAAATGTTATTTCCTTTGTTATACCAGGAGGGCCTGAAAAATGATCTCATCCTACATTTTTTTTTTTCTGTATCTAGGGTCCAAGGTGTATAGTCAATTGGAAAGAGTTCTTCAGTGCTGGCGTTCTGTGTTTCTAAATCTGTTTTGCTTTTTCATTGAGAGTGAACTTGAGTTCACTATGCCATTTTAGATATTCACGAAACCATATTGGTTTTCATATGGGTGGGCAGCAACGTTCACGTGTGTGCTGTGTTTCATGACTAAAACACAAGTTAAGTCTGGGATCACAAGCACATAATCACAACCAGTCCAAACCACAGTCACTCTATGTGTATGTTCTGGTACATGTGTATTAACAAGAGGAGGGTCTATCACGTGAGAAATATCAGAAAGAGAAAAAATTACTCAATGAGGAATGCCACATTGTAACATTTTTTCATCATTATAACTACATCTTTTCACAATAATTACATTTTTCTCATTATAATTAAATTCAAAGTGGTCAAAAAAGTTAAATTAACTTAACTGCAGGATGTCATTTTGGTTCCTTTATTATACTTAAAAATTGAAGACAGCAATTCAATTTGTGTCTTTAATTTGAATGGGTTGATTTATGTTTTTACAGTGCAGGCTATATCTATTGAGGCTAGGAACCCTGAGTTGATGGACTGATCCAGCTGCGGACCCCTGCATCTGTTCCAGATTACTGCCTCCCCCTACCAGATGCACCAGACAAACCTCACAACTAAAAGATTTTGTCTAGCATTCATTCACAGTGAATCTGGAAACAATGTGTGTTTTATGTGTGCATACTGTATGTGTGCCGCAACTTGCCTGCCACACAAATAGCGTTCTTCAGGAGTGAAACAACACTTATCAATTAATTAATTAACAATAAATACAATTAATATGTTGTGTCCCATATCGTAAACTTCTGCACTATTCTATTCCATTTTGTAGGATAAGTAGTGCAAGTAATGTGTTCACTGACTAGAAGAGTTCACACTGTAAAGAAGAGACTATAAGTACTCAGATGATGTACCGGTACTAGCTGTGTTACTGAACTTAACTTACTAAAATTATGAAATAACAGTGGTGGAATTTTGGACACTTGCACTACATAGCCGAGGGGATGTGTGTGTGTGTGGGTTGGTTTGTTAATATGCTTATAATATAGCGGCTATTCCAATGCACTCTAAATCCTGGTGGTGGCACTGTGACTCAATCCGGGTGGCGGAGGATGAAACTCAGTTGTCTCTGCATCTGAGACACAACTCACCACGCACCCCACAGAGAGCAAGAACGACCACATTATAGCGATCACGAGGAGGTCAATCCAACGTGACTCAACCCACCCTAGCAACCGGGCCAGTTGGTTGATTAGGGAGCCTACTGGAGTCACTCAGCACGCCCTGGATTCGAACTTAGGACTCCAGGTGTGGTAGTCAGCTTCTTTACTTGCTGAGTTACCTAGGACCCCCATAGCCCAATATTTGTAGCCCATATATATCTATCTATATATATATATATATATATATAATTTTGTATAGTGAACTGTTTTATATTAAGAATTTGTTATGCTATAATATCATACAAGCCTATAAAAAAGCCCAAATTAGGGATTTACCAGTTAAATTTTCTCATGGTTTGGTTTTAATTTTTCATATAATCACATTCTCCAAAATTCATTGCAATAAAGAAAACAGATATGATCAGTTCTGTTCTTACTGTCAAAGACACTGTCAGCTTATAACTCCATGAGTGTTCAACATAACACACACCTGAGATACTACATTCCAAAACAAGAGACTGCTCCAGTGAGAAGATTTGTTCACCCTCTTTAGCAAAGTAACGCATATCACTCATTAGCATTTGCGTGAAGGCGTCTCAATGCCGTTATTGCAAGATAAACGTTTTTTTCCCTATTATGACTGTTTTCAAGACAAGCAAATTTCTCTTTTAAGCTATTCAAAGGAGTTTGAGAGATGTGCGCTGATGAGAGACTCTCAGGGGAGTTTGAGAGTGTGCATTCTTGATTGACAGACCTTGTGTGCGCACGTGTTTTTACGAACACACCTGCTGACAGAACGCCGTTCTGATTAATCAGCTGTGCTCAGATATTCTTTGTTGTTTATTTCATTCATTACATCCTTAAGCAGTTTATTTCCCTCTCTAACTGTGCTGTGCTTCAGACATTCAGAGAGCTACCACAAGCTCTCTGATTTTGGAACACCTCAATTGAATTCATGCACATTTGATAGGCTATTGATAAATATATTTTTTATGATGAATGCGGGCAGCGTGCCATGTGTTGAGTAACGCTGCTAGTGCATGCAAAGCTATGTAAAGAGACCTTGTCCAAAAAGAATGAGTCTTAGCATTTAGTGATTATTGTGATTGGACAGCTAATGATTAACATCAGAGAAACGTAGCCTCTGACTTAACGGTTGTTTACGCAAACCTGGAGATCACTGCAGTTGTGGCAGAAATGTTGTCAGCACATATGCACATCTCAGTCAACAAAAGATAAATTGATGATGAAAACCGAACTTTCAAAGAAAACACACTAAACAGTTTGCTTTTATTCACTATTCTTGAAGTGTCAGATGATAGAGTCTCATCTGTTCAGGGTCTGTAGGGCTTGGAAAAAAATGATAATGTGAAACTGATCCTGCAAATATCCTGATTATATTTGGTTCTATACAGCTGTGAGTCAGCCAATCACAAACAGCATCAACTTGTTCTTCTAAGATGAAAAATGATGATAGGAGAATAGATGAGAGAAGACAAGAGAAGAGCAATGAAAAAAAAATGTTGACCCCCGGCAAGTTTTCATCTGGATAATCTGGCCCCCGCAAGAAAGTAGTTGAAGAGCCCTGCTGTAAAGCACTCTGGGTTCACTTTATCTTCACTTTCCCATAATTTCACTAGTAAATTGGCTGTTAGATGTTAGAATTAAAAACTAATGACACACAGAAAAAAATCACAGAAAGATTTTCCTCCTGCAGTTGCCATGAGAATAATTGCAACTAAAGTCATGCATGACGATGAGTTGACCAAGACTCATCATGTCAACTAGTGGCAGAATCGATTATAGTCTAGTTTAAATATAGTTGAGTGTTAAAGAATTAGTGTTAGAAAAATAAGGAATGAGAAAGGTTATGTCTGTTATGCCCCCTCACCAGTCTCTGGCATTCCTCAGGCACCTGCACTTACTTTACATCTTGGCAGGACTGAAAAAAGCTCCTCAGCTCAGCGCCTGTCATGTTTGTTTATGGAGGTAAACAAGGTTGGTTTTAATTAAAACTCCTGCCAAAAGCTGAGGTAATTGCTGCTCAGTGTGTCTTTCTTTCATTCTTTCTCGCAGAAGAGCAAAGGGTGGAATGTAGATCAACGGTGCAGTCAAAACCCAAACATACTGTATGTGTGGAAGAGCTGGATCATCTTACAGGAAAGTGCAAAGTCTGTAGTGTATACTATATAATACAGGTCACACATACTCAAGATGCTATGTTGCAAGGTAGAGGGCTGAGGCCAGAGATCATTGACTGTAGGTCAGGGGGTTATTCCTATTCACAGGACTGAAAAGCTGTGGCTTTACTCACCTGTTAACCTGTAACCTGTGATATAAATGAGGGAGAAGGTGAGCAGGAAGAACAGCTGAGAAATACTGTTAAATCTTATCAGCTTGAGACACTGAACATTTTCCACTGTTTATGTGTCAATGATGTGTGGCTTATTTTTCGTCCAGATTTAGAGTAAAATTAAAAATGCAGTTCATACAAAAAATAAATAAATAAATAAATATCTTATTAGTGTAGTGTAATTGTCTGGACTTTTGTCTGTAAAATAGAAAAAAGGCTTTTTCCTGCTAAATCAAAGTTATTGTGGTGTTCATCAACATGCAGGTACCACATATAAACCATAAACAGGGAGATCTCCTTTAGACCCTTATGACTGATGAGCAGGCCCAACCAGAATTCTGCATGGACATGCTGATGAGTATTTATTTTTTTTTTCAGTTGAGTGGGAATCCTTTTGGTAGATTTTTATTACAGTGCCCATTTAATCTCTCAACCCTATCTTTAATGCTTCAGCATTTCCTGACTCAGTCTGTGGGGGCAGTCTTCTGATCTGTCTTAATCTCTCTTTCATTCTTTTTCTTCCTGCATTTGTCCACCTGTATCCCAGCTGTGGCCTCGTGCTGCTCATGAAAATTCCCTCCAAATTATTTTGACAAAAAAGCAACATCTGTTGCAAAGATCAACACATACACCCATAACTTTGATGTTTCTCACCTCTCTGTTTGTTGCTAAAAAAAAAACGATTGGATTAGAAAGTGAAATTTAAAATGTATATGTGTGACTATGAGTGACTTTTTGTCAATTCATTTTCAACAGGACTAGCTGAAAACAAGATGGAAAAAGAAAGCAAGGGACAGAGGAGATGAAGAGAGGAAACAAGCTGAGACAAGTGGGGATGAGCAGAGAGTAGACAAGACAAGAGGAATTGTGACAAGGCTAGAAGAGGAGATAAAATAAATGAGGAGATGTGGCAAGCTAAGGCAAGAGGAGACGAGATGAGAGGAGACAAGATGAGAAGAAAGGAGATTGGACAAAAGAAGAAGACAGGAGATAAGAGAAAAGAGGAGATGAGATGAGAAAAGAGGAGACAAGACGAAAACAAAGGAGATGGGATAAGAGAAGAGGACAGGAGAAAATATGAGAAAAAAGCAGATGAGCGGAGAAGAGACGAGAGCAGACAAGACGAGAAGGACAAGAGATGAGGACAGGAGCCAAGATAAGAAACAAAAGAAAAGGACAGGACCCCAGATGAGAAAAGAAGAGAGGAGAAGATATAAGATGAGAACAAATAACAGAAGAGGACAGGAGCTGAGATGAGAAAAGAGGAGAGGAAAAGAGTAGAGAAGACAAGATGAGAGGTTTAACACATCTTTATTAAATACAATTCTCCTTCAATGCATCATTGTCCATTAAACAAATTCCTCATTAATATCACATTATCTCTTAACCTTTTAGTACAAATATTAAAAAGAAAATTTAAAAATAAGTTCTCCCTCATAAATACAACATAAAACTTATCTTACACACAACTTTTCTTCAAAAGTAATTAAGTCTCCTACCAAGTCATAATAAGCAAACTCAATTTTGAATCTATTTGCAATTAACCCCTTCAACATTCTCTCTGGATCCACTCCAGTTAGACCCAGAAAATAGTTTTTTCTGGTCTTCCAAATTGCTAATTTTGCTATACCCATAACATAGTTCAGGAGACACAAAATTGTCTTGTTTGACATTCTATACTTTACACCTCCTATAAAAGTACATTCAGAAAAAGTTTCACCAAATCCTCTTAACCATTCAGTCAAAACTCTAAAAAGCTCCTCCAATCATTTACAATTCAAAAATAAGTGTTCCACAGTTTCGTCTTGGCTGCAGAACCCACACTCCCCACTTACTGCTGGATTGAGGTGAGCCACATATCTGTTTGTAGCTATTGCCCTGTGAATATGTCTCCGCTGAAAAACTGCAGTTCGCTTCTCTATTGGAAACTTATACAGGGACCTCCACTGATCTCTCAAGGGGAAAGTTGGCCCAAAGCACCTTGTTCACCACAATGGCTGCTGTTCCTTCAGTGTCTCTTTATGAACAGTATTGACACATAGGTTATAGAATACCTTTTTAGACATTTCCTCAATTGTCCATGTCTCAGAAGTGTCAGAATCCACTATATGATGGTCTTCCAACATACTATTGTTATAAGTAGAACAAATTAACAGCTTTTGAGGGATAACATCAGTCTGTTCCTTCAGATCTTTTCTTTGGATAACTTCTCTGTAAGGAGCGTATTTCTTCTAAAAACTGCATGGCGAGACGTGGAGATTGCAGTCCCATCTAGTACATTATATCCTCCACTGACTTCCAGCCATCTGGATTGACCAAATCCTTCGGCTTTGTGCAGTTTCTTCTCAACATATTCTCCTGTACACTCCTAGACATCAATGCACCATGAACCACTGGATTATGAAAAAGTGGTTCCTCCATCACCCAGTTTTTAGGAATCTCAAAAACTCTTTTGATTTTGAAAGTTTTATCCCATGCCTGTAACACTGATTTATAAAAGGATGAAGTCTCTGTCAGTTCCATCTCTTGAATTTGTATCCAGAAAAGATGTACATCATAGTTCAACCCCTCTACTCTTCGCAGAATTGCACCTGCAGTACTGGTCCATGTCAGTTCTTTTCTACACAGAATTGTTTGTGCTGAAATCAGTCTGAAAGCTTGAATTCTGCTCTTAATGTCTATCAAGCCTTGTCCTCCTTTACAAGGAGACACATAATGTTGTGCAGCCCGAATCCAGTGTTTACCGTTCCAGAAAAAATTCTACTAGTGTCCTTTGTATAGAAGTCACCAATTCTTCTGGTGATTCAACCACCGTCAGCCTATGCCATAATGTGGAACCAGCCAAGTTATTAATGACCAAAACTCACCCCTTATAAAATAGTTGTGGTAACAGCCATCACCATCAGGACAATAGGGCCACCACCTTCTCCAGCAGTCCCTCCCAATTTTTCTCCTGAAACCTAGAAGAACCCAAAAAGACACTCAGGGCCTTAAAACATTCTCTGCCCCACTTTAAACAAGCCGGTAACTCTGGAAGCCTTTGATATATCTATTGCCCCACTGCATATCCTTCACTCTTACTCCAATTTACCTTTGAAGTGGATGCCTTTTCATATACCTCTATGCTTTTTGTAAGATTGTTCACATCTCCTTGTCCATTTAAAAAGACTGTTATATCATCAGCATAAGCAGATAACACCATTCTATTACAATTAGAATCATTTGGTATTAAAAACCCTTTAAGATCTCTTCTGATTCTTCTTAATAATGGCAATGATATACAATTGACCAGAAAGTGGGCACCCTTGCCTGATCCCTCTTTTTACAGGGATTGAGGCACTCAACCCTCCTCCCACCTTCACCAAAACAGAAACATCACAATATAACAGTTTTATCCAAGAAATAAACTTGTCACCAAAACCAAAAGCACTCAAAACTTTGAAAAGATACCCATCCACTCTATCAAAGGGTTTTTCTTGGTCTATTGATAGAAAACCCATATGAATATTTTTTTTTTAAAACTCAAATCAATAGCATCTCTTAAAAGAAACAGATTATCCATAATAGATTGCTCAGGTACACAATAAGTCTGATTACTATGAATAATTATGTCCAGATAGCGTTTCAACCAGTTTGCTAAACATTTGGTCAAAATGTTATAATCTGTACATAAAAGAGAAACAGGCCTCCAATTCTTCAAAAAACCTAAATCACCCTTTTTAGGTAACAGGGATAATACTGCTCATCTACAGCTGCTTGGAAGACAACCATTTTCAAAACATTCTTTTTTTACTTCATAAAAATCTTGTCCCAAAATGTTCCAGAAATGACAATAGAACTTCCATCAATTCCAGGTGAACATACCACTGAAAGTTGATTGACTGCATCTGTCACAATTCACTGTTGTCTGGCCTGTGTTTCTCCCCTGTCATCTGTTCCCAGACTACACTTCCCATAATTCCCTGCTCTCATCACTGCCAGCTGTCTTTCATTGTCCTCACCTGTGTTTCATTAAGTCATTACCCACTGTGTATATAATGCTCTGTTGTTTGCTTGTCCTTTGTCAGTTGTTGAATGTATACATGTATCGTTTCAAGCCCTGTTCTTGGTTTCCTGTGTTTTTGTTTTTTTCTTTATATTCTGAGTTACCTGGTTCATCTTTTGTTTTCATTAAAAGCTGCATTTAGATCCTCATTCCTCGTCTGCCTCGTTACAGTATCTGTGAGCTCTCCTAAAGTAATTTCACAATCCAAAGTTTCTTTCTGTTTAGGTTGCAATTTAGGAAGTTCTTGAAAAAGTTCAGCAGCATTCTCTTCGTCACATTGTCCAGCACTAAAAAGTCCAGAATAAAAATCAACTGCAAGTTTTCGCATTTCACTTGGATTGTCCGTAATTATTCCATCTGGACATTTTAAATAAAGAATAGGATTATGTTGCACCGCATTTCGCTCCAATTTAAAGAAATTAGTGCTAGGAGCATCCATATCCTTAATTGAACAAAAACGTGACCTTATTAAATAATTTTTAACTTGCTCTTGCAATAGATGTTTCAATTCGAGATTATTCTTACTTAATTCACCACTTTTATTGGTCCCTTCTTCATTGTCCATCAACAGCTTTTCCATTTCTCCTATTTCACATTGCAAATTTTGAACTGTATCTCTTTAAGTGAAATTTGAGTCTCACAACTTTGACAGAAAATTTTAATATGCACCTGTCCAACCTCCCACCATTGACTTTTAGTCTCATAATTATTTTTCTGTAAACTCCATTTTTCCCAAAGATGAGTAAAACTCTCACAAAATAACTTATTATATAAAATGCCAATAATACTGTGATCTAAAAGTCGTTTTTTTATTTACATCTATAGTTACTGTATTGTGATCAGAGAAACGTGATTGATTTAATGATTGCAGCATCCAACACTCTAGTATTGAAATACTTGCTTGAATAAAACCTGTCTAACCTATTCCCTTTAACTTCATTATTACTTATTTTGATAAATGTATATTGTTTTATTCCTTTATTCCTATTTCTCCAAACATCACACAAATAATGTTCTTGCATCACCTTAGAAAGTACTACAGCTGATTGAAAGTGAGGTTCTTCACCATTTCTATCAACCTTAAAATCTACAGTTCCAATCTCCAGCCATAACGATACAAACATTTTTATCATAGGTCGAAATGTGCCTCTTAATATTCAAAAATAGTTCAACTCTCTCTGAACCAACATTTGGTGTATAAACATTGATAAATAAAAAATGAATTCCTTCCAGTAACAACTACTTACATTTTTTAAATATCAAAAGTTAATCTTTTTGAAGAAAGAACAGCAACACCAGCACTTGTATTTGACCCATGACTGAGTGCATACTTCCCCCCCCACCATAAACTCCATTCTATTTCATTAGACCTATCAGAATGAGTCTCCGGTAACATTACTATATCAGTATTCCTGATTTTTTTCAAATTCTGATAATACTGCCCTTTTAGTTTGATCTCTCACTCCATTTATATTAAAAGAGCCTATTCTCATTAACATCATGTTAATAAAAGGAAAAGAGATAGTAAATAGCAGAAAAAGACAGAAGAGAAAAAACACCCAGTGCATCAGACTCATTTGCCAATTTTTTTGAAGACGATCCTTTATGCTTTCTTAGTTTTGTAAGAAGTTTCCTCAATCAAAACCTCTTTTTCTCATTCAATTCGTCTAGTCCAACAATATGCTGCAATTTGACCACCGATTTCACACATTTTTCAGTGTCTGGAAAAAAATCACTAATTTCTACCGCTCTTCCAAACATCTCATCTAGAAAATAATTTATCTTCCGGAGAAAATAAAGACTGCTGTCTTCCAGATAATACTGCCCTTTTAGTTTGATCTCTCACTCCATGAGACCCCTTTTCAGAAACACATGATATTTGAGAGAATGTATCATCATCTCTCATTTCTGCTTTATTTTCATCTTCTAGTAGGCCTACCACAGTATTCTGCATTTTCTCATACATAAGCATCTCAACTTCACTTGTACTTGCAATCTCAGAACTCAAAACATTCTCATCACTAATATCTTGCTCTTCTACAGTCTGATTTTCATCTTGTACCACAACTTCCTGAACCTCAATTCCTTCATTCTCACACTCATGTACTTCAGCTTTAGCCTGTTCAGTTACTGTTTCAATTCGTTCAATTTGAGTATTTTCTACAGCCAACTCATTCTCTTCACATTCTACCTTATCAACAGTATTCTCCTCAGTATTCACTTGAACTTTATGAGGACAAGTGAACTGTTTGTGACCAACATCACCGCATTCAAAACATTTCAATCCAACAATTGAAGCATAAATCATAAAAAATTTACCTTCATCCATGACCCAAAATTATATATCCAGCATTGGCTCTTTTAAAAACATGAAAACTTGTCGTCAAAATGACATAACATGTTTTAGTTCCGAACTTTTACAACCCAATGATATGGCTTTTATCGGGCTGGCGATTCTTCCGAACCTAATGAGTTCTCTCTCAATAACTTCGTCAGGGATAAACGGCGGCACGTTCGAGATAATTACCTTAGATGTTAACATTGCCAATGGAAAGATTGGACAAAAACCTCCATTAATCACGACACCACTATCGATAAGTTGCGCAACAAAATGCTCCTCTTTTAGAAAGATGACTACCGCTTTGTTCATCCTTGATGCCTTAAGATATATTTTCACATCCGATTTGTTCTCCCACTGCTAACAGCACACTTTCAACCGTGACTTCCTGTTCCGACACGCACCTAATTCCATGGCGGAGTGAAGGAGATGGCGCACGCTCAACTGGGAGCGACAACATTCTCACACTCACCAAATTAACAACACAAAATTAACTATATATATATATATATATATATATATAAGAAAATCAGGAGAGATTTTGAAAAATAAAGAAAAGATAAAGAAAATATATTTAAGCAGACAGTTGAAACCAATTTGTTCTTCCCCACCTCACCCTCCACCACTCTCCTACATCTCGTGAGAAGAATGGAGACAGAACAAAAGAAAAGCACAGGAGCAGAGATGAGAAAAGAGGAGAGGAGGCAAGAAGAGAAGAAAGGAGACAGAACAAAAGAAAAGCACAGGAGCAGAGATGAGAAAAGAGGAGAGGAGGCAAGATGAGAAGAAAGGAGACAGAACAAAAGAAAAGGACAGGAGCCCAGATGAGAAAAGAGGAGAAGAGATGGGAGGAGATAAGATGAGAACAGATAACAGATGAGGACTGGAGCTTAGATGAAAAAAGATTATAGGAGAAGAGAAGAGATAACAAGGAGATGGGTCAAGAAAAGAGGACAGAAGCTGAGATAAGAAAATATTTGAGGAAAAAAGTAGAGGAGACAAGATGAGAAAAAATGAGATGAAACAAAAGAAAAGACAGGAGCTGAGATGAGAAAATGGGAGAGGAGAAGATACAAGAAGAGATAAGACGTGAACAAATTATAAAAGAGGACAGGAGCTGAGATGAAAAAAGAGTAGAGGAGAAGGTGGAAAATGAAAGAAGACAAGATGAGATGAAAGGAGATGAAAGGAGATGGGACAAGAGAAGAGCACAGAAGACAAGATGAGAAAGGAGGAGAGGAAAGGAGATAAGATGAAAAGAAAGGAGACAGAACAAAAGAAAAGGATAGAAGCTGAAATGAGTAAAGAGTAGAGGAGAAGAGACGAGACAAATTAAGACAACATGAGAAGAAAAGACATGGGACAAGAGAAGAGAACAGGAGTTGAGATGAGAAAAGAGGAGTGGAGACAAGAGCAGACAAGATGAGAAATAAGGACAAGAGAAGAGGACAGGATACGAGATGAGAAACAAAAGAAAAGGACAGGACCCCAGATGAGAAAATAGGAGAGGAGAAGAGATAAGAAGAAATAAGAAAACAAGTAACAGAAGAGAACATGAGCTGAGATGAGAAAAGTTGAGATGAGATGAGAGGAAATAAGATGGGAAGCAGATGGGACAAGAGAAGAAGACAGGAGCTGAGATTAGAAAAGAGGAGAGGAAAAGAGTAGAGAAGACAAGATTAGAAGAAAGGAGAAGGAACAAAAGAAAAGGACAGGAGCTGAGATGAGAAAAGAAGAGAGATAAAATGAGAAGAGATAAGATTAGAACAAATGATAGAAGATGACAGGAGCCAAGATGAGAGGAGAAGAGACAAGATGAGAAGAAAGGAGATGGAACAAAAGAAAAGGACATGAGCCTATATGAGAAAAGAGGGGAAGACATGAGAAGAGATAAGATGAGAACAAATAACAGAAGAGGACAGGATCTTAGATGAAAATGATGATAGATAAAGAGATGAGATGAGTGGAGATAAGATAAGAAGGACATGGGACAAGAGAAGATGACAGGACCTGAGATGAAAAAAGATGAGTGGAGAAGAGATAATATGAGAACAGATAAGAGATGACTTGATGAGAAGAGAAGATGAGAAGAAAAGAGTAGAGGAGGCAAGATGAGAACAAAGGAGACAGAAGAAAAGAAAAGGACAGGAGCTGAGATGAGAAAAGAGGAGAGAAGACAAGATGAGAAGAAAGGAGATGGGACAAGAGAAGAGGACAGGAGCCAAGATGAAAAAAGAGAAGAGGAAAAATGAGGAAAAGAAAGGAGATAAACAAGAGAAGAGAACAGAAGCTGAGATGAGAAAAAGAAGAGATGAGAAGAGAACAAATAATAGAAGAGAACAAGGGCCAAGAAGGAAAAAGAGGACAGGAAAAATGGAGACAAGTCGAGAAAAAAGCAGTCAGGAGAAAAGAAGAGGACAGGTGCCGAGATGAGAATAGAGGAGAGGAGATGAGAAGAGAGGAGACAAGAAGAGACAAAATAAGAAGAAAGGAGATGGGAAAAGAGAAGAGGACATGAGCTAAGATGTGTTAAGAGGAGAAGAGATGAGAGAAGACAAGATGAGAATGGGATAGAACAAAAGAAGAGGACAGGACCCAAGATTAGAAAATAGCAGAGGAGATGAGACGAGACAAGATAAGAGGAAAGGAGACAAGAAGACAAGACAGGAGATGGGATAATAAAAGAAGAGAGGACAAGACGAGAGGAGATGAGAGGAAATAACAAAACAATAGGAGAGGAGGCTTTCATTCTCTAAAGCTTAGGTACATACTATATACAATTCTACCATCCTCCTCCATCTCGAATCCTCCCCTCTGCTCGGCTCTGGAGCATAAAGCACATACTCAGGATGTCATTTAACATTCTAAAGTTATGTGTTGGCCATGAATACGAAGAATTGAATTATGCTGTTAAAGGCAGCTATGGCAAGTCTACAGGGACCAACTGGGCTAGTCAGTGATGAAATGAGTTGAGGCAAGTTTGGCTGCTTCTAGTTCCTGTTGCTAGCTGCTAGTGTGTGTTTGCGTGAACACATGGACCTATGGACATGTGTGTAACTGTTATTAGAAACAGGGATGTGTGTGTGTGTAATCAGTACATTTTCCATACACCGAAAGCGCTCCGCTTGGGGTCTAGGTTGAGAGGGTGAAGGTCACGGAGAGGCTTCAAAGACATAATTGTGGTCAGGTGTGTGTTTTTCCTGAGAAAGGAAGAGGCCTCACTCTTTCTTGTCTTGCTCTCCTTGAGGCCTTTTCTGTATGCAAAACAGTCTTATATGTATGTGTTCACTTTAGACAGTCATGACAGGACCACATTGTGTCCAACCTCATCACAGTTTAATCACACTGACAGGTTTGTGTGGAAAGAAAAATCCCTCACCAGTTTTCAAACTGAATAATGTTTTAAATTAACTCAACTCCTATGTGCTCACACTTGCACAATACAAAATCTTGGCAACTCTCAGATGCAGATAAGGGAAGAATCCAGTAATGCTGCTGAAAGTTTGGAATCAATGAGTTCCAGAAAAAACATTTGCATTTGTTGAAGTTGCGAAATCAATCTCTTTTCCTCTTTTCAATCTTCCATCATTTCTGTCCTGTCTCTGAGATTAAATTTTTGTAAAATTTACGGACTGGAGTATTTCCCAAACATCAAACAGCTGTCATGTAAACTAAAATCATTGGAGAACAAAGATCATTGGAGAATTAAACTTTTTTTTCCTCAATGCAGATACATAAAGCATAAAAGCCTAAGAGGCCTTGCATTACAGTGATTTTACCATGGTTAAGATGTGTTGTGAGGCACGACATGAAGTAGAGTGTGGTAAACTGTGGTAAAATCACAGGCTTATTACATTTACATTTATTCATTTAGCAGATGCTTTTAACAAAGTGACTTTCAAAATAAGGAAGGGTTCAACATAAACGATTCATATTAAGGTAACAGTAACAAAAATTACAAAGATTCAAATGCATTAGAAAAGTACTAGCCAAGCTAGTTGACCTAAGCCTAGCCAGCTTTATTGGTGGAGTTTGGAATGTTGTTCGTTCGAGGTACAGTGAAGCCAAAAGTCTGGGATAGTGATTTGGTGCCTTTGTGTTTAGAACCCCTGTGAACAAGGTGAAGTTGACTCAGATAATGCTGTCATTAACAACTTAACAACATCCATCCATTTTGGTGTTATAGCCACCTTTTTCCACGTTCCACGTGTTCCACGTTTCGCAACGGAAGCCTTTTTTAGTTTTCTGGTCTCCAATGTTTACACTTATATCTATGTAGAGGTGGGTAGGGTAGCCAAATACTGTACTCAAGTAATTACTTCACAAACATAATTGCTCAAGTAGAAGTAAAAGTAAGTAGAAGTAAAAGTTGTAACATAAATAATTACTTGAGTAATAGTAAGAAAGTATCCAATTAAAAGAGTACTCAAGTAGTGATTACAGTATATATATATATTGAAAGTGAATGGTGACCGAGACTGTCAGTCCCTAACATTTTGTGTTCCACATAATACAAAGCATCACACTGGTTTGGAACAACATGAGGGTAGAGCAATTATGACAGAATATTAAATTATTGCTGAGCTATCACTTTAAAGAGATAGTTTACCCAAAAATGAAATTCTTTCATCATTTACTCACCCTCATGCCCTCCCAGATGTGTATGACTTCCTTTCTTCTGCAGAACACAAATTCAGATTTTTAAAAGAATATTTTAGCTCTGTAGGCCAAAACTGTCCAAAAAGCACATAAAGGCAGTATAAAAGTAATCCATAAAACTTAATACATGTCTTCAGAAGTGTTCTGATAGGCGTGGGTGAGAAACGGCTCAATATTTTTTAATTGTTTGCTAGACAGCAGAGGGCGATATGCAGAGAAGAATGTGAATCACCAAAAATACAAGAAGCAGAATGTGAAAGTGATCTGCTTCTCATCCACACCTCTCATTTCGCTTCTGAAGACATTTAATCACTGGGGTCTTATGGATTACTTTTATGCTGATTTATGTGATTTTTTTTTAAGCTTTAAAATGTTGCCACCCATTCACTTGCATTATATGGATCAAAAGAGCTGAGAAATTCTTCTAAAAATCTTCATTTGAGTTCAGCGGAAGAAAGAAAGTCATACACATCTGGGGTGGCATGAGGGTGAATAAATAATGAGAATTGTAATTTTTGGGTGAACTAACCCTTTAAGAGCTCTTATCAGATCTGGATGAATTTGTCAATAAGAAGAGATGTTTGGAAACATTTCTAGTAATTATTACAGTGAAAATGTGAAAATGTCCCACAAGGACTTTATATATAATGCTGAAATATAAACCATAGCAAGATTATGCTTTTTTATATGTCATTTTCCACAATCCACCATGGGGAAGACGTACGAGCTGGAAGTTTACTGCTTCCTCCACTCCTACAATGTTTTATTTCATGCTGAATGTAGTAAATTAGTTTTTGACAAATCATTACTTGATTAAAATGCAATAATAACATCTAGAGAGGCAAAACATATAGATACATTTAAAAATGTACTCTTTATTTGATAAAATGCATTTACTCTTTATATTAACACACAGTGTATATTAAAAATGACAAACAGAATGAAGATTTATTGTTCTAATATATTATTTAATAAGAATAACAAATAAGGCTCAAGTATATAAAATTTCATATGTGATGTTTCTGTACCAGCCCAATTCACTTATTTCCTTCACTTACTGCTGAGATATAGTGCACAAACTGCCATGCACTATATAGGAAATAGTGAATGAGTGAACGATTGCAGACACAGCCACTCTAGTCGCCACACTTGCCTTGTGCCCATACATCTCACATGTGCACCTCGCTGTGCAGTGTCCATACTACTTATGATATGCGGGACACGGGACAAAGCACACTGATATATTACTGCACTGGTTTAAACATGTACACTTAAAACTGATGTCATAAGTGCCCAGTTACAGAATCACCATGAAAATGACCATCTCATTACACAGAAAAGCCTGTAAAAGCCTTTAGAATCAGAGCCAAAACTTACCTCAGTGTGCTGCCAGAAGTTGGAGCTGTGACTTTAATCTTGAAATATAATTTTTTCACTGTGCGGAGCAAAGAATGTGTTTCACATTGAAGAGTTTGATGCTGCTGCAATGTGACACCGGCTCATCGCGCCCAGCTGTGAACTTCCGCTCTCGTAAAAGTCCTATTCAAAAATTACACATTAATTAATATTAAACCCAGTAATGTAACAACAGTAACACCACCCATTGTAAAGAAGTGAAAGTAAAAAAAAATTCTTTAGAAATTTACTTGAGTGAGAGTAAAAAGTGCCCATTTTTAAACCTACTCTAAAAGTACATTTTCCCCAAAAAAGTTACTCAAGTAAATGCAACAGAGTAAATGTAAACGTGTTACTACCCACCTCTGCATCTATGTATGATTTTAGTGTATATTGTGATGTTTAGTGTATTTAATTTGTTAAAATTGGTGAATAAAAAACATGTGGCTTTCACTATATTCATCCACTGTCATATTTGTTTCAGGGTTTCTACTTCTCTATTTCCTGTCTCCACAGTGAAGAGATATCTGTTTCTCCTGTGCAGAAGTGTGCATCCATCTGACCATGTTCCCCCTCACCACTCGTATGAAAACAGACGGCGGCTGGTTAATGGATGACACTTGTTAACTGGCTTCTTAGCTGTTTTTGAGCTGTGCTGTCTATAAAAGATGCTCACCAGTGACCTGGGCAGATGAAAGGGGGAGTTCTGTGATGAAAGCCCGGAGATGCTTTACACTTGACACACTCATAACGTGGAACACTGTCGTTAAACAGAAAGTAACTTTTCTGGGGCTGTAAACCTGAAAACCATGAAAGACACCAGAGAAATCATCTGAGGTACACTAAAAAGATCTCTGTAATTACCGCATGCTCATTTTGATTTTGGTTTTTGAATTTGTTTTTATTAGAAAGCTTAGCTTTACAGATATCATATTCAGTGTTAGGTGTAATCTGATTACTGTATGAAATTATTTATGCAATTCTGCAGTATTTTTTGTAGAATATTTAAACATTAGATATTTGACATACATGAGAGAATACCACACTCTAAAGTTATTCTTAAAGCATCCTAATACATTCATAATGTCTAATAATGCACATTATAATTAGTTACATTCTAGTAAATAATTACAACACCGATGCAATGTAATAGATTAAATGAATGAGACTGGATTTCTGCACGTATACTGTAAATGTGATATAGCGAGTGTGCCGGCTTTGAGCACTGGTTAGGCTGCTCTTTGTCCAGTTTAAGGCTGCATGTGGCTGGCTATCTTAAGAGAGTCGTAATCACTCTCAACATGCAAGTATTAACAGCCAACCTGCAGCTGTCTTGCAGCAAAGCATACTGGGAATCTATGCCTTAAAACCTGCTAAACTGTTAAACTGCTAAACTGTATCTGCTGATTTACACGCCCTTAATTCTTAAAGGGAGCATTTCGAAAGCGCTCTCTATTAACTCATTCTCTGGAAAATGATGATGGAGTTTTCAAATGAAAGTGGATTAGTGTAGATGTAGTCTCAGTGCAAATAGCAAACAAAACTGGAAACCGCTTTCTCGAACAACTGAGCATATATGTGATTGGCTGGTTTGATGGAACTTCCACGAGTTGACGCACACAGAACTTTTTATCAGTCCGCCTGGAAGCCGAGTTGTGTTCACAATGTTCTGCATTGATGAGGATGAAATGAATCACAGATTTTGCCCAAGTTTTGCCAACAGTTGCGGCACTTTTGCACGTGGTATTTCAGTGCAAATATCTGTGTCTTATTCACTAACCACCTCTAATCACCTGATATTGTGCTGTGCCTTCAATATTTAAATCAAGTCATTGTCATTCCTTTCCATGCAAACACTCCTCCTTTCTATGTAAATTAGGCTCATTAAAGATTACGCTTCATTCACAAAACTCAATTTAGATGGTAAAAGCGCATGTTCTGCATGTTTAAGAGATAATCCAGGTTTCTGGATCAAAGTGATTCTTTTCAGTCCCGGCAAGGTGGGTCAAATATGGTGGTCTGCAGCATCCTTGGCTATATTGCACTCAGAATTGCACTCGGACCGCAAGATCAGAACTGCGCATGCAAATTGTGTTCAGTTGCGATTTCATGGGTGCATTTGCGCAGTTGCCTGATCTGCATAATTCCTTTAGTGAACTGGGCGCTAAATGAGCACAGATGGCGTGTGCGAAAAATCGTGCAAGTTTTAGTGGCCACAATTCATTGTAAGTGAATCTGCCCCCAATTCAAGATATTCAAAGGTTCTTTTGAAGCATGTAGCAGAAAGTGAAGCGGATGTCCATGAGCAGAGCTGCATTTTCTAATTTGTTTACTTGATGATGATGTCTGTGAAATTCTCTATAATGAGGTTTTCTGTGTTGTACATAGACATGTTGTACATGATTATTTCCCCATGTCGGTCTTTTATTATGGTATGATATATCTCTGATAACCCCCTAAACACACTGTAATGACAAAACTGACTGTGATTGGCCACTTAACATGTCAGATATATGGCTTTTCCTGTCTGAATCGGTGGTTCTTGGCCAACTGAAGCAGCTATAAAACCCAGACAATTGCCATAGTCATAAGTCTGGCTATGCGAGACTAGGGTGGATGTGGCCTCGGAATGATCAAAATCAAATTGTCAACAATGACATCATCACAATATTTGCATACTGAATTCCAATTTTACTTATTTTTTACATCACTTTGCGCAATTAATTGTGATTGGTCTTTTTTTTTCTTGTGTCTATCTATCCATCAATATTACATATTGCTATAAATGTCTCTCTTTTGCTTTCTCCCACGATCCATATTTGGGTTTATACATTTTCTAACTATAATTTTACATCAAATATGACTCTTTATGTGGACTTGTGTGTGCTCACTAGGGTCAGTGATACTGTACAATTTTTTTTACATTTTTGTACATTTTCTACTCTCTTTTAACAAACCCTCACTCGGGCTTCTCTGCTGTCTGTGATCTGTCCAGTGTGTGATGTGATGTCCAGATGAATTGCTATGAAGAGCTAGTGAAGGCTTTAGGAATTACCTTGTCTCTGTACAAAAACGGACAGCGCTGTCATCCTGCCTGAATCCCTGGCATGTGATCAAATGGCAAAGCTAGCAGATTATGTACATCTAAGGCCTGTGACCTCACCGTGGCCCCAACCAGCATTGTGTGTGTATGTGCGTGCACACGCTGGGTGTGTTTGGTGGCCCTGATCTTTGTTGCAGCTCTTTGCAGGGCTATTGAGGCCTCACTCTCTCTCTGTGTACATATCAAGTTCTCCGTTTGTTGGTTTAAGCAGCTGTTATTGCTGTTAAGAGCTCAAGTGCCCCCATCAACCCCGCCTGCACACAAACAGTCTTACACGGGTGGAGATCTGTTTTACCCCCCTCTGTCGGCTTACACTGATGTCCTTGTGTAGTGTAGAGGCTGGCGCAGTGGGCACAGGGAACGGCAGCCTGCACACGAGCTGCAGTGGCAATGCGACTGGCAGCAGAAAAGCAGCAGGCTTGGTGGTCCTGTCATGTTTACCATGCTGGGCAGAGCCAGGCTTGTTTAAACAAACCGTGGTGTCTGCGTAAGCTTCCCCTCATTCCCTTCACGTCATCAGCTCTGAAGCTACTGCACTGGACCCACTCCCTGGAGCCCCGCAAAACGGTTTATGCCAGGCACAACACTGCTGTCCACAAGTATAAGACTGTCTGTTTGTCAGTGTGAGTGTGTGTGTGTGTGCATACAGAAAGGGAAAACACTGAAAATATGTTTGCATCATGGTTATTTTCAAATTGAATTTCTTATTTAATATCTTCCTTTTAGTTTGTTTTCACTCCATGTTTGTTAGTTTGTATTTAGTTTGTATTATCTCAGTGTTTTCTAGTTCCAGTTTAGTTTTAGCTTTAGAGTACCTTTGGTTTTTGTTTTAGTTTAATTTGAGCTTTTAATGGTTTTAAAAGTGAATGCATTAACTGATATAATTTAAATATGTTTAAAGCTGTTATATTTCATAGGGCCAACACTATCTAGTGGCATTTTCATGCGTATCCCTCCTGTTGTGACCCATTTAAAAGCTACGAAAAATGAAAAACTAATATTTTCTTGTATATGTCTTTGGATTATTATTCAGAAATTTTGAATAAAAGTAAAAAAAAAAAAAGTTTGACATTTTTCTGATTTATATGTATTCAATGCCAGGGAGTTTCTGGTGGTAACTTCGGCAGTGCTAGTCTCACCGGTCCTACTCAACCCACCTCAAGTGGGATTCGAATCAGTGATCCCCAGCATGGGAGTCGGACGCACTAGCAAGAAGACTATAAAAGCCATGGCCTCTAACCTCAGTCACTAGTGCCTCTTTTAAGGCAAGGAGAATGAGGTTTACACACTGCAAAGCTATCACATACCAGCTGGTTACCATTGCAATCACCCCCCTATGGGTCACGGCACCAGTGTCACCATTCCTACTTGTCCCCCCCCCGAGCGAGATTCGAACCGGCAATTCCAGTCATGGGAGTCGGACGCACTAGCAGGAAGGATATAAAAGCTGGCTTCCGTTACACTAGGGTGTTGCTAGTTGGTTGCTTTGGCATTAGTAAATGGTTGCTAGAGGGTTGCTTAATGCCCAAGTCAAAAGAAATGATTCACAAGTCTCCATGACATCCTTTTATCTAGATATGTGTGGAGACCTTTTCTATGCAATTTTTCACTCATTTTCATCTGCAAGGCAGACATTTACAGTCTGAAATAAGAATAATTCAGAATATAAACCATGTTTATGTGTTTGTTTCAAACAGATACAATGTGTACTGTATTCCAATTATCAGTTTTTTTCACTCAAAATGAAGGGTTTACTGTATATCTACTGTAAAACAATTGTACCACCATTGGCATACAGTTGCCACTCTTTCCAGATGAATTGCTTCTATAACTATACATTTGTGTTGTAAAAAAAAACCAAACAAACAAAAAAAAAAAAAACACTAACGAACGGTTGTTTGGAATTTTCTCACAAAATGAGAAAATGTTAGAATATACATTGTCAAAAACTAAAACGCAATTAATTTTTATTCATTTTAGTTTAATTTCAGTTTTTCCTATTTTATACTAGTTTCTATTTTTATTTAACGGAAATGTTTTCATGGTTTAATTTTTCTTAACGATAATGACAACAGGAAGCATATGCTAACATGTGCATGTTTTCCTATAAATATGGCTGGCATGAGCTTGCATGTTTATGTTGGTTTGTGTGCACATGTGTATGTGTGTGTGTGGAGCAAATCCTACATCAAAAGTTCTTTTTTTCCATGAAAATTGTCCTGGCCCAGATGAGTGGCTGGCTGTACTGGAAAATGAAGTCAGTTATGGGCTCTTTCACCTGCACCAGAGAGCAAATAAAAACCTCATGCACTACTGCAGGAAACTCTCTCTGTACAAACTTACTCTCAGTCCAAAAACTTGTTAACATGCAGATTTGTTTCAATAAACTCTGTATACATCTGCTTTATCATCAGGACTTGGGAAAAACTGTTGACATTTGAATTGTAAGTGTTTACGCTTATATAAATATGTGTCATTAAGAACGCTCAACGTAACTGCGGTTGGTCCATACAGCGCAGTGTTTGCATAAGGTTGTGCAGTGAATACATCTGTCTGAGAAACATACAGCGGTCCTAAAAAGTATTGTTTGGATGATTCACCCAAAATTTCTGTCATCATTTACTGGCACTTTTCAACCGAAATATTTCACTAAAGAAGCTTTCTTGGTTTAAAATGATAAAACAATAAATATACTGTTCAAAATGAATTATTATTTTTTTTACTTAATGCTTGTTAGTGCATTAATAGTGGAACATATGCATAATGAACACATCATATTGTACATAGCTATGATGTTCCATCTGCTAGACCAGCAATATCAATACTAAACAGACTGGACCAGCACTGAACAATTCATGTTTGTCCAAATTAGAGTTTTAATCTGGGTTGTTTTAAGAAAAAATATAGCATAATTTGTTTGCAGATGCCACTTTGTTTGAGATTTTGTTATCTATTGCAATGACATTCATACATTATTAATTGTGGGTCATAATAAGTGTCCTGATACTTTTTGGAGGTCACTGTATTGTGTTATTGTTTATGTCATGAGGTGAAACAGGCAAACTGTGGTGCTATAGGTCATGATCCTAATGACTATCAGTCTCTCTTGGGTTCTCAGCGGTGTAGAACAATATGCAAGTGAAAACAGTATTCAGGAGCCAGTGTGATGGGGTCATTCATACACTTTGATCAACTGGTCTATTTATCACAGTGACATGGCCAGCCATGGGTGGCGGTCACCCTGTGTCTCTCCCACAATGTTCCTCAGGGGAATGAGTGTCTTCATCATCTCACATATAGAGTGATCTTTATTCAACAGGTTGTATTTGTCACCCAGAGGACATTTATAGCCCAGAGGTTGCTCTTTCATAGCTCAGGAGACTTAATAGAGCTCTCATTTATGTTTAATCGAAGCATTTTTTCTCAGATATTTTCCCTTAGATATGACCTAAATAGGCACAAATGAGAGAAATGTTGACAAAGTAAGAGTAGAGAGCTATACATTTAATGTGAATAGCATTGCTCATACAATTTGTTCTGGGAAGAGTTTGATGAGAAATGTACGAGTTCATATTGAAATCTATGATTACAGAATTTGGTATCACGGCAAACCTGAGCACAGTATTGTTGAGATTTTTTCCTGAAACTGTAGTAAAGAGACATTATTACTGGAAACTTTTTCTCAGGGAAACAATCTGAGAACTAGGAGACTTCAAGTCTCTATTTGCTCTCAATTTAACCTCATTGCTGTCTAGGAGAAAACAATTATATATTAATGAGATCTCATTTGTGATATTTCTTTCCTACTTTCCCATATTCTCTTATATTCTTCACTTCTCCCTTGTCTCTTCTCCTCTCATCTTATCCGTTCTCGTCTTCTCTTGTCTTGTCTCTTATTTTCTCGTCTCGTCTTGACTTGTCTTTTCTCTTTTCCTATCATCTTGTCTCATCTCTGTTCTCTCCTCTCGCCTCGTCTTGTCACTTCTGCCCTTGTCTCCTCTCATCTAATCTCATCTTCTCACCTCTTGTCTTATCTCTTCTCTCATCTCATCTCCTCTCTTGCCTTGTCTTGTCTTCTCTCTTGCCTTGTCTTGTCTTCTCCTCTCTTGTCTTATCTCATCTCTTCTTATCTTGTCTCGTCCTTTGTCTTCTTCTCTCATCTTGTCTCTTCTTCTCTCTTCTTGTCTCATCTCAACTCCTCTATCCTGCTCTCCCTCCTCATCTTGTCTCTTCTAATCTTGTTTCTTCTTTTCCCCTCTTATCTAATTTTTTCTCTTCTCTTGCCTTGTCTCCTCTCTTGTCTAATCTTTTCTATTCTCATCTCATCACATCTTTTATCTTCTCTCATCTTGTCTCTTCTTGACTCTTCTCCTCTTGTTGTTTCTCTTCTCATCTTGTCTAATTTCATCTCGGTTCTCTTCCATTGCCTCGTCTTTTCTCTTCTCTTTACATCTCATCTAATATTTTCTTTTGTCTTCTCTTCTGGTCTTGTCTTTTCTCTTGGCTTGTCTTGTCTCTTTTCCTCTCTTGTCTCATCTAGTCTCTTCTCATCTCTCCTCGTCCTGTCTCATGTTATCTTGTCTCTTCTTTCGCCTTGTCTAGTCTCTTCTCTTTTCGTGTCTCATCTTTTCTCTTCTCCTCTCATCTTTTCTCTTCTCATACTGGCTCATTGTTTCTCTTCTCCTCTGGTCTCTTCTTGTCTCATATAATTTCATCACTGATTTCTTCACCTGCCTCATCTTTTTTCTTTTCCTCTATTTCTTCTATTTTTGTCTCATCTTGTCTCCTCTGTCCAATTATCTCGCCATGTCTCTTTTTCTCTTCTCTTGTCTTCTCTGCTCTCATCTCATCTTTTCTCCTATCATCTCTTCTCTCACCTCCTCTTGTCACTTTTCTTTCCTCTCATTTTGCCTTGCCTCATCTTGACTCCTCTTGTCTTGTCTCTTCTCCTGTCTTCTTGTCTCTTCTCTCCATGTCTATTCTCATCTCATCTCATCTTGTCTTTTGTCTTCTCCTGTGTTCTCTTCTGTCATCTTTTCCCTCTTTTCTCATCTCGCCTCTTCTCTTGCTTCGTCTTGTCTCTTTACCTTTTGTCTCTTGCCTTCTTGTCTTGTCTAGTCTCCTCTGTTCCCTTTACTTGCCTTGTCTCATTTCTTTTCCTCTTGTCTCTTCTGCTCACATCTCATCTCCTCTCTTTTCTTCTCTTAATCTTGTCTCTTCTCCTCTCTTGTCTCGTCTAATCTCCTCTCTTGCCTTGCTTCATCTGGTCTCGTCTCCTCTTGTCTTTTCTCTTCTCCTCTCATGTAATCTCCTCTTGTCTCTTCTCCGGTCTTCTTGTCTCTTCTCTTTTCTTCTCTTCTCTTTGTCTCACACTGGGCAGTCATCTATGTTCCCACCCTGTGACATGAATATTTCATCAATAGCTGAAACCACAGGAAGGTTTATTCCAACACGACTTCTCTTGCCAGCCTCTCCGCCTCCTCTACATAGCCTCACCCCTCCCCTGCCCTTATGGTCCAAAGCCATGGCAACTCCAAATGTCAATTATGTTAGTTTAGCCATTGTACACGGCTGGGCAACTCTGAATGGGCAGCTTGTCCACAGGCCAGCCCCCTACAATGGCCCCTTTTTTTTTCTAAAACTTGTTCTCAGCCTCTGCATCCTTCAGGAAGAGAAATTTCTTTCTCTCTCTCGCTCTCTCTCTCTCTCTCTCTCTCTCATATTCTGTCTTTTATCTCGTTTGCCTTAGGCCTGGGGTTTGGGATCTAGAGTTAAATGGGGAGAGAGAAAGCAAGAGAGAGATGAACCATGACTGAACAGTAAGCGGTTTAAGTGCTGAATTGTTTCAGCAGACCCTGCCAATAATTACCAGTACAGCCAAGCAGCAGTAAAGCTGCCTTTCGTTGCGTGGCTAAGCTTGTTAGCGTGCTTAATTGGACAGAGAGAGTGTGTAATCCTTCAGTGAGAATACAGTGACTGAGAGAATTAGAGTGTGTGTACGTGAGATGGAGAAGAGAAGCTGAAAGGGTTTGGGTGGCTTGGAAAGCTTAGCTTATGTGTATTTATGAACGGGGTCATCCAGAACAGGTCATGTTACATTATGTCTGGTACACTGATCCAATATAGGTGTGAAAGTCTCTGGTTAGCTGCATGTTTAAAATAGATGTCTTGTCTTCATATTAGGGTTAATGGTTACACCTCTGGGGTCTGGCAGCAGAAGAGTTGGGGCTCACCGCAGAACATATCATGTATCCTCTGCTACTGTATATTGAAATAGTTTATTAAAATAATATTTGTTATATTTCATACAGGCTGGGAATGAAAACCACATTTAAACATTAGAGTGAAATCCCTAAATTATTGTTCTATGTGTGTACATGGAATACAGCAGTCATTCCTGAAATTGCATATAGTGGTATATAATTGGTATAGTGATAATGTTTACATTTCATTAAATTATCTGCATTTGTTGGATGCTTTTATTAAAGAAAATTACATGAATTCAAAGTATACATTGTCAGTGTTTTATGGGACCCAAACTCAAAACCATGTTCTACCAGTTGTGCTACAGGAACGCACATGACAGCCATAGCAACATTTTGGTGACTCATGGCTGTAAATGAGTGTTACGACCTGTGGCTCAAAGACCGCAACAAAGGAGGAACACAAAAGTTTCAAGGATTTATTAACAAAACATAAGATCTTTAAATAACAAAAAATATGTTTATAATTACAATCTGTAGTGTAGAGCAGAATGTGTGGACTAAGATGTAATGCACTGCAGTGGGGTTGATGGATGCACAAAATAAACAACAAAGAAAACTGTCCAAAGGACACCAAGAGCAGCCCCCTTTGAAGCAGTCTCACAGTCTTTTTTAAAGGGCATAAAAGTACATTGTACAGTTGTGTGCAATAAAGAAGTTTGGACAAAACCAATCGCATCAACACTGGGAGCACAGACAGCAACGATCCCAAGTTCGTCACAATGAGAAACATGGATGCCAATAGTTAAACCTATTACTAACCTGTAATTTTTGACAAATGTTAATGAATATTATTTTAATATTATCAAACTTGACATTTTCATTAGTTATCATTTCATTAGCAACTTTTTATCAACAGAGGTGCCGTGTTTTGTTTCTTCTTACTTCTTAATTTTTTCAACAGTGCACTCTGTCTGGATCGTAATGAAGGGATTGCCAAAAGACTGTATACAAATCTGTGAATGAGATCATTACCTCAAGACAATACCTCAGTTTGTCTGTGATTTTCAGTTTGCCACAACCTGAGTTTTTCAACAGTGAACAGTGTGTACAGAACAGGATTAAGCTCTCAGAAGAGTGATAACTATGTTTAGATGCAGTGTGTATGTGTGTGTATGTCAGCCGCGGCCTATGCATTTTAAGTCTAGGCCTTCAATGCAATTCATGCTATTAAGAAAACACAATTTCACTATGAATAAGATGCAGTGTTCCTATCATACATTACGTGACAGTCAACAAATAATACCATTTGACATTTTAAAAACACATCCATGCACGAAAGCCAGAACCAAGGAGGTCTAATACCAAGAAAAAGCTCTCTAATAATATTTATTTTGTTAATTTTGTTTCGTAAGGTTACACGGTTACTTTTCAAAACTTGATCCGACACTGAATGGTCAAGCAGCCTAATTTACACTTAGAAAACTCCTGATGTTGCTATAACAATGCAAAAAGCACTTACCAATTTACTTGAAGTGAAAATCAGCCCTCAATTCCTGTTTAATTAATCAATCGCATGATAACGCAGAACATCTCATGTTTTTAAATCCATAAGGATCTCTTTCTCAATGGTTATGTGATGACAGTCAACTCGTCAGCAAGATCTCGAGCTCTTCACTTTCAAATTACGTATATCACTTAAAGCGTGATTGTGTCACTCAAGGCCAGCTAGAAGGCCTGGACTGGGACATATCCTAAAGATCACACCCACAAGAACAATTAAATCAGTCTGATTGGCTGATGAATCTGACAATCTGACTATAGATACCTATTCACTTACACTGTTGAGGGATTCTGTAGAAATTCTAAAGGGTTAATGGGGTGGAGCCAGGCACGCCACTAGACCCCTTTTACCTTTGAACATTAACCGTAACGAGATAAAACTCACAGCTTTTTAACACATCTGTGTACAAATTTGAAGGCTGTTTATCGGATCAATACAAGTATACATCATATTATGCGAGTACACATTACTTTATGGAGAGTTTACGCCCTACTAGTTAAGTCTTGCCTTAAGAACAGGTGGTGCAACCAAACTAAGCACTGACTTAGTTACAAACTAATTAGTAAGCCCTTAATGTGAACTTTACCTCCTAACTTACGTGAGAACTTACGCACAGCTGGTGCAACCCTACCCAGGTGTCGGCACACAAATTAGAATTGAGGTAGGCTATGAAAACATGGATGATGGAATTTGGATGAAGCAGGGATAGGAAACAGAAAATAGAGATCAGTTTGTGGGAGGTAAGACTTGATAAACAAACTACATCCTCAGCAATCGGAGTCAGGTTTCAAACATCAGATGAAAAGCATCAAGTCTATGGAATTTCTGAGAAAATAAACACATTTTTGTGTTCTTTGATTATGATAACATTGAATCAATCTTTTGGATATGAAATTAATAATTTCATTCACTAGTGCTAGTTTAGGATACTACATAAACAGTTGTCAGTAACTATGGCTGCTGTGTGCTAATTACCTAGCGACTATAAAGTACTTTAGTTTAGCTTGTTTTGAGTTGTTGTTGCAAGAAAACTTAATGAGTTTCAAACATCAGTTTAAACTTACACCAATTATGTTAGCTAGCTAGTTATTAATTTATAGAAACAACACTTCTGCATTTATAAATTTTGAGATAGCTCAGCTAGTTTTGCAAGCTAGCAACCAAACTCAGCCAGTTTAGCTACCAACTCTGCCTAGTGACCAACACTTACCTAGCGACCAACTCTCTGCTCATTCTGAGACCTTTTTGTCTAAAGCCATTATGCCTGAGGCTGTTTTGCCTGACGTTGGATAACATAATTCCATAGACTTACTTGACAGAGGTTTTCATGATGTGTAATTTGTAATATAGAAGAATGCAAATGTGCAACAAGGTTTTGTATAGTGCATTGTTTTGCACACTTCTTGCATGCAGCAGGCTTTCAAGAAAGAAAAAAAATCGATATGAGTAATGGGGGGCCTGTGCCCCAATAGACCTTTATGTCTAGCAACACCCCTGGGTGGAGCTCAGACTCAAGCACTGATTCGGCTAAGGAGCTCAGCTTTAGGCATGCGATTTGTGAAACATTTGTCACACTTTTCTTGTAAGCATCGAGGAATAAATTCTGATTGGATAAACTTTTTGTGTTTTGCTATTCAATTGTAATGATTAGGAGTGGAAAGCGATTGAAAATAGATGGCAAAAAGGTCAATGAGAATGAAAGGATGAATTTATTTTTATTTATTTGGCATGTTACGCCAGCAGAGAAGGCTTTGCTGGCCCTGAAAAATCACCACTGGTGTATGTATATTTTTCTGCATTTGCTGCACTGATTTTGAGTGTAAAATCTGCAAAATTTTGTGGAATGCATTTAAACATGATAAAACGTGCTAAACAAAGCTCAGAAAACAACTTATTGATAGCTGAAAGCATCACTGGAATGGAGAACTTGTAGAATTTGAAATGAGTCACAGTCAGTGAGTTATGTGGACACACATACCATGTGGGCTAATTATAATATAATACAGTGCATCTGGAAAGTATTCACAGCGCTTCACTTTTTCTACATTTTGTTATGTTACAGCCTTATTCCAAAATTGATTAAATTCATTAAATTCCTCAAAAACCTGCTCCAGAGTGCTCTGGACCTCAGACTGGGGTGAAGGTTCATCTTCCAACAGGACAATGACCCTAAGCACACAGCCAAGTGTGGCTACGGGACAACTCTGTGAATGTCCTTGAGTGGCCCAGCCAGAGCCCAGAATTGAACCCAATTGAACATCTCTGGAGAGATCTGAAAATGGATGTGCACCGACGCTTCCCATCCAACCTGATGGATCTTGAGAGGTCCTGCATAGAAATAGGTGTGCCAAGCTTGTAGCATCATACAAAAAGACTTGAGGCTGTAATTGGTGCCAAAGGTGCTACAACAAAGTATTGAGCAAAGGCTGTGAATACTTCAAAGATTTCAAACAAACTTCTTTCATGTTGTCATTATGGGGTTTTGTTTGTAGAATTTTGAGGAAAATGATGAATTTAATCCATTTTGGAATAAGGCTGTTACATAACAAAATGTGGAAAAAGTGAAGCGCAGTGAATACTTTCCGGATGCACTGTACATCTATGCAACCTCTCCTCAACCCCCAATTTTAGAAAGCTAAAATAAAAAAGCTATTTTTCTGACAGACTTAAGACTATGAATAAGACCTTCTCTTGGTGAAAACAGAGGCATATATCATTGATTTTCTTCCTTTTTCATTCTGGAGAAGAGTACAAAGACCCAACAGAGGGCTCAGAGTGTTGGAAACAGATAAACTGTGAAAAATGGAGGGGGTTCCTCTTGCCTTCCTTTCTTCATTCGGTCGCTAAAATGATTATTATTATTAAGGGTTTGCCCTACATATCCCATGGGGAAAAGTTTTATTTTAACACATTATAAAACAAACAATAGTTATGTCATATTTTTCTAGAGCGGCTGCTGACTGGGCTGCTGCCAGAAACCAGAGAGGACAGAACATTTATTAATGTTTTAAACATTTAGCCATTATTAATTCACTGCTCTTAGCTAGGAGTGTGCGTAGGGAATGAGGTATGAGAGACTATGCTGTATTGTGAATATAGTCACTCGTGGCTGAAGGTAATTTAAGCAGCATATAGCACAGCCTTGAGTGCTTATTGCTTTTATAAAAGTATTCCCACATAATAAAATTATTAAGGATGCATATTTTCATCAAAACACTATTACAGGAATAGTTCACTCAAAAATAAACATTTTGACACATACATAGTCCCTAACATGCATTTGGCCTCTATATGTATTGTGCAGTAATATACAGTAACTAGGTGAACAGGTGTTTTGTATGTTATAGATATTACTCTATGTTGTGTTATAGCACAACTGGAATGCTATTTTGACCAATCAGCATGCAGGACCAGAACTTCTGTTTTATAAAGCACAGTTAATCATTTAATGTCCCATCACATATTTTTAAAGGTGTACATCTTTGTTTTGGATCTTAGCCGGACATGTGAGAGAAGCATTCAGCCAGGCAGAAAATTTTACAAGAAAATCTGACTTCAAATCTTTACTGCTGTACTCGCAAATTGAGTTTTTGTTATCTGTGCACCAAATGTACCATATTTATGCTCTGCACTTCCATAACCAAATGGTTTAAAATAGTATAAAAGTATAAATAGATAAAAATTGAAGCACTTTTCATCCATTTTAACATCTACATCTGCTGTTCTGTGTTCATAGGCTCGTTATTTTGCAGTTCATTGGTGGTTATACTGCCGCCCACTGGTCAGTCAGAGACTTACATGTTCACCGAGCCATGTGTTATCCACACATCTGGACACGCATGTTGATGAGACAGATGTTAGAAGGTCAGAAGTCATCTGGTTGCTTTTATTAAGATATACATTTTAGGAGCAACAACCAAAAACAAATACTTGTAGTACGAGCATACGTGTTTATGTTGGTAAACAACAACATGATGACATCAGACTAGTTGGATATCATAGAGTAAAGCACAGCAAATATTTTGTCTGACTGTATGCTCCCAAAGCTTGATCCAAATGTGACCTGCTTTAACATTCTGAATCACTTTGACCCAAAACACATTTGGACTTCGATGCGCTAAAATAAAAAGGAAAGTTTTGTCTTTGTAGTGATGGAATTATTATGTTTCCACCTTAAACCATTTCCAAGATATAACCATTTGAATGTTGGCTGAGACTTTTCTTGCATAAACTTTAGTGCATAAAACTCCAAATGTGCTTCTGTGTCAAACTGACTCAAAATGATGAAGCAGGTCACAAATATATGGATAATTAACTAAGACATTAGTGTCTAGACTTGTCAAGTAAAATATTACTCATGTCATTTGTTTCTATCTCTCTCTCTCTCTCTCTCTCTCTCTCTCTCTCATTCACACCCCTTCTAGGTTTCATGATGACCATGCTCGGACTTGTCCCCCCTTTGTAACCTAAATTCCCTTCTTTCAGAGCGAGGTCAGGAGTCATGACCTGCCCTGAGGGTGATATGACCCCTCTACCCCCTCTGCATGAAAGAGCCCCCAAATAACTGCCTGGGTTTTATTTTGTACACACCTGAAGCTCTTACCTATGGCTGGCTCACCTGACAGCCCGCTGATAGAGCCAACGGCACTTTTTTAACATACCCCTCTCTCTCTCTCTCTCTCTCTGGTGCATGCTGGGAAATGGAGAGTTAGTGCATGGGAGTGTGAGTTTAATGTTTGTAAGAGATAAATTTAAAAATTGTTTCTCATATCTTTTATTTTTTTCTTATTTAATTACACATTTTGATATCTCAATTTACATCACATATTGTAATTGTATTGTAGTTATTTCTCAGCTCGTTTCGAATTTGGAATCTGGCCTTGTGTTTGGGAAGGAGTGAGTGTGGGTGCATCTTCCCTGTCACTCAAACACAGGGTTAGATGTAGGAGAAAGAGTGGGACATGGAAATATTATATCGGCATCTCGGATGAATAAGGCCATGGTTGTGTTTCTGAAAGACGAGACACTCGTTAATCGATTGGTTGAAAGCGGAATCATGGTAAGTTGGAATCTTGTTCCAGTTCAACCCCTGGTTTCTCCGACAACGAAGGTAACGATTTATCTAATGTTCCGCCGTTTATTCCTGATGTGGATATAGAAAGAGAACTTTCTCGCTTTGGAAAGTTTGCAAGTGGCATTAAAATGGTCCCACTGGGAAGTCGTATATGGTGTATGCTAGCGCTGGAGAAATGCGTAGTTTTGAATGTGGCTCAATGGGACACGTAAAACTGTTGTGTCCTTCTAGAAGTGAAGAGAGTGAAGCTAGCCCGAGTAACATTTCGGGCGAGAGAACAGAGAATACAGCGACAGAAGGAACTATTATTTGTGAAGCTGAATTGTTAAATAACAAGGATAGATTGAATTCTCGACAAGAAGGTGGTGTCACTGATGCTCAATTGTCTAATAGTGAGAATCAGAATGAAAACAGTTCTGGCAGAGTTCAAATGCACAAAAGTGTGGAGATTGTAAATAGTAGGCCTGTTGAAATGGATGAAAGAGTTCTTAGTAAACAGGTATTGGAGCTAAGGGAAGCTGTGGAGAAGATAAGGGTAATAGGCCAGATGAACATTGAAAGTAGTGAAGTAGCAGATTCCAAGGCTGAAAGTGGAGACGTTTTTCCTTCACCAAATGTAGTGTTGGAAACTGATAAAGAAATGGGCAATGAGGATGGTGATGGTGATAAGAGTGTTCAATCTGATTTATCGCTATTTTTCCATTGCACAACTATGCTTATTAGTGGAACCATTATTAGCTTTTATTAAAACAGTGGGTGTTCTTCATTGTTCAACAACAATGTCCAGGTGCACTGAATACTGATTTCCCCACCCCCCTCCTCAATACTCCCTCTGTCTATTTCTGAGTACAGTGCTCTGACTGTGTGATGTTTCCACAAATTTGAGCTTTATTACAAGACCATATTTTCTACATCTATTTTAGAAAAATGCCTCTTATTCTCAAATGCATATATGCTATATATTTTTTAGACGTTAAAAGAAAATTATCTCAGCAACAAGATAACTCCTATATTGCTGCTTATGTATTGCAGGTTGTAGACAGCAAGGAAGATGAAACAGAGTTGTAATATCATCTCCAGTATGGAATAGTGTTTACATTTCTTTATTATATTACCACAGAAATTGTCTCCCTTTTTTAAACACACCAGTGGCTCAAATAACATGGTTATTTCCTGTACAACTTCCTGCTATTTTGATCCTGTGTCCTTCACTTTATGCTTGAAGCTTGGATAGTTTGTGTATATGGACGGGAGGTACTTCTAAAAATGTATCTATCTGATACTCAATCCATTTCTCTTCGTCAGAGGGTAATCGCTATAGCCTATTCTCTGTTTGTGTTCTTCTCTGTCCTTGTCTTCTCCCTGTGTGCTTCCTGTTTTGAGTTACACTGAAGGGTCTCAACATGGGCCCCTGATATGTAACCCCTTACACTAAAGTATATCTCCTGTTTAAAGCCCTCAAGGGATACCTGTCATTCTACCTTCCCTATTGTGATCACTATAGCGACAAACAGAATTCCATGGAGCCCAGGCCTTGACTCCTGCCCTTCCCTTTATAAAGAGCCAACCTTTGACTCTCACTGCACCTAGAGAATCAGAAAACTGAGTGTTATGAAACAGAGAAAAATACAGAAAGTAAGATGCCTGCACATAATTTGTTAATAATTTGGTTTTTCATTATCATTTTCCACCTTCTATCTGACCATTAGTATTAAACAGACCATCTTTTGATGATGTGCCTTTTATGTAAATTGTTTGTGAAATGAGTCACATTGCTGGGCTTTATTACAAGCTACAAGAGTTTGCTGACAGTATCAATATAGTTTGTGTTTCCACATCTGCCAATAACAAGTGTATTTGCAATGTTTGTATTAAATTGTGACAGATTCATAAAAAAAAGCTGAAATGGGGCATATTTAAGTAAAAAATAATAAAAAAAAAATCCAACTAACTTTACAGATCTTTATTGTAAAGTGTTTAAACAATGTTTCCTATGCTTGTTTTTTTGCGGGTTTACCAGCAAATTCTATTAGGACGTTGCAATATATACAGAACTCTGCCGCACGTGTTTTGACTCATACATCCTCACGCCAACACATTACACCCGTGCTCCAGCAACTGCATTGGCTTCCAGTTCAGTCACGTATTGATTTTAAAATTCTGATTTTAACCTATAAAGCAGTACATGGGTTGGCTCCAAATTACATCTGTGATTTGGTTACTCCATCCACTCCCGCTCGCTCTCTCCGCTCTGCAGGCTCTTTCTCTTTGTGTCAGCCTCGTTGTAAACTAAAAACCATGGGGGGAAGGTCCTTTTCCTATAACGCGCCTAAGCTATGGAACACACTACCCTCATGTATTAGGGATGCTGCTTCTGTGGATTGTTTTAAGTAACTTCTTAAGACACATCTTTTAAGTCAAGTTTTCAATTTATAATTGTATTATTTTTATGTATTTATTCTTCTTCTACATATATTTTTATTTACATGTTTGATTATTTTGTTTTGTACATGCTGTAGCGCCTTGAGTCTGAGAAAGGCGCATTACAAATAAAATGTATTATTATTATTATTATTATTGTTCAATGAACCATAACAATGAATGAACATGCACGTGTGGAACAGTCATTAAGGAACAAACAGTTTACAGTCAGTAGGCAATTAAGGTCACAGTTATAAAACTTAGGACACTAAAGAGACTTATCTACTGACTCTGAAAAACACAAAAAGAAAGGTGCCCAGGGTCCCTGCTCATCTGCGTGAACGTGCCAAAAGCATGCTGCATGGAGGCATGAGGACTGGAGATGTGGCCAGGGCTAAAAATTGCATTGTCCGTACTGTGAGATACCTAAGACAGCACTACATGGAGACAGAAAGGACATATGATAATCCTCGCAGTGGCAGACAACATGTAACAACACATGCACTGGATCGGTACATCCAAATATCACACCTGAGTAACACCAGAAATGCACAATCCCTCCATCAGAGCTCAGACTGTCCGCAATATGCTGAGAGAGGCTGGACTGAGGGCTTGTAGGCCTGTTGTAAGGCAGGTCCTTACCAGAAATCACTGGCAACAACGTCGCCTGTGGACACAAACCCACCTTCGCTGGACAAGACAGGACTGGCAAAAAGTGCTCATCACAGACGAGCAGGGCTGGACTGGGAAGAGAAAATTACATAGCAACTGGCCCAAAATTTGAGCGTGTGGGGGGAGAGTTGGGGGGGGTGGGGGGGGGGGTGTTCGCTGTCCTTTTCTGCATATTGCGGTGGCGTTTTGTGGTCTGTACTGCATATGCGCCGGCTCATTTTAGCTTATCGCCGCCCATTCGGCCCATTTCGTGGCTAACCCACCGGCCTGCTCAGTTCTCCCGATGGCCAGTCCACTCCTGATCAGCCCCAAAGTGCGTCGGCCCACCGAGAAAATGCCCAGTATGCCAGATTACCAGTCCAACTCTGCAGACATGTCGCGGTTTTATCTCAATAGGGGTGATGGTGAAACCACCTAGTTTCATAGAATCATCTTGCTATACCTAAATTTTTGCAAGATGATTTTTATGTGGCATGTTTATATTCTTACAAACTTGCTACAAATTGTCCATTGTTGCCAAAGGTTTGCTGGAGATTCACCACTACTGGCGAAGAGATAATTGGACATAGAAAACTTTACCTTTCAGAACTGAAAATTTCCTTTCCAGATAAAAGAACAGCATGATCATATGAAAATTACATGACTTAGGTGACATTTTGGCTAAATTATATTACATGGTCCCTCTACATGGCAAATATATGTGGCAAATAAAAAGCTCATTTGCATGTGAAAATAACGAGCGGAAAATTTGCAGTAAGTTTCCAGCTAGTTTAGATTTTTTTGTAAGGACAGCCGTTTCCCGGTGAAATGAACACTAGAGATGCAACAACAGCAATGATTTATTCTGTTTAAAGTGTTCATAAACACTACTTTTCACCCTGTTCCACAAACAATGCCATCTTATGATTTTGAGCAATTTTACTACAGCACATGACTAAGGCGATACATTCAAACAATTGCATTTAACAACCAACTACATTCAAGAGATTGTTCAAGTATGATCAAATTGCGCAATAGTTCAAATTGATAGAGTGTTGCACTTGCGATGTAAAGGACTGGGTTACAAGTCCTAGAGAAGTTTTCTCTTGAGCTGAAAGTGTCATAGACAGACTACAATATGATGTGGTTGCTTCAGCATTTGTATTCTTCAGATCACATTCATTTTTTTCTGACACTATCGGTTAGGTTTAGAGTTTAGGGTAGGTAGGTAGGTTTTTTGTTTTAAAACTCAATAGAGCATTAACCTTAATCACCTCATCTGTTTAGAAGAACACTTTTAGCGCCACATAGTGGACATTTAACCTCGTAACTGCCACGATACTCGTAGGGAACCATTTAATATAATTTTTCAAAAATGTCGCTCAAGTCACAAAATTTTCATAAGATCATGCTGTTCTTTATCTGGAAAGGACGTTTTCAGTTCTGAAAGATACAGTATGTTTTCTATGTCCAATTATCTCTTTTCTTTCCAAAGATTGGAAAATTTGATATCTCATGCTATGAACACTATCAAATTAAAGCTACGACCTATTGTAAAGAGTTTCACACATACGCACATATACTTGCCACTTACAGTAAGTGTCTGAGAGTACTGTATTCTGTTTCTTAAACTCTTTAGATTTAAAAGACTCTTATGGGCAGGGATATCCTCCCTCTTACTCTCTCTCTCTTTTGTGGTCTCTTCTACCCTCAGGGTAGTGTGTTACCCAGCTGCTATTGTTACCAGTAAAAGTGATCTGTCTGTTGACAGTCTGGTGTGTCAATCATTGGAGGCCTAAAACTGATGGCGGCTTGTTCGCTTTTCTACTAGCGCTTTTAGGATTGAAAGGCTGCTTCTCCATTGTGTGTATGTTGTTGTATGTGTGTAAAAGTCATATAGACCAACTGTCAAAGCATCTAAGTAATCCAGACGTAGATTTTTCCCCCTGTTGCTCTCTTTACACTTAAATTGTAGCAGTTCTTTGGAGTGCCATTATATTCTCGAAGGCAAAGCCAAGACTCTGTCCTGGCACAAACACAAACACACAAAGTCAGTCTCTCGCCCTCTTTTTGGCTCAGATCAGGACTGGTGGCGCCGCATAGCAACTTTGCTGATGTGGCTCAAATACACAGCCAGATACAGAGTTGACTTGACCAGTTTACACACACTTCAACATCAAAAAAACTGTGAGACAGAAACTAGAATTGGAATGAAAGCAGAAGAAAGGTAAGTGTTTAATTAGGGTTGACCTTATCGTTTCATCTGGTGCAACTGAAAGCTCTCTCATGTTCTGCCCTGTCTAACATGGAGTATTGTTGTTTAACTTGGCTCAGATTATCCGAGGGCTGTCACATCATCCAGCGCCCTTTCGTCTGTGCCCTTGGCACATACCATCTGCCCCTAACTGCCCTCCTCTACTAGCCCCCTGCAGACAGTCTGTACACCCCTTTCCAGACACCAGCCATGTTGCCATCTGTTCTTTGCCTGTGCTATTAAAGGGTGCATATGATGGAAAACAGGATTCAAATAAAAGAGTGGTGATGTACTTCATAGACATAATCACGAAATTACATTTCAATCGGTTCCTTACATAATCTATGGTATGGATTTAGAGGACTTGGAATGTGTTTTATGGACCATTCTTATGGTACTTTTGAGACCTTGTTGAAGTTTGACATCCCTGGTCACCCTATACTTTAGGCTCAGTCACATTTAATGTAGCTTTGCACAGTGAAATTCCACAGGCAAAGAAGGCTTTGGGCGGATGTTAAGCGAGTGTTAGACTGCGAAAACTACTTGCCAAGCAGCCTCTTTTTTATGCTGCACTTTAAACTCTTGGAGTGTGAAGTTATAAGGAAACTCATCGTTAAAATTATATCCCTGTGCATTGTGAATATTCAGTGTAGCTGACGTCACAGAGGTCAATGCTAAACCAAGCAACTTCCTATTGTTTAATGCTGAAAATTGTCATGTCACTGTTCACCAAACTTGAACCCCATGTGAAATACTTACAGGGAAATTTCTTAGCCACTGGAAGACTTCCCATTGAGATTACTGTATTTTGTCTGTGCAATATTTCTATGCGTAGGTAACTGCAATCAAGACTTTTCACCTTATGTAACAGAGCAGCTTGGATATTCTGCTAAGCATGTACTTTGGTGTATCATGGAAGAAAGAAAGTAATGACAGAATTGTAATTTCTGAATTTTGGGGTAAACTATTCCCTTAAATATAAGATCATGTAAAAATAGACAAACATTTACATGGATTTTAGAGGAAAAATGCTCCAAAAGTGTGCAAAAATCTTCCTTTTATCATGGCTATAAATAAACATGCTTCAGTTATTGTACCGTATGACAGCAATAAGTAACTAATTAAATACATTGACAGAATACGTCATTAATTGGTATCCCAGAGGTACAGTCATGACTAGCCTGGTGAGAAGACTATTGGAATGAGAGACAAAGAGAGAGAGAGACAGAGGAAGAGTGAATCTATTCTTCATGTAATCCATTCCTATAGAGACAAAAAGGCTCCAGAAGGTCTTGACACTTGATACAAGTCAGTATAAAAGGTCAAAGATTTTAAAATGACAGTTATTATGGGTCTTTTGCGTAGACCACTTTCTCTATTGTTTTCTCTCCATGTGAAAAGCTCAGATTTCTTACCTATACTGAGACTAAGCAGCTCAGATGGTGACAAGGCAGTGATCAGCAGCCTACATTGATAGGGTGGGCAGGGTTACAGCCTTGGTGGAGGGGCGTGGATGAGGGTTTCTGGCCTTTACATGAGTTTCAGGTGTAGGTGTTTCAGATATTTTCTAAGGGGTTAGGGGGTGTTTTGGGGGGTCGTACTTGAGGTGAGGTGTTTTTAGGGGGTTATTAGAGGGGTGTGGAGTACAGTAGGCAGCAGTAGCAGAGGGGAGGAACAGTTGGACAGCAGTAGTGCCAAAAAGAGATGAGGGAGCTCATATTACAGTCATTGAACTGCCAATCCCATTACCTCTCTGTGACACACACACACACACACACACACACACATATATATTTAAGGAATATCATCATACACTGAATTTTATTATTTTATTTTTATTTTATTTTTTTTGTGGTGAAGTAAATATAGTTGAAAAGATTAAGTACTTTCTACATTGAATAAGTTAAAGCGTGAACTTGGAAATGTTTACATTTGTACTCCAAGCATGTAAAAATGAATGCTCTAGCTTATAGGTAAATATTTGTCATGATTGTTCTGTGTGATCTTTACAATGTGTCATCATGTTAAGATCAAGATTCAACTTTATTGTCATTGTGCAGAGTACGGGTACAGAGCCAATGAAATGCAGTTGTTTTCACATATCCCAACTAAACTGGGGTCAGAGCACAGGGTCAGCCATGAAACAGTGCCCCTGGAGCAGATAGGGTCAAGGGCCATGCTCAAGGGCCCAACAGTGGTATCTTGGCAGTCCTGGGGCTTGAACCCCCAGAGCCTTAACCGCTGAGCCACCACTAGCCTGTATCAGTCCTAAAGTAGAAAACATTGTCAGATTTATTCACTTATTTGAGTAAATTTCACTGGTAAATAAAATACGTACATTTGACTTAACTTTTCGATGCACCAGACTTGAATAAATAATGAGCTTGCATGGTTTCACTGTTTGCAAGTTTATTAACACAATTTTTATTTTTGATTTAGCTGTTAAGTTTGGTAACTTCTTATTTTGTGAAGTCTGAAGTTCATTTTCCTCTCAAAATGTACTGTTCATGATAAAAAATATTTATACAAAATAAATACATTTGTAGTTACCGTCATCGTTTTTTGTGCACCAAGTTCTGAGGTCTGCGTGTGCAGCTCTGTATCTTTGATCTTTTGACGTCAATGCAAATATGACATAGCATGCTAAAAGCTTCCCTGTGGATGGACTTCATATGTCATGTGGTACATGATTAAACATGTGTTTATAAGAAAAGTCAAAAATGTGAAATGCTCATGTAACATGTTAATTGAAATTTGACTTAGTTTATTTTAGTATTATGTACTAACTGTATAACAGTACTAAACCATGCCATTTTGTTTATTTTTACTGCACCTGGTCAAAAAGGAAAAAAATTCACAAAGTAACATGGTATATTTATATAACCATATGTTTTCTGGACATGGTATCATGGCAATTCCATGATTTTTGTACATGTCCCATGGTAATATCATCATAGTTTTTGAAATACCTACCATTTAAAAACCATATGACCATGGTAATCATTCAGTGTTACCATCTCATACCATTACTATACCATGTCCATGACACCTCCACTGTATAGGCAGTATGCATGATCATACAATAGACCTGCTCTGCTTTCTCAAGCAATTATACTGTGACTCGGGTCAGTTTGAGGAATAAAGTGTACTAGCGCTCTGAAATACTTGATTCTGATTAGTTATGTCCTACTATGTTTGTGAACATTTGCATATAGACCGAATATTTAAACAAGACAAAATGGTTCTGCATAATAAACAAGAGGAACTATATGAAACATTTATACTAAATTGTTACATGGCTTTCCAGAATGCTTGGACTGGAATACTGAAATACTGGATTCTAATTGGTCAATTACAGCATTCTATATACATATTTTGTATAATGTCCACTAAACTTTATAACTGACTATTTTCCCAGGCAACATTTCTTATATAGCTGTGCAAGTTTCATGTCTCTCATAGAACTCCACGGTCCCTTTTTCTCCCTATAAATTAAAATGATTTCAAATCAGTAGCTCAAATCATTATTTCATCTCCATTTATTTTTCTAGTAGCCTTGAAATAAGCAAGAACTTCGCTCAGTAAGCCGGTCATTATCCCAAAATAAACTCCTACAGGGTGATAAAAGGTCCAGCCTCCCTGTCAGTGTTTATTTTATATGTTACACCATTGGTCTATTGAATTCTTGATTCTGATTGGTTGACAGACATTCTAAGGTTAAGATCAGTCCACAACATTCAGTCTTCTGATTCCCAGATGTTGCTAAAAGTGCTAGAAAAAAATTATTTATCTGAATCACATGATGTTGAATTTGGAAATGGATGGAATTGTACTGTATGGTTTTTTCTGATGGGTTTTCTCACATCATACTTAAGTGATTAATATACAATGAAGCAGACCAAATACATCAGTGTGTGTGTGTGAGTGTGTATCATGTATCTGTGCTGAAGCCGTGCCATGGTTTATGTTGGTTGTGCAGTCTGTTGATTGGATTTAGAAGCACAGCAAATTGTTTCAAACTTCACTCAGCAGCGGACTGCAGGCTACTGTAATCCAAGGGTCAACAATATTTGGGATTCATTGTAGATCAAGTTAAAAATGACATCTCAAATATTTAAAACTGAGTGTATTTGGCATTACAGATTTTGACTTTTAAATGAGCTTTCCAAGTCAAACATGGCATAAAATTGAGTAATTTGTGCCTTTTCAGCTCTTAATGCAAGTATTATTTTGCAGCCCAGCGGAAAAAAAGATTAAAGGGATAGTTCACCCAAAAAATTAAAATTATACCATCATTTACTCACTCTCATGCCATCCCAGATGTGTATGACTTTCTTCTGCAGAACACAAACGAAGATTTTTAGAAGAATATGTCAGCTCTGTAGGTCCATACAATGCAAGTGAATCCTGGACAGTACTTTGAAGGTCCAAAAAGCACATAAAGGCAGCATAAAAGTAATCCAGATGTTAAATCTTTGTCTTCAGAAGTGATGCAATCACTTTGGGTTGGAAACAGATCAATATTTCAATCCTTTTTTACGACAAATCTCCACATTCACTTTTATATTCTGAGATTTATAGTAAAAAAAATGTATTAAATATTCATCTGTTTCTCACCAACAACTATAATATCACTTCTGAAGACATAGATTTAACATCTGGAGTCGTATGGATTTCTTTTATGCTGCCTTTATGTGATTTTGGGGCTGCAAATTTCTGGTCACCATTCACTTGCATTGTGTTATGAAGAGAGCAGACGAGGGAGTAAGGATCCAAACGCAGCTTTTATTGGAATTTCCAAAGGTGAAGGCAAACAAAAGCAGGAACAAATAAAACATCCACGAGGGGAAAATAAAGAAATGAATACAAGAAAATAACATGGGGGTCTTGCAAGGAGGGCATAAGCAGGAACACGGGCCAAGGCAGGATTCTGGGACAGCATGAACAAAACAACTTCATCAAACATAGAACAACGACCAACAAAGGACAAGGTGAACATCAGGGCTTAAATACAAAACAAGGGGAAACAAAGACCAATAGAAAACCAAAACTCAAAACAAGATAACAAGACAATAAACTAAAACCAATGATAAATTAGAACTGATAACAAGATAATCAAACAATAAACCAATGAAAACCAGACGTGTGGACAAGGAGGGAAAACAGGACATGACAAGACTTCAAAATAAGAGTGCATAAACAAAAGGCAATACGGAACATAAAAGGTGCCAAAACAAGGAACAATGTGGAACATAAAAAGTGCCAAAAACTTAAATAAAAAGGTAAACAAACCAAAGACGGTGAGGATTGTAACACATTGTATGGACCTACGGAGCTGAACTATTCTCCTAAAAATCTTCATTTGTGTTCTGCAGAAGAAAGAAAGTCATACACCTGTGTGAACAGCCCCTTAGCTCTACACACAATTCTGTTTGTGAAGATTTTTGGTTTGGTTCATCTTGTATAGTGCCAATTGTGCGCAGATGTAAATATATCACCACAAATTCATAAACAGCCAAGGATGATTATGGACTCATTGCACATTTATTGTTGAATGTCACACAGCACATACAGTATATAAACAGTGCATTCATACACTATGTTACATTCTAAAACAGTGACATCATCCCATAAAACAACTTTGTTTTGGCCGGCGTGCAGCGTTGTGTTAGATTATTTTGTTGCCATGTGAGAGTGTACCTTAGTAACTGTCGTCACCAACAATGGAATGGAATAAGGTGACATCAGCGAGTATCAGTCTGATGAGGACGAGACACAGAGAATCGATTAAGTGGAGGTGAACAAGGCCGACATCAACCTGAGTCCAGAGCTAATATGCACATATTCAATCTGACACTCACTCTGTATGGACCTCTACTTTTCAAGTTAATAAGAAACAAGGACATCGAGAATGAATGAGATAAATGAAGAGAAATACATGGAACAGGACACAGAAAGACAGAAAAAGAGACAGAGGAACGGTATTTGTTAATTCCCACACATCTGGCTCCAATTAGAATGTGGGGGCTGCTAAAATAATGTTTTTCACCCTGCAAGTTTTTCTGTGCTATAAATTACCTTGTGCCTTCTCTCGCTCTCCCGCCCAGTCTCTCTCTCGCTCTCTGTCCATCATTTTCCTTTTAAAGACAGATCGTTCCTTCCACTCTCCCAGTCTTCTTTGCAATTCATGTCTTCTTCCTCTCTGCTTTCCCCATTTGTCCTCTCTTCCACCCTTTATATTGCACAGAATTCTGTCGTCTCACTCCCTCTCCTACACTTCTAATCATTTTCTTCATTCATTCCATCTCCAATTCTTTCTCTTATTGAATCAGTTAGCATTTAATCCCACTTCTTGTGTCCATTTTTCATTATGCTTTGTTATATTCTACCTTTCTCTCCATTTTAAATGGATTTTGAGAACACTATGTTCTATTTACAAAGTTTGTATAAAAAAGTTTGTATTAAAAATACATATACAATTTTGTGAATGGTACCATTGTAATAGCATTGTGCTTTGGCACTGTCATGATGGTAATACCATGGTATTTTCTGAAGTAATTTCTCTCACAAACTCACATCTACCTTACAAAGGCAAAAGAAAGTAACTACACCAACAATGAAACTTGACTTCAAATTAACTTGGTTTTAGTGTAGATGTTGTAGTTACTCTAACCTGGTCTCATGACAATTTGTAATAATAGTACGACAAGGCGAAACAGGAAGAAATCAAATGAGTTCGCGCAAACAAAAATTTACGACATTTACTCACGTCGAGAAAAATAAATGAACCAACGAAGTATGTTATTACTATTTTTATCACAAAGTTTAACCCCTAACTCATCTCTAAACCGATCCATACAGTCTAAAGGCCTGTTCACATCAAATCCCTGATGATTTTGAGAGGAACATCTGACGGAAGGTCTATTCACAGAGAGTACATAAAAAACAAATCAAACCATATTTCACACCTGTACAGTACGCGACACAGTTGTTATACCATTCTCCTGTCTGCACCCTTAAGCTGTTAACATTATGTTAATTCATAATCATTATGTTCATTCCATGGCGTTGAAGCATTTTGTGGAGTATACAGTATAATATGTGTTTTTTATGTGAGTGAGATGAGTAAAGAGCGCTGTTGGATATTTCTTTACCATGTATTTTGCTACAATTATATTACAAATGGACTTCTGAAGCCAGCTTCTTTTTCTGTTATGCCTGGATTAATACATGGATAATATAACACAAGGTACAGTGATATAAATCCTTGAGGAATAATGTACATTGAGAATAACAGGTTTAGTATAAATATGATGCATATACTGGCTCAGAGTCTTTTTTTTTTCATTTAAATTATTGCAATACTTTGTTATATTATACTTGCAATAAAAATAGCAGTGTTTTTCTGCAGTTCTTTTGGTCTAATACATTGCATTTAACAAGTCTTTAATGGGATAGTTTATGACGAGCTTAGTGTAAAGGAATTGCGAAACCTCACTGCTATTTTTAAAGCCATGAGAATATAACAGACACAGCGTTATACAGTACATATCAAATAATGTACATTAAGACAAAAAAACATAAACAGACTTTTAAAAGCAGATGGGTTTATGTTTGCAGTACAAAGAGTTTATGAACTGTAACTTTATTTTTATGTATTTAATTTTCGGGGGTTTGTATCAGTGAACAGGCCATAACACCTTACCCAAACCCTAAACATGAGTTTAATAAGGACATCCCTGTGTCTAAAACCGCATACTGTTACAGAATGTACTGTATTTAATGCAGTATGAATAGAATTCGGACATACTAACATCCGGGAACATACACATAGTCCTGTGAACAGAATATATTAGGCAACAACAACAACCGTGAAAATAATCCACTCAAGTTCGGTTAAACAATGAGGAATTAGTAGGTTATCTGGGTATTTCTCCCTTACTGTCTTATGAATACTATGATTCGGACATTCTACTTCACTGGCATATTGTTTTTGGCATACTATATAGTATGGAAGTATGGATATTCGGACATAGGGAATGTATTTTGTTTACCACAGCAGAAAGAAATTGTCGGGATTGGAACGAGACAAGGGAAGAATATGACAGGTTATGGACAGTATTGCATAAATAAATATGAAATGACTAACCAAAATAGTTCACTGACATTTCCTTTCTTAAAATAAAGTGTTGAATAGGAAGCTACCTAAAATTTGCTGCCTGTCTGTTTGAAACTCTTTTTGTTCTTTGATTGGTCTCTAGGGGAATAAAAGACGTAGCTTTTTGCTTGAGCCAAGTCATGCAATATTTTACAAGTTGTCATGAGACTATGTTGATTTACTCTAATTTTGTGTATCTCTGAACCTGAGTATATTTGAACTAAACCTCTGTCAAAGGACAGATCATAGTCTAAATACCTGATTAAGGTCATAACTCAGTTTTGACACAATGTGTAGTTTCTGCATTTTGCCTTTTGCACTGTAGGCATATACTGCATATAAACACACACAAACTCATAATGCCATATGCTTTGTTTTGGATGCCTTGGAACATGGGATGTTGGTATGCTGGTGTCCCCACCAGACTTCTAACTACTGTAAATATTTTCTTCTTTGGGCAGCTGCACCAGAAAGACCATGCTGATCAAGTAGCTTCACTAGATAAGTTTGGCTGTGCCACTGACTAGACCAGCCCAAAACAGGCACTAACCAGCATAAACCAGCCTGGGCCATCGTGGAAATTCACACTAACCAAAGCTGGTTTTGGTTTTCCATGGATAGTATGAAATATATCAGCAATGAAAAAGTCCTTTGTCCTAGCAGCACTCTACTTCCTGTGGCCCTAGAAACTATTTATTAGTTTGAAAAGACTGCTTCTCATATTTTTCGTACCAAGACTGCAAAACTGTAAAGGAAAGAGTGAGAGAGAGAGAGATGAATATAGAAGAGAGAGAGAGAGAGAGAGAAAAAAAAAGAAAGATAAGAAAGACTAGTCTGTGATCTGTCGCTTTTGAATATGTGTGCTCTGGCTGAGGACTGGCGGTGGAGCCAGTGTGGGGCCAGCGCAGGGAGCATGGAGAGGGGCGGTGGGGTTAAAGGGTGGAGGGTCAGTGCCTCTTCACCAGAAACTCCAATTAGCTAAACTGGAGCTGACAAGGAACGGCAGATGAAAGGAGCTGAAGACTGGCTAATGAGCAGAGTTGAGCACTAATGATGAGCATGGTAGTTCAGATTGGGCCCCATTAGGCACCTGTTTACCCAGGCTGCACTGGGCCGCAGCTGGGTCTGACAGCATGGTGAATGTGCCATTCGGTGATGGCTGCTTTTCCACTGCCATCATCCAAATGCATCTGCTGCGAGAGAGCCCTCAACACGCATTTGTCCTGCTTCCATACTGACAGGCTAATCAGAGAGATCAAATCAGCACCATGTAGAACATACTGCCTCAAAGCAGCAGCCTCAGGGAACAGTCATTATGGCTATTATCATACCTCACTGGCTAAATCTAGCACACTAACCTCCAGACTAGCATAAAGCATTAGCGTGATTAGTATCAACGTAAGAGAAAAAGGTTGCGGGTGTGTATGTGTGTATGAATGAGGCTGTTGTAAAATCAAGACTTGCGTTATGTCAGATCAACACATTACCTCATCCTTTTAAAACGGACAACTTGAATGCTGTTATGATGATGTTAGACAACTAAATTGTGTGTGTGTGTTTGCGAGCAAATGCAAGCATGGGTCTTGGTGATGCGTATGTGTTAATAGTTTGTCTAAGTGGAAACCATTTCTAGGCAGTTCTGTCACCTCCTCAGTTTGCAGACTAGGGCAAAATTGAGAAAAATATTGGAAAAAGGAAGAAAAGGGGTACAAACTTGTTAAAATCATGGCTCCACAGTGGAATACACATGGCTTTGCTGGCTTATTTCAGTACAAAATGCAGTCTGGTCTGGCTGGTATAATTTGCTGACTTTACAGGGGTTTTAGGCGAGACCAGCTAGCGAACCAGCTAATCCAGCTAAAAAACACCAAGGTCATGTTAGAAGACCAGTTAAAACCAACTAAGACCAGCAGACCAACTTAGGCTGATTTAAGTTGTGTTTTTTCATCAGGGTAGCAAGAAAGTTGGAAAAAAGAGGAAAGGGGTTACAAACTTGTCAAAAGTATGGCTCCCCAGTGGAGTAGACATGGTCATGCTTTCTGATTTCAGTACCCTGCTGAAAAAAAACTAATTTCAGCTGGTTGGCTGGTGTTCCAGATTTGGTCAAGCTGGTCACTTTTGCTGGTTTTATAGGGGTTTTGGGCTAGGAGTCCAGCTGATGAAACAGCTAATCCAGCTAAACACCACTTTAGCCAGGCTAAAAGACCAGTTAGACCATCTCAAGACCCCAATAGCCATGCTTGGAGATCAGTTAGACCATCTCAAGACCACCATAGCCATGCTTGGAGACAGTTAGACCATCTTAAACCAGCTAAAACCAGAGAACCATCTTAAGCAAGGTTTTCAGCAGGAGAACAAGGAAGTTGGGGGGGAAAGAAGAAAAGAAGTACAAACTTGTCCAAAGCATGGCTCCCCAGTTGCATAGGCATGGCACGCTGACATGTTTCTTTACTGTGTAATAGAAGTTGGATTCAAGGCTACATCCCTCCATGGCTGTCCTGTGGGTCTGCGGGACTGGTGCCATTTTCTCAGTTGTGCCCTCCGCCTCATATCTCCACTCCCCATTACACCATCTCATAATTATCTTGCCGATTTCTCAGTTGCAGTCCAAATTCTCCTTTGCCCAGTTGCCAGCTCCTCAGATGTCGGTGCAGAAGCATGTCATTACCTCAGTGCCATGGAGAGGCCTGAGGAAAGAATGTATATGGCCTTCGCCTGTCTGTCTGCATGGTTGTGGGAGACAGTTCCTCATTCTGTCTATGTTTTTATATTTGTCTGGGGAGCAACTGATGTCTTCTATATGTGCATATGCCATTGTCATTCAGTTTTTTGCACGGTAAGATTATAAAGTCCCTCTCTCACTCTTTGTCTCTTTCTCAGTTTTAGGATCAAATTTGATTCTCTTTCATGGCTGTCCAGAGTGTATCGCCTCTGTCTCTTTATCTATTAACAATTAAGCTATCAAATTCACCTTTGCCAGAGGGAAGACCATTGCGGATAATCTCAGTCGTCAACACTCTTTGTCCCAGGTAGGGCAATGATCATAGTGTTATTGTGGGGGATGATATATTGATGGATGTATAATCATAGTGCTGATAGGGTCAGATCTCCATAAGAACATCTCGTATAAAGGAATGAAACCTCAGTTCGTCTGTACGTTTATACAGCTTTCCTCCTAAAGCGCAATATCAAAGACCTTCAGGCATAGACAGGAGAATGCTGGATGAATGAAACAGACAAGCTTTCATTTGTGCTGTCTGACTGGGGACTCTAAGTCCATAATTTTTCTGTCATGATCCATTGGATTACGGAGTGAAGGGGAGGTGATTTCTCCATATGAGGGTCTAAGATATCAAAGCAGGAAGAGTGTGGGGAGGATGGGGGAAGGAGAGGGGAGTTTGGGGGCGGTGATTGTGGCCTTTGTTCCAGCTCCACCCCAGGATTCCATGAAAAGATCACCAAGCAGCCTGATTCGTCATGGCCTTGGGCTCTACGCTCTGATTGGTTCAGCAAGTCAGGCAGATGTAAAGGCTGTGGCAGGGGGCTTGGAAGATTCCAACTCTACACTCTAACACCACAGGCAGTTGTACACACATGTGCATTCTAACAAACACTCTGGCAACACAGGACAGTCTCATACTCATACAAACACACACAATCTAGAATCTCAAACTCATATTCTACCATTCCTTCACCCTGGCATGTTTACATGCATTTAGCCTAGAACACTTGGAGTCATTCTGTAAAACATCTGATGTGAAACCAAATAAACTGATCTCAGCAGTCGAGTATCCATCTAATATTTCATACATTTTCAAAGGACGTGCAGGAAAAACTTGACTCTATAATTGCAACAATTACTGGGCAAAAGAACAGAGCCCCAGAGCAAGTCAGAACATAAATCATTATCAACACCCTAGACCTTAGTTTAGGTAGACAGAAGACAAAAATGGAAATCACTTCTTTTTAATTGTATTTCTTGCCATCTGTCATCTTTATTTATAGGCGGAATAGAAAGAGGACACGAGATGACGGGGGAATGGGATTGGGAAATGTTGCAATCCAGACTCAAACTCACAATTCCCATATAGGCACCAAGGCTCAATAAAAAGCTACTTTCTATCACTGTGTAAGGGAATATGAACAGTCAGCCGGTCACAATTGCAAAATAAAACCATACAGGGTAACTGGGGACCCCAGCATGAGGCAGAGGTCTTGAATCTCATTGAAGGGGCTTATTTTGTTAGAATGATCTGCTGACTGTACATTATCCTGCTAATTACATAGTTACATACAAAATAAATATATACATTTCAAAGCTACACTATGCAACTTTTTTTGTTAAAAAAATAACAAAATGTTATTAATGAGAGAGTGGAACATCAATCCATCTCAAAACCATGTCTTTACCCAAATACACATTGATAAATCTATAATAATCATTTATATTTTATAGCTCTCGGGATGGATTTAGCAGGAAATTGCATAAATACGTCATTCCAACGTGCGTGTCACATCATATCTGTACAAGCTCCAGCTCCTGAAGTGCGTGTATGGTGTGGGAGTAGCGTGAAAATGAAAGTTTGTTGTCACAACGAATGAGAAAAATTGACCACGGATCATTTAAAATGGCAAAGCTCCGGGGAATCACCGGTTGTAAAAACAAAGAAACCCCAAACAGAGCAGAGTCTACAAGCAAAAAGGAAAAGTGACAGAGTCTGTAATAAAACCCGAATCAGCATCGGCTTTTTCTTACTCAACACGTAAGATATTTTATTGATATTGTTTATGTATTATAGTGTCTGTGTGTGTGTAGTGAAATACAATAATTATACTGTAATCAGTGCAGAACTTTTCACTTGCTAACACAAGTGTGTGTTTTTCATTATAACGGCAACGATTTATATAAATAAATACTTTAGACTTGGGACATGCCAAGGACATGTGAGTCTTGAAATGATGTTGACCACTAGTTGGTAACAATGACAATCTATAAATTAGTTACTAACATGGTCTACTTGACCAGAATATCCTGCAGTTATACAAATTTTACAATGTTTGACATTATCAGACTAGCAATCATTATATCTAATGTTAACGAACATTGCCTAACTTTTGTAACGTAATTTATTTCAAAACATCAATGTTTCTAATAAGTCAAAACAACATAATAAGATATGGCACTTCTCATATATTACAGGTTCGAGTCAGCTAACCTTGAATGAAGAGTGGACAAGAAGATGTCACGTCACACTGCCAACAATCATTTTCTTAATTAGTATTTTTTCCTCTACTTTTCATTAAAAGTCATTTAAGTATTTTTATTATCCCACTGGTAAATTATTTTTTATTCTTGCTTTAAAGAGGTAATAAGGTTCCCTGAGATACAGTGATCATCACTGGAAGTGTTCTTGCACCAAAACAGTCACAATTTCACAATGATAATTTTCCACCGTGTTTTTGTCTCTCAGTCTGAAATGCTCGGTTTTGGCCTAAGCACCTCCTTAAAACTTCTACATAAACACCCACTGTTATGTCTGGCTTATACAGTCATAGTCCCCCAAATACAGCCATATTTTAAACTAAATCAGAAGAGAATGAACAAGCCCCCTCAACATTGTAAAACAAAATTGCAGGGTTTACACCTAATGCACATCCAACACATTGCATCCGAATATATGAAACTGTTCATCTCAAGCAAAACTGTTTATCAAACAGACATGACATTTGAAATATTCATGAATGAAACGGTTTACTTAAGTTTTTGAAGTGTTTTTAACTGCCCCATCCTTCAATAACAGTTCCTTTCCCAAATACACACACACACACACACACACACACACACACACACACCAGATGGGAAATTAATCTTAGTCTGAGGATCTATATGAGTCATATAATACACACAGTATAAATTAACCCCTTCATAACCAAGGTAGAGAGGGAGGTTTGTTCTTATTGGAAGTGCTTGTGACTTCTAGTGGGATTAAATTAAATAAAACAGCATGCACAGGCAGTTGTATTCAAATTGGAATAGTAAGCTCTCTAGACAGAGTGGACTTGCGAAGCGATGGTAGACACCCCTAGGTTATAAAACCTTGCTAATGTGTTCTGCGAAGACCATCCTACTGCAAGGCATATATCCTGTAGGGATCAGGTTTGAGGAGTAACGGAATATATGTAACAGGATTACGTATTGAAAATACTAAATATAAGTAACTGTATTCCACTATAGTTACAATTTATATAATTGGTAATTACAATACAGTTACATTCAAAAAGTATTTTGATTACTGAGGAGATTACTTTCCATTTTATTGTCATTTGTTTCATTTAATATTTAGTCCTTTCAGATGGAAAACATATATACATATAAATGACGCGATCCAAAGTGCATTTGAACAGCGCATGCACATATTACCAGCCACGATCATATTTTTTATCCAGAAAATTACCATTGGATCATAATAATTTTTTTTCTAGTAAGACCTTTACTATTTGTGCAAACATTGTATTCTTGATAATAATCTTTGTGTTGTTTTCCTGTAAAAAACATCTAAAAATCCTTAAAACAAGATAAATACCTTGTTTTAGAAACAACAATGCATAAGATATTTAGGCTTTTCAGAGAATGTATTTTTAACATGTGTATTTTGTCTTACTGTACTGGAAGAGTTTTTATAGTCGAAACAAGGGGGGTTCAAGTGCATCGCTCCTCTAAGGAACTTTATGATCATGCCATGTCTGCCTATAGAGGAGCCAGCCTCTGGGGCATGAAATGCAGAGATGGTCGCAGCATACAACTTAAGCATTGATGGAGTACGACCTGCATCCAACCGCTCTTGAAGGAATCTAAGGATCTCCATGATGGAGCAATTCACTGGGCCTTTGCTGCATGAAGAGCACCAATCCACAAACACACACCATTTTATTGCATAGAGGCATCTTGTGGACAGCACAACCTTGCTCGATAATTTTTTTGCACCCAGTCTGACACACTTGTTAGAGCTTGCCACACGTCTGCATGGTGTGACAGCGAGTGTATCGATCCACTCTTTATAGGAGATAGAGTGCTGCTCGCCATAGGGAAGTGGTTGAGCATAGTGTGTGGGGTGTGAACCCTCCAATGGACGGGACTTCTTTGCAGATGTGTTGCCGTGAAGAGAAATTGAACCCTTTATTTGAGAATGTATTGAAGCTTTTTTCTGAAGCTTTTTTCTGTTTTTAATACATTCTTTATTAGCAAACAACACACATGAACAACATTTTGCACAACATACCAGTCCCTGTGAACTCTTGCAGGAACACGCCTGCTGCCCAGGGGGATTTTGTCCTTTGGTGCGTGGTTCGCACTGAGGTGGGTGAGACTTCCGCTTGGGCCACAGTTTACGTGGTCTCACTGATGGCTCTGCAGCGGTTCTTGGCACCACTTAGGTGGCAGAAGTAGGGTTTTACATGAGCAGGGCGGATGAGAGGAAACACTTCTCTTAGGCAAAATGTGCTTCATCACTTGCAACTGCTTTTACTCCACGATGAAGCGTTCAGAAAAGCCTTCCACAGAGATCAAGGTGGCTTTTCCAGTGTCACACATCTCTGTGAACGTTATTCAGACATACTGGCCCAAAACCACTAGATTACGCATTGCTTTTCCAATGGCCTGTGCTGTCATTATTGTAGCTCGCAGTGCCAAATCAGTGACGGTGCAGAGCTCTTTGAATGCGTCAGGATTTGGGCCTTGCTCATCTTCATCTTTGAGAAGCTTGGCCTGAAAGACTTGAAGCGCTGCCATGCTGTGGAGCACCGAGCCAGCCTGGCCTGCCACTGTATAAGCTCTTCCAGACAGTTTGGACGTCTGTCGACATGGCTTGGAAGGGTGGGTGGTGCGGGCCTTCCATCCCATAGAGGTAGAAGGACAGAGATGAGCTGCAACTGCCTCTTCAGTAGGGAGAAGCTTAGCATATCCCTTTTTCTCCACGTGGTTCACTTTTGTGAGGACGCGAGACGAGACGGTGTATGCCAGGTTTTCGTGAGGTATTCGTAGACTTCCGGGAAGAATGGTGCAGTTCTCCAGGCCATGGTCTGCTGGACCACCTGTCCAGGCAAGAATTTACCAGCTCCTCTGGAGGGGACCACTCGAGACCAAGCTCCTCAACCACCCCTATGAGTAACATTTTGGAAGTAAATTTGTAGTATAATGTTTTCACAAAATGGGCGGTATTCCTGTCGTTACATTACTGGGTTTAATTTTTATTAATGTGTAATTTACTGAGAGATTATTGAATGGGACTTTTACGATAGCGGAAGTTCAGACTGTCACTCAAGCCGACTCATTCACTGCTGCAGCATCATGCTCTTCAAAGTCAAACAATTTCTTTGCTCAACACAGTGAAAAAAGCAGCTGCTTCGGGCTGATTAACAGTATAAATCCATGTAAACATCCAAGTTAAGTGTAAATGCCTTTTGCTCTGCCGAATGTGTAATTGACAACGTGAGCACGAGCAGACAGCATTTCTGCGTGTGCACAGCGAGGCACATTAGAGCTGTGTGGGTGTGAGGCAATCGTATGCAAAAGAGAGTGTTCCCGCGAACGGAGTTGGTGCCCTAAGCAGGCAGCATACTCTGTGTTTAGGGAGCAGTGTCTTTGTACTGTGTACAAAACTAAAGATCTAAATTTTTTCGACACTGAAAACTGTAACTACACTGAACTAAGAATTAAAAGCTGTATTATTATTAATATTCATGTAGGACACATTTTCACCATAATAATTACTTGAGAGGTTTCCAAACCTGACCGAAGCCATGCTCCTTCAATCAGCAGTTGAGTCTGAGCTCCACCGTGTCAGGTCTTCAGAATTTCCACAGAATTCCTCAACAGTGTAAGTGAATAGGCATCTAAAGTCAGATTGTCAGAATCATCAGCCAATCAGATTGATTTATTTGTTCTTGATGGGTGTGGTCTTTAGGATATGTCCCGGTCGAGGTCTTCTAGCTGGCCTTGAATGACACAATCACACTTTAATGATGTAATTTGAAAGTGAAGCGCATGAGATCTTGCCGACGTGTTGACTGTCATCACTGCCACATCACCATTGAGAAAGAGATCCTTATGGATTTAAAAACCTGAGATGTTCTGCAAACATCTAAAGTAAAGTAAAATTTAAATTGCAAATATTATTAGAAAGCTTTTTCTTGGTATTAGACCTCCTTGGTTATGGCTTTCATGAATGGACATGTTTTTAAATGTCAATTGGTATTATAAGTTGATTGTCACGTAATGTATGAAACATTATACACATATGGTGTCTTATTCAAAGTGAAACTGTGTTTTCTTAATGGCATCAATCGCACTGAAGTCCTAGACTTAAAATGCACGTTGGTATTAATGGTATTATCTAATGGAATATAGGGGAGTTAACATCTATTATGTAATTTGTGAAAGTAACGAGTTACTCACTACTTGAGTACTCTTTTAATTGGATACTGTCTTACTCAAGTAATTATTTATGTTAGCATTTTTACTTCTACTTGAGAATTATTATAATTTTTTTTTTTAAGTAATTATACTTATACTTGAGTACAGTTTCTGGCTACTCTACCCACCTCCGATCCTCATGCTTGTGTTCATCCATAGAGGGCCGGAGTTTGTCACGTGCCTATTGCACTGGTGAGGACACTGTGTGGGAAGATTGAGGGGCTTGTGGGGCTTGCGACGGCACGAGAGCTTTTACATCACTTGGACAGATATATTATTAAATTTTATATTCAAAGGATACAGCTCCTACCAGAATGCTGCAGGGAGAGCGTATGTGTCTTGCTGAAGTGAAGAACCCGATGCCGGTGGCGAGGCGGAGAGACTTCTTCGCCGGAACACCAGAGGAGGCGGGTGAATCTTTCACTACAGGCACTGTGAGTCAGGCGACGTGTCTGCAAAGAAGTAAGTGCTTTGAGTCTTTTCTCAGCGCTAGAGCTTCGGGACGCGTCTTCGCCTCCCGATGCCGTATTACCAGCTCCGCCCCGCTGCGAAGCCCCGCCGGGTACATCAAAAATAACCGTCCCCTTGGTACCCCTAGCACGGAGCTTGGATGCGTGGCTCTCACTTCCCAACCCGTCACGCTGGCTGGCCTGGACCATTTGACTCGGTTACGCAATTCATTTTGCAATGCCCCTGCCCCCCTTCGCGGGCATCTGCTTTACCGCAGTATACGGCAAACATGCCAAATCCCTGTGCGCGGAAATCGCTACTCTTTTATTCAAAGATGCAATAGAGCCTGTCCCTCCAACCGAAATGAAGAAGGGTTTCTACAGCCCTTACTTCATTGTACCCAAGAAAGGCGGTGGCTTACGACCGATCTTGGACCTGCGAGTTTTCAACCGGGCTCTGCTCAAACTCCCGTTCAAAATGCTCACGCAAAAACACATCTTAACTTGCATCCGGCATCTAGAGTGGTTCGCAACGGTATACCTGAAGGACACGTACTTCCACATCTCAATTCTGCCTCGACACGACCCTTTCTACGGTTCGCGTTCGACGGCCAGGTGTATCAGTACAAAGTCCTCCCCTTCGGCATGTCTCTGTCCCCTCGCGTCTTCACAAATGTTGCAGAGGCAGCTCTTGCCAGCTCCGAGAAGCCGGCATTTGCATACTCAATTACCTCGACGACTGGCTTATTCTGGCCCACTCACGAGAATTACTATGCGCTCACAGAGACCAGGTGCTCAGGCACCTCAGCTGCCTAGGGCTTCAGGTCAACTGGGAAAAGAGCGAGCTCGCCCCGGTTCAGAGCATCTCTTTTCTCGGCATGGAGTTAGACTCAGTCTCAATATCAGCACGCCTCACCAACGAGCATGTGCAGTCAGTGCTGAGATGCTTCACCTCCTTCAGGCCAGGCACAACGGTCCCTTTAAAATTCTTCCAGAGGCTCCTGGAGCATATGGCATCCTCCGTGGCGGTCACGCCACTGGGGTTGATGCATATGAGACCGCTTCAGACTCGAGTCCCGAGACGAGCATGGCGCCACGGCACGCACCGTGTGACGATCACCCCCGCCTGCCGCCAAACATTCAAACCACATGTCACGACTCGCCCTTTGTCTCCTCCTTTGGAGCCAGAGCGACTCAAGTCGGCAAGGCCCAGGTAGACCTGTTTGCCTTCCCACTGCCCACTCCGGTATGCCCAAACAGAGGCTCCCACGGGGCAGACACACTGGCACATAGCTGGCCTGCGGGGCTGCACAAGTACGCATTTCCCCCAGTGAGCCTTCTTGCACAGGTGCTGTGCAAGGTCAGGAAGTGCGAGGAACAAGTCACCCTGGTGGCTCTTTATTGGCCTACTCGGGCCTGGTTCTCGGACCTCGTACTCCTCGCAACAGCCCCTCCCTAGTGAATTCCCCTGAGGAAGGACCTTCTTTCTCAGGGACAGGGCACGCTCTGGCACCCGCACCCAGGTCTTTGGAACCTCCACGTCTGGCCCCTGAATGGGACGCTGAAGATCTAGCTGGTCTACCACCTGCTGTCGTAGACACAATCAGCAAAGCCAGAACCCCTTCTACCAGGCATCTTTACGCCCTGAAGTGGCTCCTGTTTGCAAATTGGTGTTCTTCCCGGGCTGAAGACCCACAGAGGTGCGCAGTTAGGTCAGTGCTCTTATTTCTGCAAGAGAGGCTGGAAGGGAGGCTGTCCCCTTCCACCCTAAAGGTGTTTGTCTCTGCCATCGCGGCCCACCATGACACAGTAGACGGCAAGTCTTGGGTAGGCACGACTTAATTATCTGGTTCCTAAGAGGCACCCGGAGGTTGAATCCCTCCTGGCCAAGCCTATTCCCCTCCTGGGATCTCTCAGTGGTCCTCGCGGGCCTCCAGAGACCTCCCTTCGAGCCGCTGGAATCAGTCGGACTCAGGGCCCTCTCTCTAAGGATGGCCCTGCTGATCGCGCTCGCCTTCATCAAGAGGGTCGGGGACCTACAAGCATTCTCTGTTAGCGACACTTGCCTGGAGTTCGGTCTGGCAGACACATATGTGATCCAAATATTGCGACCAGGCTACGTGCCCAAGGTTCCTACCATGCCCTTTAGAGACCAGGTAGTGAACCAGCAAGTGCTGCCCCGGGAGGAGGCAGACCCAGCCCCTTCATTGCTGTGTCCGTTACATGCTTTGCGTACCTACTTGGACCGCACGCAGAGCTTTAGATGTTCTGAGCAGCTCTTTGTCTACTTTGGAGGAAAGGGAACGCTGTCTCCAAACAGAGGCTTTCCCACTGGGTTGTGGATGCCATTTCATTGGCCTATCACACCCAGGCCGTGCCCATGGACCCATAGTGTCGCTTCTTCGACACAACGTTGAAGTGAGTGACAGACGGGGAACATCTAGATTACGTATGTAACCTCCATTCCTTGATGGAGGGAACGAGATGTTGTGTCCTCCCGGCCACGTTGCTGAGCCGAGCCACTGTAGTGGCCGGACCATTTCCAGCTCCTCAGAAAAATCCTGAATGAACTTGACGTATTTCCCCGCTTTTATACCCGTATGACCGGGGGCGGGGTATGCAAATACTGTCTGCCAACTTCTCATTGGCCTTTTTTCATAGATCAGAGGCATATTCAGCGCTCAAGAGAGACCCCTAGTGTCACTTGTTCGACATAACATCTCGTTCATCAGGGAACGGAGGTTACATACGTAACCTAGACGTTTTACTACAGTAATATTGTAGTAGTAACCATAGTTAATTGTGTGGTAAATATGGTTTAATTAAATACCATATTAAATACCAAGTCTAATAATGTTCCATTTAGGCTCACAAATGTAAAAATAATAGTAATTAATGACTTGAATTATGACTAAAATTATAATTTTCAATTTCCCATTTTATCCCAAGAAATCACCAAAAAAAATCTGTTTAATAGAAATATTCTATTAAACATAAATATTGGTATCGACGATTTTGGACTTGAAATGATTGGTATTGGATCGAAAATAAAATAAATGGTATCACCCATCCCTAAAATAAACACTGTTATTTCAGTAATAATGTACACAACCTCAACTTAACCATTAGCTCCACTCTTCTCCAGAATGTAACCTTCTAAAAATTCTACATGACAGAATCTCCTCTAAATCCCAACATAACAGAACATTAAACACTAACAAGTCTCCTACTTGTTTCATTTTCCATTTAAATACATTAAAAAACTTCAAATTGAGTTAACACTATCCGTTAGAAGTCTAAATCCATTTTATAGCAGTGTGATTATATCACTTTTTGATGACTGTGTTGAATATCGCTTGGACTTTTCGCCATAAAATTATGTTCTCATCTTAAACATGGATGTATTAAGTTCATTTCAACAGTACTGGCTTAGTATTTTCAATGGAGTTGCTGTGACTCCCTGCTTTTGCTGCCTCCAGGTCAATCAAACTGGCGTTGGGATATTTGTAAATCAGGTTGTTTACATTGTCCATTATTAAGTTCACTTTCTCCTGTCGAAAAAGCACACTAGCATGAGACAGGGACATTACGCAGATGTCTATGGATAGATGGAGTAATTTGCTGGGACAAAATTACAGGAGAGAGAGAGGGAGAGAGAGAATTATTGTAGCCAGGAAAATCAGCGTGATTGTGGTGGGTCTGATTAAAGGCTCACATCTAATGGTGAACATGGGGTCTCTGGCAGGATAAGTGGAGATAACTTATCTCAGTAAATCACTGCTGGTCACTATTTTAAAGTATTCATGCACTCTTCAGCTGGCAATGGATGACAGACTATGCAATTTTGGGGCACTTGAATTATAACACATGCAACTGAAGTCATACACCACTGTACTATCCCACCCAATCTCACTTGACGTGTATGTTAGTGGCACACCCACCATGCCCTCACATGCAATGACTCAAAAAAAGACACTGAATAGAAACATTTGGAATGCCAACAGGGCTTTTAAACGAGCGCCCTTGTAAGAATTATGGGTCATTTTTATAACATTTGTGTTGTTTTCTTATTAAGAAACAAAACAGATGTAGAATGCACTCATGGTGGCAAATAATTCAATAATTGGGACCAGGCAGCCCAGATCTGCACTTTTCTCTTCTGGTCTGTTAGTTGGTTTTAGAGGAGCAAGGGTGGGAAAACCTCCTTAATTTAGTCCTAAAGACCAAAAAAACAGCTTAGGCTGTTTACAACTGCTTTTTCAGCAGGGCTGATGGTTAAAAACATGCCTAGGATTTGAGGAATGCTGTATGGCTATATATATCTTATGAATTTAATGAACAATGTCATCTTGTCAGTCCTTAAGTCCAAGGTCAGAGGTCAGAGGTCAATGATTGCATGGAACAGCGAGAAATTGTCTTATCCGTTCAGAATCAACAAACAACACACACACACAAGCGTTGGCTTTGAAGCCTTTTTGCATAGTAGGTACGGCATGGCGTGACATACTTTGCAGATAAGGATATGAAAAGATGCAGAAAGAGAGCAAAAGAAGAAAGCACAAAGGAAAGATGTTCTGGATGTGGTTATCGGGCAGGAGCTGGTATCCATGCAGGCTGGTGCGTTTGAGAGATAACAAGACCCAGAGAGCCGGTCCACCTCCTAATGGCACATGCTCCTCTCAGGGTCGCTGGCAATTGAAGTAGGAGCCAGGAAGGCACATCTGGCCTTTATTTTATTGGTGTTCAATTTTGCATCGGTATGTGGAGAGGGCAACAAACAAAGCCCCAGTCCCACCCTGTTCCCATATTCCTGCCTGCTGCCGCCACCACCACCACCACCCCCTACTTCCCCTCTGGGCCTAAGATCCATTTTAACACACATAGGCTAGCAGCACATTGGTGTATAGGTACAGATCTTATATTGAAGTAGAATTCCAGAGTAGCCCCCACAGGGTAGATGACAGGGTTTATTTAAAAGAAAAAAAGGCAAGGAGGAGACTTCAAGTCTGAAGAGGATATTAAAAAAATACACGGGAAGCAAAAAAACACCCCTCCGGCGGGAACAATTTTGTACCTTTCCAGAGAGATAGTATGTACTTGACTGTCTGAAGTTTTTAAAGCTATGAAAAAGAGAGAGGGAGAAACAGAGATAGACGTGGTGCTATGATCGGAATAACATACTATATACTTTACTACTCTGACTATTTTTGCAGTATGTATGCTGTGACAAATTTTCAGTGTATTCTCTGCAGTATGTTAGTAGTGTTCCACTCCAAGCTTCTAAAATGTTTAGCACTGCACACTGCATTCTATTTCACATACTATTTTAATAAAAAGTAGTATACAGTATATAATGTGAAGTATAAAAGTATGGCACAATGTTCACAATGCACTGAGCAGTATGCTAGTAATCCATACCGAAAATGAAAATATAAAAATGGTCAAAATAAAAAAGAAATGTAAATTTCAAGAAATGTGCAAAAAAAAAAAAAAAAAAAAGGAGAAAAAAAGCTTGTCATTCACCACAGATCACAAAGCACCTCTGTGACACCATATACCCTAAAAGTATAAAAGGTTATCCATTGCTTTATAAAAGTGAAAATTGACAAATAGTCTTGATTTAATCAAGGCTGCAAACACCTTTACAACATCATGATCACTTTTTTGCTCACTTGTTTCTCCTACTGAAATATACAGCCATTTTTCTATACCCAAAATAGAATGAATCAGTTGATATTCAAATTGCCCCCTTTGAACATATTTAAAACCAAAAATTAAAGTCTACATTGAGAATTATTCATCAAAACAAACAAACAAAAAGTTCTTTAAGATATCAAATAAAGGCTTAAGTCTAAAACAAGACATAAAAGCATGGAAAATGGTTCCTCTTTGTCAGCAAAATAGACAGTTTTGTATTAGGATTTAAAACAGAAATAAAAGCATTAACAGCAATAATTCCATGTAAACCTCTCCACTGAATATCAGCATTTCTTTTGGTTAATGGTGGCATATAAAGTGCTCTCCATTCTGGTCTAACACCCACACCCAAACCTAAAACCAAGGTGCGCCAAGGTGTATCAACTTTATTATGTAACCCCTTTTTATTACAAATGTTCACACATGCCATATAAATATTTTTTTCCATTAATAACATTCAAGTTACATGCCTGAAGTATTTTCAGAGAAAAAAAAAAACACACGAATGTCCTTCTAGGTTTGGAGACACTAGTAACATAGGAAAGGGATCTTTATCATCAGGAAAAATTTTCCCTCCACAGAAGTTTTTAAGCATCATATTTTCCTCAGGTGTGAGATCAGACTGCAGTCTCTGCACATGCACATCAACAGGTTAAACCACCTGGGAGATTCGGTACTTCATTTTTCCACTTCCCCACCAGTAATGCTTCACTTGTATCCCATTTCATTCTTGCAGAATAAATAACTTCAAATTCATTGGACACATTTATCAATGTCTGCACATAATTCTGTCCATTGATCATCACAATTACATCATCAGCATAAGCTGATCATTTAACAGTGTCTTTAAAATCTGGTACTGATAATCCTTTTAACTCTCTTCTCAATTCCTGCAAAAATGGTTCTATTGCTAAAGCACAAAGCATTCCTGATAACGAGCATCCTTATCTAACACATTGGCACACTTTAAAAGGGTCACATAAGCCACCATTAATCTTTAACACACTCTCAATCTAACTCTTTAATTCTAATTTTAGCAATAAAATCAGAATAATATAATAGCACAAATAATGATGTTCGACACAATCAAAGGCTTTTCCTGATCTATGGAAATCAAGACAGTATTTAAACCAAAAGGTTTGGATTATTCTAATAAATCAAACAGTAGTAAAATATTGTCAAATATTGATCTACTAGAGATGCAATAAGATTGATCAGGATGAATGAACTTCCCTAGAATGCATTCAAGTCTAGTGGCTAACACCTTGGACAGTAATTATAATCACAACATAGTAAGGATACAGGTCGCCAGCTTTTTACATCAGTCAGATCCCCTTTTCTGGGCAGAAGAGTGAGAACAGCCCTCCGACAGCTCAGAGGCAGAAATCCCTTAACCAGACAGTCACTGAGAACTTCTAACAGATCCTCCCCAATGATAGTCCAATAGCTCTTATAAAACACAATTGGATATACAAATGGCATACACAGAAATAAAAACAAAAACCTGATTTTAAAAAACAGCAGAAATCTTTAGAAGTCTTCTTTTTTACAAATTCTTCCATCTTAAAATAACAAGGAGAAAAATTGCAAATAAAATAGCAACACCTCCACTAAGGGATGTGTTATGGCTTAAAAAGGAGAGACCATTCCACACTTTAACACACTCAACAGAATTCCTCTCATCACTATGTGAAACTTGTATAAATAAAACATCAAGCCATTTCTGATTCATTACTTTGTAAATCTCAGCTCTTTTTTAACATCTCTGACTCCATTCACATTTAAAGAGGCAATGCAAACTTCACCTGTGTTAAAATACAAAAATGAACTCAGATCACAAAGAAAACAACAACAAACAAAGATAAGAAAACTAAGCCATTTCACCACCATTGTCATTTAGTTGGTTTTGAAGCTTTGTGACAATTTTTCTTCAAGTGTCCCCTACACATTAGGCCCTTAGTATTATCAACAAGTAATTTAACATCTGGGAAATATTCAGGAAATTGCTTAATTTCATCAGCACTATAACCACTACATGACCATCCACTCTGAGAACAACCCGAAACACTCTTATCAGAAAAATCACTCTCACTGCCAACGTCTTCACTTTCAGTATGTTTTTTCTGCCTTCTATGCTTGCTTACTTGCAGCACTATTATCATTCTTTTTCCTCTTTAACGGTGATTTAAATACAGTCTGATCAATTTCCACCACTTAGTTATCATCTTGGCTCACATTCTCAGAAAAGGATTCAGAATCAGACAACTGGCTCACAAAACTGATTTGTGAGTCATCCATATTCTCTTAATTTTCAGAAATGTCAGTTTTATCATTATCTTCGTTTACATATGAGTCTTCGCTGACCAACTTTTCAGATTCTCTCAATTCCAGTTCGTTTCTGACGCTCCCTGGCACCGCCGGGTCACCTCCAACGTTCTCTACAGCCACAGGCTGCTCAACTTGCACTTTATCCAAAGTGGAGGCTGCCAACAACCCCTGTTCATTCGGTTGGGCGGTGCCAACAGAATTTACCTCTTCTCCGTTCACACTTTTACCTGAGAACGTTTTTTTTCTTAGAATTTGTATTGCTATTTGGACATGCACAGATTAAATGCCTCGCTCTTCTGCAACCAAAGCATCTCATTGAATCTGTCATCATCTGAATCTGTCATCAAAAAATTGTCCGGTTGTCCTTTAAAACCATGTATGTAAATCTTAAACATGTATGTAAAACAAACTGTGAATCACTATTCATTTTTCTTCCACCTCATTAGATTTTGCTACAGTACTCAAGAAAAGAACAATTGCATTGTTCATTTTTGATGCTGCAAGTACACACGTATGGCCAACTACCTCCCCAAATGCCAAGCTAAATTCTTCCCGTAGATACCACTTTAACACCATGGTGTCACGTGAGCTAGCACACTCGCACTCTGAGCCGCCACGCTTCCCAGTGAAAACACCGGCTGCTGATGCTCTTCTCCCTAAAAAGCTTAGTTTCACTTAACATTAATATACAAATCACATACAAAAAAGAAACACTTACTCTAGCCACAGCGGGTACACTTCACTCGCACTCACATGCACTCCACTCACTCACTCCCAGCATGCACTCCAACAGAGAAAGAGAGAGAGAGAGAGAGAGAGAGAGAGAGAGAGAAAGAGAGAGCGGGAGAGCATAAGTTGTTTGTGTGTAAAAAGCAAAGCACCTAATGAAAACCAACTGCCATTCTGTCACCATCTATCTATTCCACTACAGGACGCCATGAACGCAAAGAGAAATAACAGCCTTTTCTTCTCCATTCTCCACTCAACTCTCTTTAACAGTTTTCTTTCTTTTCTTCCCCACTTTTTTCCTCCCCTATTCCTTTCCTGTCCTTTGATTACATTTTCAAGATGAAAAAATATTTCTCGCTAGCAAGAGTACCAAACACGCCTTCGGTAGCTTCGATTTCTTCTTTTTCCAGCATGTAAAGTGCTGCAGTCACATTATATGAGGATTGGATGGTAGTAAGTTGTTTCAGTCTTGCATGTGTGATAACATGTTGCTGACTCCTCCTGCAGAGATGGATCTGATCCGCACAGAAAGCTCTGCAGACTAGCCGTGTGATTAAATGTGAAATCAGAAGGGGGAAAAAAACCCCACTGGTGTGATTATCAACGATTAATAACTGACTTTCAAATAAAAAAATACTGGTCATGCAAAGTTCTTAAAGGAGAAGTTCACCCAAAATATAAATTCTGTCATCATTTACTATCTCATCATTTTCAATTTTGGTGAACTATACCTTTAGGAAATCTCCCAAACCAATTTTTAAAGTTTTTGAAGAAAATGTTCTCTTATCCCACCAGGCATCTATATCTCTGCTGTTCCGGAATTCTTCTCTCCACCATGGCCAAACACACTGAATATCCTCTGTAAATCTCTCAGATTACATCACAACTGAGATTATCAGTCAGCCCCTGGTCATGGTGCCACCAGCCAGCATGCTGTAAAGATGGGAAGTGGAGGATGTGGTAAGCCGAGAGGGTAGGATTGCTCAAGATGATTGGAAGGTTACGAAGGTGATACCCTTCTTACACCCCGGTTCTCCCTCCTTTTTCACTCTCTATCAAGTGAAAGTAGTCTTTTTGGCTGGCTCTTAGCAGCCCTGACCCCTGAGGTTGGATAGCTGACGGAGATAAGACTGGAAAGACTGCCGTTCTTTCACACTTTTCACCAGCCGCTAATCCACTCCAGCACAGCCAAACCACAGAGTCCAGTATTAGCTTTCCTGCTGTGACCAGCCATTGAATATTAGCTAGTTTGTTTGATTGTATGTGTGTGTGGAAGTAAGATCATGAATTTCAATGGAAACATAGTGCAAGGTCTATCTATGTGATGATAGCTGAAGGACCGGCTCATTTGACCTGTAGGAAAATATGCACTGAGCACATTTGGCACCTAAAGGGTGTGCCAAAAGAGTATGCCAACATTTTAAACAGACAAAGGATAATTATGATTCTGAAGTGAGGAAAATTAAAAAACACAAAACAAGCTAACAACAGTTCCAGCTTCATAAACAGGATTCTGATCTCTAAAATGCAGTGATTTCATTGCAAAATGCTTTCACGCATGTGCTGTCAATTTACACTGCAAGACCTAATGCATAGATCCAATGTATTGACAAATATCTGATTTTGGACAATAACTCACCAGACAGTTTAGTGGTGCACTGGCCAAATTTGTTTCACAAGTAAACTGCAAATAAAAATAACTGCAAATAAAAACATTACATTCTCTAGAAATGTCCATGTATTCACAAACCTTTCCAATTGACAATTACAGACCCAACTTGTTTGTCTATTTGTTGGTAACAATAATGAAAAATTTAATATAAGAGTATAATCTGCGATTAAATACGAGGCTGTGAGGGATAGACTTGTGGCACTTTTCCACTGCATGTTACGGTTCGACTCGCCTCATTTCTACTCACTTTACTTTTCTGAGCTTGCATTTCCACTGCAGTTTAGTGCCACCTTAACGTGGGTGGGATTATAGGCTGATTGTCATAGTTGCACTGCCTCTACTGCCGTGACATCATCTTAAACACGACACAACAACTGACCAAAACAATAACACAACTGCTAGCTGTTAGCTACTAGCTCATTTTGATGCATAAAGCAGTTGTTGAATGGTGATTTGTGTAACAGTTAAATTGGCCTAGTTGTTTTAGAAGCAAGCTTTCAGTAGCTGGTCAACTAAATAAAGTGCATTTTTCAAGCAGAGTATAGAGTTAACATAACAAAACATACCATCCTCCATCATGGATCAACGGCAATCCAGGGCACTCTCCCTCCCATTGCTCGCAGGTTTAGATAGTGTCCATCTGGTCGAACCACTTCCACATTTCCTTGATGGTTCTGTAATCACTTTTAAGATTTTGTAACTTTTCCTCACACTGTTGTTAGGTCTGGTAGTTAGGCGTATGTGGCCAACAGGTGATACATTTCCTGAGAGATGTTTTCGTTTTGCTCATCGCTAACGATTGGACAGTCTGCACCTTTTTTATTGACCACGGCGTGGTTTTACACACAGCCATTTCTTTTTTTGAAAGTTGCGTGAACAAATGATACTGTTATTGCTGTTGCTAACTTTAAAACTAGTTGATATCGCGTTATGGAAATCCAGTGATGCTTGTAGTGATGATTCTCTCTGACCAATCAGCGATCTGCAGGATTTTGACATCACATTTAGTGTCGGTTCGGCTCGCTTGGAACCTCGACCGAGGTGATACTAAAAAAGTATCAGGTACCAGGTACTATCCACAGTGGAAAACCCTCAAAAAGCGAGCAGAGTCAAGTTGAACTGTGCAGTGGAAAAGCCCCTATAGAGTCTGTTCATTGAGATGTAAGTAACATTGTGTTAATTGTTCAGATGAAGAAAAATTTAAAATATGTCATCCAATAAATGAATAAGTAAAAATCAACTGACAAAACATGGGGTTGTGATAATTAGAATTCAAAATATCTTTTAAAAGAAAGGTTTTGAGGTTTATCCACTTCGACCACATTTGGAGGTGGTCGGAAACTCATGTGACCACGCTGGGTTCATAGTGTAAATGTGAAACACCACGTGTTCAGCTGTCAATTAACCACTGCGCTATATAAAGAGCGACTTATGAGTATTTTTTATGAGAGACTGTGAATGGGGAAAAATGTGATATCATGTAATTTGGATCGTGACATGATTGTTGGTGCCAGATGGGCTGGTTTGAATATTGCTGTAACTGTTGATCTGCTGGGATTTTCACACACAACAGTCTCTAGAGTTTAATCAGAATGGTGCCAAAAAAAAAACAGCAGTTCTGCAGACGGAAATCCCTTGTTGATGAGAGAGGTCAATGGAGAATAGCTGACAGAAAGGCTACAGTAACTCAGATAACCACTCTGTACAATTGTAGTGAGCAGAACAGCATTTCAGAATGCACAACACGTCGAACCTTGAGGCGGATGGGCTACAATAGCAGAGGGTCACGTCTGGCTCTTTCTTAGGACCATAGTGAGTGTACATCCACAAGAACTTCACGGAACTTCTTCAGAATTCCTGACACAAATGAGAATCGAGCACATCTGAAGATAAGTTAATACAGGTACTCCACTAAAATAAATGAAAATTCTTCTCTAAACATCATGTTTGTGCTTAGATTAAATGCAAGTATAATTGGCAGAAACTGTGCTGATTTTTCCCACTTTTTTTCTTCTTTTACTTTCTTTGCACTTTACTATAATGCAATAAGTCACTGACGTAGTGATTGATGCCATCATTAAAATTAGAGGTTTAAACGGTAATGTGTCTTGCATGTCAACTTGTGATCAGATTGCCTAAAGTGCATCTTAATAATAGGTGTAAACATGGCTTTAGAACCCATACATTTAAAGTATCCCGAATCGGATGCAGAAAACCTGTCTGGCTGTTGGCTGTTTGCATGTATGCAACAAAATACGATCAGTCCCTTGACATTGGTGAAAAAATCTGAATGAGTTGAAATTACAAATGTATGTGTTAAAATCTGTCTTACTGCTAGCAATACCACTACAACCACAAGCTAATAAGCTACTGCACAGTCTTTCCTCTATATCAGCTACCACTCATTAGCCTTCACTACAACAACCACCAAACATTGCTTTCTCTCGCTCCATATATTACCCTATTTTAATGAGGGCTTTCTCTTCATAACCTCTCCAGACTTATTTATTGCTCACCAAGCTGAGATCAGAGAACTGGGTGCTTTAGGGCACTCTAGGATACCCCGCTGCCCCTTCCCAAATCCAAGAGCTGGGCTGCATGTTGGCTGGGTTATTGCTAAACGTGGTGTAACTCACAGCTGGGTTCAACATGGTGAGAGGTGTGAACACTCAGCTCTTAATGAGCCGAGAGGACAAGCGGATCAGAACACAGGTCAAAGGTGGTGGGACTGGGGCCAGAAAGGCTGGCTCTAATACAGAGGAACTGGATTAACGGAAAGTGGAGATTAGGACTATGTGCCGTAACTCTTATGAGGGCCGCATTGTAAGTGTGGAATGGGACATTTGATAATCATGTAAACTGCAAAGCAATATATTTTTCTTCTTTTTCTTCAGCTGGAGCACATGCGAGCTACGCTCTTAAAAATAAATGATCCAGAAAGCCTGAAGCCATACAAGAACATTTTTAAGTTCCTATGATGCCATAGAAGAACCTTTTCTAAATTTGTTAAAAAAACATATATGCTAAATACTGGTGCCTCAAAGAACCCAAGAGGGCTTCATTTTTCTTTACTTTTTCTGGTGGCAAAGCATCCTGTATTGAAATGCTCAAAATGCTTAAACATCCCAAGTTTGTTTATTGGTGACATTTATGGGTGAGTTGAGTGGATACCACAATAATAGACTGGTGTGGGAAAAACTTGGTCAGCGGCTAAAGTGCAAACACTGAAAAAATTGTAAAGACTAATATTGTGCAATTAGAATTTTTTGTCTGTCCAAACGTTATTCTGCTCTTAGAAATCAAGTTTATTTACTGACTATAATGTGGCAACAAGAACTTTCAATCTTCAAAGTACCATAAAGCCAACTCAAGAACCCTATACAGTGAAAAAACGATTCTCAATGAACACAAGGTGCTTCAAAGTATCATTAAAGAACCTTTCATTTTAAGAGTGCACTATGAAATGCAGTAGAAGAGTAGAAGTCAGCTTAGCTGTATGAGAATGAATAAGAGATCTCGGAGTATAAAAGTAAATCTATTAAACTGACCATGCTGTCCCAAAGATGTTTTCAAGCTGGTCAGTTTTCAGCAAAGTGACTAAGTGAGAGTTATGTTGTTTTTGTAGAGGAGTGGTTGGGTTAATGGCTGTAGGATGATTAGCAAAACTGAGCCCTTGGAATCAATTTTACACTTGAGAAAACTCTGGGTGCCTCCTCCACGCATATGATGACACACATTCGCCATGAGCCATAGGGGCTGGGGTGACTTCAATGAAAGCATTGAAGCCATATTAACAGGTTAGAGCATTTACACTGTCCATCAAAGTAGCTTGGTGCTGAAAATGCACTATAAACCTATCTATCAACAAAATAGTTTGCAATATAGGCTTTTATGGAGCAACACAAAATAATTTTGTGAAAAGACATCTGTTAGGCTTGATGCAAATTTAACAGTGACGCAATGACGCACTGACAAACACTTTGTTGTTAGTAAATCTGAATGAATCAACGAAGATTACATTTTGGTTCCATTTTATGTAAATTCAGTACCATTGGACTGCGTCAAAGGGGCCATGAAGCCCTAATTTGTTGGTGACTGTTACCGTTTTCACCCAAATATTTAGCCTCTTGCCCTGGATCATCTCAATATCTCTGCTCCTTTGAAGGCTCCCAGCAGCACCGTCAATCAGTCCTACACCAGAATAAAAGACCGTCCCGTCTCCTTCCTTACCTCATCTCCATTTCACCCAATTTGTGACGGGGATTAAAATTCCCTTACCAATGTGAGAGTCAAAACAACCTTGAAACTGCAAGACATCACCTTAAATATGATTTGTTATCTTGTTTCTCACTGAAAAGAACTCATTAAATACAGATTCACTTGCAACAAGGATAAACACAGTTTGTGCCCATCACAATGTGTTATGTGCAGTGAAGTATTGGCTTCAGAAAAATGTTGGTACTGTATTTAGTTTATGTTTAATTTCCATTGTAAAATCTGGGACCTGAAGCAAAACCAGTAATAACACTGGCTTTCGGATATAGTCAGAGATACAGTAACAGAAAGAGTACCATTGCTCTTAAAAGAACATCCAAACATTTATGTTCTGTCATAATTTACTTATCCTCATGTCAGTCAAACCTGTATGATATTTGTTTTTATTCAGAACACAAAAGGAGATTTTTGTTTTATTGAATATCGTGGTCCATCTTTTCAATGCAATGTGGATAGTGCCTCAATTTAAAGCTAAAAAAGGGACCCAAAATTATTATAAATGTAGTCCATGTGATTTGTGTGCTATATTCCAGGTCTTCTAAAAGCATACAATTGGTTTTGGTAATTTATTAAGTAATTGAAAATCTTGATGTCTGTTGCTTGTTCACACTCTTACAAAAATAGATATTCATACACTAAAATGATTATAAATGACAAGAAAATCAAATGTTACAACAGTCAGATGGAACAGTCTGTTTAATGAACATACCTCGTTTTCTCACTTAAGCTGTGTATGGACATAAACTTTCTACGACAATACTCAAGGGAATAGTACACGATCACACACATACACAGGGCGAAGTTACTTTATGAATCACATCAAAATGTGCACCAAAAAAATGCATCAAAAACAAAAAAAAAAGTGGAGAGAAAGTCAAAATGAGCCGATGTGTGCGTGTGTCTATGACAGAGCTCCAGTTGAAGAGAACGAGACCTCAAACACAACATTCCATATGTCTGTGAATAGCGCAAGCCTCCACACACGCTACGTCTCCGCAGTAACGCGCTTAACAAACCACATGATAAATTGCGCGGATTGACGGTCTCAGACGTGGAGGCAACTGAGATTTGTCATCCGCCACCCGGACTGAGGGGAGTCACTACACCACCATGAGGACTTAGAGCACATTGGAAATTGGGCATTTTGGGGAGTAAAGGGCAGGGGGAAAAAATACAGTTATGAGAATGATTTTGGACCCATTTTTGACTGGGAAATACAAACCATTACAAAAATGTAATGCTGTCATGGCTGGTTAGGGGAAAAAACTAAAACTTGCAGTGTTGCGTCACGTCTGGTTAGGACACGGTGTGATAGTGGGAATTAGATTTCTTTCACATTTTGTTTCATCAGGATCTTGCTGATTAAAATACAGTCATCTGAAGACAAACAAAGCCTTTTTTCTACAATCAGAGAGCATTAGAAAAGATTTTACACAGAAGGAAAGTTCCGTTGTATCCATAGTTTTAACTGTGGTTCTTGCAATAATATCATAGTAACAAAAAGTAAAAGTAAAACCATGATCACATGGACAGTAACAAATTATGCCATTTTCATAAGAAAAACACATCTCCAAATTAAATTATATTCCCTCACTACCCCGATTTTTCAATACTCTTTTATAATATTAAGGGCCGTTTAATACGATTTTAAACTAGTTGAATCATCTACACTTTATGGGTTTTCATAGAGGTTTTGAGCAAATAATCAATGCTGAATCTGCGTTTATGATGATTTGCGCAGCTGAGCGCTCCAAACCAGTCCACGTGTAAATGCACGTCTCTGCTCAGATTTGTCTATTGAGCCTTGAGTAGCGCTGACTGATCCGGGTAGAGCTTTTTCCTTTCACATTTGGAACATTTGCTGTTTGATATTTCTCATGAGCAACAAAAAATGGCAGCGCACAATCTGAGAGTCAGCCAACTTTGTAGTCATACCAGTGCGACCTCTTGCAAAGGTTAATCGCACCGTTAGGGAAAATGGCCACAGTCTGGAGCCCTGCAAATGAGCTTGAGATTTGCAGCAAATGTTTGCCAGAAGTCTGCAGCTCTACACTGGAAGTGGTGAGCCTGCAGCAAACCTTTGGCAACAATGAACAGAAAGCTCAATTGCAAGTGAGAATAATTAGTGGAGAATTTGTGACTAGTTTACGGCAAATTTGCCACGAACTCTTGATTTTTGTAGGGTCAGAGACATGCGTGTTCTCACGAGAACTTGTGTTGTTTTTAACACTAAACTACGCAAGTTCTCATATGAACAGACAACGGACGTCAAGAATTGTACATTTTAGGTTGTTTCTCACTTAAACCTATTGTATGCCTTCAATAGACTTGCGTTATGATGCTCAAATAACAATGATTGAAAAGAAGGGCTGAGATATTCATTTAAAACACCTCCTTTTGTCTTCTGCATAAGAAAAAAATCCACATGTATTTGATGACAGAATTGTCATTTTAGGGTGAAATGTTTTCGCTGTTAAAAATACGCCTACGCATAGTACTTTTGAATTTGCTATTGAGTTGTCCTCTAGTTCATTTTATATTAAATGTAGCTGTGCTAATAGCCTAATATATTATGGAAATCTACAACAAGGTAATATAAGAAAGACCGTCTTTGGTTGTATATCTATTTCTTGGAGTATATAGCAGGTTACCCAACAGAGGTATGTTGTGTTGAACTAGTTACCTGACTTGACTGCAGTGGTTTTACAGAGAGTTTAGGACAGCACTCTAGGTGGGCTATGAAATACTGTGAATGAAAGCAAGGGCACAAGAGAGACAGAAGGCCTTGAAATACATGCCTCTGCGGATAGCACTCTTTATTTACATTTAACAGGCCTGTAAACTTACTTTCAATGCCCCAATTAGGACTTCATAAGCCTGGGCATTGGAAGCTCACAACCTGCGTTTCCAAGCAGCCTGTGGGAGAATTTCTCTGTTTAGTCTGATCATGGGCCTGGCCAATGGACCAGTGATACTATCTAATATGCAGAGATATTTAATAATCACAAGGACCATCAGGGCTTTTCGGGTTGTTTTTCTGGTAGACTTTTGTTCTGCAAAACTAATTTGATACAGAAGTTTCTTTAGACAGTTTTATTTCTCTTTCCTATGGCAGACTGTCTCTCTATCTTCCCCCAGGGAGATGCCATTTATACCCAGGGAACAGGCACAGAGAATTGGGCGAAATGCGCAAAGGCCTAGAAGGCTGGAACCAATTGTTCATGGGTAGAGAGGGTCCCTCGGGTAGTAAGTGAGACTAAGAGAGAAAGAGAGAGGGAAAGAGGAGACAGATGAGACCATTACAGAGAGACAGTATGAGAGAGTATATAGAGATTATTATGAAGACATCAGGCCGGGTTCTCCGGTTTCACATCTGCCCAGAATTCCTGCCGCACATCCTGTTGAAGGGAATCTTTCATTGCCACTGTGCTCTGACCTCTCGCCTTACACCTTTTCACTTCCTCAAACCCTTACAGAAACGTCCCATGGTATTACCATGGTTTTTGGTACACGGTAACATGCTAATACAAGGTGTTTTTTTACACTACCATGATGATAATACCATATTATTCTTTGAAGTACTTAATACCATGGTCTATTAATGTGGTAGTCATACAGTGCAACCCGGTATCACGCCGAGGCGTGAAATAGACACGCCGGTCCACTCGCGGATGCGTGTCTATTTCACGCTTTGCCTCCTCCAGGCGTGTACATGACACGCGCGCGTCTACGTAGAATACCGTCAGGGGGCGATCGTTTCCTCGACGCCAACAACTGTCCGCGCACCAAAGAGGAAGCGATACATCGCGTTCTCCAGTTCCGGTTAGCGGGATATATATTTTTGTACATAAATACACTTTTTAAATAAAAATATACATATATATATATATATATATATATATATATATATATATATATATTTATGTATTTATTTACATCAGCACAAGATACTCGACAGCCCACACACACACACACACACACACACACACATATAACAACGTTAGGCTACAGCAACGTTAGGATTTCTTCATGAAAGCAGCACTGTAATGAACCTTTATTTGTCACATATGGTCACAAGTGAAAGTAACCGGCGAAATTGGCCGGCATCCCGCCCGCACGAACGTGCAACGCGACGACAACGGTATCGCTTCCTCTTTGGTGCGCGGAGAGTTGTTGGCGTCGAGGAAACGATCGCCCCCTGACGGTATTCTACGTAGACGCGCGCGTGTCATGTACACGCCTGGAGGAGGCAAAGCGTGACACCGACACGCATCCGCGAGTGGACCGGCGTGTCTATTTCACGCCTCGGCGTGATATCGGGTTGCACAGTACCATGGTTTATATAAAAATACCATGGTGCACCACAGTACTTTTTTGTAAGTGAAAAGCTTACATACAATATCAAATACTGTACTGTATAGACAAAGATGCATAAGGTCGAAGGTGCACTCTGTCATTTTTTGTTTGTGTTGGACTCAGCAATATTCACATTTGAAAGTGAAGATTTTGAGTAAAAAAGGTGATTTTGGAGTGAAAGAAATTGGCGCCCCCCCATGAGGCGACCCGCTCTGTGTAAAATTAAACCGTTTTTATTAGAATACTAATGTGACTGGAGTCTTCATATTTTTCCAAGCTAATATTAAATTCTTTAGAATTAATGTTTAATGAGAGATTAATGGGGAAAAAATGTGAATACACGTTTATAGCATGACTCTTTAACTCTTTACACTAAGGTTGTATTTGTTAAGTAAGGGATAATGTATAGTCAGCTGGTTTTAATTGCACAATAAACCCCGACAGGATAATCGGGACCCCGACGTGAAGCAGAGGGGTCTTGTATCATCCTGAAGGGGTTTATTGTGCAATAACAACCAGCTAACTATACATTATCCCGCGTATTACACAGCTACTAACCAAATAAATAAATACATGGAAATGTATTGAAATTATGTCATTTGAGAAGAAAAAAATGGCTGAACCTCTAAAATCCACCTCCAGTTTGAATCGTCATTATTCAGTCTATTTAAAGACTACTTGCCAAATAAACAGTTAGATTGACATTAAACATTGATTTGTATTGAAACTGAGTAATTTTGTGAGAAGAAATAAGTCGCTGAACAGCTGAAGTTCAACCGGTTTGCATCGGAGTTTGGCTGTTCATTTTTTAAGTAATGAATGTCTGACTGCTTATTATGCATCTTACCACAAGACTACTTGCCAAATAAATAAATAAATACACATGAAAAAATATTTGCGTTTAAATGATTTCATTAACTTACTTGTAGAGATCGCAGAGTGAAATGAGAAGCAGGAAAGATGGCTCTGATACCCAGGTGACCCGCCATTGACCAATCAGAATAGAGTATTCCAGGCAGCTGTGTAATAAAATGAGTTAATGCATTAGGCATCATAAACTAACAATGAACAATATTTTATTACAGCATTTATTTAAAAGTGCACGCAATAATTTTTTCCTAAATATTAAGAAATTAATTGTAATTTAGCAATATATGTAGGAAATCACAAGCACTCACATTAGATGAGGACCCTAGTCATATCAGTAACCTTATAAAAGCTGTTTTAAATGATGCTGCATCCACCACGACATAAACACAAAAGTTAGTGAGTGCACCTTTAATCTTGGTTAATGTCAACTGATAAAAATACAATTGTTTATTACTAGCATTATCATAACACATTAATTAATGTTAGCGGATAAAACTTTTCATTTAAAAAATGTATTAATATGTTACCTGCTCTATATGTTTGTGTTGTTCATGTGCTCATGTATGGACTTGTAATGTATGTTTGTCAGACATTGCTAGTTATGCTAGTTATGCTAGTTTTATTTAGCTGTTCTCGCTCTGTGCTGAAATAGATTTCTTCACGTGCTTGCATGTGCACACATTCATGTCTGTATTCTCATACTGACTGCAAAGCTTGCATGTTTGCATATGTTATTGTTTCTCGGCCCCTATCCAACATACCACATCCCTGTCCAACCAAAACGCTGAGCAACAGCCCTGCAGCATAACACTGAGTAAACACGCATGACATTCATTCAACAGCTGTGAATACTGCTACCAATGGCACGGGCCCGGAATAACAACCATATTTAATGGGCAAAGTCTGAATGTGAAATACATGAGAGCTTCACTGTTCATGGTGAACATATTACAATGCAGAGATGCGGAACAAAATATTTCAAAGGTTTTATGAAAAATGTAAAAAGTACATTTCTACCAGCAGATGAATGCAGAAAATATAAAAGTACCAAAAAGTACAACAATATTACCATATTTAGGACATGTATGATTCTAATTTATACCATGTATCCTTCGAAAAACCTAAGAATTCAATGTAAATTCAACAAAGTGATCATTCAATACTATTATATATATTTGATAACATCACTATATCACAGTACTGCCACAGTACTTTTAGTTAGGGATTTATTTCTCAAAACACGTTTTTATATGTACCATTAAACTGTAACGACAGCACAGCACTGGCCTGATTAGGCAAGCGACAGTTGCATCAACTGGCCCGAAACTCCATAATGAACTAATGGCACAGCAGAGGCCCGATGGGAAAGCCATTGTTTGTTTAACTACTGTTTTATGGAATACCTAGTGACAGGAAGTTCTTAAAACAGCAGTTACTATTTATATAGTGTCCCTTTTGGAGTAAATACCCACTCCAATAACCTCCTCACACACACAAACCCCACGGGACAACCCACTACTGAGGAATGCACCATTCACAAGATGGTGGCCATCTTGAACGCTTGCCTCTTACTTCCTGTTACCATGAGAACACACACCCACCTCAAACAGGCGTGACTGAGAGCTGATAAGCGTGCTCTCTGAGTGTGAGAGCAATAATCCCTCTCATCCAGCTCATTTTCTAAATCTCTTCAGCCCATTCAGGGTCACAACCACAACAGCATTTAGCCGTGTCTTCCGCCTTTATTGCCTTTATTGGTTTGCCATTTGTCGGCTGCCTGACAGACAGTAACCAATGTTATCTAATTACTTCTCTCTCTGTACCCTTAGATTATTTAATGCTGGTAAAGCCTGTAAACCCTGTAACTTCTGCACAATGTCCAAAAAAGTATACCAAGAAGTGATGTAATGTTCTTGTTTAAAGGCAGAAATATACTTTACGCAAATACGGGTATGCAGACCACAACAATACCAATGCGCGTACTGGTTGAATATGCTTAACCCTCCAAATGTTTAAGCCAAATCTACACCCTTGCATTCTTGTGTTACCGTGGTGGGGGGAAAAACTCAGTACTCAAGGGGGCGATAGAGTTACCTTCAAGTAAATTGCATTAAATATATTCACTTTAACTTACTTTCTTACCAATATTCTCTTAAATCTGTTGCTCTACCATGACAGGACTTGAAAGAGAAACCTCACCATAGAAGCGAATAGTTCACACTAACCTTACTATAGCGGTCTGACACATTTTAGAATGCAACTACACACAAAATTGAGCTTGCGTTGCTAGAAGCGTCTGCGTTCACGTACTTGCAAATAGAGTATGTTTCGGCCTTAAGCAGCTGATGGGGTAGTTTGCCAGGCTGTTGTCTTAAATCAGCAGAAGAACATAAATTTGTCTCCTTTCTGTTGTCTGCATAAGTTTATGATGTCTAATGATGAAATCTGAATTAAAGCTGTCTGCTACAGTACATCTTTACCTGACACATGGCAGTTACATCTGTGACGAATAAATAGAAGTTTAGTTACCTAGAACAGCACTGAAGTATTTTCTGTGATTTTTTTATTTTATGCTGCAATCTACAAAGCTGCTGGATTCAAAAAGCATTCAAAGCCTTTACTGGATTTGTATATTAAAAATAATGCCATGTCAGTTGTGACAAGGCTTTCTGGTGTTATGGAAGTCTCCATGTAATCATCTCTATGTTTACAGGCATTATTCATGGTTAACCTCCTGAGATCCAAGCATGACTGCTGTATGAATTTTCCATTTCCATTTTTGATTTGTAACTAGTGGCAAAAATAGATTTTTTTTTTCTAAAACAAATAGTTTTTCTAAAAGCCGATGTCCACATTTGTGGACAGTGAGACTAAGTTCTAAAATAATACCAAGGTATAGAATGTCTGATTTATTTATTTATTTATTTTTTTATGAAATTGCTTATTGTGGTTCCAGGAGTGTTGGTTATTCATGTTTTTCAGACGTTACAGACATTACATCAGAAATTAGAATAAATAATTCTGATTCAAAGCAATGACCAGTATCATCCAATCACTGCCAACCATGTAAAAATAAAATTATACATTATAAATTCTGAATCTATGTACTGATTATCATTGTCCCATGTCTGCTAAACATGTTGAGTGATCCAAACATCATCTGCAGCCTGAAACTGAACTTCTGGTCGGATTTTAGGAGTGAATGCAATTAGCTGCATAAAGAGCTGCTCCTTTGCTCCCTATTTAGTGAATGACTTTAACTCCAGTGTGCTGTCTGTCTGCACTGGTTTCAGAATAGTTCGAAATGCACCATATTTTCATTGTGACAAAATAAAATATAACAAAATTAATATTAAAATGAAGCAAAATGAACTACAACTTTTTAGGGAATAATGTCCCAAAATCCACATATGTGGACATCTTGTTTATAACCGCGCTGATGTGCAAAAAATGAATAATGCTTTTAAAAGTGGCCTATCACATTCTCCTTTGAGCTGTTGTATGAACAGGACATTTCAAGCGAGTCACATCTTTTAGTAAATAAGGTTATCAATCCAAAACAATGACTGTGAGAACGTAGCATAGAGATTATTAGCATGTAGCATGAAGTGTATTTATGTTTAGAGTGAGTATAACAGAGTTATGAAGTGTTATCTGTTGACAGGCTAAAACAAAATGGCAATAATTCAGTTCAGGGGATTCAGTTCAATTAGAAGTGTGAGTGTGTAGCACTGTCTGAACCAGAGAGTATTAGCATATGAGTATGTATGTTTGCTCTAGTCATCCAATTATTGCTTTTTGCAAATGAATGAAGGATTTCAGACATTTAAGCTGAAAGTGTATTAGCATCAGGATTAGAATGAATGAGAGTTTGAATGCTAGTCTATGTCAGTGGGTGGGCCGTTTTTACTCAGCTATACTTTAGGGACAAAATTTCCCTCATAAGTTAACTAAATCTGACAAAACCTCCATTTGGGGAGGTTTGAGGATTCATAAATAAAGAGTTTTACTCTTGAAGGCCTAGCGTTAGGGTTCAAGTTAGGGTTGTCCGGTTGTAATTACAATTAGCTTTACATAAAAACAATAGTAATATATGTCCTAAGTCTATGCTATGTCCTCATTTAGATAACCTAGCTAGCATTTTTGTGGAAACAAATGTCCAGAGGTTAGCTAGATCTGACAATGCATCCATGTAGAAATAAATAACATTTAATTAACTTTTAAATATAAAGGATCAGGATAAGGGGTTAGTATATAGTATTTGATTAAAAAGATTGCAAGTTCAATACAAGTTAAACTCCATGTACAGCATCTGTAACATGCTGTCTTTTATCATTGAAAGATTGGAAATAACTTTGCAGAGACAAGGTTATTCAGCGATTCAGTCACACTAATCTCATGTTAACACACATATAATGTTTAATTATTGTGGCAAAACTATTAAGCTTGTATTTTAATGTTAATCCCTGTACAATGCCTTGCACTTAAAGGGTTAGTTCACCCAAAATATGAAAATTATCCCATACTTTACTCACTATCAAGCCATTCTAGGTGTATATGACTTTCTTCATTCAGCCAAACACAATCAGATTTATATAAAAATTATCCTGGCTCTTCCAAGCTTTATAATGGGAGTGAATGGTACCTTAGATTATGAAGCCTAAAAAAGCGAATCCATCCATCAAAAAAGTAATCCATATGGCTCCAGGGGTTTAATAAAGGCCTTCTGAAGCGAAGCGATGCATTTTTGAAAAAAAAAAAAAATCCATATTTAGAACTTTATAAACTATAATCACTGGCTTCCGGTAACGGCTGTCCGCGCAGACGGCTTCAAAATCTAAGGTACCATTCACTCCCATTATAAAGCTTGGAAGAGAGGGGATATTTTTTAATATAACTACGATTGTGTTTGGCTGAAAGATGAAAGTCATGTACACCTAGGATGGCTTGAGGGTGAGTAAATTATGGGAAAATTTTCATATTTTGGTGAACTAACCCTTTAAGCCATCGCTTGTAAGTTTATTACTGCAAACAAGATTTTTTTTAGCCAAAATTATTTTCAATCATAATCAACATGTTACAGATATTGTCAACAGAGCAAAAAAATTTAATTGAACCCAGAATCAAGAACAAGAGAATAGCTAACCGTGTTAGTGTGTGCATGTACATCTTTCCTGCCCCCTCATCCCACAGTGTGTGTGGGTGTGTACATCCTTGTGTACATCTCCTTGTGTTCCCACACACATGTAGCCGTGCGAGTGGGTGTGCCGTGATGTTCTCAGCCTCCCTGCACTATAAATCAGCAGAGGGGCCGACACTGTGGGACGAAAGGAGACATAACTGCACTGTGTGACTGATCACTCTCTTTACCTGCTTCCTTCCTCTCCTATTCCCTCGTTCCACATTCACTCTCTCTGTTGAGCCCTGTTCTGTCATCCCTCTCCAGCTTATCTTTAATGATACCTTGTCTACAATATCCATGTAATGTCTGCCAGAGAGAAACAATTTATAGACTCTGCCTTATGACTATAGCTGCATTCTAATTCACAGGGTCCCTACACAGTGTTTACTAATCCCTACACACTGAGTAGGAAATATCTGTAGAAGTTTACTTAATTTTGACACATATAACACTTGAATTGCCCAGATTAGAAGCTTTGGATATGACATTACAGTATATAGAGTACTGTATTATATAAATATGTAATAAATGATCATATTTTTATTTAAATACATGTATATAATAAATTAATAAAATTAGTCATTCTTGAAACCCCAATTTTTTTTTATAATTGACTGTTGCCATGTTTAATATTGAAAAAAAGAATTTGTTCATTTGTAATATTTCTTCTTAAAGAAATGATTAAAATTATAATTCTTAATGCCGTCTCAAACTCATATGACTTCCTTTCATTTGCGGAACACAAACAAAGATATTTTGATGGATATATGATGTGAATATATCCATACAATGCAAGTCAATGAAGTCTAAACTTTCAAGCTTTAAAAGGACACAAAGGCATCACCTGAAATTGTTGGACCTTGCTTAATTGCGTAGTATGGATATCTATGAAAATATCTTTGTTTGTGTTCCGCAGAAGTAAGGAAGTCAAATGAGTTTGAGACAGAATAAGAGCGTAAATACACATAGAATAATACTTTTTGGGTGAACTATTCCTTTAACTGTTATGTGTATGGTGGGAGAAATTAATAATCATTTTTGTACCACACATGCGTGTTAAAGGTGCAGTATGTTACAATTTTCATGTAATATTTGCCCTTTTTTTGCCAATGTGTGAATGGCTTGTAATGCAACTTAAAAAATTAGACCTTCCCGAACTTCCTAGGCTGCCTATTAAAGCCTGTAGACTGATTTTCATGTGAAGGGAGTGGGTCAGTTTTGCCGGTAAAATTCAAAGTATGTGATGTTTATGTGTGTTCCCGAGAGCCTTGCCTCAGACAGTATCCTCTCTTCCACTATTCAACAGCGACGTCAAACAGTCTGGCTAAGCGGGAACATGATCGAGCAAAAACTAGAGTGAACATCGGCAGGGCATTTGATTCCTGGAGGGATCTTTGTTCGGTTTTGGGGATCAAAACGGATCCTGAATTGGCGTTCTTCTTATTGGACAGGTAAAATACATAACTGCAAAGCATGCGAAATATAGTGCCATGAGGATTGATCTGTGTAATATTAGCTAACTTGATCTTGCCTGCTAACGCTTATGAATTGCATGCTATCTTGCTTCATAACTTTCAAATAATTTCAACAATCTTCTCTTTATAATAAAATTCATGTATACAGGATACATTTAAGCAAATAGACTGGTTTCTTGATCGTAGTACAACATATGACATACAAAACATACAATAGTGCAACATAACAGTGCAGTGCAACTGTAAACTGTCTGGTATAGTTTGGCAGTATGTGTAGCTGTATGCTATGTTAGCTGATAAGTAGTTTCAGTTTACTCTCAAAGTTTGTAGTAAAACAAGCATAACTGTGCAATTTGAATTATGTTACCTCATCTGTCAGCATGATGCCGGTGAATCACGTTCAGTCTCTTTGTACATTACATCATTGTTTTATAAGCTCGAGTATATATGGAGTATATGCACGAGTGCGAGCACAAGCAACAGGTAGATGGCTGCATTGTGTTCTTGAATACTGCACCTATAATTTCACTCAACTTGAAATATTGAGTAAGCTAAGGCCAGGTATACACGGTGCGAGTTCAGACACTCGGGATGTCGTGAATCCCTGCACACGTTACAAGTCAGTTTATCTGAAAATCATACAGGTGCAGTCGTTTTTACTTTACGACCTGGCGAATTCCAGAGCAATGGCATGAATTTTCGCACAATTTATCATTATAAGACATAATGCCAGAGGAGGACATTGCTTTAAGTCCTCGCAGATTGCAATTTAGAAATAAAATTGAAGGCTGGCATGGGGGCTTCATTAGCTGATAACTATATTTTTTAATCTGCAGATTAAAACAAAATTATACTTTTTTACAAATGCTGTCCAACATTTGACAGATTGAGATTTTGAAGGGAAGCTGTGTGATTTTATGACTGCACATATCAATCATAACGTCAGTGTGTTGCTGCCAGTTACTGCGTGATAATTATGTGCACAAAATGTACAAGATTAAAAAGTGCAGAAAATTCCTACCACCCCCACTATGAGCACTATGAGGACTCCCCAGGGAAATGTGTGTAAGTAACTTATGTTTAAGACTGAAAAAATGTATGTGAGTCTGTGTGTGTGAGTGAGTGTGGGAGAAAGAGCAGAGTGCAGAGAGATTAGTGAATAAGTAAGATGTGACATACTGATGACATTCCCAGTGAGGGCAGAATGGATAATGCAATCTAGGCACATTGATGCACAAACCAGATGGGTGATGGGTGCTAAACTCTCTCTCTCTCTCTCTTACATACACACACACACACACACACACACACACACACCTGTCTGAGGGAAATTAGTGATGTGTGTTGTACAAGAGTAAAGAGGTTTCTTCGCGGTCGATGTGCTGACTTCACTTTCACAATATGTGTTAAATGTTCAAGAACTTTGTTTTAAAGAATATTAATCAAGATTTAGACCTTAAATTAGTGATTAATTATTCATATGCAATTTGTTCAAATTAGAGCTGTCAGACTTAACATGTTAACGCATAAGATCTTTGTGACGTGTCCGCCCCAAAGTCATTACACTGATGGACACGCTGCAAATACACTGTAAAGCAGTCCATGTTCACGGGCAAGGAAGAGGCGATGAACCGGCTGAACACGTGAAATCATAGTTTAATGGAGAACTCAAAATACAAACACATAAGACAACGGACATGTGTTGAGCCACGACCCGGCCCCGCCCTCCACCGTGACACATTCCTCCCTCGTTCTTTCAGGCTGGGGACACCCGGCCTGACGTACATCCCCCACAAACACCATAATTTAAAAAAGAGGGAAAAGGCCAATGCAGAGCGGCAGTGAGAGAGAGAGAGGAGAGAGGAGAGAGAGAGAGATAAAAAAAAAAAAAAAAAACCTTGCCGGTTCTCTGATATGCTGTAGCTTGTTCCTCAGCCACTTCTCCACCCTCTACAGGATGACAGCAGCGCCTCTCCGGGCAGATCGGAGGCAGTCCTCAGCCCCTGGCGGACGGAACGCCCCACCGCGTTCCTGGGGAGTCGAAGGGGCCTCCCCCCGCCCCTGGCAGCAGTTCTCCCGCTCCAGGCGGTCTTCGGCGAGCCGTGCCACATACACATTACAACACTTCCCTGTCAGTGATAAATTATGGATAAAGGCATTCTTAAAGCTATTTGATGTACAAAACCAGAGATCAAGTATATTTCATCCTTTGTAAGGTGGATTTTAAATAAACACAGAAGCATGTACAGTCTTGACTATCACCAAAACATAGTGAGAATGAGACGTTTTTGTAAACAAACTCTTTTCATGTGTTCAAAGCAGTGCTCGATGCTGGTGCTGATGCTCTGACACAAATCATGAACACAGCTTCACGATTGCTGTGGAAAGCGGATAGCCACAGTCTACTGGCAAATTAATATTGTAGAGGATGAGAGTTTAAGAGATTTGATATGCATTGCAATGAATATACAACCTGTGGGGAGAATAACTCCCACTTAGTCTTTGGGAAACATTTAACGTTACTTGAATTGGTGCGATTTTAGTGCATTTCTATCTTTATACTGTTAAAGGCTTTGTTTGGAAAATGTTAATAAGACATGATATGCTACATATTGTTTTGTTTTCTTTCATAAAATGTAAATAAATGCATTTTGACTGGAAAAGAAGCTTATATAGTGTCAAATTTTAGCACTTTTAAATCTGTGATTAATCGTGATTAACTACAAAAAATATGCGATTAATCACGATTAAAAATGTTATCGACTGACTGCAGTAGTTCAAATATAAGTTGAATATTCAAGTAGTTTCAGTGGTGTCCTGTGGTGTGACATGCTGTAATTCATCTAAAACTATTTTTAAAACATAAATTCTTCTATTGTAATTAAACATGCAGTTTTATGTGCTTATAGTAATTGAGTGACTACATTGAATAACTGAACTTTTAAAAATGTATTTGTCACACCACAAATCCCTCAAAATGGCTCAAAACTTAACAGATATGGTGACCAGTTGCTAAAGTATGCACTTTATACATGTGTACATTACAACAATTACGATGTTAAATAAAAAAGTTTCATGGACATAGTATCTGTAAACTATCAATGCAGTATAATAAAACAGTATTTAGAGTATATAAAATATATATGTGTGCATTTATTGAATACATATTTTTCTTCAAGTTTTTTTTCTTTATATACTGTCATTTAATAAGGCCATGTTGCTAGACTCTATATAATTTGTAAAATGTTCTGTATATTGTATTTTCTTTACACACACACACAGTATTTAAAGTCAACATGAAAGCCAAATTAACCCTATTTACCTTGTTAATGCACCTTCCTGTTAATCTTTATACAAAATTACTCAGGCACAAGCACTCAGTTTACTAGAGGTAACACAATAGGAGACTGCATCATTCCTATTCAAAGAAGTGCTTTCAGTCAGTCAGCATTCTCTGTAACAGCGTCTAAAGGATGGAATTTAATACCAATGCATATTAGAGAAAACAATTCTTACTGCTCTTTCACTGAACAGCTGAAGCTGTTGCTTGTTAATGATCAAATATGTGAACATTAGACTTTTTACGGACCTTTTCTGCTACCTTCCTGTTGTTTGTTCAGTCTGCTTGTTATTGATCTTTGTCATTTTTTGTATACCTTTTTTTTCAATTGTATGTATTGTTGCTACTTATTCATGGCTGTGTTACACTGTTTGTTTGGTGGGTGAGCATTGTAAAGGTTTGGGTATTAGTTTGTATATATTATCTGTATGTGATATTTGTGATATGTTATTTTATTTTAATTTTAGGTTGCCTTTTTAAAAACTGGCCAAGGACAACAGATGAAATGTAGCCTATACGCTAACTCTAGCTCGTTTACAGTCATTTTTCTGTTGATTAATGAGTGCTGTCATAATTTCTCCAATCCTTCTTACTTTTTCAACACCTGCCCCTTCCAACTTCCTGTTATAGAGACTGTGTTTCATGATCCAATAAAGTCCCACCCTATATATTTTTTTTTCTAATTGTATTACATGTTTCACTCAGAAATCACTTCACAGAAGTAAAACAGGTTGACTTTAATCATTTCTAATGCTGCAACACTGCAATGTCCTTCCCTGGGGAAAAATACAGCTTACTTTACTTTATTATACTATAAACAATGTATATTCCCAGTAACAGTCTTTACATTTTTTGCTATAGAACATTGCACAAACTTCTTCAACGCTACAGTGTTTTTCAGCCAGGATTAAATATGCTAACCTTTGGCATCCGGACACACATTCCTGGGTGAGGTTAAGAAGTCTCCCAGGTTTGATTTAGCTGTGTACTCTGACCTCTGACCTCTGAGCCTAACTCAAAGCCCTGATGGCACTCTTGCTATCTCTAATCACCTTTTGATAGCGGGAGAGAGGAGGTGAGAGAGTGACTGCCGGGAGAATATCACAGGCCGTTTAGGAAGAGTTAGCACTAGCCTGTCCTGCTTTGCAGCTCGTAAACACTCTGTTGACAGTGATCAGATCCTGATTATCCAGGACACACACTCAGTAAACAATAAACAGGACTGTGGCTTGAGCACCTGACAAGATGGGGGTGTGGGGGATATGCAGTGGTGATACAGTGGCTAATTTTAAGTGTGACTTTAGAGGAGGAATGTGAAGGGTCTGTTTAAGGATTACATTTTTGGGGTTGTTTATTGTGACTCACTCTTCAAATAAAAAAAGCAGGTGAGTGAATCTCAGGAAAACATGTCTGGGTATTACAATTTTGCATACAAAAATTAAACACTCAAATGTTAGAACCACCCCGCGACCCGACTTCGGATAAGCGGTTGAAGATGGATGGATGGATGGATGTTAGAACCATTTAGAATTTTTGCATGCGATTTTTTTTGTATTCATTTATACATAATTTGTTTCTTATTAATGTATTGTGTTGTTTTTAGTGCTGTTAGTTGATAATTTTTTTTAATAGTGATTAATCACAGAATTCTTTTCAGTTAATCACAATTAATCACGTCAGGGCATCAGCACCAGCGTCAAGCGCCGTTTTGAACTCCGCATGAAAAGCGCTGCATACAATAACGTCTCATTCTGCGTTTTGGTGATAGTTAAGACTTGATGGGCTTCAATCTGTGGTAATTGCACAATTGATAAGCTAAAAAATACTTGATTTCTATTACAAGTACCATCTGGGCTAGTTTTGAACATAAAATAGCGTTAAGAGGTCCTTTCTCCATCATGTTATTAAGGACACGGAAGTGCTGTTGTGTGTGTCAGTGTACTGACTCCAGGTGGACACTTTACAAAGGTTCTGCCCTTCCAACAAATGTTTATGTTTAATTAACTTTAATTAATCGCATGTGCTAACACGTTAATTCTGACAGCTCTTGTTGTACTTTTTTCAGCATAAATTAAAAGTATTTCAACAAATAAGACCATGATGTATTAATACATTACAATGTAAATAATAATCGTAATTATTATTTTGAATATCCTGGCACCATTATTTATCTATTATTTATATTGTAAAGTATGAAGAAATAATATTAATAAATACATTATATTATTATTTAAAACAACTGTAGAATTATTATATCAATGTATATTGGTGGGGAAATGTGCTTAATTGTCATGAAAATAATGTCACAACACACAAACAAAAAATATTATTTCTGTTCTTTGGATTTTGGGTTCAAATCTATCCCTGACATGTTCGGGATGTGACAAGGTATCACCAAGGTAGAGGTGTCCTTTTTTTTTTGTTGCTTAGACTTTAAAAATAACTATTTAAAAAATAAAATATTAAGTGATTTTAATGATTAAACAATAAGTAATAAAAATAGCTAACACTAACATTAGTGTTACATTACCAGGGGGATTGCACTAAATTGGGATTTTTCAGGAGGGGGTGCATGTTGGGATGAAAAAAAGTGAGAGCGAGACTTCATGTCCAGAGAGGAGTCTATGTAGTCAGCTTCACTTCCCAGCATGGCTCTGGCCTCTCTAACTCTCTCACTGCTGTGCCTGATCCCTCCAAGCTCTTTTGTACTAAGACCCTTGCTCCCTGTAGACTGCCCGCTTTCTGGCCTTTCACATGCGACTGTGTCAAATCACCCCCAATTCCGTCCCCCACTGACCCCCCTTTATGCCTCTGAGCCCTGCCACGCTGTTGCTTTCCCCTTCTCACATGCACACACACACACTTACACACTAGCCCAAAAACAAAGTGAAGGAGGGCGAAACAGACGTAATGAACGAGATGGGCACAGATCTCAGATCTAAACAGAGCGATAGTGTTTGATAGAGTTGTAACATACATGACCGGAGTGCAAAGACGTCTACTGCTACTCTTCTAGAGCGTGGGTCATTCTACCACCTTTGATTTCATTCCAGGACCTGTTGAATCCGTACTGCCCCATACAGAGGTCATTTGAGGCAGTGCAGGACTCTCGGATAGCCTGCTGCTCTTGGCTTGGGCTGAGCTTTTTTTCCCCTGACAAAATCCCATTCAAGAAGACAAAAAGCTCAGTGTGCTGAGGTACAGAGAGGTGAGATGAATGGGAACTGTTTGGGGCAAAAGCCACTAGTATAGGCTGGGGAAAATTTAAAAAAAAATGGATTCAGAAACTCATTGTGTGAGGATAATAACAATTAAATTGTTATTTTCTCTGAAGAAATTGCATTGTTAGGTGGTTGCTTACTGACCCAAGTAAAAATAATTAATATATATATATATATATATATATATATATAGATGACATGGACCAATGGCAGTATGAAGGTGTTTAGCAGCCGGTACAAAGTTTTCCTGAAAGATTGTACTGGCGAGCTGTTACACACTAGCGATTAGATTGCGTATGAAGTATATCGGTCCTTTAGCCCAAAATATCATTTGGTTTTGACATGAACGCTTAGCGTTTGCATACATTCAAACACTTACCTTTCAAAGTATACTTAATTTGACTGTGTGGGGGACAATTAAGACATTTATGGGTATAAACTCCAGTGGTCCAGTGTCTCATAGCAGCTGTAGTGCACCAGCGCCAACCGCCTGTGCATGCGTGCTACGACTGCTATGGACTATTTCTCCTCAGGATTTAATACCCATAAAGATGTCTTTATTTTCCTTCAGACTCATGTTATATAAATAGAGGTATCTCCTGACCTCCTCACACATGCACTCTTTAAGTGCACATCCACTGTTGTTGTTCCACCTTCGTCTCCAGTTGTTCATCTGCGATTACATCTTCTTGTAGCGCTTCTTTGTTACAGCAATGGCTTAAATGTGAGTGTTGCCACCTTGTGAACCCACTAACTAGTGCAAATAATTCCAGGCGCATGTGCATACTGCATGCTTGGAGTATGTGGGGTTAAAAAAATTGGCCACACTTGTTCACTGCTCGAGGAATACTTTGGGCTAAAAGTCTCTATAATGTTATGGTTCTTAGAAATGGATCATGTCCCTAATTCAACAAACATTTATGGGATTTTTTTTCGTCCATTTGATCATCATTTGACCCCTTTCACACCTGGTTTTTCACCACGCCAAGTACGGGTTTAAATAGGGTCCAAAATGCAATCTGGTCTCACAGAATCACGTTTCTATACATAGGGTTTTGCGTGTTTTACGTGACTCGTTGAATGTGTTGCGGTACTACCACTAGAGGCACTGCAACGACAATGACTTTTAATCACTTTCACACAAATCACGAGTAAACAACTGATTACCAGTTCATAAACACTTACTTTTTACTCCATAACTTGTAAGGTGCTACATTTTAAGACTTGTATTGCACAACCAACTAAAATTACAAGCTTATTCGAGCATGATCAAGTTGAGTGGTAGCTCAACTGATGAAGCGTTGCAGTTGCAGGCATGACATGTGACCCAAAACTGTCATAGAAAAAACACAAAATGATGCGGTCTCTTCAGCAATTGTGTTTTTCATCTCATATTTGCTTTTACGACACAATTGGTTAGGTTTAGGTTTAAATTAGGTAGGTAAGTTTTGTCGATTTGAAACTTGACCTTGTTAAGCAGAACATTAAATTCTCTTTTAACGCCACATAGTGGACATTTCACCTCGAAGACAAATGATGACAAAAAAAAATATTTTGGGGTGACCTATTGCTTTAATATAAGTTCACCACTAGAAAAGATTGGATTATTTAACAGTTTTAGAATTGATAACAACTGTAAATCTGTTTTAAATAAAAAAAAATACATTGGAAAGAGAGAGGGAGAGGGAGAGTGAGCCGTGGGGATGTTGGCATGTCCAATTCCTCTCAGGCAGAAAAGAAAGCAACAGTTGTCAGATAAGAGGGTCTCCACACTCCAACAGCTCTCTTTCTCTGTCTCTACTTCTCTCTCTCCCTCTCTGGTGTCACGGATCTATAGGCTATTCGGCTTGGCTGAGACCACAGACAGCATGTTTGGAGGAATTGTATCACACCTTCCACTGGAATGGGCTGTCAGATGGCAGGCAGCACCTGCTGTACTCCGGTCCGGGTGGGCCGTTTCATCATTCCAATGAGCCCAGCCTATGATTACAGGCGCAAAGATGATTATGCTATTTACACATGCCCATTCGCAGAACAGACGGTTGCTTCACACACAAGCTTGGGCACCCAGCACACTGTGAACCACTGGCTGTACACACATATTCCCTTGCACACACACATTAACTAGCCAACAATTCCCTCCACACCTGAATTGCTCCCTACACACACCCTCATCTCACAAAGTGCTGAGGAAATAGTCCCAGCCAAACAACATAAGCCATGTCCAATTTACAATCCTGTGGCCAAAAATAACCCACTGAATGAAGCTACTCAAACAAGGCACAAACACACTTATTTTAACATGTGCTACAAGAGTGAATAACACACACCAGCATGTGCATTCTGAATATTGTCTGCTGTTTAAATCCATTTATGGTCTTTAGTAACTTTTTTTTTAGTAATCTTTTTTTGTAACTGTCCTTGTCAGTGATTGACTGAGGAATGTGCTCTTTACGAATATATCACATACGTCCTGAAAACTCCTGCATTGCTGGGGGTTATAGAGGCATGCAAACAGGGCCCCACCTGCCAATCACAACAAGGGTTGGCAGGTTTATAATAGTGGAGAAAAATTATAAAATACATTTAATAGCAATAGCAGCACACTGTATTAAATTATGTCTGGGAAAATTTTCTGTAGATAGATAGACAGATAGACAGACAGACAGGCAGGCAGGCAGAGAGATTGATAAAAGGCATAGTTCACCCAAAAATGAAAATTCTCTCATAATTTACTCACTCTCATGCCATCACAGATGTGTGTGACTTTCTTTCTTCTGCTGAACATGAACAAAGATTTTTTGAAGAATATCTCAGCTCTGTAGGTTCATAAAATGCAAGTGAAAGGTGGTCAGAACTTTGAAGATCCAAAAATCACTTAAAGGCAGCATAAATCTATAAGACCCCAGTTGTTTAATCAATGTCTTAAGAAGCGATATGATATGTGTGAGTGAGAAACAGATAAATATTTAAGTCCTTTTTTTACTATAAATCTCCACTTTCACATTCTTCTTCTTATGGTTTTGGCAACTCATATTATTTGTGCATACCGTCACCTACTGGGTAGAGAGGAGAATCTATAGTAAAAAGAACTTACATACTGATCTGTTTCTCACACACACCTATCATATCACTTCTGACGATATGAATTTAACCACTGGAGTTGTGCGGATTAGATTTATGCAGCCTTTATGTGCTTTTTGGACCTTCAAAGTTCTGGCCACTATTCAATGCATTGTATGAGCTGAAATATTCTTCAAAAATCTTTATTTGTGTTCAGCAGAAGAAAGAAAGTCACACACATCTGGGATGGCGTGAGAGTGAGTAAATGATTAGAGAATTTTCGTTTTTTGGTGAACTATCCCTTTAAGTGCCAAGCAATGTTATGGATTACATAATTATTTGTTCATTAAATTACATAACATTTAATAGCATTAGATAACACTACATTTTTAACAATTTCAGTGTAAGTCCAACCATCAATTATATATATATATATATATATATATATATATATATATATATATATTAATTAAATTAAATGTATAAATGTGTATGCATATGAAAGCAACTGTAATCGGAGTTAAATCCAGGTTGAGGATGGTTTTGGTTGTCGGGGTGTAAGAGGGCGGGCATGTTGGTAATATTCATTAGTACACACACTCAGTCAAGGCAGTAGGGGCAACCCGCTGTAGGCTATAATCGAGCTAAAGGGCTGGAACATTCCTGTTCTGACGATCTGCTGTGCTATCTGATCCTCTCTCTCTCTCTCTCTCTCTCTCTCTCTCCGAGTGTGTGTGTGTAGAAAAAGACAGTTGTAGAGAGAGAGTGAGAGTGAACGCGTGCAGGGGGAAGAGGAGAGAGAGAGAGAAACAGTTAGACGGGTACGGTTCACTTAAAACGAACTTAGCCGGGATCAGAAGTTTTGCGTTCGTGCAGTGACTTCAGACCAACGGCGGCGATCACGCTTTCATACCTTTTCACCGCCAAGAACTGCCTCCAGTGCGGGACCAAGAGGGAGAGAGAGCGAGAGAGCGTGAAGCCGCGTATCGTTACTATTTTCTCGTCGTTAACGTGCACTTTGCGCCCGTGTCTAATGGAGGGCCCCGTGCGGATTTGCCGTCAAGAGAATGCGCTTTCCTTCTAGTGTGTCCGGCTGGTCGCAGCTTTTGCAGTCCTGTAAGAGGTAAGAACAAACTTCAGGAAAGAGTCTTCTTCATGCACCGCCGCGGACAAGATCCCTCTCCCGATATAAAGAGTTCATGTGAAAACAGAGTCATGTGTATTCATCTATTTACACTGCACGCGCCGCGAGACAACTCAAACTCGACCGTTATAATCAGATCAGTTGTCTCCACTATAATTGGCGGAGAAAGTGTAAAGTGTTAAAAGTGTTATGGAATGAGGTAATAAGCTATAGACATTTTAGATATAAAAAAGGATAAGTTTAGAAACTAAGCCTATAGTTTCAGGAGTCTGAAACAAAATCTTGTCTGAGAGAAAAGACAAAGCACCAAGTGTAAAAGACTTTAATGTTTTGAACGCCGCTTTTCTCAGTGTAAAATAGGTTGAAATAAAGTTTAGAGTTTGAACTCCTCTGAGTGTAGTGTAAGTGTTAAACACCCCATTTCGTAAAGAAACAAACTTCCCAAGTGTAGATTGTAAGTGTAGAAGTGTAAATTGGCAGTCATCAAAACTAAACGTTTATATCTCATATTTTGTAGCTAAAACAATGCAAATATGAAAAATGGTAATCATTATAAAAATGTGTAACTAGCTATATGAGCAAAACACAAGGTTCTTGTTGCTCTCTCCAGAAAGTGGGGCGCTGGTGGTCATCTCACCACAAAATATGAAAACATGCAGCTATTAGTAAAGTTTTCCTGTGTGACAAGTGTTTTGTTGTTTGTATAGTTGATTGTATGGTCACAGGATCTTTTGTCTCTTTGAGGAAAAGTTTGGGTCAGAACTTTGGGTTTGGGTTAATAACATTGTGGTTTTTGACTTTGAAATCAGTGAACTATGATTTTCTATGATTATTAATTACAGTTTAGTCATTTTACGTATGTCTGGAAAGATGGTTTTTCAGACTGTGTAGTGTTCCTTCACCACCAATACAGCATGATTATCTTTTCTTGATGAAAACGGGTCACATTTGTCAGACCCAAAACACACAGCTCTTTGAAATAAGATACCTGTGAGACAGAACCCAACTTTATGCTAGTGTAGTGGAAGCTTTCAAAGAACAGATACTGAACAGAAATGGGTTATTTTAAATATTGTGTATTTTAAATAATAAAAAGAACTAGTTGCCCTATTGACCTTAAAACATGAAATTTATATACATTTTATTTTCTGCTTTTTCTTCGTTTTCCTTCAGAACATGAAGCATGAAACATAAATGCTTATGTGTTATAGATAGATTAGATTTAATACAAATATATTATTATATATGAATCATTTTCTTTAATATTATTTAAGGAAATGCATGGAATTATGTGTGTGCATATATATCTAAAAAAAAAAATTAACAGCTTGGGCTTCTGTGAATTTACAAAAAAATTGTGTTTATTTGCAACCCAATGTTTATGATTCCACAAGCAGATACAGGTTTGTATCTCAGTATTGTTCCTTCTGGCGTAATGACTCTTTTGATGTTTTTCTTCTAAAGAGGCGTAAATGGATGCCTACATGTGGCATGTGAGTGTCTTTTGTCTGATCTCAGAGGTTAGGACAACATGACTGCTGGGCAACAAAGCCCTCCTCATTCTTTCTGCTCAGGAGAGAAAGAGACTCGGAGATCATCTCAAGATACCAACACAATAAAAGTTTGAAAAAGAGCTTTTCAGGAAAAGGCAAGTGTAATGAATCTATGAATAAGAAGCAAATTTTGCAAGCATCTTTCACAGCTTTTTGTCGGTAAAAATTGCTGTGTAGTTATGTTGCTGTATTTTATGTGATGTGTGAAGGCCGTGGACAGACAGGATGAGAGACTCTAGGACAGTGGGGTGAGCATTTGTCATGTCTTTATTTTTGTCCAGGCAGGAATGTTGATCTTGGAAGTATAATCCAGCTTGTTCTCTTTCACCTGTCAGCTCTTTTGTCTTTCTCATTCTTAGCATGATCCTCTCGGAATAAAATAGAGCGAGACATGACAGTTCTGATTGCTGAAACATATGCTCATCTCGTCATGATCACTGCTTGGAAAAAAATCACAATTAGACTTGTCGAAAATTGTTTCCGGTTCTCTGGTTAGAGATAAACCAAAGTTTGAAGTACATAACCACCAATATATGGTGTATATATTGTTGCAGTGGCATGTTTCTCAGTTTTTTGTGTGTTTTTTAAGAAAAAGTCATGTAACTCAGTTTAGGTCTGTCTTGCCCTCCGGATGTCTATTTATCAACCGCATTTTGCAAAGTATTTACTGTGTGTGTTCCCTCTACTAGATATACTAGACTAGATTCATTTGACATTTTATCTTAAAAATCTGCTACTTATTATAATATATATATTTATAATGTATAACTTTGATTATACAGTGGCCCCAAAAAGTATTTGGACACTTGGCAACCCTTGACGCTTTGGCCGCATTTTGAACACATTTAAACTGGTATTTTGAAACAGATATAGCACAAACACACTTTTCAAGCAAAACGTTTCAAATAATATATTGTTCAAATTAAGGACGCGTTTGGACTAGAGCTGGGTAAAAATATTGATTTCCTGTTGCATTGCGATCTTCAGTTGAATGGTCTTGATATTGATTGATAAATCTTTACTATATGAACAACGCTCCACTACAGTGAGAGATTCAAATGTATATATTTGGCAACTGGCTGGTAACTGTTAAAATGCACTCATTTACAGATGTTCTTTATAAGGAATGCCGGTTTTGTTAAAGACACGGTACCGTTTTTTAGCATGTGTTCAGCAAATCAATGTAAATACTTGTAAATAGTACAAATTATGCAATTAAACAATTAACATGTAACAAAATATAATATATAAGCAGTATAATATAATACTTATTGATTTAATTTAATTGATAAAAGTACAAATGTTTCCAAAATAATTAAAAACGAATACAATATAATTAATAAAATTTATATTTTCATAATGTACCTAGTTAGAAGGTCCCCTGTATAATTAACAGCATTAGCAGGGAAAGAATATATTTTATATGTAAGCATAATGTATAATGTTCATTATAACTGATATATATGAATCAATATCGAATCGAATCTGGCATCTTTAATCGTTTACTGATACTTTTAATTAAGCTCCCCCATCTCAGATGAGATTTATTTTCTTTCTGCTACTACAGTGTAATGAAGCCTGTGTACCTCCACTGTTTCAAACAGACTTTTCTTACATAGGGGCACTTAGAATCTGGAAGATTTAACGTTCCAGAAAGGGATGGCCTGAATATCTTTCCTGAAATTACATCAATACTTTGAGCCACAGGTGGGCACCCTCAGAGAAACCATGCTTAAAGTCTCTCAATCTGTGTTTTAGCCTGAGGGGGAACAAGAAATAATTTCCTGTCATTCACATCCTTTAAATTCAGTTGCATGATTACGCATAGTTTCTGAGGTCACTCTTTTCTTGATAAGTTGGAGAGTAGTTTTTAATATGCTTCCAAATTTTGGGGTTTCCAATTGAATTCATTTTTAATGTTTAATTTTGCTTCCCCATTTGCAATCAAGCCTTTTTTAATTTGCCAATTAAATGGCTTAACGACATCTTGTGATGTTAATGTCACGAACCATCAGTGTCCCGTTGCTAATTACGAGCATTTATAAATCATTAGCAGGGCATTGGTTATCCAGTACAGACTAGAGCTAAACACTGCAGTGCTATTTAGAGAGCTAGAATAATGTTTGGCCGTTTAGAGGGCTCTGGGTAATGATAAACACATGGGGCTGTTGAAAAGGTATGCTAAGTGGCCAATTTAAATGTAAGCATGTGTAATGATTCGGACCTAGTGATGGCCTTTCCACTCATTCTGGTGGTCTGTCGTAGTTTATCCAGCATGGGGAGGTTGAAAACTGTGCCTCACTTTAATACACTGAGATCATGAGTATTGACGCTGACTACCACCCCCGGAGACGTGAGTTTGAATCCAGGGCTTGCTGAGTGACTCCAGCCAGGTCTCCTATGCAACCAAATTGGCCCGGTTGTCAATGGAGTGTGTGGTAAGTTGTGAGTGGATCGCGGAGAGTAGAATGAGCCTCCAAATGCCGTGAGTCTTTGCAGTGTCATGCACAGCGAACCGCGTGATAAGATGCGTGTATTGACTGTCTCGGAAGCGGAGGCATCTGAGACTTGTCCTCCACCACCCGAATTGAGATGAGAAACCATGCCACCACAAGGACCCTAAGTAGTGGGAATTGGGCATTCCAAATTGGGAGTATAGGGGATGAAATTTAAAAAACTATTAAAAAAATAAAAATACACTGAGATCAATACTTAATAAACTAGGCCTGGGCGATATGGCCAGATATATTATTATACATTTATTTTCAAGCTGTTCATGGGGGTGGAACTGCATTCCATATGTTAGTTGGACCTCAAGAATGAATTAAATATTACTTGTTTGTTTACAAGTAAACTCCAGAGGGTGAGGTCACTCAGTTTAGGATTTCTAAATAAAGATTCTTCATAAGTTGTTTGACCTCTTTTAGATGAAATTTCACCAATTTCATCATCTTCAACTGACATTTGACACCACAGAAAGACTTTGTGATCCTCCGCACTCAAGCTCAGTAGGTGGCGGTAATTGCCAACCGCCAATAAAAATCACAAGAAGAAACACTTTCTTGTCTCTGACAGTGCAATGGATCCATCCATCTATCCAACTTTTGCACATGTCCAGAGTTGCACTTAATTCATTGTCACTGCTACCTCAATAACTGCTATGTCCATAGAACACTATTTCATAGTATGTTATGTTTACATTTGGCATTTTGGAAAGTGTCATCATTTTGCACTACTCAGATTAGAAATGTGTACTAGTCGGTGCTGTACTCTCGCTCACTGTCTCTCACTGTGCCTATTGTCCTGTTCTTTTTAGTAATGTATTGTACTGTCCCGTACTTTTTACACACGTTTGCATGTGCACTTTATATAGGTATTTTATTTAGTCTGTGTAGTCTCATGTGGTTCTGTGTTTATCCTATGTTGTTTTATGTAGCACCATGGTCCTGGAGGAACGTTGTCTCATTTCACTCTGTACTGTACTAACTGTATATGGTTGAAACGACAATAAAAACCACTTGACTTGACTTGGATCATAAAAAACTTTACTAAATAGTAAATAAATAAACAGCAATGGTGTTGATGTCGGAGTTGTTGTTGTGTTCATTCAAGAGCTGTATTGTATTGTCAGTGCTGTCCTGTTTGGTACGCAATGATATCGTCTTAGCCAGATAGCTAGCGGTTACCAAACCTCATTACAGTTTCCATGACAGCAGGCTGCCTGCTAATGTTTTCTAACTGGAGGATTTCATGACTGATTCAGTATCTAGTTGTGTCTAGAACTAGGGGTGTAAATCGGACGTTTCATCATGATACGATCTTGAATTGATTTTCTTGGCCTGCGATCTGATATTTGCAGATACTTCAAAGTCTGCCATGATACGATTTGATTCAATTCAAAATACTCATGACTTGTTTCTACTATCCGTGCTATTCGTGGTTTTCTTAGCTACAACTTGCACAGTTGTAATGAGAAATTCAGTTATAGTTAACTGGGATACATATTAGTAAGGGTGTTGATGTGCAATGTGTAAAGTCTTATAACTAATGCTGGAGCTGAGCAGGTGTTTCTCTTTCCTTCATTAGTGCTGATCAGAATGTCTGCGTTGTCGAGATGTCTCACATGGTTGAATTTCTCATGCTCAATGATATCGATGGAAGAGAGAGCATTTTAAGGTTGATGCGCTCGCACGGATCCTGTCAATGGAGCTCGCATTTCTCTTGAAGCCCCGCTGACGTGTGCGCACACCGCACAGATAGCAGAGCACAATTTGGCTTCAGAGACCCCACGCACATCCGTGTCCCACATGAAAAGCATATTTAGCGCAAATTAATGTAATAAGGTTTCTTCATCAGCTGACGGAAATTACGAGGCTGACATGAGAATATTAAAATAAAGGTACATCTTAAAATGTATATCTATATTTACACATTGTATTGATAACATTGGTCATTGGATCGATGCATCGATCCAGATCGATGGATTATTACAGCCCTATCCAGAACTTTGCTGAACTTTAGCGACACACATGATCCAATCGTCTAGATATAGAACATAGACTAAATATTGAAAAGTACTAAAAAATGTGTCATTGATATCGAAAAGTTATTTTTTCCGATTATTATTGATATATTTTTATCGTTCAGCCCTACAACAAACCATGTTGCAGGAACTGCGCTTGTTGTGAGTGATCATTCTGAGGTGGAAGACGCATTAGATAGATATATATAATATATTGAGCATTTAGATGATTTTTTCCCGTTCTTTTTTGTTACATCTCTGTGTGTTTGGGCTACGGGCTGGGTAGAATGTAAATGCTTATTATAAATGAGTGATGGATGCATTTGAGTACGTTTGAGTGGCCAACTGGGTGTGTCGGCATGGAAGGCAGAGCACTTGAACACAAAAGAGGGAGGGAGGGCGTTTACACCGATCAGCCACAACATTAAAACCACCTGCCTAATGTTGTGTAGGTTCCCCTCGTGCCACTAAAACGGATGTGACCCGTCAAGGCATGGAATCCACAAGACCTCTGAAAGTGTCCTGTGGTACCAAGACGTTAGCAACAGATCCTTTGAGTCCTGTAAGTTGTGTGGTGGGACTTGTTGGTCTAGCACATCCCACAGATGCTCAATCGGTTCCTCAAACCATTCCTGACATTTTTTTTGCAGTGTGGCAGGGCGCATTATCCTACTGAAAGAGGCCACTGCCATCAGGGAATGTGGTCTGCAACAATCTTGTGGTATGTGTCAAAGTAACATCCACATGATGCCAGGACCCAAGGTTTCCCAGCAGAACATTGCCCAGAGAATCACACTGCCTCCACCGGCCTGCCTTCTTCCCATAGTGCATCCTGCTACCATCTCTTCCTCAGGTAAACGATGCACACGCACCTGGCCATCCACATGATCTAAAAGAAAATGTGATTCATCAGACCAGGCCACTGTCTTCCATTGCTCCATGATCCACTTCTGACCGATCTGTGGCTACATAGCAAGCTGCAATGCACTGGGTGTTCTGACACCTTTCTATCATGGCCAGCATTACATATTTTCAGCAATTTTTGCTACAGTAGCTCTTCTGTGGGAACGGACCAGATGGGCTAGCCTTCGCTCCCCCTTGCATCAATGAGCCTTGTGTGCCCATGACCCTGCGCCGGTTCACCGGTTGTTCTTCCTTGGACCACTTTTGGTATGTGCTAACCACTGCATACTGGGAACACCCCACAAGCGGTTTTGGAGATGCTCTGACCTAGTCTTCTAGCCATCACAATTTGGCCCTTGTCAAAGTCGCTTAGATCCTTACGCTTGCCCATTTTTCCTGCTTACAACACATGAAATTCAAGAACTGACTGTTTACTTGCTGCCTAATATATCCCACCCCTTGACAGGTGCTATTGTTACGAGATAATAAATGTTATTCACTTCATCTGTCAGTGGTTTTAATGTTGTGGCTGGACAGTGTAGAGTGTATTTATCCTCTGCCCTGCCTTTGTTACCCACAGATTTTGGGCATCTTTTTTTACCTCCTTCCTTGATCAGGGAAGAAGGATTCATGGCAGCAAACACTCTCAGCCTCTGTTGGCATTACCTCGCATTTCCTGCATGAGCACCACCATGTGTCTCCCGTACTCTCCGTCTACCAGATACTTCAGTTTGTGACGCTGCTGCAGCCTTCTCCATCTCCCAGCGTTCTTGGTCGGTGTACTCCGGTTCAAGTAAATAGGGCTGGGAAAAAATTCAATCTCCTCTTCTCTTATATCGAAATCCTCCAACATTTTCTTTAAAAATCCTCATTGTTGTCTTCTAATTCATGACTGGCATTTTGTTTCGCTCTATCCTCTGCGCTTCTGTGTTTGTCACTTCTCACCGGAGCTTACGCCTAGGTCATACGCCGCATCTCAACTCTCTCATGAACGTTCGGACAGCCGTTTCTGAAAGCCAGTGATTATAGTTTTTAAAGTTAGAAATATGGATAGTTTTCTTACAAAAACGCATCGCTTAGCTTCAGAAGGCCTTTATTAAACCCCTGGAGCCGTATGGATTACAATTATGATGGATGGATTCACTTTTTTGGGCCATTCACTCCCATTATAAAGCTTGGAAGAGACAGGATATTTTTTAATATAACTACGATTGTGTTTGGCTGAAAAAAGAAAGTCATGTACACCTAGGATGGCTTGAGGGTGAATAAATTATGGGATAATTTTAATTTTTGGGTGAACTAACCCTTTAATCGGTTAATTACATTTCATTTATAATCAGTGAGATTAGTTAAATGCCATCAAATTAATTTAGCACAGTTGACATTATAATATGACATGGTCATGTACTCATGGAAAAGATGTGTCTTTATTCAGTTCAGTGTGATTTCTGCTGCCCTATACAATGTTTTATAGGATTATATAAATTTATCCAAGAGTACATTTAAATTTTTTGTAATTGTTTAATCATTTACTAAGCATTACTTTTATTTCTGTTTGCAATGGGACACAAAGTTAGTTTTTACAAATGCCAAAAAAAAATTTAACCACAAAAAGCCCCATAAAACAATAATAAAATTAATCCATACATTTGTTAGCTATTATCCAAATCTTCAGATTAATTTCTGTGAAAAACAGACCCACAAGCCTTTTATTAAACGATTTCCATCTCCATCTTCCGTAGAGCCGTAGTGCCCACCATAACCATCAACCTGTGGTGTTTGGTTTTGTTTTCAATACCTCAAGAAGTATTACAACCAGTGGTTTACAGCAGTGATGTCACATGCTCATTGACTCTCAAGTGTCACGTAACCATTTGTGACTGATGTATTCTGCGATTGTATATGTTTGAATGAGATTGAACAGCGATGATACTGTGTGCATCAGAAGATTTACAGCGATTAATCAATTAAAATTTCACACTCTACCTCACACAAACCTATTGTATGCCATCAGAGAGCACATCGGATGCAGCACATTCCCCTTTGGACTACTTTTGTACTGAATTTAGCAGTTTTTACATGTATCTGCCTGATCAGGGGTTTTATATGCTTAAAAATGGTTATGGTTAGGTGTAGCAGTAAGTGTGGGATTAGCAGCTGTAAAATGTATATAGATTAAATATTGTAACAAAAATTATTACATTAATCTGCTTGTTGCATGTTTTTATATTGTTGAAAATTGGTTATGTTTAGAGGTTGTTGTACAGTTAAGGGATCTAAAATATCTATAAAACAGTAAAAATGTACAAATGTATTTATAATCAATTTGCGTATTCAAATATATTTGTAATGGATTCGTCAATATTTTACGTTTCTAAGCTGTAACAATTTTACGTTTTAGATCAGTGAGCATGGCGAGAAACCGGCTTAACATATAAATGATGGTTTTAATGGAAAACTCAAAAGACCAACACATAAGACGACGTCCGTTATGATCTCTCTCTCTCTCTCTGGCGGTTCTGTGCCAGTCTCCCCATGCTCACTAAAATCAGTGACAGGTATTAGACATAATTTGGCTCAGGTGCAAGTGCCCTTACCGCTTTCTCCCCCAGACGGACGCTTGACCACGCCCCCGCTGCCACAAAGTGTATTGCAATCATTGTAATATTCACAATGGGGTTTAAAAATATCTTCCAGCCCCTTGTTCCACATAGACAGAACTGGAAAGATGAGCTTATGCAGTGCAGCAAGCATATTGTCACACTGCTTGCATAATCAGCCCCATCCTGATTAGAGGAACCACCAAACAGATGTTTGGTTGACCATGAAGTCTTGCTTGTTGGGAAAGGAGAAAGGACATTTCGCACAGATGGAAGATTTCATGAAGGTATATTACACATGCCATAACGTAGTGATATTGAGTTGGTCCACCACCCAGAATAATTGGCCTTAATCCCTGAAGTCCAGGTCTCATTAGTTCGAGATAGCTGACAGCCGCCGTCCTTCTGGAAAGCTATAGGAAAAGGAGAGGGATTATGGCTGGCTGCCAAAGATTTGCTGTAATTTAGGGCCCTGGTTATGCTGATGGACACCACCCAGCAGTTATGTACATGGGGTGAAAGGTATATTCAGCCATCTCCCACTGGTCTGAAGCAACAATAAGAATGTTTTTTGTGCGATTCATTCATCATACTTCTAGCATCCTTAGAGATATACAGAAAATGAAATTAAATGATGGGTCGATTCTGTTCCAAAAGTATGACAATACTAAGTGTAATAAAGATGCATTTTGAATCTTTTTCGTACTGTAACTTGACATAAACAGGAAGTTAAACTGCACTTCCCAGCCCACTGAGGAATCAAGGCAGCATAAATATGTGACACCTAATTGTTAAAACAAACAAACTGTTTTGAGGCAATGGAAACAGATGTTTGAAAGTGCATCTGAATGCAGCCTCCAAGTACGGCACCTGACATTCAAGCAAACTCAACTGTATAGGTTCAATGTTTTTTGTAACTAGTGAATGTTGTAACCATACAGAGTGAGACAGATGCATTCAAGGAGTGCTACCACTACACAGACTGTGGTAAATCCAGTTGAAAAGATCAGCAGAAGTTCTGTCCAATTCATAAAATCCACCCGTTCAAAGCAGTCAACCTTGAAACCAATGACCAGACTAAGCTATTTGGGAGTTCACTTGACTAGCCCTTCAAGGGACTGATCTTTTGTATCGTAACATAGACTTGGATATGAGGTGTTCATGTGATGTTTTATCGTAACCTGACAGACTTTTCATTAATGAATGGGTCTATTTTCCGTACTTATTTTTCATCGTATTTTAGCAGGTTGTTGAGTTTCTGTGATATTTTACATTTCTGTTACAAACTCCTTTTGCGAAATTCCCTAATGTTGTTGCCATGCCTATTCAATCCTAGAAAGTTGAAGGCAGTTTTAAAAAAGTGTGGCTTTAGGGGTAAGGTATTACCCTATTGGGAAAAAAAACCCCAGTAATTTACCTCAAATAAGAATGTTTTTGTTGAATGTGACACTTGAGAGAGTTTCTCTGGAAGTTGCATTATGGAATTATCTTCGCTGTTGTTGGCAAAAAAAGAAAAGAAATCGATTTTTTTAGTAGCCTATCTGGGACTTCTAAACTTGTAGCTGACAGTTCCCACATTTTTAAAAGACAGGAGTGCCCTGGCCCTGTGCAGAATGTAGGAGAGAATTTCTGCATCCTCAGCACCTTTATTTTTTCAAGATTCTTTTCTTTGAGATTTCCTAAAACTCACTCTGAGTCTTCACTAGATCCTTTTCTCAGTCCAGCAATGAGAGCAGTGAAAATTCTTTTTTTCCCCCTTTGACTTGTTCGGTACCAGCCCAGCAACACCACAGCTTTCTATTTCAAACACTGCAGCCCATAAGCGACATCTGACATGGTTTTCTCTGCAGCCCAGTGGCCAAGCCAGTCAGCGGATCAGCAAGACTATATTAAGGCAAATGTGGCCACTGCTGGCTCCCCCCCTCCTCCTGACAAACAGACTGTTTGTTTGGAAGGGCTGCGTAACTGGCAGATCAGAGCCTCCGGCTGTGTGGGTAGCACTACTGTGAAGCCTGTAGTTGCAAGAGCCATTTTGAGTCTTGCAATGCGGGAAGAGGCAGCCCCTCTTGTGAACCGAGTTAAATGGTCATTTATAGAGTCTATTTCAACTGGTTGGGGAAACGGGAATTAATTACAGGGGTTAGCCTGAAGAAGGGCCTACATTGTTACGCCTCTAACCCATCGCTGTTAAACAGCCATGATTAGATGGAGACAAGGATGAGAGATTCATAATATTTATATTTCTCAGATGGACTAGCTTCATGGTCCATGTCCGTAAAACCTCATCAATTGCTGTTCTGAATGAGGCTTTTTTTAAAGCTTTCGCCATCTGTTGTAACCAATGTCGCTACTGCTCTCCTCCCAGTAGTGGGAAGGTATACTGCAAACATACTACATACAAGTGGCATTATTGCTCTGTGTTGATGTTGTGCTGAGGTGCTGCTGGTCTTGGCACAGTCTAAAGCTATATGTCACCATCCAGAGTCTTTTCGCACCTTCTGAACAAGAAAACCACCGAATTCAGAACTCTTTAGAAGGAAAGATTAACGATCTGATGTGTATCCAGCAACAGAAATTCAGACAAGCATGTTTGTTGAACTCACACTACACAATTCGGTCTTGTTATTTTGGAAACACTGGGAAACATGACCTCTTGGCTTGCAGAGGGCTACAAGACAAGACAGCTAAACATTTAGACAACCTAAATAGATTTAGTCAGAGGCAGTGTTTGGAGTGGATATTTATTTCAGAGCCCTCAAGCTTGAACATACAAGGCAGAGAGTTGGCCTTATGTTTTTGGGGGGTTTTCAACACACTCTGAGAGAGAGTTATTCAGGCCTTCTCAGCCTCTTAGATCTTGTTTGTTTTTGTTCTGTAAGGCTAATTTTTCATGCTCGAAGAAACCGGTGGATAAAACAGCACAGTGCTCATATTCTTTCTTTTACTAAATCAAATACATCAATTTTCATTATTTTACCTTCAAATCATTTCTCAGAGTGGTTGTGGTGCATTTCTAGTTTACATTTGTATCTCTTCAAGTGTTGTCATGGTACCAAACTTTCAATAGTCTATACCGATACCAGAGAAATTTCACGGTTCTCGATACCACAGCAAAAATATGCTAATATGATAATGTGCTATTGAACACATAAGTTTAGTAACTGTATTTTTAATCATTTAATAATTATTTGATTAATTATTATTATTATAATCCAGAACAAGTTTTAGTTTAATTTAGGCCTAATCATCAAAATGGTGTCTAATCAATAAATTCTTAAAACCTTAATAAGTGAAAATATAACTTTTCAGTGCATTTTTTTATTTATACCAAACTTTTATTTAACAGCTGTCTTGCTTGTGATACATTGATTAAAGCAACACTATGTAATTTTTGGCCCTCTAGCAGTTAAAAAAATAATATAAAACCAATATATAAGTGCCATATCTTATGCTGTTGTTTTGACTTCTTAGAAACATTGATGTTTTGAAATAAATTACGTTACAAAAGTTAGGCAATGTTCGTTAACATTAGATAAAACGATTGCTAGTCTGATAATGTCAAACATTGTAAAATTTTTATAACTGCAGGATATTCTGGTCAAGTAGACCATGTTAGTCATTGTTACCATCTAGTGGTCAACATCATTTCAAGACTCACATGTCCTTGGCATGTCCCAAGTCTAAAGTATTGATTTATATAAATCGTTGCTGTTATAATGAAAAATATACACGTGTGCTAGCAAGTGAAAAGTTCTGCACTGATTACAGTATAATTATTGTATTTCACTACACACACACAGACGTGAGTGTGTGTGTGTGATTACACAACTATACATAAACCATATCAATAAAATATCTTGCCTGCTGAGTAAAAAAAAAGCCATCTCTGGGTCACTTTGAAATCCTTTCAGTTGTTGCCACCTCTGAAAAGCCGATGCTGATTCGGGTTTTATTACAGACTCTGTCACTTTTCCTTTTTGCTTGTAGACTCTGCTCTGTTCGGGGTTTCTTTGTTTTTACAACCGGTGATTCCCCGGAGGTTTGCCATTTTGAATGATCTGTGGTCAATTTTTCTCGCTCGTTGTGGCAACAAACTTTCATTTTCACGCTACTCCCACACCATACACGCACTTCAGGAGCTGGAGCTTATTTTCTCAGTGTACGGATATGATGTCATCACACACGGACTAATGACATATGTATGCAATTTCCTGCAAAATCCATCCCGACAGCTCTAAACTATAAATGATTATTATAGGTTTATCAAAGTCTATTTGGGTAAAGACATGTTTTTTTAAGATGGATTTTTGTTCCATTCACTAATTAATAACATTTTGTTATTTTTTTTTAACAAAAAAGATACTTAGTGTTGCTTTAATTATTATTATTATTATTATTACTACTACTACTACAGAGAATATAAAAATTTACTATACAGTTGTAACATTTTATTTAATTTTTTTTATTTAATTTAAAGCATCTAGCTTTTATTTTGAATCATGCTTTTATTATGACGTGTTTTTGTCGGAAGCTTCACTTTTCCAGATAAACGGTTCGCAAAATGCCCAGCGTGATCATTGAAGACTTTCACGTAACATCTAATATCTTTTCTGTTTACACTGTCCTTTTGAGTCTGACAAATGAAATGTAGGACCCAGTTTTGGAGTGTTTGTATTTTAGATTACTGGTGTTTGTGTTGTAATTTTGAAATGCTATGTTTTAAATGCTATTACTGTGAAGCACTTTGGTAAATTCTGTTGTTTTAAATGCTATATAAATAAAGTTGAGTCGAGATTAAAGCGCAAATGCTGTAATTTAATTATACAAATATAGTCATGTAATATGCGCTTTACAGTGAACTAGTGCTCTGATTTGTCATCTCAAACAATATGAATGATTTTCGATGTCTGGAGTTTCCATTGTTTGAGCTGTCCATTTATATATTAATTTTAAAGTACGCAGCTCATCCACGATAAGATTGCAGCATTCAACAGTTTAATAAATCACACTACGACTTGTCACTTGCATTAATTGTCAGGGTAAAAGGAGTAACAGAGCATGCATTCAAAATAAGCCTTGTGGTGTGTCAATCATATTGTGCACTGTTACAGAAAGATTCAGTGCTCGGTACTACCAGTACAGCAGAAACACCGGGATCGGGAATCTTTTTCATTTTAGTACCAAAGTACTGGTACTTTTGACAACACTAATGTCTTTCCCTCCCTACCGCTAGTTAAGTCATCATCACTGTCAGCATGATATTTTTGGTCTTTATGATTTCGGGTCCTTCTGTCATATTGTTTGTTTTTTTGCTTTTGTTTTTTTTTTTGCACGTTTTGCATTGCAGCTTTAAATATATGTCACTGCCCTGTGAGTGCTTTTGGTCAAAGGCCAAAGACCTATTGGCAGGATACTTAGCAGATCCCCTTGTGTGGTTGTATGTCCGGCCTGGTTGCTATGATGATGGAAGAGGTGATGTAATCCAGAAAGGCCAGGGAGGACTGACTCTGATTTCAAGCAAAAAGTTGCATGCACTGTGTGCAAGATGTAGTGGGACGCAGAAAACCAAAGTATATTTTGGCATTTAGCTGCTTATATCAGCATAATTGAAGTAAAGATTTGAATTTAAGTTTTTTTTTTAGAAAGTACATAGAGAGAAAAGGGGTACAAGGATCAGGCCTCGATGCATGTTAGATTCAAACTTGCATCTCCCCCATGAGAACCACTGATGAACGTCTGTAGCAAACCACAAGGCCACTGTTCAGACATGTTGCTCTTAACTTATATTCAGAGCTTGTGGAATTTGAGTTCTCAGCATTGACCAGAGAGGCCATCCAAAGCTCTGCCAACTCTAACCATCATCCACAGCTTGGCTGATGAATCAAACACTCATGGCACAGTCTGCCTATCAACCTCATCTCTCAGCACACCCTCTAGGCAAGCAGAACCTCAGTCTCTCCTGTCTCGAATTACTGTTCCTGTGTGCAAAAGTCCCCTCAGGGTTTCTGAGTAGATATGAATTCTGGAAGAATATTCTGTAGTTCCCACTATGCCATGGGTGTTGGTAGTTATGTGTATTGCTTTGCAGCAGTTTTGGCCTTGTGCGGCAGCAATATTCTGAGATCCATTTCCAGTGTCTGAGACAACCCTATTAAGTTTCAGCCCTCTGCCTAATCCCTGTTGTTGAAAACCTTGGGAAACGGCCTCCTTACCTCTGCACCCCTCCTTTCTCTCACCCCGTACACACCACCTCCTCCCTCCATTCCCAGGCAAACAAGACACCAAAGAACAAACTCCAATTAAGAGGGTCCCTCTGTAATGGATTGGGCCAAAGGGTCTCCCTCCCATTCCTTCTCACCGGGTGATCTGTGTGTGCAGTACTTGTGACCGAGGCCAAGTCGCCCGGGGCAGGGATTAGCACTGTCTCCCTGGTCTGAGGCCTGGCACTCTAGGGAAGGAGGTGGAGTAAGACTGGGTCGCCACTGCTGAGAAACATCAGGGAGGGGAGAAGAGGGATGGGGATGTGTGTGTTCTTCGTAAACAGTGCTTTGTTAGAGGTGACTGTCTGATCCCAGGGGCCTCTGTTCTCATTCCTCTACCCTTTCATTTCTTTTTCCTTCCACTGTTAACCACACCACGGTCGCCAAGGCAGTGCCCTGTCACCCCTCGAGCATTTCACCCCAAAGCTGCCCGCACTTCGCTGACACTGATGTGATTTCCTATCACAGAGGCAAGCTGAGTTTTATGGCCTGGGGAGGCTAGTCCTGGTAAGCAGTATCAAACTATTGACATAAAAATTATCCACGCACCTGCATGTTCACCCACTCTCTTTCACAGCACCAAAGAGAGGAGTTGAAGGTTAACCTCTGTTTGCCTTTTCTTTTCGAACCACAGACTTCTCAATCCAGATACACAGTTCTTCAGTTTTATTTCCACACCTATTTGTGATAAAAGAGAGAGATTCCTTGTTTTACTGTCACTTTTACTGCTTACAGTACCCTACAGATTATCATTATTCTTTCTCTTTCCCCAGGCCGCCTTCTTCTCTCTCTCTCTCTCTCTTTTAATAATGTCTGCCCCCTTTAATCACACAAACTGCTCAGTGCAGAGGCCTAGTATTTCCATTCATTACTCCCATCTGCATGGCCTGGAGCTGCCCTCATTCCTGCCACTTAGACCAATAGTAGCCTGTTATAGCCCCACTAGGGCCGTCCAAACTGGGCCTTGCTTCCCGCCCCCCTCTTTCAGTCTAAATTGGCACATTGATACTCCATGCCAACTGATACCCCCAAAACAAGAAGGGCCCACATTCGCCCATAGGTGGCGCTACAGGCCACACCCCAAATTTTTTTTCAAAGTGATAGCATTTCCACCCCATTTGTCCAATTCTTCTGAAACTATGTGTACTTGTCTTATTTCTCATGGGGAACAAAAAGCCTCATAGTTTCCACCATGATAATTTTCCTGTACAGTGAAAATTTGGAAAAACCTACAAAAATCTTCTTCTCCTAAACCGTAGCTCCAATTGACTTGAAATTTAGTACCCATGTGTATAACTAATGTCTTTCAATATGTTACTAAATAAAACACAAAATGTCTGAAAGGGGTATATTTATGTAAATGTCTACATTGCCTCAATATATATGTCAATAAATCAAATGTCATTTTGACTGATGGTTTTTCAAACCTAACATTTTTCAAGATGACATCACTCTGAAGTACTGTGCAAAGAATGGCCCACACTCGCCCATAGGTGGCGCTACAGGCCACACCCCAAATTTTTTTTCAAAGTGATAGCATTTCCACCCCATTTGTCCAATTCTTCTGAAACTATGTGTACTTGTCTTATTTATCATGGGGAACAAAAAGCCTCATAGTTTCCACCATGATAATTTTCCTGTACAGTGAAAATTTGGAAAAACCTACAAAAATTTTCTTCTCCTAAACCGTAGCTCCAATTGACTTGAAATTTAGTACCCATGTGTATAACTAATGTCTTTCAATATGTTACTAAATAAAACACAAAATGTCTGAAAGGGGTATATTTATGTAAATGTCTACATTGCCTCAATATATATGTCAATAAATCAAATGTCATTTTGACTGATGGTTTTTCAAACCTAACATTTTTCAAGATGACATCACTCTGAAGTACTGTGCAAAGAATGGCCCACACTCGCCCTTAGGGGGCGCTACAGGCCATGCCCAAATGTCCCATTTTCCTGTATACTGAAATTCTTTCATTTAGGATTAAGACAGAAAGACATGTTTTTTGGATTCCTCCATTGGGAGGGTTTAACCCCAACCCTCTACTGATTCATTTTGAATGATTTGCCATTTTGAGGAGGAATCGCATTGCTGCTTGCAGCTATATTTATTGTTATTCATTTTCTTGACCCCCAATACCTCAAAGTCACTGATCAAAAATGTTCTACATTGGCACATTGGTACTCCATGCCAACGGGTACCCCCACACCAAGAATGGCCCACATTCGCCCATAGGTGGCGCTACAGGTCACGCCCCAAATTTTTTTTCTAAGTGATGACATTTCCACCCCATTTGTCCAATTCTTCTGAAACTTGGTGTACTTGCCTAATTTATCACGGGGAACAAAAAGCCTCAAGGACCCATAGTTTCCACCATGATGGATTTTCATGTACACTGAACATTTTTTGTTTAGGATTCAGACAGAAAGACATGTTTTTTGGATTCCTCCATTGGGAGGGTTTATCCCCAACCTTCTACTGATCAATTTTAAATGATTTGCCATTTTGAGGAGGAATCGCATTGCTGCTTTCAGCTATAGTTCTTCTTTTATTTGTGTAAGCTTTGTACTGCTTTATTTGTTCTCCTTCACCTCCCTCTCTCTCTGTGAAATGTGTGGAGAGCAGCTATTCTGTCAGAATTTGTGGAGGCGAGTGTGGACAGGTTCAGGATATGACAGAAGTATCAGGCTCACCTCATAGGTCAGATTAGACTATTAAAAAATAAATTATTCACTAGTTCTTGTGTTTTTACTGGTGTCACACTTTCACTGTGTCCTCTGTTTTCTGACTTTCTTCATTCTGTTTCTTTCGCAATCATAGTTTCACTGTAGGTTTTTGTGCCTTCTTTGCTGTAATTGCCTGTATTCTGTAGCCATACCAATGATTTGTGTTCTAAATTGTTTGTTTCCTTAGAGCTTTTGTCTAGAACTCTTGAGTCATTGACCTCACTGGATCTACCACTACAATGTTCTCTTTCTCTTTTACCTAGATGTGGAGTTCAGGCTTCCATTTTTGTACCAGTCATGACCTGTTCTACCAGAGACCTATGGGGTCTTTGGTTCTTTGTCCGCATTTACTCAATATGACAGGGATCTGGGAGGAGGGCAGATGACACTTCAAGCACTGCCTGCAGAGTAGGACTCATCTTTTATCACTTGCACCTTTTTTGGAACTGCAGGTGCCACCTCCCACCTCCTTTAAATATACACCTAGGGGCTTGTCAGAATGTTTATTTTCCTTGTTGTCATCCCGATAATACCCGCTTTTGCTTACACTGCATCCATCTTGTATTCCCCAACATTCTTGAATTGTGTTATTTCAGAGGTCATGTGTCATGTACTGGCATGAGGGTATCAGAGCCACCTCTATTTTCAGCACTGATACTCTGTATTGTGCATGAAATAATTGTCAGGATAGCCTTGGTAAAACTGCAGAAGATATATTTTTTAAGGACAATGCTCTCGGACATCCCATTAGAGACTGAGTCTTCCTTCCCTGTACTTTGGCATGATATAAGGTATATGACCCCTGAGCTACTCCCTCATTTCAGAGAGAAAACAGAAAGGAAAAACAGCTCTTGCACTGACAGCTGATAAGGTTGAATTTATGATCATCAACTGCCTGTGGATTTTCTGGACTGCTGTTAAATCAAGCTCTTTGGAAGCCTTTCTCAGAAAAATTAGAACGTGTGTGTGTCTTCACCTCTGGCTTGACAAAATCCACACTCAAGCTTATAAGTGAAAAAACAGATTGGGAAGAGACATAGAGATCACTGCTTTTCCAAAATGTCTGACACATTGACCAGAGATTTACCCCTGTGAATCAAATAGCCCCACTGAAATGTTCATCACTAACACATGTTGTGTTTTAGATGTTGGTCATCAGCTATGTTGTTGTTCTCTCCAGGCTTTACTAGCAAAAGCTCCTCTGACAACCATTGTCACTTGAAAGACTGTGCTGGTCGATCAGCTTTGCTAATGAACAGTATGGCTGTACTGGCCAAATAGCTGGACCAGCACAAAACCAGCATAAACTAAAGTGAATCAGCATGAAAATGTATGCTGGTCTTGGCGGTTTTCTTCAGGGTGACTCTGGACTGAACATAAAGCCAACTAGAAGATCCCAAGATCCCCAGTATTTTTGAGCCTTTCTGGAAAAGCTCATTTGTTTCTGATGGTTGCTGTATGTACATGGTTTCTAGCTTTTTGAAGCTGGTAACTCATGGTCATTAGCTGGTCTGTGCTGGCTGACATGGTTGGTCAGCTTGACTACACGCTGGTGGGACAGAGTTAGTTGTTTTAAGACATCATGATCAACCTTTAGGGCTTGGCCAAGCTGGTCGGGAACAATTGTCTAACCAGCATAAAACCATCTGTGTGTTCAAAAATTCACAAATATTTTTTCATCACACCTTTTTTCCTGTTATTTCTGTTTAAGATGAGCATAGTGTATATTTCTTTTGAGCTCTTCAAACAGGTTCGTCACCTGACACTCAACTCATGCTGTGGCAGTGTCGAGCAGGTGTGGAAGAAGAAAGACTCGATGTGCACGTTCAAGTGACTGAAAATGTGCACAAACTGTTTCAATGAACGTGTGCACAGACTGACACAACACTCATGTTATATGAAGTGTCTTATAATTCGATTTACATTCGTTTTGTAGATTAATTCATTCTCTTCATCCGTTTGCCGCCTCCTTTCCTCTTTAACAAGTCCAGTAATTTATAGATACTGAGAATTACCGTACATTCTCTAGAAAATATACATCTCAAACGTCATACACATGCAATAATTTTATTTGATGACTACATCATGCGGGCCACAAAAGAGGGTTTGCGTGCCAGATGCAGCTTGCGGGGCCGCCTGTTGAGTACCATGGACCTAGAGTAAAGCTGTCCCAGCTGTCACCAGTTCAAAGAGTGCTAACGCCTGTAGCATTAGCTAACATTCTTGCTCAGGTCATTGGGAGTGTATTGATGTTACCTAAATAGAGGTCAGTTTTATGTTGTAATTCTTGCTTTGTTTGTCAGCCGTTAGTTTCTCTCTGACCTTAATCTTCTCTTTAGATGTGGCATGTGTGATGGAGATCATCAGCAGGTATAGAGGACTTCCCTTCCCTTATGCCATCGGACATGTCTCTGCACTCACTACCCACTCTGTCTCTTTCTTTTTGCTTGTATCTTTCTTATTGAAGGCTCCTGTTTGTTCCAATTCCCTACTGTCTCTTTCACCTGCATCTAGTAGGTATGTGCCTGTCTCTCTCTCTCTCTGATAGAAGACAGCAGATATCCTGTCAAGTGTCTCTCTGCCCTGAGCATGGCGCATACAGGCGGATATCAAAAGAAAGGCACAGAGATAAAACCCAGGAATGATGCTTGTGTTTCCTCGTTATGCCAGATCTGTTGCAGAGATAATGAGAGGCTTATAATCGCTTCTCACACCAGATATCTTGCTCTGGAGTTATACCCACAATTTTGGGTGTAAATAGCCTTCTCTGCAAACTCTCATAGACATGGTGCAATGTTGCCCGTCTTAGGCTGTGTGTTTCATTAAAGGCTGTTGCAATTATATATTATTATTCTGGGAGTGAGAAGCAGATTGTTTCCACTGATGGCATAGGGGCACTGCAGAGGGCTTGCCGGGACTTGTGGACAAAGAAACGCTTCCCTTAGAATACCAGGACTGTCAAACCAAGCACATACAAATACACTTATATTCACTGCACACACGTTTCCTTTATCTTTTAGTTTATGACTGATCTTTGTAAAGTTTCTTTGAGATTTGTTGTGACCACAATGTCTGGTTTATAAAAGGCCTGTCTGTCTTGCTGCCCGTCTTGCTCTTGTTTGTGCTTGTAAAGTGAAGACATTGTCACCCTTTTTCTCACCCTGTTTTTGGGGTGACCCCAAGGGGTGGGGCCATGTCTGGCGGACACCCGCTTATTTTCTGCTCTCTGGTGACCCTTGACCTCTGGAGTTAGAGTGGGTGCGAGCAGGAGGCTGAGAGAGTTTATTATTTCCTGTGTTTCCTACTTCGTCTTCCTCTGAGTGGTCCCGCATGGGGTGGGGTATATGTATATGTGTGTTTGTTTGAATCTTCTGGCGAGTGTTTTTAGGCCTTTTGTAATTTAAAGTAAATGCTGGGTCATTGATTATTTTTTTTGAGTTCTGCTTGCTCTTGCTATAATTGCCACCATGATCTGAGAATGTTGTGGGTGGCTGTCAGGGTGTTGCTATGCCGTTGCTAGGGTTTTATGTATGGTAGGTGTCCTGGGTGTTTTTTGGCATGTTGCTATGAGTTGCTCGAGTGTCCTGGGTGGTTGCTAGGGTGTTATGGTTGGTTTCTAAGTGGTTGCTTATTGGCCCAGGTCAAAAGAGCTCAACCCCCTCCTTCAATGCAAGTCTGTGGGATTTAAATAAAAATATACAGTTCTCTCAAAGGTGTAAAGGACTTTGAATTGTAATGAGCAACACAGGAGAAGGTATCAGGTTGCCTGAGTGTGAAAAAATGTCAGCATGTGTGTGTGAGAATTTAGGACTGAATGACAAAAAAATCTTATTGCAATTATTTTGAAAAATATTGTAATTGTGATTTGACTGGGATATGATTTATTAACACTGAAGAAAAAAAATCATCTTGACCAAAATACAAGTCATGTGCAAACTTGCTCTTCTGTCAATAGAAATACTGTTCAAGAAACGGTGTTTACATCTTTATTTTGGAACCCAATAATATGTCATTATAACATTAAGAAATGATCATGGAAGTATATTTTTGTATAACATCATTATTAAAAACTATTATTATAATTATTTTTATTATAAAACAGTACCATATTTATGGAATATTTCCTTAAGCCTTTATTTTGGCTGAAGCTTTTATTTTGGCAGTACACTGAAGGAAGACATTTCTATTTCCACTCTTCTGTCCACAAAATCTTGGTGTTATGAGGTTACTTTAGATTTGGGTAGTAACTTTTAGCAGCCATGCATGTTTGGAATCACATCAATGTGCAATTAGTGAATCTAGAGTGCTGGAAATTGAGTTAATTAACCTCACGTATACTTAGAATACGTGTAACACCACAGAGAAACAGAGCTGCGCACATATATTAAGTGTTGCGAGCAGCACGGGCAAACTTTAAATCGCAGCCTTTGTGATCAAACTACGTTATATCACAATTTTAATTTGATTTAGATTAAAGCCTTATGAGGATGTGTATCCCTGTCAGAGACCTGTTCAGCTCTAGTTGCCCCACCCAGAAATCACCCATTTCATTTCACCTAGTCAAGTGGCCTGTCCTTTTGGCTGGTGTTGGGCCAGTCACAAGAGCCCTATGGCACCCACAGTGTGAATAACACAGCTGGAAGGCCATTGTCCCCAGGCTCCTGGCCCAAACTACATTCACAAACCAGGAGCCTGTGATCAAAGGCCCTTCGGATTAATGCAGCCCAGATATAGAGGACTAGCACTAGGGGAGGGACGGGTTCAAAAGCAAAGAGGAATGCTCCTAATTACGTTCCTTTCACTCATTTTCGTGTCACCCTTTGGGAGCTCCCCTTGTCTTTCAGTTAGAGTGTTTGAGACTGTGTGAACAGCATGTAGCGGCTCTTCAGGCTACAGTGGATCTGTGAGAAAGCAGTGTGCTGTGACAGGAGAGTGATATTAAGAACAGACTGCTGTAGACCCTGCGACTGCAGTCCATCAGAGATGGGCAGGACTGATGGCGAGGGAGAGGCAGGGTTGGGGGTGAGGGGGCGTAGAGCTTCAGGAATTCCTGTTTTACTGGAGAGGCTCTCTGTGGGAATGGGTCGTAGATCAGCAGAAATAAATTTCTCATCGGGGGAAGGCTGTGTGAGATCAAGGAGTGTATAAGGGGATGTGTCGTAAAGAGTATTGAAACTATTGTTTGGGATTAACTGTGGAACGTAGGTGTTATAAGTCCAGCAAGCTGAACCCGACGACCAACTACAAATGTATCACAGGATCTGTAGAGAAAGTGTCCATGTCATGTTTTATTTGCAAAGGCAAGTATCACTAGTGTTATTATATTTCAAACCCCAAACAACAAGTATTAAGCTTGGACAATCAATTAATTTAGTACTTTTGGACTACGGTTATGAATGAGACTTTGACAGCAATGGGGAAAAAGGTCCTATTGACTTATGGTTGTTTCTTTAACTTTGGACTTCTGCACTGTGGACTTATACATAGATAAATCTTGTTAAAACATTTTTCATTCTCTTACTGATTTTGTAAAAAAATGTATCTACAATGTCCAACATTGTATGTACATGCATCACAGGATATTTGTCATTTTCTAATGTTTTTCTTAAAGATCTCAAAGTGATATTTATCTTGAATTTTCTTTCTATTTTTTTAATCACTTGTCTCGTAATTAATCTCAAAAATGCTCTTTTTTGACTCGGTAAAAAAGTACACAAAGTTTGAGAAAAAATATTAGTGGCAAAATTGTGCTGGAAATGATGCCACAACTGTTGACAATTGGACAGTTGTAATTTTCACATTATAATTATCGAAATCGTTTGTTTATTTCACTCTTTTAGATTCATATTTTTAAATGTAATCATTTGTATTTTATAATTAACATAAGCCTTGGTCTGGGACAAGGCTAAAACAGTGAAATTTACACATAAAAGTCATCTGAAAAGTACCAAAAATAAATGATGATGGTCTGGTAAATAGTTTCCAGTTCAGTTATAATGAGACCTTCATATAGCAAAAATGTTTTTAGTTTGAATTCTGATCGTTTAACAAAAATAACCCCCTGGGACATTAAAGTGCTGGAAGATGAAGAAACACCCTGACACCCTGAAAAGTAGAGACCCAACCAAAGCCATATTTAGGCACCAGAATATCATCTTTTGACCTGTAAACAACATGCTAAACACACTCAGAAAACCTTAGCAGCAGCATAGCAAAACTCCCTGGCAACCACCACCAGTACCTTAACATTATGGCAACAACTTTTGAATGGGACTCTTTGATAATAGCTAGACCTGGAATCTACGTCCACAGAAAGCTAAGCAAATTTCCACAGAATTCTGAAAGCCTTAATTGACAAAGTTCTGCATGTTAATTTGTTTGTTTATTAGACATTTTAATATTTTTTAAGCTATTAATAAGCGTGAAGGACTCTCAGCTCTGTTTTACCAATTCCACAGAGTTTTTTCCACAATCAGGGAAGATATTGTGTGCAGATTGTGTGTGGCCTAGCAACTTTTGTTGTAATTGCTGTTTCATCGATGTGTTCAGCTTTTTGTGATGTTTTTGTATGGACTGTTTTTTTACATGTCTGTATTGTGTTTTTGTGTGTGTTTCAGGTGTGAAGTGTGTGTGGAGGGGGTGTGTGTGAACCCCTGGTTAGCACACAGAGGTGAAACTGCGTCATGGAGGACGGTGGCCTGAGATTACTGTCTGCTGTGCTGTGTGTGTGCCAAACCCTGCTCCTCAACTGCCCATGTGAGAGCACACAGAAATAATGTGGTCCCACATAGTAGTTAAAGACACCTAATATAAAGTGGGTCCAAAAATGTTAACACACACTGTTGATGTCTGCTTCCTCTGTCTTTCTTTCTTTCTCTCTCTGTCTATCCTCTTCAGTTGTTCTGTCGCTCTCTTTCCATGTGGAGCCACTCTCTGTGGTACAGAAGCAGGGTGGTATGGTCCACCTGCACTGCACGGCTCGTCCCACCACTGCCAGACTCAGCTGGCTCTTCCAGGGTCGGCCCCTAGACCCTGCCCACCAACCTGGAGTAGAAGTCAGTCCAGGCTCCCTTTTGCTGTCTTCTCTTCAGTCAGATCTCACAGGCTCCTACCAGTGTGTGGCTCAATCTGAGACGGGCTCTATTGTCAGTCGCCATGCACGGGTGCTTATTGCAGGTAGGCACATTTGATTAAACATGCCATATGCTGACTCATGTGTTCTAAGTACAGCTGTAGGATCAACACTTCTACAAGTATGCACTTCAAAGAGACTGCTGGAAAAGAAATACAGGAAGTATCAGAAGGCGGATTTCTCGAGCCATTAACACTGTGAGAATAGGCGACCGTAGACGAGTGTTGGAGGGGAAGGAAATGATTCTTTATTTTCAGTCTGGCACTTATCCAGACACCTCTTCAGCTGTATCCTTAATGAGCCCAGGGACTTCCTGTGCCATACCAAAGGCTGATGCCGGGAAGGGCGCGTATCAGACGCAACCCCCCAGTGGTCTGCCCGGGGCTTGATCAGGCTTGCAGATAAGGCTGCATTATTCAGTGGAAAGCACATGTTCTCTGCCACTCACAATCCAATATAAACACCTCTTTGACAGAAAGCCTTTGTATGAATTGCTGCTGCCATGGATGAATATACCAGTTCATTACACATCTCTCTGGAATACTTGATTTCGATTGATCAATTGGAGCATTCTGCTGTCCAAAATTTTGTATAATGGCTGCTGTCCCAGGAAAATGTTTTCCTACAAAGCTGTGCAAGTTTCATGTCTCTCATATAATTACTCATATAATCTTTCTATCGGCATAGTAAAATCATTTGAACTCAAATCAGTATTTCATACCCATCCATCCATCCATCCATCCATCCATCTTCAACCGATTATCCGAAGTCGGGTCGTGGGGGCAGCAGCTCCAGCAGGGGGCCCTAAACTCCCCTATCCCGAGCCACATTAACCAGCTCTGGCTGGGGGACCCCGAGGCAATCCCAGGCCAGTGTGGAGATGTAAACTCTCCACCTAGTCCTGGGTCTTCCCCGAGGCCTCCTCCCAGCTGGACGTGCCTGAAACACCTCCCTAGGGAGGCGCCCAGGAGGCATCCTTACCAGATGCCCAAACCACCTCAACTGACTCCTTTCCACGCAAAGGAGCAGCGGCTCTACTCCGAGCTCCTCACGGATGACTGAGCTCATCACCCTATCTCTAAGGGAGAAGCCAGCCACCCTTCTGAGGATGCCCATTTTGGCCGCTTGTACTCGCGACCTAGTTCTTTCAGTCATGACCCCAACCTTCATGACCATAGGTGAGGGTATGAACAAAAATTTATTGATTTCATATCCATTTATTAATTTGGTATGTAGCTGTGAAATAAGTGGGATAATGTATACTGCTGTACAAAGGCAAAATGCAGTAACTACAAATTTTGTCATAATTTGAGTTTTCAAAATCGGGTCTCTTAGACTATGTTCTGTCCTGTGACAGATGGATTTGGGTCAACTATACTCAGGTTCAGAGAAAAATAGTGTATGAAAATCACAGCAGCTACAAAATCCAGACTATTGAGCATTTTGTTGATGTCTTCATGTAGGCATTGAGGAGTTTTCAGAGACCCATCGGCGGTCATTAACAGTAACGAAAGGTGAAACTGCTGTTATCGAATGCCCCCTTCCACGGAGCAATCCACCGGCTCTGCCACGCTACCGGATACGGGGAAAATGGCTGGAAGAATCCACAGGTAGGGAAGAGACAACCGCAAATGCCAAACCCAACAGGAATCACAAAAAGATACAATTGAAACATTTTGAGAGTTTGTTTCTTTTGTCTGTTTTCCAGACGAGTATTTAATCCTGCCCTCCGGGAACCTTCAAATCATCTCAGTGTCTTCAGAGCATCGGGGAATGTACAAGTGTGGTGCATATAATCCTCTTACTCGAGAGACTGAAGTAGAGGCCCATGGCACTAAACTCATAGTTAAAGGTTAGTTGAGTACACTTGATAGACACGACTTGTTTTTAACCAAAACATGGTATTACCGTAGTATATGTCCAAAAATGGTAGTACAGTGGTACAATGTCCAAAAAACATGGTATCACCATAGTGCATGTCCAAAGAACATAGTAGTACAGTGGTACATGTCCCAAAAATGGTAGTACAATGGTACCATGTCCAAAAAACATGCTGTTACAATAGTACATGACTAAAGCACATGGTAGTACAGTGGTACCATGTCCAAAAACATGGTATCATCATGTTACATGTCCAAAAACATGGTATCATCATGTTACATGTCCAAAAATGGTAGTAACATGGTATCAAGTTTACCATTAACTCTTGATTTTGTAAGGGCTACAATGTCCAAAAAACATGGAACGTTTGGTGTATTTTTTATTTATACTGGACAACCAGTAAGTTTAGCACTAACCGACACAATCTAGTCTGACAGAGTTTCCGCGGGTCCTTAAAAAGTCTTAAATTTACTTTTTAAAATTTAAGGTCATAAAAAGTCTTAAATATCCTAAATAAATTACAAGAAGTCTTAAATGAAATTTGCTGAGGTCTTAAATTTTGGGCGTGAATAGAAGAAACGCTTAAAACAGCAGAATCTGCGTGTCCAAATCATCTCTCTCTCTCTCTCTCTCTCTCTCTCTCTCTCTCTCTCTCTCTCTCTCGTGCACTGCATCGGTCATTTAGCAGCTGATGCTTGAGTTTAGTGTGAGTGCACGCAGGGAAGCACAATTGTTTTTTTTACTTATGATGTTACACATGTATAAACCTTCATAAACCCTTTAACCAGAAATGCAAATGACGTTATTTTACATCTCTGTAATTGAGCGATGAGCTAACACTATCGCTCCTGCTTATAATCAACAAAGCTGTCAACGTGACAATTTGCAAGCGTGGCGAGGTTGGAGCGGTCTTTTGGCATCTTTCAAATCTTGCCGCTTCCTTATTTTATATCACCTTTGATAATAATTGTAAAGATAACTTCTTAGCTGCAGAGTTACACCTGTTATATCTCTCATCTCCATCTCTCTAGATCTGACATATACAGGTATGATCTCTGCCATTGAAATTATCCAATAATTTTTTTTTTGTAATCATATACAAAACAATAATAATTATTTATTAAATATTAATAAAATACATCATATGAAAATATATTATCTATATTTAATATTTAGAATACAATCTATTTTCAATATACATCATAACTAATGATGCAGCTCAGTTCTCTTTCATAATTTAATCTGTTAAAATTTTCAATACATATTGTCAACTTTTAAGGTAACTGACAAGTTTTGACATTTACTTGAGATTTTTCACACAAAATGAAAATGGTCATCAATTACCTTCATGCTGTTGCAAACCTCTATGACTTTCGTGTTTCAGTGTATATCAAAAGGAGATATTAGGGAGTTTCAGTCACCATTCACTTTCTTTGAATGAAAAACCCGATGCAGTGACAGTGAATGGTGACTGAGACTAAACGTTCTGCTTACAGACTCAAGGCGGAGCAGTGATGACAGAAATCTAATTTTAAACGAACTGCTCTTTAACTACCTGTTAAAGTATTTCTTAAAATTATCTGCCAAGAAAAAAATATCTAAATGTTATTTAGCACAAGCTTATTCACAGCAGCGCCATATTTGATTTTTGATGGAATGACAAGGAGGCTGTGAGGGATAGACGTACAGTCTCTTCGGTGAGATGTTCTGCAGTTTAAAGTGTTTTTGGATCGTTCCGCAGACAAAACGTTGGAAAAATCTCTTTTCAAGAGCACTCATTAGACAAAAAACTCCAGACAACATGAGTTGTGGTAAATCAGATTGAAGAAATGGTATGTCTATCCCTCACAGCCTCGTTTCCATTCCCATTAAAAAAGAATCCTCTTATTTAATAAAATATCAGCGCATGCGCAGTAAGTGGTGGCAGAAAGACTGTTTCCTGTTGCGTTAGATTTGACAGATTAGAGGTTTAAACGAATGTATGACACAAAACCATCATAAATACAAACATATTCTTAGCGATACAATTACTATAATAAAATGATGTGTAATCATGTTCACTATAAATTTATGGCACCATTCTCAGTAAATTCTAGAGACTGTTGTGTGTGAAAATCCCAGAAGATCAACAGTTACAGAAATACTCAAACCAGCCCGTCTGACAAAGTCTACAGTAACTCAGATAACCACTCTGTACAATTGTAGTGTGACGAATATAATCTCAGAATTCTATTCTGAAATGCGGGTTGGCGCTGTTTTGGCGGTACGAGGGGGACCTACACAATATTAGACAGGTGGTTTTAATGCTGTGGCTGATGTATATGTTTTCTTAGAAATGTAAATTCATGCTAATAAAAATAATAATAATTTACTCCCTTGACCTTTTAGATTTAGATGGCCCTTCTCCTGTTAGGATAGTCTATCCCGTTACCCCTCAAAATCTGTCGGTGGAACAGTCCAGGTCCCTGACCCTTGAGTGTGTCGTATCAGGAAGAGCATCTTCAAAGATCAGATGGACTAAAAATGGGGAGGAGCTTTCACTGAGCTCCAAACAGATATTGTTGCATAGCAACCTGGTGTTGAGTGACGTTCAGCAGAAGGATGGAGGCCATTATTGCTGCTCTGTTCCGAATGATGTTGGAGCTGTGATCAGTGTCAACTATACTGTGAATGTACATGGTAAGTATTAACTTCTGATCGTGTTTTCAAGGGTTGGGTTTTCGCTCCGTGTTACTGCATGCACTTGGTTCTTCTCAGGTTTCTAGTTCTTTAGGTTTCTGTGTTGCTTTTTCAGCCAATGGGAAATGCTCTCTGCATAAAGAAACTTAAATAGCAATTGTAACAAACAGAACATTGTAGTGCTGTGGTGGCGAGTTTTGCAATGGCAAGCACCGTTCACATTTTTCCAGAAAATGTTAAAATCTAGTTTTAATTTTAAGATAATAATTCCAGTTGGCTTCCTCTCTCTACAGAGCATGTGAGCATCCTGCAAGGCCTGTTAGACCAGGCTGTGATCATAGGCTCTTCTGTGCGATTTACCTGTGTTGCCAGCGGTAACCCCACACCCAACATTACATGGCTGTTCAACTCTGCCTCTCTCACTTCCTCATCCCGCCTCCAAATCTCTGGCTCCTCCCTTCACATCTCCTCAGTACTGGCTCAAGATCAGGGAATCTACCAATGTCTCCTGGACAACGGGATTAGCTCTGCCCAATCGGCAGGCAGACTTAGTATCCAGTTAGGTAAGTCAACACTCAAATGAAGTAGCAGTCAAAAAGCATTTTTCCACCATGAGGCCAAATGAGCACAGTGAGTAATGGGTCCAGTAGAATTTTTTACTTGACCATGGTTCAGTACCATACAAATACAAACTGTGTCCGGTCCTGATTTCTCAGCAAGGTAAACTTACTGTACTCAAGATGGAGAACCGTCCTGGCGGAATGGCTTTACCGACATGGCGACTCGACAATTGGCTACTTGCCCAGTCAGTCCATTCTAATCCTGATTTTGCAGCACCACAGTGGAAAAAGAAACCATAACCGCGCCAACAAGCCTGGATCGGTAGGGAACAACAAGGCTCCACAATGAGAACCATTCAGCCAGATGGTGGAAAAGTGCCTAAAAGGTTTAGTCTAGCAAATACCAAAGCAAAAGCTTGTTGTTTGCAGACTAAGCATTTGTTTAATAACATTAAAATAATTTGCTGCTTCTCTCTATAAACTTCTCTTACATAAATAGTTGTTAAATTAAATGACGTTAAATGGCTTCAGTATGCATAATGTAACAGATTTCAAAGCGAAACTCTAATGTAATAGGAAATAATGTAGGGTAGGACATGATTTAATCCATCTCAATTTCATTGAATTGCAAAAAGTTTTAACTTTGCATCATAACTCTTCTCGCATCTTTTGTGTTACAGAAATGAATGATACCTCAAATTGTATGACTTGTCTAGAAGAGGTGTGCTAACAGTTTTCTTAGCAATCAGACAATTTTTGCATGGTAGACAATAAAATGGGAATAAAGTCCCATAGATTTATATTGAAGGAAGAAACCCAAGCTATATTTTTAGACCACTATGTCATAGAGATATGGGTTGGTAACACTTTATCAAGCACCCCAGAACACCTTAGCAATAATACACAGGGCTCCAGACTGCAACCAAAATGGTTGCAAATGCGACCAAAAATTATTGATTGTGACAGTTATTTAAAATCTAGTCGCCATTGGCAACAGTCTGGTTGTGTGCGTTCAGATGCGGTTTAATCAGATATCATCTTGTGAGTTATTGAAAATATTTTTAGAGCATGCAACAACAGCGCATCACGCCACTTTTCATCTGATCTGTTGTGTTGATGAGCTCGCTGCACCACACATAACAACAAACCCAGTGCGATGTTTACCTTGCAAACGCTTACTTCCACATTCCAAAACCCGGAGTGTGAAAAAGGTAAATTGAGGGACTTGTACACAACTATTACAGGGTTTTTTCTGCATAGAGAATTACTAGGCGGCCGCCTCCAGGCTGTCTACAAAACTCTGATGGGTGTCTTCATGGAAAACACTAACAAGCATTGCACTCGGTGGATTGTCATTTGTAACCGCAAATCTCAGCTATAATAATAAAATAATTCCATTGTCACTTGATGTCATTTAATGTAACATGAGATCTTATAAAACTAAAATGATGACATGCGAGACGAGAGGAGCGATGCAGCTCGAGTGTCTGATAGAAACACAGATCACAGCTTGGCGATATATCTTTATTTCATCCTTAATTAAAGTTCAAATAATACGGGAGCATGACATGTAAATAAGCACAAACTCCAAAACTGTCATTCTCTGTGTGGTCAGAGCTGCTTCAACCAGTCACCGAAGAGACCCAATCTGAGCGGGAGTCGAGACCGGGGGAGATTTAATGTTCCGCCGGCTGATGGAAAAATAACACTAAAATGACAACAATAAAGTGTGTGTATGTGTATATCTCTCTCTCTCTCTCTCTCTCTCTCTCTCTCTCTCTCTCTCTCTCTCTCTCTCTCTCTCTCTCTCTCTCTCTCTCTCTCTCTCTCTATATATATATATATATATATATATATATATATTAGGTTTTGGATAGACTAGATTGACAAATGCTTATCAATAATACTCTTATGGCTAAAAATGTCAACAGTTTTCATTGACTAAAACTACATTAAAAAGCCCAGACTTTGTCAACTAAAACTTGACTAAAACAATAAATAGTATAAGGTTGACTAAATATGATAAAAAAATTAAAAAAGGACATTTAACACAGGACTAAGACTAAATAACAGCTGACAAAACTAACACTAGTATTCAGTTGCCGGGTCATTAGTAGTGTATCATTGCAAAGCCAACATTTACGTGTTTTTAACGTCACTTTTTTGATCAGTGTGGTATCACCTCCGCCTCATTTTGAGCTAGGAAAAACCCTGTATTACACAAGGTGCAAATATTAATTGACGCTCAAGAAGACAGCACACTACTATATGCAGACTTTATGTAAATATCTGTAATATAGATTCTGAAGAGCAGTACAAAATAAATGTTTTTTTATCTCTTATATTTATATCAATTATGAAAGGGGTGTGAACATTTGAGACAAAAGGGGATGCAAATTCTCAACTATATATTCTGTTTATTAAACCTCTGATTAATAGGTTATCAGCTGTCTTTATTTTCTTTGGCTGTCTATCTTTTTTCTGAACAACAATCTAAATCGAGTATTTCTGTGATTTGGCGACTAAAAACAGCCATTTGGCTCCTTAATGTTTCCGTTTAGGAGCCAATGGTTCCCAAGTAATTTTTTTTTAGTCTGATGCCCTGATAGGTACATTTCCTGAAGAAAATGTGAGTGGTGCTTGCCATGGCAAAACTCGTCAAATAGCATTTGTTGTTGTTGCTAAGCACTAAAATAATTGTCATAGAATGTTGCTAGCATGTGTTTTTCATGATGATAGCATGTAAGTGTTATGTTTGTGTTAGCATGATGCTAGCACATTTTTAGAATGTTTTAGCACTTTGCAAGGCGATGCTAGCACGTGTTAGCATGATACTAGCACATTTTTAGCATGTTTTAGCACTTCGTTAGATGATGCTAACATGTGTTAGCATGATGCTAGCACGTTTTTAGCATGTTTTAGCACTTCGCTAGGCGATGCTATCATGTGTTAGGACATAGGAAGAGTGCTAGGAGCAAGATGTGATGCGCCCTATATCTTCTAAAAGAAGGATACTATTATTGTGTTGTAGCCGTTTTATAAAAGTAATAAGGCACTCGGGGTTCTGCCATATTGTGTATATAGTCATAGATGAAGGGATTTCTAGCACTCCGCTTAGCTCTTCAGGTATGACTGTATTCACAAATATAGCACAGCTTCATACCTTATTGCTTAAATATTACTCTCCTCCCATGTGACCTTTGTCATGTCAGCCAAAAAGAAAAGTAATTTCAGAGGTAGAGAAAGTTATGACATTTTGATGAAACATTAAAAAAACAAATGTTTATTTTTTTCTTTACAATAACTATAATAATACCAGGAACATTTATTAGGCAAGGGAATAGGTTTAATTTCATGTTGTCTATAGATTTATATAGTATTCTCCCGCAATGGAGCAGTAGAAAATACAGGTTTACAGTATGGTTAAGTGTTAGGACAGTATATCTTTCCATAGAGTTTAGAAGCTTGGCTGGAGAAGGGAGCGGGAGGATTGGGGGGTACTTGGCTGGCAATAAGAAAGCTGTGAGAGTGAGCTTTGTGTGTGCTGCTGGGAAAAAGTTCTTGGACAGTGGAATGCAAGGAGTAACTACACAAAGTTATGATGAGGAACAGACCACCCAGCTGTCAACATCACATGCATCCAGCCCTATATTTATTAACACACACACACACGCACACACACAGCCTCTCCCTGCCCTCCTTTGGGGCTATTCCTCAGCCTTGCTCTCTGTCTCCAAACATGATTGATAAGCCTAGAGATATGCAGACTTCACAATAGATAAAACATGTCAGAGGTCTTTTCCAAATGTTGGCTCACGTCTTTTTTTTCTGGCTCGGCTACAGGGGTGATTTATTTTGCACTGATAAAATGCAGGTCAGTTTAAAAGCAGTGTTGGTTATGTTTAGCAGTAAGATTAGAGTTAGATTCGTGATCTGTAGGCCACTGGAAAGAGAAAACAACATTAGACGATCAGATCTGAGCCTGAGAAAACACATCATGGATTTAATGCTTTAGATTTATCAGATTATAATGACTGGCCTTGTATTTTTTAAAGACCCCATGAAATGGCTTTATTAGCACAGTTTATAATGTTGGCATATTTCCTTTTGAAACACAGGAAGTTGAATAAACCAAGTAAACCATTCTTTGCCATTGACCATTGATATTGCTAGTAAGATCCTATTTAAAAAAAAATACAAAACTGAATTACATCTTTGTGTACAGAATGATGCTGCCTTCATGTGCTATCTGAATGATCCTACTTCCCTCTTCTAAAATCGTATTTACAAGTGTGTTATGTTCAAGTGCTGTGTTGTCAGAAAGAAAAGGAAACATGGAGAACGTCAGTTTCATTCTTTGCATATTTCTTGGGGAACTTGTATTTTGTCATTATAATATGTGTTAGCCAGCTTAATTTTGGTCAAATACATGCTATTTTCTATATGAAAAATGTATAATATGCATCAAATGGGTAATGATATACATAAATGTATATGACAGAAACCAAGAGAGTTAACAACCCTTACGAAAAACTAAACTAGCCACAAATTTGCAGCAATTTTACCACTCATTATTTTTACTTGCAGATGTTTGCCTGAGGTTTTCAGCTCTTCGCCGGTAGTGGTGAACATCCGGCAAACCTTTGGCAACTATGATCAATTTGCCAAAAGTTTGCAGCAAAGCTCATTTACATGTGAAATTAGCAGTGCCGAATTTGTGGCAAATTTTCCAGGATCTCACGATTTTCGCAAGGGCAGCCCATACGAAAAAAACCTGGCTGCAAACTTGCCATTTTCTACTCGTTAGTTTCACATGCAAATGAGCTTTTGATTCGCCGCAAATGTTTGCCAGATGTTTGCAGCTCTTCACCACTGGTAGTGAACCTCCGGCCAACTTTTGGCAACAATGGGCAATTGAAATATGCATATGAAAATGATCAGTGGCAAATTTGCATCAAATTTGCCATGGACTCTCGATTTTTGTAAGGGAGGTATCTGCATTTAGAAAAATAAATACAACTTTTCATTCACTACAGAAATCCTGTCCTCCGCCATGTGGAAAGTTTATCTCCTCACAACTCAGAAACTCAAAATTATCTCATTGAATTAAACTTATACTTGAGGGACTGTTCCTGTGCAACTTCCAAGTAGGAAATTCACATTTACGATAATTCCGATAGCATGTGAAGGCAGCATGAGTCAACAATATTTTTGGCCATTTTCCCAGTAGAGAAAGACCGAACATTTTAAATGTGCACAGTAAATATCAAATTTTGTCAACATTTAGGAGTACACTAGCATATGGATGGCCACAAAGCTAAAATATTTGGACTTAAAGCCCCTTAAGTCAAATTCTGATTCAGGGGGTCTTTTTAGGTGAGAACACCAAGCCCAAGATCAGCGGGTGAGTCTAAATGATACAGGGCCCAAACACGGTCTGGTACGACTTTTGTATGTGCAAATACCAATTAGGATGCTTTTTTACAAGCACTTTTGGTGCGCACCTTTGGTTGAATGACATCAAAGCTTGGTTCGTTTGGATAATGTGAACGCTGTTTTCCGAACTCAGGAGCGCACCCGCAAACCACACCCGAGTCCGCTTAAAAAGTTGGTCTGGGGTATGGCTCATGTGCACTCCAGTTCCAGAACTCCAGGCTCGCTGCTGATATGAACGCAATCATACCAAATGGCAGAAGTGAACCTCCTATAATTTACATATAATAAATAGTGCAATAACAATTATTGTGCTATAATGCATAACTGCTATTATATATGTTGTTCTGTGCATGGTAAGTTTTCGTGGTAAATCCAAAGAGACAACTTTAATACTTCACTTAACACAGTAAGGTCTTCTCGAGTTGTTAACTAGTTACAGTGGTAAACAGCTGCTGCTTGTACTCATGTTGTTGACGTAAGTGGACCGCGGTTTGGACACAAATAATATGATGTGAACAGAGACCAGCGGGGGCAGCAGAAGAGGGAGGAAACAAACTCTGGTTCAGTCCTAGCAATTGAACCAATTGTGAAAGCACCCTTACATTGTCTTGAGAAAATGTAAATGTGGAGTTCTATATATAAATCATTTCATATGCCTGGTGTAAGACCATGGCTTATCCATAAAGCTCACGGTGAAGCTCAAACAGGACCGATTGATTGAAGAGTCAAAGAGATATTGGTCTGGGAGTTGGGTATGTGAGCTGGTGTAGGGCTCTGATTCTCTCCAGTATTTTAATGGCTGTTGGGTGGAATGTGTGGAAGCTGGCGGCAGGCCCAGTTGGAGCTCTAGTGTTACTGGCTCTGGGCTGTTTGTTTTGTAAGGTAAACCAGTGCCACACACACAATAACAGGCCCAAGAACCAGTAAAAAAAAACTCACATCTCAAACAACTGCTTTTCAGCTGTTTTGCTGGCTTGATAAAGCGGCTAACCCATTCTTCCTCTGCTGTGATGTGGATATTGTAACATACAGTGCATGGTCACCTACAAACACACCTGAATTTACATGCTTTTTTTTTACACATAACTTACCTCCTTGAACTAGAAGTTCACATAAATTATGTTTGACCAATTGACTACCAAGTGTCAGATTTCTCCTATATACAGTGAGGAAAATAAGTATTTGAACACCCTGCTATTTTGCAAGTTCTCCCACTTGGAAATCATGGAGGGGTCTGAAATTGTCATCGTAGGTGCATGTCCACTGTGAGAGACATAATCTAAAAAAAAAAATCCAGAAATCACAATATATGATTTTTTAACTATTTATTTGTATGATACAGCTGCAAATAAGTATTTGAACACCTGTCTATCAGCTAGAATTCTGACCCTCAAAGACCTGTTAGTCTGCCTTTAAAATGTCCACCTCCACTCCATTTATTATCCTAAATTAGATGCACCTGTTTGAGGTCGTTAGCTGCATAAAGACACCTGTCCACCCCATACAATCAGTAAGAATCCAACTACTAACATGGCCAAGACCAAAGAGCCGTCCAAAGACACTAGAGACAAAATTGTACAGCTCCACAAGGCTGGAAAGGGCTACGGGGAGATTGCCAAGCAGCTTGGTGAAAAAAGGTCCACTGTTGGAGCAATCATTAGAAAATGGAAGAAGCTAAACATGACTGTCAATCTCCCTCGGACTGGGGCTCCATGCAAGATCTCACCTCGTGGGGTCTCAATCATCCTAAGAAAGGTGAGAAATCAGCCCAGAACTACACGGGAGGAGCTGGTCAATGACCTGAAAAGAGCTGGGACCACCGTTTCCAAGGTTACTGTTGGTAATACACTAAGACGTCATGGTTTGAAATCATGCATGGCACGGAAGGTTCCCCTGCTTAAACCAGCACATGTCAAGGCCCGTCTTAAGTTTGCCAATGACCATTTGGATGATCCAGAGGAGTCATGGGAGAAAGTCATGTGGTCAGATGAGACCAAAATAGAACTTTTTGGTCATAATTCCACTAACCGTGTTTGGAGGAAGAAGAATGATGAGTACCATCCCAAGAACACCATCCCTACTGTGAAGCATGGGGGTGGTAGCATCATGCTTTGGGGGTGTTTTTCTGCACATGGGACAGGGCGACTGCACTGTATTAAGGAGAGGATGACCGGGGCCATGTATTGCGAGATTTTGGGGAACAACCTCCTTCCCTCAGTTAGAGCATTGAAGATGGGTCGAGGCTGGGTCTTCCAACATGACAATGACCCGAAGCACACAGCCAGGATAACCAAGGAGTGGCTCTGTAAGAAGCATATCAAGGTTCTGGCGTGGCCTAGCCAGTCTCCAGACCTAAACCCAATAGAGAATCTTTGGAGGGAGCTCAAACTCCGTGTTTCTCAGCGACAGCCCAGAAACCTGACTGATCTAGAGAAGATCTGTGTGGAGGAGTGGGCCAAAATCCCTCCTGCAGTGTGTGCAAACCTGGTGAAAAACTACAGGAAACGTTTGACCTCTGTAATTGCAAACAAAGGCTACTGTACCAAATATTAACATTGATTTTCTCAGGTGTTCAAATACTTATTTGCAGCTGTATCATACAAATAAATAGTTAAAAAATCATACATTGTGATTTCTGGATTTTTTTTTTTAGATTATATCTCTCACAGTGGACATGCACCTACGATGACAATTTCAGACCCCTCCATGATTTCTAAGTGGGAGAACTTGCAAAATAGCAGGGTGTTCAAATACTTATTTTCCTCACTGTATATATAAAACAAATACTTCACTTAACACAGTAAGGTCTTCTCGACCTTAAACAGGTAAAGGCCAGTGGTGGCTCAGCGGTTAAGGCTGACTGGGGGGTTCAAGCCCCAGCACCGCCAAGATACCACTGTTGGGCCCTAAATAAAGGCCCTTGACCCTATCTGCTCCAGGGTCGCTGTTTCATGGCTGACCCTGTGCTCTGACCCCAGTTTAGTTGGGATATGCAAAAACAACTGCATTTCACTGGCTCTGTACCTGTACTTTGCACAATGACAGAACAGTTGAATCTTAATATATATATATATATATATATATATATATATATATATACCAATCAGCTACAAAACTACATTAAAACTGCATTACATTACAACTACATGCATTAAAGCTACCTACCTAATATTGCGTTGGTCCCCCTCGTGCCGCCAAAACAGCACCAACATGATATTCTCAATACAATTGATCAGAGTGGTTATCTGAGGTACTGTAGACTTTGTCAGTTTGAACCAGTCTGACCATTCTCTGTTGACATCAACAAGACATTTCCATCACCAGAACTGCCGCTCACTGGATGTTCTGAGTAAATTCTAGAGACTGTTGTGTGTGAAAATCCCAGGAGATCAGCAGTTACAGTAATATACAAACCAGCCCGTCTGACACCAACAATCATCCATGTGATTATCTAATCAGCCAATCATGTGGCAGCATTGCAGTGCATAAATTCATGCAGATACGGGTCAGGAGCTTCAGTTAATTTTCACATCAACTATCAGAATGGGGAAGCATTTTGCTCTCAGTGAATTGAACTGTGGCATGATTGTTGGTGCTTTATTATACAGTATACTGATGTGCAGCTCCCTGTTTTTATGTTGATTGAAAAAAGCCAGATTGCATTGTGAATTTTTTATTTTTTTAATCAAATTAATTACATGGTGTCCAGATAGCCCCTCATATAACAATAATTCAATTTTGAATGATGAAATAATTATACTAGTTATCTTTAAATATTATATATATATATATATATATAAAAATATTCAGATAATTAAAATGCATTACATTCTTGTGGCAGAAGAGTTCATCATTGATAAGACAATACAAAAAGCGTCTTTAGAATACAATGTGTTGTTTACTACCATATTATTGAACATAAGTCAATCATTGGCATACAGTTCACAGCAATCCATTTCACAAGTGAATTTGTCAATCAGTTGGAGATTTATTATGAGGGCTTGTTTAAGGACCGTCAATGTACACCTGCGTCAGACATGCTTGTGTAGTATCTTTTGCATTTTTAGGTCACTGTGTCAAGTTAAATATAGTTTAATACTTAGAACACATCTTGAGATCCCTTAGTTTGGATTTGCGCTCTAAGTGTTTTGAACACAAGAACGTAAAGCATGTTTGTGTTGTGCTGCTGCTGGATGGTTGCTTTCTTCACTGTATAAACTGTGCATTGCTCATACAGCTGAAATTTCACTTACTGGCCTCTGGAGTAAACAGGTGGTACTACAAGCTTGCATTTCTCAGGAAACTTCCATATCAGTGCGGGCATTGTGATTAATTGCGTAAATTTTTTTAAGCGTTATTTTAAAAACAATTTAATTGCACAGAATTAACATGTTAAATCGACAGCCCTAAAATATATATATATATATATATATATATAAAGAAAATTCAGAATTCAATTATTACTGCATTAACCAAAAAAAATTGCAATGTTTTTTTTGCTGCAAAAACTCGCTAAAATGATGCTAGGATATTGTGGGTGGTTGCTAGGATGTTATGTGGTCGTGAGGGTTTATTTGGGGTGTTGCTATACGGTTGTTAGGGTGTTCTGGGTCATTGCTAGGTGCTAAGTTCAAGCGTTTCCCTAAGTTTCCAATATAATTACATACACAATTCCAGCTTGCTAATATACAATTTTTGTCCAGTCACATAGAAAAGTAATAGCACACATCCCCTCAGCAAGCCATACCATTTGAGGTATCATTCATGTCTGTAGCACAAATGGTATAGGATGAGTTACACTTTGAAATGAAATTCTTAGTGTTAGGTTTTTTTTGTTTTTGTTTTTTTTGCAATAATTATAGCAAATACCAATAATAATTGTAATAAAAGTGGAAGATTTGCAGCCAAATTTGTTCTTTTTTGGCAGAACCCCAGTCAAGTTCCATGTCTGGAGTTCCCATGGAGACACTGCCATCCGTACACCCTATCCAGAGTGATGAGGGTGATGAACTCCTTTTGCTGGAGGAGGAGGAGCTTGGGGACACCATAGGACCACCCACTGAGAGAATCAGTGACAAACCCACACCTGAGGCCCCAATCATAATAAGCCCACCTCAAACGCACAAACCCAACACGTATGATCTCGAGTGGCGAGCAGGTCGAGACTGGGGCATCCCTATTCATGCATACTTCGTAAAATACCATAAGGTAAGATATCTTAAAATATGGTTATGGAATTTTCCATTATTCATGTTTTACCGATTTACGTTTAAAAATAATGTGTGTAATTTTTTTGATGTGGGTATTGTGGGTAGACAACATATATATGCAAGCCATTTATAGGTTGATTTCACCTTTAAGTGGGATAAGGAAAATATTCTTACTTCGATGAAAGGCTGCACTTTACTCCGCCCTCTTTTTTCCCCCTGACGTTAGTTATCAGATCAGATTTATAGTTATTAGATTTGAGAATGAGCAAATACTCATAACAACGCCCAGTGACTGTAAAATTCAGTGCTAACACAATCCAGCAGTCTCTGCCAACTGGTAAGAAGTTGGTCATTTCCTCTTTAAAAGCCCATGTTTTATTCAATAATAAACTCCCTTGGCTAATAAAATTCCACTGGTTCTTTTCAAGATTGTATTGGCAGTGTTTGTCACATTGGCTCAGGAAAAAGTGACACAGCTTGCGCTCTCAGGAATAGTTGGGTGGGTTGAACTTTTGTCATGATTCAGAGTAGGAGAAAAAGAAAGAGATTCACTGTTCTTTGTTAGATTGGACATGCAGTATGTGTGAACTTTTCCATCCCGAAAGTAAAAGTCAGAATGTGAGGGTTGATTCGGTACACCTGTGTGCATGAGATCACAGCCTGTATGGATACGGTAATGTCTAATGCACACTACAAAACTGAAGGTTGGTGCCTTGCTCTCATATAAAGACTCACAGTTTGTTGTGTTCTGTTGTGTTGGAGCATACTTTACGTAACTAATGGCAGACCAGGTGTGTCGATTCCAAGGTCATTCTCCTCCCTGACTGTAGTTACGATCCAGAAATTCAGTTTGCACAACCATTCATGCACATAGAGAACATGTCAAGAAACAACTGGGAAGAATGGCTAATTTCCACACTAATTAGCACAGAATGTGAAATACATTTAAAGAGACGAATAAATTGATGAAATAGTGGTTGGGAAGATTTGAGCAGCTTGTTTTGTTTTGTTTTGTTTTTTGGCCTTAGCATTTGCAACTATCGATCTGAGGCGTTTTGTCGCAGACTTAAAACATGAAACGGGCGACAAGCTTGATTCGCGTAGTGTGCACTTGACTTAAGACTGTCGCCTGACTATGTGTGTGCGCTATATGTCTCTGTAGGTTGATGACATGGGGAAAGTGGTGGGGAACTCGCATACTGTGCGAGTCCCTGGCAGTGAGAAGTCTCTGCCCCTGTCTGAACTGGAGCCGTCCAGCCTGTATGAAGTTCTGATGGTGGCCCGCAGTGCTGCAGGAAAGGGCCAGACCGCCATGTTCACTTTCCGCACTGGCAAGGGTAAGAACGCAGCTTTAGGAGTCATGCAGATGGATACACTTGTAAACTTGAAAAATTAATGAATAATCTGTCATTAATTACTTATTTTACTACATTTTGAAGTATATCTGAGGCTGAGCTGAAAGTTTACTGTCAAACTCCAAAAACAATCTGTGCTCAGGGTTTAATAGCTTTGAAAATGAAAGCAACCATCTGATCATAATGTTTTTCCATCTCGACAGAGTATATGCCAGAACTTACTAACTTCATTATGAATCAAATCATTTTCTCCCTCTCTTTCTCTCTCTCAGAGAGGGCCTCCCCCAATAAGAACCCCTCCAAGGCCCCATTTGTGTCTATTCCAGAAAAAGCACAGGAGGATAGAACCACTAATTCATATTATGGAGTGGTTATACATGATAGAGGTAAGAGGACGACCCCATGACATTACTACACCTTAAGGGCCTGTATTTTGCTTACTAATGTTCATTGATATACAGTGTCTCCAAAAATGACATTCAGACATGTCTGGGTCTATATGTCCAAATACGTTTGGGACCACTGCACAGATGTGCTTACATGAAATGTATTTCTGAATTTAGAGTGTGAAAAAACAACTCCAATGTGTGCGAGTGTAAATCCTAATTGGCGCTGGCCCACTCTTTATTTGTTGCATAAATTTCTCTCTCTCTCTATCTTTCTCTTCTTGCATCTCTGTGTCTATGGCTCAGAGCCTATTCAGTAAGTACTTCAACTGACTCATTGCATGCTGTTGGTCTGTTGTGTGTTCATTTATTTGATTTTGGTCTGCTCTTTTAGTCTTTCAGTGATCAATGTTGAGGATACAGCTTGCACTTGACATGAAAGCCGCTGTATATTTTAGGAAACGGAGTAATCAGTGTTTGGTTTAGAGTTGGGTTTTGTAAACCTCTGATTGGTGGGTTTCTCTCTTTAAGTTCCTGAGGCCCCAGACCGCCCAACTATTTCTATGGCAACAGAAAGTTCAGTCTATGTCACATGGATCCCTCGAGCCAACGGCGGCTCCCCGATCACAGCCTTTCGTGTGGAGTATAGGAAGCAGGGACGGAGTGGTGACTGGATCATTGCAGCCGATAACATCTCACCCCTTAAACTGTCGGTGGAAGTGCGCAGCCTGGAATCAGGTGAGGTTACAATGTCAGGGAATTTCCATATTGTGATTTCCAAGACTGTGATCATCATGGACATTCATAAAATTGTAAAAAAAAAAAATTGAATAATGGAAATCTCTATAGTATATATATATATTTTTTTTTCTAGTTATGCTCAGCTCTAAAATATTTCATTGGATAGAAATTGCTCTTAACCTCCTGAGACCTTGCATCCACATGTGTGGACATCATGCTTTGGCTACGCTTTAGGCTATGCATAAAGTAATTTAATTTAAACTGACTGATCTCAGTTCAGGAGACCCTAGGCTGTCATTAAAGGGTTAAACTTTCATGTGTCAAAACAACATGGCGCCGATCTCAGCTGAGTTTGTCTTTGGGAGAAACGGCAACAAAACTAAATCTGGAAAGAAACATCAAGTTTTACATTAAAACCTGAGTCAATAGAGTTGAGACTCTAGTTTCATCCGATATGCCATTAAAAAGAGATTTATCGTGAAGTGGTACACTGTTAAACGCAATGGCCACGTATGTTAGATTAATTTTCTTTCAAATATCCTATATTAGGGGGCCTGGGTAGCTCAGCAATTAAAGACACTGACTACCACATCTGGAGTTGTAAGTTCGAATCCAGGGTGTGCTGAGTGACTCCAGTCAGGCTTCCTAAGCAACCAATTGGCCTGGTTGCTAGGGCGGGTAGAGTCATGTTGGGTTAACCTCCTCGTGGTCGCTATAATGTGGTTCTTGCTCTCGGTGGGGTACGTGGTGAGTTGTGTGTGGATGCCACAGAGAATAGCGTTAAGCCTCCACATATGCTAGGTCTCTGCGGTAACACTTTCAACAAGCCACATTATAAGACGCGCGGATTGACAGTCTCAGGCGCGGAGACTGTCAATCCAAAACTACTGAGGTTTGTTCTCCGCCACCCAAATTGAGGTGAGTCACTACGCCACCACGAGGACTTAGAGCGCATTGGGAATTGGGCATACCAAATTGGGATGAAAATCCCCAAAATAAAAAATATCCATAACATTATGAATTATTTGAAAAATAAATAAATCTGACTTTCTATAGCTTGGTATAATTTTAACTTTCACAACTTAGTCCCTCTGTCCACATATATGGACATACATTTTTTTATTTTTTTGGGGCTACTAGTTATTAATCAAAAAGGGAAATGGAAAATGCACACAGCTGAAAGTCATGGAAATTCATTGTTTGAAAGGTGTAGGAACTGTGTTACACACACATACGGTCATTGACATATAATTCTTAAAAAATATTTTATCAAGATATAAATGCATGTATTTCATTTTCTGTAGATCTTATAAATATTTTCATGACAGGTTCCACATACCGTTTCCGAGTCATTGCCATGAACATCTACGGTGAAAGTCCCACCAGCGCCACCTCCAGGCCGTACCAGGTCTCTCTGTCAAATCCACCTGTCTCCAACCGGCCAGTTGCTGGCCCCCACATCTCCTCCACCGACGCTGTCAGCGATACTCAGATCATGCTCCGCTGGACTGTGAGTACACTGCATTACACATTAACCGCCAATTAACATCAATTTTATAAAATACATAATCTAGTTCTGTTTCGAACCCTAGTGAGTTGCCTACATAGACAGCATTTTAAGGCACATAGACATGACCCAAAGACTGTTTTAAATAGTAGGCAGCAAAATATGCTCCCTTAAAAAAATACCTTCTTTGGCAAAACTTTAAGGCAGCATCACATGTACCAATGTAGAAGGGAATACCATGAGTAATTGACGCTGACTACCACCCCTGGAGTCGTGAGTTATAATCCAGGGTGTGCTGATTGACTCAGGTTTTCTAAGCAACCAAATTGGCCCGGTTGCTAGGGAGGGTAGAGTCACATGGGGTAACCACCTTGTCGTCGCGATTAGTAGTTCTCACTCTCAATGGGGTGTGTTGTAATTTGTGCTTGAATTGTGGAGGGTAGCATGAACCTCCAAATGCTGTGAGTCTCTGCGGTGTCATGCACAGCAGCCACATGATAAAATGCATAGATTGACTGTCTCAGAAGCGGAGGCAACTGTAACTTGTCCTCTGCCACCCGGAATGTGGTGAGTAACCGCACCACCACGAGGACCTACTAAGTAGTGGGAATTGGGCATTCCAAATTGGGGAGAAAAGGGGATAAATTGTGAGTGTTAATTAAATCTTTTGTGCGCTTTGTGTGATTTGCATGACTGACTGTTAAGATTTGCAAGAGTTTTATCAGTCACTTATAAGGTTCCATGTTGGTTAGGATGCTGCCTTAGAAGCTAGCTGTCTATATAGGCAGTAGACAGTGAGGCAGCTCAAAAGGTTTTGGAACAGAGATTCTGTCATGCACCCAATAAGTCATCGCTGGATAAACTGTGAGTTTTGCTGTGCTTCCATGCTTCTGCATGTGTATTATTAGCACATTCATCTTGAAAAGGGGCTCGCCACTTGTACAAACAAATGTTGTTTCTGTTTCTGGCCTGTTGAAGGAATAACGATGAGCCTCACATTAACAGCTCAGTGGCTGGAGTACTAGTGTGTGTTTGTGTTTTAATGTTTTAAACATATGCCTTTTATATCTAATGGCCATTTTAATAATACTCACATTTCAAGTTTCATTTGTAAATGAGAGTGTAAAAAGTGCCAGAACTAACCACATAACAAGCTCGCTCACAATTCATGTCCCCGTATTGGTCTACTCTATGGTGTCAAGCATCTATCGGCACGTTAAGCAATTTTCAAGAAACTTTGTTGTTGGTTTAATGTGGGAGTGGCTCCTGAGAGCCATCACAAAATGCTCAATTAGATCACTAATTTGCACACTAGCCTCACTAATATTGTGAAACATGTTGAAAACCAACTTGAGGACATTTGAATCCAATAATGTCAACAATTTTATGGTAGGGTTAGAATTAAGTTTATGGTTGGGGTTTAGAAAAGATAATCACATCCATATAAAAACCATTGTTTATATGCATCTAATTAATAGATTACCTGTATGTCTGTGTAAGTGTTTTCAGTACAGATTAAGAGAGAGGCCTTATCAAGAAAGAGCTCTGAGGATTGGAATGGAGCAGGAAAAGAAAGAAAGAGAAGATAGCAGATGTTTGACTTTGAAAGGGATCATGAGTGTATGAGATGTTTGCTGAAACGAGTCATTTAGAAATTATCATAGTTATGACAACACAACCATGAGCACTTTAGTATATGACTGCTCGCATTTGCATATAAAAGCCTATTCAGATTTTATAGTCATGCATGGCCCTCAGGGTTGTTTTTATTCATTTCACGTGCAAAGTGGTTAGCCAATCAGAAGCAAATGCAAATGTTATTATTTGCATATGGAAGTTTTAAAGAGACAGCAGCTCCAAAAACAGCCTGTTTAATTTTAATTTGTCAGCTCCATTTCAAACATTTTACTACATTTAAATCCCTTCCTCACAAGTCATATTGGAAGACTAGATTATAAATTGAATATGTTGTTACAACACTTACAAATGCAAGAACATTTGTATCCTTCGATGAAAATCTACCATATATGAGCAGATAGTCTTCTTATGAATCTTTTAATGGAATAATCTTTTGCCAGTGTGCCAAAATGTGCCAAAAAACTCTCTCTTTCTCTGTTTTTCATAGTACACTCCTTCCAGTAACAACAACACTCCCATCCAGGGATTCTACATTTACTACCGGCCGACAGACAGCGACAATGACAGCGATTACAAGAGAGATATGGTGGAAGGTGAGATCACGTGTTTGTTTTTGTTCTGTTGTTCCTCATGCTGTGGATTTCCTGAGAGGAGGAAAGTGGTGCTGTTGGGGAGCATAACGGTATGTGATTTATCGCAAAATGAACCCTGACAAGGTGATCAGGACCTCAACAGGAAGCTGAGGGATTTTATTTTGCGATAATGACCAATTGACTGTACATTATCCAACTTAATGCAAGGATATTTGATAGTGTATCAGAATCTAAACTAGCACAGCTATGTAGACAATCAGTAGCCTGGGATATCGGTTTTAGCAGTTATACAAATATGCGTCCCGCAGAGTGCTGTGATTGACGAATCAATATGAAGTATCCCAGAGAGTGTGTAATAAGAGTGTGTAATGTATATTCTGTCTGAGAGGAGGCGGGGCAAGGGAAGCATAATCTGTTGATTGATGTGGAGTGAGTCCCGCACTCAGCGTAATGAGCCAGTGTAAAATGTGTTTTTAATAAATGGCTGCCGCACTAATGGGCCTGAACTGAAACTCGACACTGACCACTCAGTGAGAGACTTGAGTTTCCGAGAGGAATGTTAACTGCCGTCCCGACTCTTTTTACTTTTTACCCCCTCTTTCTGTCTCCGCGTCCAGCGTGACTCTCATACCTCTCCTCCCGCCCAAATGGCAAGCTGTTAAAAACACACTGGGCAGATAAGATGACTTCATAAGTCTCGAGGATTACTAAATGTCCACAGTGTCAGTGTTTGAGAAAACTGAAGGGTTTCCCATGTAAAGATGTGTATTGCAGTGTTTCCTATAGAATTTTGTGAAGTTAATGTGAAACACCGTTTGCAACCCATTTTACTTCTGTAATCAGTCATATTTCCAAGTTAAAAAGGATATTCACATTTGGCAGTGGTGAAATGTGGGTGCTGCCAAAGTCCCTTTCATGTCTTACACATCTGGGATGGCATGAGAGTGAGTAAATGATGAGAAAATGTTTGTTTTGGCTAGTCAGGTCATGGCAAGTCAGTCCATTTGTATTTGATCTACACCCCTGCATGTTGGTAATGCTCCCAAGCAGCTATTTTCTATGTAAACAAGCGTCATAAAAGTACAGCTCCTATCTGTTTGAATGGGAAAAGACCAGAATCTCCAAAACGGTTGGTCAAGATTACTATCAAAGAACAAATTTCAAATCAACTGTAAAATCTGACAATTATGGTCTTATAAATTTAGCATGTTAAGTTTTTTTTTTTCAGACTGGTCCAGCTAATGCGCATGTACATTTTTGAGTTGACTGAGAGGTGATGTTTGTATCTAAAATGTGGTTGGCTCTTTTACCTGTAAGGCGGGCTTTCTATGCTACATCAGCCATACTGGGCTATTATAACAGCAAAACTGTTGGGAATATGTATCTTTAAAGGGATAGCTCACCAAAAAAATTTAAATTCTCTCATCATTTACTCACCCTCAAGACATCCCAGATGTGTAGGGATTTCTTTCTTGTACTGAAAACAAAGGAAGAGTTTTTAGAGAATATATCCTAACAATGCAAGTGAATTGGAGCAAGTTAATTGTAAGGTTATAAATGGACCATAGAAGTAATCCATACAACTCCAGTGGTTAAATCCATATCTTCAGAAGCAATATGATATGTGTGGGGGCGAAACAGATCCACATTTAAGTCCTTGTTTACTATACATTTTCCTCCCTGCCTAATAGGTGGCGATATGCACAAAGATCAAAAACAAAAGAAGAAGATTGTGGAAGTGAAAGTTAAAGTGGAGGATTATAGCAAAAATAAAAAGCACTTAAATATTGATCTATTTCTCACCCACACCTATCATAACACTTCTGAAGACATACATTTAACCAGTCGAGTCTTACGGATTGCTTTTATGCTGCCTTTATGTGCATTTTGGACCTTCAAATGTCTGGTCACCATTAACTTGCATTTTATGGACCTACAGAGCTGAGATATTCTTCTAAAAATCTTCGTTTGTGTTCTGCAGAAGAATGAAAGTCATACACATTTGGGATGGGTGAGTAAATGATGAAATATTTGGTTATTTTTGGGTGAAGTATCCCTTTAACTACACGTTGTCATATAGATATATCCCGTGAGTGAGTCAGATTCAGAAACCGCTCTGATGGATTTAGCAAACAATTTGTTAGACTGCTTTGAATCAATAACTCGTGAGTTCATTGGTCTCTTTTTTTTTTACGACACATGAAAAGAACTGGCTCATTTAGTACTTTAGTACTTTAGTACTGAATAGGACAACACTGGTTGCTCTGAAAATTAGTTTTTGCTTGCCCGGTGCATTTACAAAACAACATTGTTATAAGTGCTGTTTATATGTTGTCTTTGTATTATTTTGAGGTACACATTTGCAAATTCAATTCAGAGTGCAAATACACAACTAGGGTTAAATGTAATTTCTCTTATTGTGGTGCTGTAGATTCAGTAGTGATGCAGGATACATTGTTATATTATGTGCGCAAGAGCAAATACACCACAAAACAGTCTATCGATACGTCTACAAGTGTGTGTATTGTGTTTTTTCATTCTCATTATGCAGTATAGCAGCTGGCTGTTTAGAGTACTCCATGTCTTCACTATATTAAAACGTGAATTGTGCTACACAAATAAAATAATGTGCCACAAACTGTAATTAGAGGGCTGGCTCTGAATATATGTGTGCGAAAGACTGCGGCGAGTGGCTGCTGCGATGTGTGTGTGTGTGTGTACACAGGGCCTTGAGTGTGTTCAGTGGGAATACTGGAGCAGCGCCAGAACAAACGTTAAACTGCCTTATAAGGAGGCTGTCTGGAGTAGAGCAACTGTCTGAATTCTAGTGGGACTCAACTGAGCGAGAGCGTGTGTGAGCGGGAGAGAAAAATTAGATTGAGCAAATGAATTGTGGTTTGGAGAGAACAACACATGCTTTGAGAGAGGCCCATCTCATTCAATAATGTCACTCAATTTACTCCTCCTCCCCCCAGGCTTCAAATTCTGGCATATGATTGGCCAGCTCCAGCCAGAGACATCATACGACATCAAGATGCAGTGTTTTAATGATGGCGGCGAGAGCGAATATAGTAACGTCATGATCTGTGAGACCAAAGGTGAGAGATGGTGGAATACTATACTTAACCTGCAGACAGGAACCCATAAATCTCCTGCTGTAATGACAGAGTAAAGAGAGCTATCGTTTTATTAGAGGAAAGACAAAGAGACATTTTGCTTAGTCTCCTTGACATCATTCGCTGATTACTACCTTTAATGCAACACTGTCGAAATCAAATCAGAATGTCATTAACAGCCAGAGCAAATAAAAACAGCCTGTGCAAGACTACCTGCTACTTTAAAACAGACACACTGTGATATGCAAATAACAGGGAATAATCTCTCAAAAGTTGCTCAAAGTTCATACAGAATTCAGTATCACCTGATAGATATATATTGATTAGGAAACATGTCCTTACTAAAATGAACTATGGTTTTACTACAGTAACATTTGTTTAACCATGGTATTTGTAGTTAAACCATAGTAACCACAAAATTAACCATGGTTACTACAGGCATGGTTACTACAATATTACCATAGTAAAACCATGGTTATACTTAATATAACTTTGAGGGCAGTGGTGTTCAGCAGTTAAGGCTCTGGGTTACTGACCAGAAGGTTGGGGGTTCAAGCCCCAACACTGCCAAGACACCACTGTTGGGCACCCTTGACCCTATCTGCTCCCTATTTTATGTAACTGAATCAACATATAGTGATAAACTGCTGCAGTACACTAAATATTTTACTTAAAAAAAGAAGGCCTAGTTCCTTTAATGGCTAGTTTAAACTTACTGGGCGAACAGGCTTCTTTTATTTCGCCTAAAAAGATGAAATGCAGTGACATTTTTGTTCTGCCAAGGTGTTCATTTGGCGATATTTCTCCTGTTTGTGCACATTTCTAAAATTCTGAGCAGGATATTGCTGCAGGCTGAGCTCCAAGCAAACCAAACCGCCAGCAAAGAAATCAGGAGCATCTATCCTAACCCTTTCCCTCACCCTAACCGTGTGTGGCGTAACCCTGCCCCTCCTGGCATAACCCCTCCCTCTTTTGGAACTTCCACCCCCATTTAAGAGATCTTCCACCTGCATCTATACCTACTTGAGCACAGACATACAGAGCCCCTAACCATGGGTAAAAGTGCCACACCCCTTTCGAATGAGGTCCAATCCAGAAACTCGGCTAGACAAAGAGAGTTGATGATTGGTTAAAACTAATTATGGGTGTGGTTTGGAGATGGCTTTTTTTTATTTACAATTGCACGTGCCAGCTGAGGAGTAGTTACCTAGGTTACTATCGTTCTTTTTTCTCTTTTTAATGATTTAAAACAAAAACAAAGTCAGTTTAAACTGGCACTGCATGTAGTATAAAGACGGCTTCTTTCGTCTATAGTGCTTCTATAGTATTAATCAGGCTGTGCAGTGCTTCAGTGAATCAGTATTTATGAGGTCCCAACGCGAATTATAAGGAAATAGTTTATTTTAACCTGCCAATTTACATGACCTATCTAGAAGAACCGATTCACTTAAATGATTTGGTTTTCCCAGCGCTACATAACCCTAACTTAACCCTAAATGTGAATGTATGTGAGCGGGTTTGATCACTCCCTCGGCTCCATTACAGAGTTCGCAATACAAGATTTAACTTTACAGTAAATTTCAACAGCAGAGAGTGTCATATTGTCTTGAAAGACATTTAGATGTTTAGTCCTCTTAAACTCACTTTTGTTCTCTCGCTCTCTCTAGCCCGTCAGCCTCCAGGTGTGCCCAGTCTACGCCCCATCACCCCTCCAGGCATGTACCCTGTTGATACTCCCAGCCAGCCTGGCGGTCTGCTCTACCTGATCGTGGGCTGTGTTCTGGGTGTCATGGTTCTCATTCTGCTGGTCTTCATCATCATGTGTTTGTGGAGGAACCGTCAGCAGAACAGTCTACATAGTAAGTGCTGGACTTCATGTTTACTTTCTGGTCTAGTTGTTTTTGTTTAGTCTCATTCAGACTGTGTAAAACATGAATTAATTATCAGTCTATTTTATAGTAAAACCTTGGTACTATCACTACTGTTGTAATGTAATGAAGTAATGAGACTAATATCAGTGTTTTTTATTTAAACACATTTTATGTTGCACATCTGTAAGGTTAGAGATGAAAGGATATGTCAAATCCCTTGTGAAATGGAGTTAGAGTCCACTATTCAATCTTGGCCAGGTTTTCACTCCTACTTCTCGAGAGCCAGCCCTTTGAAGATCTTTTTCTTCCTCCCTCCCTCTCTCAATGAGATTGAGTAACAGGGTAAACAGTGCTGGTCATAGTGGTGTGTATAAGTAGTAACACAGACACTCCTCTACAGAAATAGGCCACAAACAGGTCCTGTGTTATCTTTGATCAGACATACTCTGGTTCACTGCTAGGCAGTTTTACACGTGTATTTGGTATAAACAATCTCATGTTCTAATTTAGTAAATTGTTGCTGTTTTTCAGCATATGTTCAATTTAATATTAACTTGTTGACCATAATTTTCTCTTTCAATCTATTAAATAGATAATATATCAGCATCAATATTTTAGATTCAAATAAATATGAACGCATTGAGGAAAAGTGAATATCTTATGTCCTGTAATTGGTCCACATTGTTTAGTTTTACACCATTTTTAACACTTTTTTTTGTCTTCTAGTGCATTTTAAATGGTCCTGTGGTGTGACAAATACAATTTTAAAAGTATATATAAGGTCATAAAACTGGATGCATAATAATTATAAAATAATTCGCAAAAGGCTGTTTAAAGAGTTTTAGATGGAACATATAGCACGTCTCGCCACAGTTCAATTTCTAAAAGGTATTTTATGTCATCTATCCATTATTAAATGCAATAACAAATTTCAAAATATTCTTTGTAGAATACGACTCTCCGAGCTACCTATACCAGTCTGCGGAGATGAACGGCCATGTTCTGGAATATTCCACTCTGCCTGGCTCCAGCCATGTTAATGGAAGCGTACACACAGGCTGTGGGCACACCGCTCCCATGATGTCCCAGGGCTGCCATCACCTCCACCACAAGTTACCCAATGGACTGGCACTGCTGAATGGATCAGGAGCCCTCTACCCTGCTGGGCATCCCCACACACATGACACCTCCCTTCCCCACAACACCATGGAGTACGATCACTCACACCCTCACCACCTTCATAATGTGAGTAAATGTTTGATCAAACAAGGTTGCTTGCAGAGTGTTTACATTTTAATATTTTGTTTTATGTATATTATAGTACAGTTTTATGTTAGTATATTATAGTATATCATAGTATAGTACAATATAAAATTGTATTTTGAGAGGTTGTGTTGTATCGTGAATATATGGTTTACCTGCAAGCCCTTCAGTCTTGACAGCATTCACAATATAGCATCACTTCGACTGCCATGTTGCTTTTTATAAATGATTACTTCTTAACAAACATTTTTTTTGCCAATTAATTATTTTCCATCTTTGCACAAGAAAAAACTGTCCCTGACATGTAAACATGTTAAGGTTTGTTTGCTTTGCAGTCATGTACACAGCAGTTGGGTGAACAGGTGTTTCACATCATAGTTTTTACTACTGTATTTCATATATTTTAACAAAGTCAGGCTTGAATCAAAGTTTTTTTGTTAGTATAGTATAGAGTGGTATTGTATAGCATAGTATTATGTACTATGGTATAGAATTGTATAAAGCAGTACAGTACAGTATAGTATGGTATAATATAGTATTATGTACAAAGGTATAGAATTGTATAATATTGTACAGTATAGTATTATGTACAGTGGAGTAGAACTGGATAGTATTGTACAGCGTAGTATAGTGTAGTGTAGTATAGTATAGTGTAGTATAGTATAGAGTAGTGTTATATAGTGTAGTATAGAGTAGTGTTATATAGTATAGTATAGAGTAGTGTAATATAGTATAGAGTAGTATAGTTTAGTAAAGATGTAGTGTAATATAGTATAGTATAGAGTAGTGTAATATAGTATAGAGTAGTATAGTATAGAGTAGTGTAATATAGTATAGAGTATTATAGTATAGAGTAGTGTTATATAGTATAGTATAGATTAGTGTAATATAGTATAGAGTAGTATAGTATAGAGTAGTGTTATATAGTATAGTATAGAGTAGTGTAATATAGTATAGAGTAGTATAGTTTAGTAAAGATGTAGTGTAGTATAGTATAGAGTAGTGTAATATAGTATAGTATAGAGTAGTGTAATATAGTATAGAGTAGTATAGTATAGAGTAGTGTTATAGTATAGTATAGAGTAGTGTAATATAGTATAGAGTAGTATAGTATAGAGTAGTGTTATATAGTATAGTATAGAGTAGTATAGTATAGAGTAGTGTTATATAGTATAGTATAGAGTAGTATAGTTTAGTAAAGATGTAGTGTAATATAGTATAGAGTAGTATAGTTTAGTAAAGATGTAGTGTAATATAGTATAGAGTAGTATAGTATAGAGTAGTGTTATATAGTATAGTATAGAGTAGTGTTATATAGTATAGTATAGAGTAGTGTAATATAATATAGAGTAGTATAGTATAGAGTAGTGTTATATAGTATAGTATAGAATAGTGTTATATAGTATAGAGTAGTATAGTAGAGTAGTATTATATAGTTTAGTAAAGATGTAGTGTAATATAGTATAGAGTAGTATAGTATATAGAGTAGTGTAATATAGTATAGTGTTATATAGTATAGTATAGAGTAGTGTAATATAGTATATAGTATAGTATAGAGTAGTGTAATATAGTATAGAGTAGTATAGTATAGAGTAGTGTAATATAGTATAGAGTAGTATAGTTTAGTAAAGATGTAGTGTAATATAGTATAGAGTAGTATAGTATAGAGTAGTGTTATATAGTATAGTATAGAGTAGTGTAATATAGTATAGAGTAGTATAGTATATAGAGTAGTGTAATATAGTATAGAGTAGTATAGTATAGAGTAGTGTAATATAGTATAGAGTAGTGTAATATAGTATAGTATAGAGTAGTGTAATGTAGTATAGTATAGAGTAGCGTAATATAGTATAGAGTAGTATAGTTTAGTAAAGATGTAGTGTAATATAGTATAGAGTAGTATAGTATAGAGTAGTGTAATATAGTATAGTATAGAGTAGTATTATATAGTTTAGTAAAGATGTAGTGTAATATAGTATAGAGTAGTATAGTATAGAGTAGTGTTATATAGTATAGTATAGAGTAGTGTAATATAGTATAGAGTAGTATAGTTTAGTAAAGATGTAGTGTAATATAGTATAGAGTAGTATAGTATAGAGTAGTGTTATATAGTATAGTATAGAGTAGTGTTATATAGTATAGAGTAGTATAGTATAGAGTTGTGTTATATAGTATAGTATAGAGTAGTGTAATATAGTATAGAGTAGTATAGTATATAGAGTAGTGTAATATAGTATAGAGTAGTATAGTTTAGTAAAGATGTAGTGTAATATAGTATAGAGTAGTATAGCATAGAGTAGTGTTATATAGTATAGTATAGAGTAGTGTAATATAGTATAGAGTAGTATAGTATATAGAGTAGTGTTATATAGTATAGAGTAGTATAGTATAGAGTAGTGTTATATAGTTTAGTAAAGATGTAGTGTAATATAGTATAGAGTAGTATAGTTTAGTAAAGGTGTAGTGTAATATAGTATAGAGTAGTATAGTATAGATTAGTGTAATATAGTATAGAGTAGTATAGTATATAGAGTAGTGTTATATAGTATAGAGTAGTATAGTATAGAGTAGTGTTATATAGTTTAGTAAAGATGTAGTGTAATATAGTATAGAGTAGTATAGTATAGAGTAGTGTTATATAGTATAGTATAGTGTAATATAGTATAGTATATAGTAGTGTAATATAGTATAGAGTAGTGTAGTATAGTTTAGTACAGAGTAGTATAGAGTAGTGTAGTACAGTATAGTATAGTGTAGTATAGTTTAGTAAAGAGTAGTGTAGTATAATATAGTATAGAGTAGTATAGTTTAGTAAAGAGTAGTATAGAGTAGAGTAGTATAGTATAGAGTAGTATAGTGTAATATAGTATAGTGTAGTATAGTTTAGTAAAGAGTAGTGTAGTATAATATAGTATAGAGTAGTATAGTTTAGTAAAGAGTAGTATAGAGTAGAGTAGTATAGTATAGAGTAGTATAGTGTAATATAGTATAGTGTAGTATAGTTTAGTAAAGAGTAGAGTAGTATAGTATAATATTAGGTACAAAGGTATGGAATTGTATAATGTACACTGCCTGGCCTAAAAAAAGTCACCGTTTGGATTTAAATAAGCAGATACTTAATGATTAGATCATTATTGCAGTGAATAATATGTTTCAGATGGCAACAATTATTGTATAGTATGGTGTAGTAATATAGTATTATGCACAATGGTATAGAATCGTATAATATAGTACAGTGTAATAGAGTATAATATAGTATAGTATAGAGTGGTATTGTATTGTGTAAAATGGTATAGAATTGTATAATATAGTATTATATTAGGCATGTAACAATATTCAAATTTCACAATACGATACAACACCAAGAAATGTTTTACTCAAACTTATATAAGGATTCTACATAAATGTCTTTTAAATCACAAATTTCATAAAAGTGTCTTGACATTTGCACAAAAAAGCAGAGCTTTAAGTAACGTAAACAGCTGCACTGCATTTATTTTTATTAAGACACAATTGTCTTGTTTTTCTTGAGAAAATAAGTTTGTCTACACTAGTCATTTATATTTGTATAGCACTTATCATGATACACATAGTTTCAAAGCAGCTTTATAGAAAATCATGCCTTGTTGTCTGAAAGCCCCATGTGAACAAGCTGAAGTGACTGTTGCAAGAAAATAACTTATTTCAATGTTATTTAGTGGTGAAAAAAAACTTGTGAGGAACCTGAACTCTGGTTTTACGATATATGTACATAATCCAATATTATTTAGCGGCTTGAGCAAAAAACAATCGATAAACATAATTTGTTTCTTCCCCGTTTCACTTTGCATGTAAACTTTACCGGTGTTATTACTGGCTTATAACATGTGCGCAAGTGTTGTTCTCAAAGCTGTTTGCATTTCAGTCAAAAGCAGATAATTAGAAGTCTCATGTAATCGTGGGTTTCTTATGTTGTTGGTCTTGCTGTGTACGCCACACTCGGTGTGGGCATGGAGAGCCGGCTGTTAAACTTACTGCTGCTGTTTCTGCCTCACAAATCCACCGATTTGCGCAGTGATATCGGCGTAAATAAAATTACATACCGGTAATTGATGTTACATACATAACATACCGTTGTTTGCCAAATTCGACAAGCTGTACCACTAAAGTACAAACTTGGCATTTGCCATTGATCTTCTCGCCTGTGTACTGTATGTGTGTTGCTCTGTTTTCCTGTGAGTGCTCAACGCCACCTCTCCAGGGAGGAGACTGTTCCACAGCTCCCAATATTGTGCTGCTTGGTTTTAATTACAGTATAATGTGCTTGTTTGTGTATCATACGTTACATATGGTATTGAATAGTGAGCGTCGTATCATACAATACAATACAAAACAATATTGTTTTACGTCCCTATATTATATGCAATGGTTTTGATTTGTGTAATATAGTAGTGCAGTAGAGTAAAGTGTAGTATAGAGGGGTATTGTAAAGTATAGTATTATGTGAAATGGTAAAGAATTGTATAATATTGTACAGCGTATTATAGTTTAGTGTTGTATAGTATAGAGTGGTAGTGTGTAGTATAGACTAGTATAGTGTAATAATATGGACAAATGTATTGAATTGTATAATATAGTGCGGTGTAGTATAGTATAGAGTTGTACTGTATAGTATAGTCTAGCATAGTATAATAATAGGTACAAAGGTATAGAATGGTATTATATAGTACAGTGTAGTGAAGTATGGAGTAGTATTGTATAGTGTAGTGTTATGCTATGCACAATGGTATAGACTTGTATAGTATAGTATAGTATAGTATAGAGTGGTGTTGTATAGTAGTGTTGTCAAAAGTACCAGTACTTCGGTACCATGTCGATACTAAAATAAAAAAGTAATGATACCAGTGTTTCTGCAGTACCGGTCGTTCCGAGCACTGACTCTATCCGGTAGCAATATGACTAACCCACCACAACTTTAAAATGCTCAGGCTTATATTGAACACATGCTCTGTTACTCCTTATACACTGAAATGGACAATTAATCAAATGAAAACGTGATTAATTAAACCGCTCAAGGCTGCAATCTTACTGTGGAAAAGCTGTGTACTTTAAGTCCAGCTGCTCATCCACTTGAAACTCCACAGAAATTGAGTATCATTCACGTTGTATCAGATGACAGAGCAGAGCACTAATCCATTTTGAACTGTGATCTGTAATGCTCATGTCCAGTATGTGTTTCAACAGGGTGGTATATACACAGCTCTGCCCCAGAACGACTCGTCTGACTGCATGAGTTGTCAAAATTTCTGCAACAACAACAGGTGAGAGAGAGAGAGAGAGAGAGAGAGAGAGAGAGAGAGAGAGAGAGTGAGAGCAAGCTTGAAAAGTCAAGCCCAGTAGCATGTTAATGTTTGGTGTTTACATGCCTGCTGAATTATGTTTCGCTTAGCACGCCTCCAATCAGCAAACCAATCATCTGCCCCATCTGGCTCTCATTTCACCCCTGACCTGAGCTTATTCTGTTCTGCTCTAAACACACACACGCACACACACACAAACGGCAGCTCCCCTCCATGAGATTTGTTTGTGTACTCTAGTGTGTCCGGCAGTAACAGTTTACACTGAACGCACCCTCACTACAGTCTTAATGAGCAGAGTGTTTATTTAGCCGCAGTCAGCGGGAGAGCAGAGGGAAAACCTTCAGAATTGATCTGATATCAAGAGGGTTTACAGCCTTCTAACTAACTGTGTGTATCTGTATACACTTCATATCCCTCATTACTTCCTGAGTGCATATATACAGTTATCTGTAAGTATATTTATGCTCTCAGGTATTGTTTGTTTATATGTTTATGCATATCTGCATGTTGAAGCCTCTACATCTTATCAGCATGTACAAACACACAGAGACACTGGCTGTTGAGTCTGGTCAGAGGGCATAGAGGCTTGTGGAAATACATCTGTGATGCCATCAGTGTTTGATCATATCAGAGATCCTCAGAGTCCTGTTACAGCCAGTCCACAAACTCAAGCTGTACATTAAAGGGATAATGCATGCAAAAATGAAAATTCAATCATTATTTATTCACCATCATGTTGTTCCAGACCTGTGTGAATTTATTTCTCTCATGGAACATAAACGTCGGCTGTTTTCCATACAATGAAAGCATATAGTGACCAGGTTTCACAACCCTTTTACATGTAATCATGTGCATTGTGAGTTATAGATATCTATAATGACATTTTCACTAGTTAAAATGCAAATTCTTTAGATCAAGAATTGAATCTAAAGGAATCTAAAACTATGGCTAATTTTTGATATCATTAATTACTTAAGATTACTTATGGAAATACCCATTCTTGATGATAAAAAAGAAAATTCATCTAGGAAAAAAACGGCATTTTCACTGGTAGAATTTCACAATGTTCTCCTGTTTAAAACACAATTACAGATAGCTATAATTATTCCTTACTAGTTGAAATTCCAATTTCACATAATTCTAAAAACTAAAATGATTATTTTTATGTTAATTATATTACGAATATCCAATCCTGATATCAACAGTTGTATTACAACTAGTAAAAATGCTAATATTTTTCTATCTGTAAATGTATTTCAGCATGGTAGATTTGGTATTTCAGATATTTGGAAATAGATTTCATTGAAGAGTAATTAGAGATATATTCAAAGTCTTATTAATTACAATAACATTAAAGATATCTGCAATAAAAAATGCAACTAGTGAAAAACATATTGAATATTTGCATTTATACTATTTTTAATTCAGTAGTTGAAGTTCAAGTATGGACATTTGCACTTGTAATTTTATAGAATAGTAATTATTATTTATTTATTCATTTATTTTGTGATTAAAAGTATTTATTGCTTTTTATACAAACAAAAATAGACAAGCAAGGAACAAGTGGAGAAGGGGGTACAATATAAATATTGATATCAAAAATATATATTTTTTTACTATGAGAAAACCTTTTAGTAATTAGTAAGAAACCCTTTTAAGATATCTTTAATTTCTCTTCAATTTATTAATTTCTGAAATATATGTCCAGATACCTGAAATTCCAAATCTAACATGAAATGCTTATGTTGAAATACATTTAGACGACAAATGCATTTAGGGTTTTTTTTTTTTTTTTTAAATGGCATTTTTACTAGTAAACTTGTAATTTTTACAAGTAAGAAATACATGTCTGGTGTGTGAAATTGGAATTTTTTGAATTATAGATATCTGTAGCTGCGTTTTAAACATTAGCGAATGACAGATCCTTGTGAAATTGTACTAGTGAAAATGCAGTTACAGATACAAAAAATTACAGCTTTTACTTTTTAAAATTCCATTTTTGATATCAAGAATTGGTATTCTCGCGAGTAACGACTTAATTTTGATATCAAGAGTTAAAGTTTTTACTAGTGTAAACCTAATTTACCGATATCAAAGATTAGCATTTGAACTAATGAAAAAGTAGTTATCATTATCTATAATTCATATCCTGCACATAATTAAATGGTGAAAGGGCTTGCGATAGACCAGGGGTTGTTAAGCTCCAAAAAGGACCAAAAAAGTAGTCCATATGACTTGCTTTCTATATTCCAGGTCTCTGAAGCCATACAATAGCTTTGTGCATGGAACTTTAAGTTGTTATTCACTGGAAATCTTTCCTTCCGCTGTAACTTACAAATCTTTTTTCGAATTCTCAAATTAAATGTGGTGTGTCAAGATGTGGCAAACCAGGCTTTAGGTCAATGACGCCGCATTCAATTGGTTGTCACGTTGCGTTACTTAAGTTTAAATTAAAGTAGCTCCCAATGGGAGGCTAGCTCCTTGCATGGCAGCTCTGCCGCCATTGGTGTATGAGTGTGAGTGTGTGTGTGTGTGTGTGTGTGTGTGTGTGTGTGTGTGTGTGAATGGGTGAATGGGACACAGTGTAAAGCGCTTAGGTAACCTCTAAGGTTAAAAAAGCCACTATATAAGTGCAGATCATTTACCATATACGCAATAAATTAGATTTGAGCGCTAAATTGGAGGGAAAGATTTTCAGTGAATTTCAACTTAAATTTCAGAGAACAGCTATTGTATAGTTTAAAAAGACTAAATAGTGCAGGTTGTGTGGAACAATAGCACAAAAATCATATGGATCATATTGACAGCCCCTGGTCACTGTATACTTTCGTTGCAAGGAAAAGAGCAGCATGAAGATTTATCATATATTCTCCTTTTATTCTCTACAGAAGATAGAAAGCCATATGTATTTGGAACGAAATGAGTAAATGACTTTTAACTGAACTTTTTCTAACGCCTCATTGACGTCAACACTCTCTGTCATTGCATTCACTTGCGTTAAAGACAGGCCAAAAACCTGTCCATGCAAGTGTCATAACTCTTGACATATTTTGAAAGATCTGAGTAGAAATACTTCATCAATTGAAATATTGGCAAGAGGACATCAGTTTGTAGCCATAAGCTGAAGTTACAAGCATTAGAATGTTTGGTGGAGGTCACCTATAGTTAGATTTGGGAAAGTCAGTGTCTCAGGCTCAATGAGGTTGCTGTTTACCTTCTTTCTTTAGTTTTGTCACCATAAGTTAAGCTTTGCGTTTGTGTTTTGTGACCAGGTGTTACACAAAAACCAATGGCACTTTCTCGGGTGGCACTCTCCCTCTAATGCACCGTGTGGCTGCACGCCAACCCGACGGACTCGAAATGATGCCTATCAACTGTGTTCTGTCTCGCTGCCATGGACGTGACAGCTCGCAGCTTAACGGCACCCTGGAGAGAGATTCAGCCAAGGAGGCAGAGGAGGGCAAGGCTCCGCCCCTTTCCCAGAATTCCCCTTGTATGCCTGGGGAAACGAAGTCCAGCTTTGAACAGCAGAGAGGTGAGTTTCAGTATTATAAAGAGTTCTCTGATTCAGTCTGCCCTCCTGCTGAATAAGGAAAGCCAGTGTTTCCTCTAAAGCCATTCAGGAAATTACTGCATTGGCAAATCGTACATTACCCATCATGCAATATTATATTACCTGACTAGACTGCTGAATACTAGTACTCAGAAGCTCCACCTCAGATTTTATATCCAGTTCTATCCAATCCATACTGCAGGGGAGAGTGTTGTTTATAAACTGCATTAGTGCTCAATGCGTCAAATCATGAACAAGGTAAACAATCTATCAATGTATGAATCACAGTAAAAAAGTAATATGTTCTTGACGCCCCTGCTAGTTCTGGTGCCTAAATTCTTTCTCTCTGTGTGTGTAACAGGAGGACAGCCCATGCAGCATGAAGATTCGGAGGGTCCTGTGGTGTGTTGGGAAAGGCTGGGACTGCCAGATTTGGACTGTACAGAAAAACCAGTCTGGATCTCTACTGGAAGCCTGACTGGAGATCTCATCCAGCCCACAGCGCAGGAGGTCTGAACACACTTTTAATGAAAAACAGACACGGCAAACGTGCATGCATTCACAAAACACACGGAAGAGAATGTAAGAAATGGGAACATGGATAAATTCAAATCAGGAAACGGACAGTGATGGAATGGTCAGAGACAATGTGATGTGAAGTGGACACTAAACTGACCGAGTACAGAGCTGGAACAGACCGATAAGGGAAAGAAGGTGGAAATGTAAAGGAAAGAATGAAGAGACTTTTTAAGGAATGATGGTGGAAGATTCCAAGGCTGAAACTTGTCTCATTTATGGGAGGACTTTTAAAAGCAAAAACTTAGATGACTTATTTATTTTTTGTAGTAGTAAAATATTATTTCATATGAATGTATCTGTTGTAAGAAAAAAAGTTTGTCTTTTATATTATTTTTTTATTTATGCTTTTGTTTCGGATGAGATACTTTTTTATTTTTTGTTGTTTATTTGACTATTTTTTTTTTTGTTTGTTTATGTTCCACACTGTGTGGAGTTTAGCTATTGTATGTGTAAAATTTTGTAATAATATAAAGAGAAGATTAAGTATTACGCCTTTTTTTTTTCTTCCTCTGAAGTCCTTATGCTATGCGTTAATATGTGAAACACAAGTTGCCCTTTACATCTGATCTGAAGTCAGTATTAGCCGCACTTAACACATTTCCTCCGAAATGACGCTGGCACCAGGGCTTTCTTATGCAATGTCTACATTAATCCGGATACATTTGAAAACGGCGTTTTCGTTTCAAAACGCTCTGTCCACACCAACATTTTTAAACGTTTTCGAAAAGTTGCTCGTCCACACTGAAACGTATGAAAATGCTTAAATCGTGTCACTGAGCATGCGGAAAATCCCTGCTACATGTACAGACTGAAACGCAATTGTCTTCGTGTTCCGTCGCCGGACACCAATTCCGAGTAAACTTCCCTTCACCTATGAAGGAATGCAATGTGAAGGTTGTACAAAGTGACTTTTATTTTTTAACAACACTATCAAAGTGAGTATCAGGCACAACAGCGCCGCTATAACACAGGCCGCCATCTTGATTGTTTTGGTTGGATTGATCACATGACAAAAATGCGTCATCGTTTTTCAAAGCTTCCGTTTTCACAGTCCACTCTACGTGAAAACGGCATTTTAAAATGTATCCACTTTGGAGTGCGTTTTCAAAAAGCTCAATTTTCGCGAAAAAAAAAACGCCGTCTTGGTGTGGACGGAAGGCCAAAACAGAGAGAAAAAGATGCGTTTTCAAACAAAATCATATTAGTGTGGACTAGGCCTTAGGCCACATTCACTCAAATCTGTTTTTGTTTGAAGTCCACATTTTAAGTTTTCCAATTTCATTGTTTTCCAAAGTACGTGGTAATGTAGAGCATTTCCTATACACGCCATTCTATTGTGGATAAGAGGCATAAACGTAGCAAAATGTATGCGTTTTTGAACAAAAACATATTAGTGTGGATGTAGCCAAAGAATGGCCCACGTTTCCTCTGACTTTAAGAGTCATATGAAGCTGACAATCAAAGGTGGTTCACAATCAAAACCAGCTCACAATCAAAGGTGGTTCATCACAATTCATGTCCACACTTATATGTTTTCGTTTGAAAATGCATTAATTTCACTATGTTTTTGACTGCCATCCACACTGAGATGTTGTTTTTTTCCAGCGAAAATTTAGCTTTTTGAAAGCACGCTCCCAAGTGAATACATTTTGTGGACAGGGTAAACTGAGATATTCGAAAATGATAATGTATTTGTTGTCGTGTGACACAGTCATGCGATCCATTCAATCCAAACAATCAAGATGGCGGCCCATGTTGTAGCTGTGTTGTTGTGCCTCCAATCCACTTTGATAGTGTTGTTTAAGAGGTATGTTACTATGTACAACATTTACATTGCATTCCTTCAAAGGCGATGGGAAGTTTACTCAGAATTGCTATCCGATGATGAAACTTGCATTTCAGACCGTACGTGGAAATTACGCTAAGACATTTTTTTTTCTCGCATGCGCAGTAAGGGAATTTAAAATTCAATTAAAAACTTTTGAAAAGGCAGTGTGGACTGAGCCCATGTTCACACTAATAAATTTGATTTGAAAACGCATCTTTTTCTCTACGTTTTGGCTTTCCGTCCACACTAAGATGGTGTTTTGGCAGTGAAAACTGAGCTTTTCGAAAACACTCTTCGAAGAGGATACATTTGAAAATGTCATCTTATCATTGTAGTGTGAACAGGGAAAACATCTAGGTTACATATGTAACCTCCGTTCCCTGATGGAGTGTAGTAGCCGGACCATTTCCGGCTCCTCAGAAAAATCCTGAATGAACTCGACGTATTTCCCCGCTTTTATACACGTATGTCCGGGGGAGGGGTATGCAAATACTGTCTACCAACATCTCATTGGCCTTTTTTCATAGAACAGAGGCATATTTGGCACTCAAGATAGACCAGTGATAGGCCAATGAAATGGCGTACACTACCCAGTGGGAAAGCCTCTGTTTGGAGACAGCGTTCTTTTTCTGCTGTCCGCCAAAGCAGACAAAGAGCTGCTCAGAACGTCTAAAGCTCTGCGTGCGGTCCAAGTAGTTACGCAAAGCACATACCAGACAAAGCAACAAAGGGGCTGGGTCTGCCTCCTCCCTGGGCAGTGCTTGCAGGTTCACTACCTGGCCTCTAAAGGGCGTGGTAGGAACCTTGGGCACGTAGCCCGGTCGCGGTCTTAGGATCACATATGTGTCTGCCAGACCGAACTCCAGGCAAGTGTCGCTAACAGAGAATGCTTGCAGGTCCCTGACCCTCTTGATGGAGGCGAGTGCGATCAGCAGGGCCATCTTTAGAGAGAGGGCCCTGAGTCCAACTGATTCTAGCGGCTCGAAGAGGGGTCTCTGAAGGCCCGTGAGGACCACCGAGAGATCCCAGGAGGGGAACAGGCCTGGCCGGGAAGGATTTAACCTCCAGGCGCCTCTTAGGAACCTGATGATTAAGTCGTGCTTATCCAGACTTGCCATCTACTGCATCATGATGGGCTGCAATAGCAGCAACATACACCTTCAAGGTGGAAGGGGACAGACTCCTCCAGCCTCTCCTGCAGAAATTAGAGCACTGACCTAACTGCGCACTACTGTGGGTCTTCAGCCCGGGAAGAGCTCCAATTTGCGAACAAGTGCCACTTCAGGGCGTAAAGTTGCCTGGTAGAGGGGGGCTCTGGCTTGGTTGATCGTGTCTACGATGGCAGGTGGTAGACCAGCTAGTTCTTCCACATCCCGTCCAGGGGCCAGACGTGGAGGTTCCAGAGGTCTGGGTGCGGATGCCAGAGCATGCCCCGTCCCTGAGAAAGAAGGTCTTTCCTCAGGGAATTCGCCAGTGAGGGGATGTCGCAAGGAGTACGAGGTCCGAGAACCAGGCCCGGGTGGGCCAGTAGGGAGCCACTAGGGTAACTTGTTCCTCGTCCTCCCTGACCTCACACAGCACCTGTGCAAGAATGCTCACTGGCGGAAATACGTACTTGTGCAGCCCCGAGAGTCAGCTGTGTGCCAGTGCGTCTGCCCCGAGGGGAGCCTCTGTTCGGGCATACCAGAGCGGGCAGTGGGAGGTCTCTCGGGAGGCAAACAGGTCTACCTGGGCCTTGCCGAATCGTTCCCAAATCAGCTGGACCGACTGGGGGGTGAAGCCTCCACTCTCCACATTGAGGTTGCCGGGGATGTGAGTGGCGCGCAGCGACTTGAGTCGTTACATGTGGCGGGAGCATACGCCGCTTTGGCAATTTATGTACGCTACCATGGTGGTGCTGTCTAACCTGATTAGGACATGTTTTAAAACACACGGAAGTCGAAGTGAGCGACGAAGTGAGCGACAGACAGGGAACTGAGATATTCAAAAACTATGACATGTTTCTTGTCATGTGATCCATTCAAGTCAAAACAATAAAGATGGCGGCCCATTTTGTAGCGGTGTTGTTATGCCTGTTATTCACTTTGATAGTGTTGTTAAAGATACATTTTACTTTGTACAACCTTCATAAAGAAATCCTTCAACGATGTTAACTCGGAATTGCTGTACGTAGACAGAACACAAGGATTGTGTTTTTGCTTTTCAGATTGTACATGGAATGGCAATTTTATGCATGTGCAATTAAGAGTTCTCAAGCCTTTTTGTGTTGATGAGAAACTTATGGAAAATTCTTGAAAATGGCATTGTGAACAGAGAACAAAACAAAAACGCAGTTTTCAAATGTATCCGGATTAATGTGGATGTAGTCTTTGTTAACAATTTTTTTTTACAATGTTTAATCTTAGTTTTGAGAACATATTTTAACGTAGAAAGTAAGGCCAGAAACACATTTTCTTCCATGGAAATGCTCAGAACGGTGCCAGATTTGGTATCAGTACCGGCACCCTGTCGGTGGAAAAAGGGGTATCAGAATTATTTACCCCCTGAGTATCCTGTAACTGCAGCAGGTCTTTGAAGTTTGACCCCAGTCTGTCCCTCACTCCTACAGTGACCCACAACTGGTGGAGGGTTCCTCATAAACCTCTTCATCTTCCAGCCACACCTCCTCACATCTCTCCATGTCTTTTTGTTAACTACAAACAAACATGAGAGTGCTTGGATGACCTTTGACCCTCCCAGTCTGTGTTGAAGGGAGCTGGGTGTGTTGACAACACACAAGTGTTTTTGTTTGGTTGCTGAGTAGAGCTCATTACTGCTGTTTCTTTCAGGTTCAGATGTGGTTTGCACTCGGGTTGACTGTCTAAACAAGCAGCGGTCCATGTGGTGGATGGTGCGTCGTCATGTTTGCAGTCTTTTAACAGCTGATTTCAGGGAAGTACACTGCAGAAAGTTTTAAAAGAATAATTGGACAAAAAAAACAAAAAAACATTATGTCATCATTTACTCAAATTCTTTAGCTGTTCCAAACACATAAGGAGAAATCACTTTAAAGCTTAAAAAAGGAAAAGTATTATAAAATGAGTCCATGTGACTCATGCGTCCTCCAAAGGCATTCAATAGATTTTGGTGAGAAACATCCTTGTTCACAGGATAACCTGTATTTTATTTTTACCACTAAGCAATGCAAGTTCTATTTCATCAAAATAAATTCATTTATGAAAATTATATAAACTATTGACAAAACTATTGTAAGATTTGGGGGATTTTATTTTGCAGCCTAACTCATATTCAGGAGCTACGCCATGTGAAGTTACAACCAGCTACTTTTTTTAAACAAAGTGATGCTCATGGCTTCGATGTTGAACTTCTGTATATTTTGGCCTGTCCTTTAACTGAAGAAGGCAGGAGTGGGTGTTTATGGTGGCTAACAGTGCTGGCAGGTCTTTATTGATGGTGTTTACTGTGTGTGACCCATTTTAGTGCCAACACTGCCTCCAGACACTAAGGCCTGTTGGCTATTCCAAGCAAACCCTATAACAACATGATGCTTACTTCTTGGTTGGAGAGAACAATGGAAATGGAAGAAAGACAGGAGGTCTTACTGCTGGCAGATTGTTGCAAAGCGTTTAGCGTTCAATTTAGAACACTCCAAGGTGTTTTTTTAAAGTTCTGGTTGAACTCTGGTTCTGGACTTTAAACTTGCCCATCTGCTACACTGGGTTTCAACTGCTGAACAAGAGCCAGGATCCATAAAACAGGCACTGGTAGGCACAGAGATCAGGTTATACAAGGATATTGTAGCTTATCATTTGGACTTGTAACTGGATTTTATTCATTTGATTTATTATGGTGAATATGGCTTTTATTGGTGAGCCAGAAATAGAGGAGATTCACTAAGAATTAATTGCGTCCAGTGATAGCATTGTTTATTTGAACACACTGTCAGCAATGATTTAGCACCCCATTCACAAAAGGAATTATTCAAATCGGATAGCAGCACAAACTTTAAAAGATTACCACAGTCTGGCATACTTTACCAGGATTGTACAGCATCACTTCACCACTGCGATCCAGACACCTGAATAGATTATTTAAAATTTGTGATTATATATTGTGAAGTGTGCTAGCTGTGTCTGGATATATGGCCAGTTATAACGCTCTTTGCCATCATATGATCATCATTTGGTGCATCATTGCTGCTATTGATCAACATAAAATGTACACAATCTCTTTATAAAATACCATACTGCCTTTCATGGGTGGTAATAGCGAATTAATTTTGTGAATAAAGCACAATTTAATAAGTAGTAAGCCTAATTTACATAGAAAGGGTTTGTGCTGAAAAAATAGCTGTATCCCAAATGATGCACTATACTCTGTTCACTTTTACTATACAGTATGTACTCGGCCATCTAGTTATGAAGTTTCATAGTGTAGTATCATCTCATGGAATGATGTTTTTTACTACACAGAAGCATTCTCAGTTTTTCAGCTGAAGTGAAGTTTCAAATGCATACAAAGTGTTGTTGTTAGCTTTAGCATGTTAGCTTGCCACAGACTTAACAAATATATACATTATCTCAGATAATGTACAATTTCACTCATTTAGCGTGAGGTGATGGTAAATCATTCAACTCACATTTGCAAGGGGCTGACTTCTCAGAAGTTTCAGTTGTTCACATTCACCTTTAATTAAAATTGTTTTGTCACACCATAGCTGCCAGGTAACCCCGTTACATAGCGAATGTGTTGAGCTGAGTGGATGTCCATCATTCCACAAGGCATTATTATGGTTGAAGAAGTACATCATCCAGGTTCTTGTAGTACTCTTCATAGCATTTTCAGTGTGAACACATTTCTCGCACTACACTACAAAATGTAGAAGTATAGTGCAGAAGTGTGAGATTTGAGATGCATTAATGCTCATGGTGCAGTGCTATTTCTGTACATTTAGCACCTGGTTAAACTAGATTGTTTGTGTTTAGTGTATAAGAGGATTTTGTACTGAAATACTGTGTACAAAAGTTCTGCAATTGTGAATTTTGTGAATTCATCCCAAAATATTTTCACCAAGGTACTGAAACTATTTACTCTGATACTGAGAAAGACTCTGGAAACAGTGGATGGGAAAATTACATTGAGGAAGAATAGGGTGTCTGTGGCAAAGAAACAAAAAACAAAAGAAGAGAAAAAGAGGAGAGTTGATGTTGACAGAGGTCTCGGGTCATTTGATGAGATGAAGATAAGGTTGAGGACCTTCTGATAAAGACCTGATTCTGTCTGAAGTCACTCTACTTTGCCTCAGCGCTGCCCTGTTGCCTCCTACACGGCACTCAGACCCCTTATTAAGAGCACCATGGGAACAAATGTGCCCATTGTCCACCCCAAACATTCCTCACCTGTTAGCGCCCTCTCCAACCCCCTCCTCCGCCAACCATTCTTCGCCTCTCTCTTTGGCACACCCTGAATGAATGTTACACTCATGAATTTGGCTTTTTTTCTTTTCTCTTGTTCCGAGAGTGGCCTGATTTGACTCGGCTTCCAAGCTAGTTATTCACAAGAGGTTACAAAACCACACAAAGAAGCCGAGAGATGGCCCTGCCCCAGACCTCTATTATTTTAGGCAAATTTCAGCCCCATAATCAGTGTTGTACAAATAAACTACCATTTTATGACTGTAATCTTGGCAACCAACAGGAAATGTATGCACAACCTTCTACATCAGCTGATGATTGGGTTTATTTTTTCTTGCTTAGTTGTTATTTTATATGGAGCTTGAATTAGTATGGATATCACTGTATTCCTATTATATGGAAAGGCTATAAATCTTACAGGAGTCAGGCAGAGTCTCGTAAAGTTAAATGTATGAGCTTCCTGTGTTTCCTGAGGTCAGAGTTGCGTTACGCATCTTTCCCATGTGTTGGTGCTGCTGCTCGAAATTAGACAAACATTGACGAGTCACTTATACATGCCGGAAAGGCCAGCCATTTTTACCTCAGTCGACCTTTACAAAATTTTAACAAAAACTGACTGATATTGTGTTTTATAAGTTTAATGTCTAATTAATAGGGCTGCCAATCGCTAAATTTTTTTATTTAAATTAATTACACAGTATGCCGTTTAATTAATACAAGTAATCGCAATCACATATATAAATATTTGCCAAGAATACCCCACAAATAACAGTAGATAATTATATAATGTTTAAAGAATTATAATATATATATACACACACACACACACACAGAGTACTGTGCAAAAGTCTTGGACACTTAAGATGGCACCCACAAAGCAAAGATTAGAATAGAAGAACAGGGAGCCCTGCAACAGATATCACGGCCCCCACAGACCCCCTACTGAACATCATGTCTGTCTGAGATTAAATGAAGAAACAGAGACAGCCTAAATATAATAACTGTGGCGAATTCTCCAAGAAGCTTGGAACATCCTATCAGCCAACAACCAAGAAAAACTGTGTCCAGGTGTAACTTGGAGAATTTATGCTGTTTTGAAGGGAAAGGTGGTCACTCCAAATATTGATTTAGTTGATTATGGTCCAATGATTACTGGACTTTTTATATGACATTTAACTGATAAATGAAAACAATTTATGTCATTATTTTTGAGACATCCTCACTATGCAACATTTTTCACAAGTGCCTAAATATATATATATATATATATATATATTCACACACTGGCAGCCAAAGGTTTGAAATAATGTACAGATTTTGCCGTTTCGGAAGGATATTGGTATTTGAATTCACCAAAGTGGCATTCAACTGATCACCACGTATAGCCAAGACATAACTAATGTAATATTTGAAAAAAAGTCTTTTTTGATCAAATCTAGACAGACCTCATTTCCAACAGCCATCACTTAACACCTTATCCTTGAGTAATCATGCTAAATTGCTAATTTAGTACTAGAAAATCACTTGCCATTATATCAAACACAGCTGAAAGCTATTTGGTTCATTAAATGAAGCTTAACATTGTCTTTTTTTTTTGAGTTGCTACAGTATGCAATAGACTGGCATGTCTTAAGGGCAATATTTGGACAAAAATTACAAAATAGAAACCGCAGAAATTCGTCAGTTAATCATTGTTTTGAGGAATGAAGGTACAAAGGTGTACACTACAGTCTTCAAAGACAAAGGTCAACTGGCTCTAACGAGGACAGAAAGAGATGTGGAAGGCCCAGATTAAACAAAACAAGAAGATAAGTGCATCAGAGGGGTATTCCAGAAAGCAGTTTAAGTGACTTACCCAGGGTAAGTTTACTCAGAATAAGCAGATAACCTCAGCTTTCTGTTCCAAAAACTGAGGGAACTTTCAAGGTAGTAGCCATAGCAATTATTCTCTGAACACAACCTGCTCCGGAGCAGTTCAGAAAGTTGAGATTACACACAATATTGTACTTTTAAAGCAATATTACAGTAAGCAGCCATTTTTCTTCTTTACTCTGGCATTTCCAGTCTCACACAACAGATTTGCATTCACAAGTCACATTGTGCTTTAACTTTTAATGGGAAGTTTTTAATACGGAAATGTTTTTTAACGCTGAACACATTGGAAAGTCCCCCACACTCTTCACTGTGAAGACAGAGCTTTATGTATTTATATTTAGCCCTTCTAATAAATCATTTTTATTCTATAAATTTCATAGAATACAATTAGTATAGCACCCACATTCTATTTACAGTTCCTTCAGTCAATTAATATCAATGTTATTTCTAAAATGACATTTCATAGTATCAATATGTAGGTTATGTCTGCCAATTAAAAACTTAAGCAGTTAACTCATTATTCTTTTTCACCAACTAGATAATATGTGATCATTTCACAGACCACTGATATAGTGGTTAGAGATTTTATTTCTTATCACTCTAATTCATGTAGGCTAGTTTACATTTAAATGCACACATTTCCAGACTCGTTCATTGTACTTGTTATTATCTGAACATATAGGAATGAGAAATGCAGTAATTTAGAGTCAACCACAGTGCCCTCATTCAGCTGGTGGTCAGGTGATTCAATGAAAAGATGTATCAGCCTCCTCTACTCCATCAGAAGCTGTACATGGTGCATCTCTAAATAAAATGTTCAATAGGGACCCTTTACAAATTCCTATTAACAAGGAAGAGATGAGTTACTTTTCCCTAATGCTGAGATCATGAACATCTATAATGTATAGTCAGAAGACATGATCTTCAATTAAAACAACATAATTTCATTTTGTACCAAGTTGCTGGAGGCAGATGGACCCTACTGTACATGACTACATGACATGACAAAATTTAATGCAACATCAAATGAGAAAAGAACACAATGCACATGTAACTACCATCACTGTCCACCACTGTTACAACAGATCTTCATCTTCTAATGCACACGAATAATCATGTGTGGCCTACTAAAAAACATTACATTATATCAATGGCAACTGTGGGAGATTCTAAAATTGAAAGAGGGCCTATTAATACAATGAGACCATCAGCAACTGTTGAAAATTAAAGGTGATATGATTCTAAGTTTCTAGAAACCCCAACTGGGTACATCAAATGTTATTAAAAATAAAGGAAATACATTCAGTTCACATGACATACAGTAAAATAAAATGACCATGCACAGATCATGTTAAATACCATTAAATTAATCATAAAATAAAATATATAGTAAACCTATAACCTATGATCATATTAATATTAATAGAATATGAATATAATTACTTATAATGAACATAACAGTCAACCTATTAAACATTAATGTAGGCAAGAAAGGTCTAATATAATGTTATATTAAGCTTTTATATGTACGGTAGAACTTTATAGTATTATTAGTTTAAAAATTCACACAATGATCCAGTATAATTTCTGACAAGCAAACTCAGACCTAAACCAATGTAGCTCCTATCGCTATTATGAGTGAAGATGAAATAATGCTCGTTTGCAGTCATTAAATCTTCATGTTCTGCTTCACTGAAAGATGGCGCGCTTTTCTTCTTAGCATCTGTTTCCATGGTGACTCGTGGATTTGGTGATCTGCTGAGAATGCCTTTCTGAGTTTACAGAGAACGCACACAAACTCTGAGATTCAAACTCATGGTTGAGTGAACTAACCCCGAGCAGGTGTTCTGGAACCCACATACCGTGAGTAAGCAAGTTTTGGGTTAATCAACCGAGAGTTCAGAGTTTATGTCACGGTAAGTTAACCTTGCTTTCTGGAATACCCCTCAGAGTCTCTAGTTTGAGAAATAGATGCCTCACGTGTCCTCTGCTGACAGCTTCATTGAATTCTACCCGCTCAACATCAGTTTCATGTATAACAGTAAAGAGAAGACTCAGGGGTGCCTTATGGGAAGAATTGCAAAGGAAAAGCCACTTTTGAAACAGAAAAAAAAAAAGAAAAGGTTAGAGTGGGCAAAGAAACACAGACATTGGACAACAGATAATTGGAAGAGAGTGTTATGGATCTTAACCCCATTGAGTTTTGTGGGATCAGTTAGACTGTAAGGTGTGTGAGAAGTGCCCGACAAGACAGTCACATCTATGGCAAGTGCTACAGGAAGTATGGAGGTGAAATGTCTCCTGAGTATCTGGACAAACTGACAGCTAGAATGCCAAAGATCTGCAAAGCTGGCATTGCTGCACATGGATGATTTTTTGATGAGAACTTTTTGAAGTAGTTTAAGAAAAAATTCAAATTGTTATAGTAATTTTTCATGTTATTAATGTCCTGACTATACATTGTGATCAACTGAATGCCACTTTGGTGAATAAAAGTACAGGGAACACCCTACAAAACCTGCCATTTTGGAGATGTTCTGACCCAGTCATCTAGCCCTTGTTTGGCCCTTATCAAAGTAGCTCAGATCCTAAAGCTTGACCATTTCCCCACTTCCAACACAAGAAATTCAAGAACTGACTGTTCACTTGCTGTCTAATATATCCCACCCCTTGTGGTTTTAATGTTGTGGCTGATCAGCCAGAATGTTGTGCTCTCTATCAAGCTCATCTTGTGCTGTCTGCTGTTGGTAAGTTTGAATTGTTCTCTGTATAAGCTGCATGTTGCCTATCTAGTTGGAGTTTTGCTTACTGCCCCCTGGAGATAATAAACTGAATAAACATGTTAAATCGACAGCCCTACAAATAAAGTCTGTTTGAACTTATTTTTTCTTTCATCTTTTGGTGTGGTATAAGGTGGGTGTTCCTGTCAATATTGACACTTACCATAATTTCGCCAAGTCTGTAACAGTCACATACTGGTTACCATGTTTCTCTCAGAGTTATTCTACTACTCCCCTCTAGGGGGCGCTAGGAGGCTCTAGTGAGTAGTATATATAGCTAGGTAGGTAGTAGAAGAAGTCAGATTTGTTGGGCAGAGTAAGCATGTTTTACCTTCTGTACTGCCTCAAGCCTCACTGTGTCCCAATTGGGAAACTGTGGTTTCAAGCTCAATCAATAAGGACTCTTCATTCCTAGTAGTAGTCTGTTGCTTTTGTTCATCAGTTGAAGATCGAAAATATTTCCACTTACAGACAATTGTACTACATTGCCTTGTGGATCTTTGGGATCTATCGCACAAGGATTATATCAGTGTTATGGTTGGTGGTTCCCTCCTTTAAATCTGATCATAGCTGTGTCCTTTTGTAATTATCAGGGGGAACAGTTATGTCAAATGTTCCTATTAGGACAAAGTAGGGCAAAATTCCTATTAATCAATCAGATTTTAGGTTTGGTTTGAGATTTAGGTTAGGGACATGAAAGAAATGATCAGCCTAGGATTTCTTTCTGATTTAGGGGTTTCTTATAGTTAAGAGTGGCAGGGAGTCACTAACTAAATGTAGCAATGTTACTGACTTGTCTATGTTCATCGGTAGTGTGACAGTTTAGCTGTTAAAAAATGTTTGAGCCTTTCCAGTAATGAGCTACTTAAGGCGTGGTCAGTGAATGGTCACATTCACATTCGTGGTCAGTCATCTCAATGGGAATTCGGACTACCAGGAAGTAGTATGAGGGTTTCATACTCGCTTTACATGAGTTGCCCACCTTTGCCTGCAAAATTTTGGAGAGCAAATGGAAATGTGACCACGCCTTTATTCCAGTAGCAACAAAATGCTAAATCGCTATTTTTTTTTTGTAATATTGTATTGTTCATGCAGCTTTACAACAGACAAAATTGAGCTAATGATTGAGGGTTTTTGCTACAAAAGGGTCATTTATCTTTAATGACTAACTACCTTAAATTATAAGTAGCTTGTACTATAGCTTGACAATGTACAGTTTTCAAGTAGCTTCCCCAACACTGATGGTTAGGGTAATATTTGGAGCTTCACATTGTGATAGGTTTAGTATTGTGTTTTTGGATAGTAAAGTTGTTCCACGATCAAACAAGGATCCAGGAACACGTCCTGTTTGGCACTGATCATTGATATTTTCTGTCAAATCATGAGAAGCATAGAAGTCTCAGGTGAGATTGGTTGAGAATCAATCAATCTTGTCAGAAATGTGGTACAGTCTTGTTGCCTTAACATAATAAAGGCCAAGGCTAAATTTGCTATCATAAAAATAACAGAGTTAGACCAATAATTTCAGAATGAGTTGGCACTACTGGTTTTCCGAAGTATCTATTGCAGCATCGAAGCCCAGACTTGGTGGTTTATGTGTCTGATACTTCAGGCCAAAATCTTTTAATTTCCCACACTAAGGGATAGTTGTGTTCCAGTTATAAACTGGTGGTGTTTGTAGTATATTTTTACCAAAAAAGTAATATCCACTGAAGGATATGACTGTGCTACTGGTACTTCAGAGGAAATTATGGCAACTTGGAAGATGTCTGCAGAAGTTGAGTCATTTGGACATGATGTCTAAGCCATCAAAATTATAGTAGAAAAATAATAGAGGATTATGGCTGACAACAAGTTTTGTAATCATTATAAGATCTATACATACTTTGTTTAATGATCATAAACAAATCAACAACCCAATGTACATCAGTTTTATTTTTATTTAAAAATATTTAAAACCTTAAATTTGAATGTTACTCTTAGGTAGCCACCTTATGAGTTTAACTTAATCACACATGGAAAATATCTTCAAACCTGTAAAAAAAATGGCACTCTGACATCTTTGGTCATGAAGTCATTTGAGAGACTGGCGTTGGCCCACCTGAAGGACATCACTGGACCCTTTCTATATCACCATCAATTTGCTTATAGAACAAACAGGTCTGTGGATGATTCAGTCAACATGGGATTGCATCATATCCTGCAACATCTGGACAGACCGTGGACATTTGCAAGGATCCTTTTTGTGGACTTCAGTTTGGCTATCAACACCATCATCCCAGCTCTCCTATGGAATAAATTAACCCAGCTCTCTGTTTCCACGTCTATCTCCCAGTGGATCACAAACTTTCTAATGGACAGGCAGCAGCTAATAAGACTGGGGAAATTCACTTCCAGCACATGGACTATCAACACCGGTGCCCCCCATCCCCCCAGGGATGTGTGCTCTCCCCACTACTCTTCTTCCTGTATAACAATGACTGCACAGTCAAGGACCCCTCTGTGAAGCTCCTGAAGTTTGCAGATGTCACCACTGAACGGCTGCTCACTGGTGCAGTCACAACAACCTGGAGCTGAACATGCTCAAAACAGTGGAAATGATTGTGGACTTCAGGAGGAGCACCCTAACATTGACCCCGCTCACCATTCTAAACAGCACTGTGGCAGCAGTGGAGTCATTCAGGTTCCTGGGTACTACCATCTCACAGGACCTAAAGTGGGGGACCCACATTGACTCCATTGTGAAAAAGGCCAAGCTTCCTTCATCAATTGAGGAAGTTCAACCTGCCACAGGCCACTCTATGGACATTTTAACTTGAAATTGGATCTCACATGTGCCTATACATGCAACACTTTAAGCGTTGACATTGGGTGGTAGTGATTCGAATTTTGGTGAGCCCAGACCGATTTCAGCAGCAAGTCTTTCGAACTAGTGTTGCAGTATTTTCAGTGCAATCAGCCTGCATTTTCCAATACCATCCTCCCTACTGTTTCCTGTTATCATGTTTGCAAAAAAAAAAAAATTTTTTTAATTGTAGGTTGTGAGCTTTACCTGAAATGTGATTTTTGTATGCAAATAGGTTTCCTGTACACTTACATTTCTCTTTCTGTTGATGGTACGATTGTCCCGTCCCAAAATCACACCATTGGTTGAGATGATATTGCTATGTCGGACTGGTTAGGAAACAGTCATAAACTTGTATGAAGTGTATGACTGAATCTACGAATAGCTTGCTTATAGTTGTCTCTGCGAATTGAGCTAGTATAGTAGATAGTATTTTAACATGAAATAAAATTACACACAAAATTGATCACATGTATTCTAATCAAGATTTGTTCAAGAGTTGTTTCAAAATTATAAATGGAATTTAAACTCATGAGCATGTGATATTCACAGTTACATAATCCAACGGAATCAAACATGTGTTCAGTTCCACAAAAAACAACTTTCTCCCCAGCAAATATGTTACTGTCCTGATTTAATAATCATAAAGAATCATCTTTCAAAAATAACTTTCTTGCCAGCATATATGACTATCGGATGCCTCTCAACACAAACGTTTTTCCTCTTGCTTTATTTCAAACATTTTTTTTTTACACAATTTTGTTCAAAATGCTAAAACAGACACTCTCCATCATCACTGTTCCTAACCCTGAAAAAAAAAACAGAGAGGAAGCAACAGAGCAGGGGAAAGAACCACACAATCCCCATGATGCCAAAACTTAAGGAAATGATGAAAGCAGACCTACAAGACACCAGGCATTTGGACAGTTCTTAACCAGAACCTTCCAACGAGGAGACTGCAGGGACACCGGTAACTGACAGAGTACTCCATCTCAGTTACTTTAAATAATTAACTAGTGCCTTACATCGCCCAGATGTACCTTGTTCAATTTCTCTAGTTCTCTGAGGACAAGAGATGTATAAAGTGTCTGGATGGTGGCACTGCATTATTTATTATTGAGCAGGCTGCTGAAGGACAGGCCTTTCTGAAATTCCATCAGACTATTACCCATTTGAATAAGAGGCAAGTTCAGACAAGTACAATGGGAAGAACAAACACCACTATGCAATATTAACTTCGACTGCAAGGTAGAAATCAATTGTGCTCACTATGATTGATGATTTCAGATGAACTGTGGATCAAAGAATGTTCAAAACATTGGAACCATGGTCTGGCATTGTGATACAGTATAGCCACTTTTCCACCATCAGGCCGAATGATTTTGAGCACGGAACTGTTCGGACTGATGGTGGAAAAGCAGCTTGTATTCCAGACACATTGAACAATGGTGCTCATGTGGGGATGTTCCTAAAGCCAAAATAAAATAAACGAATAATTTCTTTCTGATTTTCGAGGGAGGTTAAGGTTGGGGTTAGAGATTTGGAGAGTTTGGACTGTGTTTCATAGGAATGTTATGAAAGGAATGAAAACATTTCACACTGTAAATTTGGCAACAGTAGGTCAAAAGGTTTGCTCATGAAATCTGTCTATGCTTACCAGAATTCAAATCACTGTCACAGTGCCGAAGCAGGAAATGTTGTTGAACATATGGGCACAAATGAGCTACAGTTTCAAGGTGAAATGTCCACAGAGTAGTGCCAAAAAATTTAGTTGTAAATGATGCAATACAGTCAACAGGATAGCATTATTTTATTAACTCTACCTCCACACCCAAACCCTAACCAAAAGAATACAAGCTTAATTTTAGAGCAAAAAATCAAAGACCTGAATATTTTTTTTGGTGAACAGAATTACTTTATGGCTCCCAGTAACTGTGTCTTGGAGGTCACTCAAGCAATGTGCTATCAGTAGTAATAGAGGAAATGTGTTCGCCCAGGATGTTGTGCAAAAATGTCTGAAGGGGTATGGTTCTTTTCAGTAATTCTGCTGAATGGGGTTGATTTTAGGAAAGTAACATGTCAATGTGCATCATATGAACATCTATTGACTATCAAAAGTTTCTCATTCACTTCCTGAAGTAACTTGATTTCATACTTTGTATTCATATTTTCCTTGCCTGTGGGAAATTCTCTTTCCTCCCTCTTTGAGAACTAAGCTAGAGGCTTTCCATCATTAGCCCAGCACTCAAATAATAGGGGACTTGGTGCTGCACTTCTTCAAGAGAATGCAGTTATTTTTTTAATGAAGTTATTGATGACAAACACTTGCAAAACAGGATAAGTGAAACAACATGGCTTCTGAGGCAAGTGTTTGATTGAATGATTGAAATGGGTGATTAGAACTGTGCATCAAATGTTGAAGAGTAGCTAACTGAAGTTCATATTTTGAAAGCTGAAGTGTAATTTCTGCGGCACAAGTGTCACCAGACAGAATTGCAAAAATAACAACTTTTTTCAAGCAGATTCCAGTCAATTCCCCCTGTTGTCCATGGGTTGTACAATCAGATAGCCCTGCCCCAAACTCACGACACTGGTCAAGCCTATGTTTTTTTTTTTGCCAGGCTGATTGGGATGATCAAAAAGTGTAATACCTTTTGGTAAAATGTATTTTCAAATGGTTTACTTATAGTTGAATCTGCCTATTAAGATGGGTTATGAGAAAAATACCCCCTTAAATTGCTTCCAAATAATAAGCTACTTTGCATTATTCGTATTTAGTGTAGCTAACTACTTTTTTACAGGTAGTATGATCGTATTGAGTAGCTTGTCCCCAGGATATTCTAAAGGATAAGAATGATTTTGCTTCATCCACAACACTGATGACAGGTACTGGTTCCTAGCCGTCCTCATAAATTTTAACTGCAAGGCATTTATATTAGGTTTTAGCTGAGATAAGCTAAAATCAACAAGTAGATGTGCACATGGTGAGTTGGATATTATTTGGCAGGAACACCACATTTCTTTAAAATTATGCACAAAAGACAAAAGCAACCCCTGCCATTTTATAACCACAGATGCAGCATCACATTTTGAAAGTGACAATGATGAAAGGCAGATAAAAAGCAGAGATTCCAGAGAGGAGTTGATTTGTGATGAGTAGGATGAGTAGGGCCTGCTTCAGTTGGGGCAGACTGGTCCAAATTCCTTACCGGTGAAGCACATCCCTTATTAAAGCAGTCTGAGTCTGCGGAGGCCAAACACATCTGCTCCGGCAGACCTACAGGCCTTAGAGGGAAGTTGGGAGGGAGGGAGGACTGGAAAATGTGAGCAGCAGAAAAACAAAATATTTTGGGGGTGTTTTTTTTTTCAGGAGGGGGGTAACTGCGGTGAGAGGAGATAGGATTGGAGAGAGTGGAGTGGAAGGTATTATAAGTCTCTGAGTCTTATCTGGGGCCTGTTTGTTGGGTAAAAGCTTTCAGGTGTGGCGCCCTTTCAACACAGATCCTGCTGTGCCTGGCAGGGGGGTTGGCAGCACATTAGAGTGAGGCCCCAATCGCTATGAGGGGCACAGGTCTGTTGGACCTGCTGCCTGAATCAATGCTGACATCTCGGTTCACCAACGCACTGACATTTTGGATTCTAAAACCTAAACAAAAAAGTACTCTATGGTGGTACCAAGATATAGAGTTGGTATCAGATAGTAATCCCATTCTTAGGGCTGTATTAACGCACAAGCTTACCAGGGCATTGGGGGGACCCCGACCTCTCAGGGGGGCCCCAGTCGCGGCATCCTCCACCGTATTCTCCCCCGTCAAAGTTCTCGGGAAGGCGCGCATGTAAACGTGTTCAGCGGGAGACGAAGGAGGGAAGGTGCGCAACGGTTAAACCCATCCAAGTAGCGCATGATGATTGAGTGCAAATCTCTGTCTTTGATTTCCTTCTCAATGATCACATGACTGTCTAATGATTTCAGGGGCTGGCTTCAGCTAAAAATGCTAAAAGACAGAAAACGAATTTCATCAGGGCCTGGTTGCTATCTGTTTATAAACTTTGCACTCACTCAAGAAGGCCTTATCCAGATCAGATGGGGTTTTTGCTGTAATTGTTGAGTATATACAGAGACTGTGTGCCATTATAGTATCAAGCTTAGCTCTGTGTGTAGTTAATGTGCAATACTGCGCAGTATCCTTCAGTGTGCTTCAATATTCAGCCTGGCATTTCCTCTCCTGAGAGGTCCTCTGTTTACAGTATGTGTGGTTTCCACTGCTTCATCGTTTCTCATGGTACTTGCAGTTGGGATTGAGTACATGCACATATACATATTTTCATCTAGCTGATAGTTATGTTACAGGCTGAAGACATGGAGTGTCTATTTTTCTAGCAGAGAAGCTCTAATGGTGCCCAAGCTTCTTCTAAAACCCTGTGTGCCGCTCTCCTCTCTTCTAGTCTTGTTTCATCTCCTCTTTTCTCCACAAATTTTGAAGTTTAATGTATATAATGTTATATTGAAATAATATTTTTTTATATTTTCTGTCAAGTATTTGTGTATTAAATGCATACATGTATATTGTCTGTCTTGTTCAAATATCCTGTATTGTATTTTATATGGTATGCATTGTATACGGCACATTGTTGATTATCTGACTGCTAATGCACCACAATTTCCCAGACGGCATCCATCCATATTACCAACCAACCATGCACTCCGTCTGTCTGTCTGTCCATCCAACCTGATCTCATAAATTATGTAACAGTGGCAACATTTTATACAACAAAATATTGTGATTTATTACACGTTTAGGAGCAGATTCCCAGTGAAATGTCCATTGAGGGGTGCCAAAAGGCAAAACAATATGGTCCTAAAAGCAAATGAGAGTTAAACAAAACCGACATCCTTACCCTAAACCTAATCAATAGTGTCCTTAAAGCAAATACGACATGAAAAGCAAATTTTCTGAAGCAACCACGTCATTTCGGATTGCTTCTATAAAACGTTTGGCTCACGTGTCAGCTTGCGGGACTGGTTGGGCTCAAGCCACAGTCTTCACAGTCCAAAGTCTAACACTCTTATCGAGTGCTCTACCGTGCAAGCTAATTATGTTGGAATATGTGTTAAAATGCATTGTTTTTCAAATGATGTTATAACATAGCAGGGTGTGAGTAATAGAGTGAAAAATACGTGTTTATAAAGTCATATTCAGCCATTGTAATCATGATTTGTGTAAAAGTGAATAAAACGCACAGTTGTTGTAGCACCTCCAGTGTTAATTTCACCAGGAAACTACGGCGAAATGTAGAATGTGGCACATAAAACTTAGTTTGTTCATTCTATGAGACAAGGTTGATCCATCCATCCCACTGTCCGTACATCCATCCGTCCATCCATCCATTTGAGGTCAGAGAATAGATGACAATAATAAAGTGATGAAGATAAAGTAGAGCTGAGGGTAGGGAAAATAATTAGCACTCAAACTTTCATAACTTTGAGCCACAGAAGGATTATAGTGGAGTCTGATGCATGGTACATTCCAACAACATCAGATTTAACCAGACTAGCTTCAGGGAGAGCAGTGAACAGGGCCTACATATTTACTCCTAAGTCTGTCATTACTGTAATTGCTGACAACTAATTTTCTTGCTGTACACACAAAACACATTTTCCCAGGTTTCGTGCTCTTTAGAATTCTCAAAGTTACTGTATACTGCCTTCCATCCACAAGAATAATACCTTTGTCTGCCACACTAAGGACTCTACTGTAATGGCTTCTTCCAGGCCCACTTTAGCCTTCTAATGATGGAGAGGGGCTTGTGGCCTGTCAACACAGTGTGTTAGGCTCTGAAAGGATGAGCTTAACTGAGTCTCAAAGTACCGTGAATGTATTTGTGATGCTGCCAAGCAGTGGACACACTAGAGTGAGTTTTTACAGCTCATCTGACCTTATGATGGCACAGCGACAGACCCGTGACATAACAAGACTGGCCTACAAATGGCCTGTGTGTATATAAGTGTGAACCTCAAAGCCCTGAAGAGCGTTTGCTTGTGTTTTCGAGGGGCGGCTTTGAAGCGAAACACAGGTTCACGTCAGGAAACGCACATGTGAATCAGAGAAGAGGGTGAGAAAGTTGATCTAGAAAGAGCCAGATGGGGAAAAGGGATTTCAAGCACCACAGAGGCCTTCTGCAAACAACATGTGGAAAGGCTTTGGCCTCTAATGTAGCATGGAGCGTTTATGTACTGCGCACAAACTTCTCTACTGTCCATCAGAGAGAAGTTCAGCTAACTACGCCTATGTCTGTGTCTGCTCGCGGTTGAGCAGCTACGACGACCCAAGGCACTCAGGGCAAATGTTCTACCTCATCTTCTGCTTTCTGCTTCATCATAATCTTACCGAACCCCAGTCAGAGAAAAAGACTCCCTCAGGGCCATTCCCTCGCCATCCCTGCTTCAGCTGTTCAGTGTGCGGAAGTGCTTACCCACAATCCTCCCTGAGCAGGTGGCCCCATAACAGGCCTCTTTGTTTTCTGTGTCTTGCCAAAAGAAACTGATGGGAGAGGAAATGAGAAGCTTGTGAAATTTTTTCTTTTTTTTTTCTTCCTTTTGGTTTCACGTTTTGGCAAAATGCTTTTGGCTCTTGTCAGCCCAAACATACTGTATATGAAGCACTCATTGGGTCCAACATAGGATTTCCTGCATTTGTATGATGTCATATACGTAGTGAAGGCTATAAATAAACCAAAATGTCTAGAGGTTTTAAAAATACTAAAAGAAAAGACATGAAATAAAATTAAAAATAAATATTTAAGATTTTATACAATTTCCTGTGCGATAATCAAATTAATGACATTGACCATGGTAACTCCTTAGTGCAAAATGTCATAAATTCTTTCTTGCATTGAAGCACACAAGATGCTCTTTGAAACATTCTCAAATCATGCTGGATAACATGGATTCTCAGGTTTTGCACAAACTTGTAGCCTAATCTTATAGAAATTATGTGACAATGGCTAAATTTGTTCAAAATTACGTATTGTTGCGGTTTCCAGATGAAATGTCCACTGTGTGATCCTAAAAGCAAGTTAAATGGTCTCCCAAACAGATGCTCTATCGAGATTTAAATCAACAAAACCGACCTACCTAACCTGAACCTAACCAATAATGAGATAAAAAACGCAATTGCTAAAGCAACCACTTTATTTTGTGGTGACTTGCATGCTTAGTGGGACTCGTAACCCAGTCCTTCATATCGCATTAGCAAATGCAGTGCTCTATCAACTGAGCTACCACACATATTAAAAAGCATTTGAACAAGGTTTTAAATGTATTTGGTTATGTACAGTGTTGGGTGTATCTCATTAAAAAGTAATTAGCTACTGTAATCTAATTACTTTTTTAGTCAAAATAGCAATGCAACACATTACATTTAAAATTATTGTAATTGCAGTTACTGACTTTCAATTAAAATAATAACTTTAACTGCAAGTACATTAGGGCTGCCCCCAACCAAAGATTTTCCTAGTCGACTAGTGGTCGTTAATTTAAGCCATTAGTCGACTAGTCATTGCATGTTTATGATATTAATTTAATTACTTATATATATGTTGGGGGCATCATAAAATGGTTTGAGTTCCAGGGCTCAGAAAGTATGTTATCAGTAACATTGCTAGCACTGTGCTACATTACAGAGAAATACTAAATGAGCCTTTAAAATATACAATTTATAAGCACAGGCACAAAGCGAGCCACAGCGACACCGGGAAAAGCGGTAAAGATTCTGAATGTGTCGGGAAAAACCAGCAAGAATACTGTCTGATCATTTAGTTAATTTATAGAGAGAAATGCACATTAGGGTTTTGCCAACAGATGATGATCTCGGGATCAACGATGATAAGAGAGATCACTAATAGCTGACGCCTTTGACCATGTTGAGATGATGTTTGGGTCGTTTTCCCATTGATGTATTAAATGTATTATTATTAAGCTATTATTATTATCAAATTAATATTACAAATAATTTGCCTGTAGACACACAGACACATGCTTGAAGAAACAGACTTTATATTATTATTAAGAACAGATGACAGAAAAGCCGTCTATGTGCATGTCTGAAGCGCTGATACGGAGACGTGTAGTCTCGTGGAACACACGCATCTAAAAGGTTCTCATTCTTTGTTTCTGTCTTCCGAATTAAATTATTATTATTTTTTGCATGAACCACGCATTGGATTGGAGCGAATACCACTGAAACGAGGCGGGAGCCTGGCAAATTGAATCGTATAGCTGAGTCGGATGGCCCTGGCCAGGTTGAGGCGGAGCCGGCGGTGGTTTCTTCACAGAGGGATGCCCATGGCAAGCATACGGGGGCCGGCCTACGCTGCGACGGCGCGGTATAATGTGAAGATGGCCTCCTTCCTCACCACTGAAAACTGCTGGGAGAATTCGTCGACGGTGTCGCCAAAGAGACCGAACCGGGAGATGGGGGAGTTGAGAAAGCGGGCTTTTTTCAAAATCGCGCATCTCGACCAAATTCAGCCATAGGTGGCATTCCTGGACCACGAGGGTGGCCATTGCCCGCCTGAGTGCTAGCGCCCTGAGAGCAAGGTCGGTGGGACTACCCTGGTGCAGTTCTTTGAGTGCCCTGGCTTAGTGTACCTGCAGGAGAGCCATGGCATGCAAGGCGGAGGCGGCCTGTCCAGTGACGCTGTAGGCTTTCGCAGTCAGCGACGACGTTGTCCTACAGGCCTTGGAGGAGATTATTGGGCTGTCCTGCCAGGTGGCATTCTCGGGACACAGGTTAATCGCAACCGCCCTGTCCACCTGGAGGACCTCCGTGTACCCGTGGACTGCCCCGCTGTCCAGAGTAGCGAGAGCGGACGAGCGAAGAGGTCGGTTCCGGGCAGAAAAAGGTGCCCTCCACGAACTCGTCAGCTCGTCATGCACTTCCAGGAAGAAAGGTGGAGCTCGTCATGCACTTCCAGGAAGAAAGGTGTGGCGCCCGGAGCCGATGTACCAATCATCAAGCCGCGAGGGTTGGGGGGCGGCTGGAGTGGCGTTAGTTTTTAGAAATGAAAGCCATGACCGCAACCTTGCCATGGTCAAGTGCTCGCAGTAAGAACAGGAACCATTCACAAATGCCGCCTCGGTGTGATCGCAGGCACATGAGGCACGTCTATGACCGTCGGATCAGGAGAGATACCTGCCACACCCAGGATCTACACCGCGGCAGAAGGGCATCTTTATAAATATGCGTCCTGAAAAGGACGTTCAACGCCTGCTTGTGTATGTTGCTCTTTTACCAGAAAACAAACTCTTTTAGAGGAAAATAAAACTCTTTCAGAGAAGTCAACTCTTTTATGAGAGAAGCACTGTCGAAGCGCCCAGGGGCAGATTCTGCACAGTGTGCAGAGAGGAGAAAGCCACTGGAATGCACCGTCAGATCCAACAGAAGCTCTCTTGCAGAGGTGGGTGAAGCAGTCGTGACACACAGCTCGCTGATTACACAACTGTTCGGCTCCGAAGAAAACATTTGTCTGACATTCGCTCCCTCACTCCCCTTTATACCCGTATGTCCAGGGGCATGGCATGCAAATTCTGTCTGCCAACTTGACATTGGCCTTTACTCAAGTTCAGAGGTACGCGAGGCTCTCAGAAGAGACCCCTTGTGTCAATACAATCGACACAACGTTGGTGAGTGACAGAAGGGGAATGACTAACTTTGAGGAGGATCTACATCATTTAGAATAATCTGGATTCATTAACATTTGAATGTGGGTAAAAACAAATTCATATTCATTTACAAACTCAATTATTAGTGAATGAGGCGGACATTCACCAGGGGCGGACTGGCCATAGGGAGATCCGTGACTTTTCCCGGTGGGGCGGCCACGAAATGGGGCCGAACTGGTGGCAATAAGCAAAGTTTAGTAAGTATATATCAAAGTAAGTATAGTAACATGATTCTGAGACCAGGTTGCAAATTATGTTGTTTATGGCAGTTCGAGTGCATGCTGTCATTAAAGCAAAAGGGGTACATACTAAATACTAAGACATTTTGAAATGCAAGTACAATTTCAATTAAAATGATTGTGCTCATATTATTTAGCTGGTTGTGCCACCTTCAACAGCAATCATTCAGAGGTGGACGTACTCATATGCTTTGGATCCTTGTCTTGCTGCATAATCCAGTTGTCCTTGAGCTTCAACTCATGAAATGATGACCAGACGTTCTCATTTAGGATTTTATGTTTGAGAGCAGCATTCATGTTTCCCTCAATTATTGCAAGTCACCCTCGCACTGAAGCAGCAAAGCATCCCTGCACCATCACACTACCACCACCATACTTGACCATAGGTATGATATTCTTTTTGTGGAATTCTGTGTTTGATTTATGCCATAATGTTTGAGGATCATCATGGTGTGTTTTGGCAAAATTCAGACAAGCTTTAATGTTCTTCTGGGTTAGCAGTGGTTTTAGCTTCGCCACTCTTCCATGGATGCCATATTTGGCCAGTGTCTTTCTGATAGTGGAGTCATGAACAGTGACCTTAACTGGTGCGAGAGAGGCCTGCAGTTCCTTGAATGTTGTCCTTGGCTTTTTTGTGACTTCCTGGATGAGTCATCGCTGTGCTCTTGGAGGAATTTTGGAAGGTCGGCCAGTTCTGGATAGGTTCACTACTGTGCCAAATTTTCTCCATTTGGAGATAACGGCTGCCACTGTGGTTCTTTGGAGTCCCAGAGCCTTTGAAATAGATTTGTAACAATTCACAGACTGATGTATTTCGATCCCCTTTTTCCTCATCATCATTTCTGTAATTTCTTTTGACCTTGGCATAGTGTGCTTCAAAAGTTCTATATATGTGTTGATTTGATTGAACAGAGCTGGAAGTAATCAGGTCTGTGTGTGTCTAGTCTAGCTGATCCCTATTATGAATGCAGTTTCATAGATTTGGAGATTAAGTTACTAAGTACTTTTTTACACTGGCCCAGTTGGTATTGGAAAACGTTATGCTTCAATAAATAACATAATTGAAAAACTGTATTTTGTGTTTACTCAGATTGCCTTCGCTTTATGTCAGATTTTATTTGAATATATGAAACAATTTAGTATAAGATGAGACAAAAACAGAAGAAATCAGGATGGGGTCAAAGACTTTTCCACAGCACTGTAGTTGGTGTCTGCAAGGTGGGAAGATTCACAATTCCTCCGCTCAGTAGAAAAAGATATGATATCTTGCTTTGAATGACTTCCTGAACTCTCTCTGATGTCTATCTCTTCAGCTAAGTGCAACCGGCTCTATTTGGCTCCCAAAGCTGCATGTTTTGGTCTCAGAGCCAGTGGGCAATTATGTGCAATTAGCCTTTACAATCCAGTGCTGCTTCTGGTGATCTCATGGATAAACGCCATGGGGATAAAGAGAGGAGCTTAGTCTGAAATGTGAAGGATATTTGGACAGAGGGGCCTTCAAAGAGATCAGGCTGGACCTGTCCTCTCAAAACCCAGCTGGAAAACTGATGAAGGACACAATGAGGAGACATCAAGGACAGCTCTGTGAGTAACTAGCACAGGCTATCCTTGAACTACTAGCCAATGTGTGTTCTTCCAAAGATACAGTACAAACTAAAATCTCAGCAAGCATGCTGTCCGGAGAAAATACATTTGAAAAACTGATGAAAAAATTTACCTAGAACGAAAGTAAGTTTAGGGGGTAAGATGTTCCGGACAGTTTAAAAGCAGAAATTTGAAGCTTGTATCTTGTTGCATGAATTCTGATGCACAAATGTTTGATGTTTGGACTACTTTTCTTGGTCTGGATGTCTCAGTTACCTAAGGAGTTCCAGTGGGTGGGGTTTGCTCCATGTTAAAAGTCTATAAAGTCTATGGGTCAAGTATACAACACTGTGTATGTTATGTTTAAATGTGTTTTTGTTCATGTTTTCAGGTCAGTTATTTTGAAATAAGTTCACTTCCTTGTCTACTCATGTGATTATCCTGTTTCCCTCTTGTTCATGTGCCTTGTTCTCATTGGTTTATAGTATTGTTATCTTGGTATTAGTTTAGTCTTGTTATTGGTTCATGTTTCATAGTCTTGTCATGAGTTTTGTATTTTCATTGGTTGTCTTGTTAACTTGTTTACCTAGTCTGTGTATTTATAGTCCTCATGTTCTCTACTCCTTTGTCGAATATTGTTTTGGTGTAACGTTGTCAAGTAGTTTTCTTTTGTTTTGGATTGAGGTGTTTGGATACCAGCACTTTGTAAATAAAACTGCTCTTGGGTTTTCACATCATCATTGTCTTTGTCTTGCTCCAGTTTGTCTGCCTACATGTTACAGTATAAATGTACAACACTGTGTAAAAGTCTTGGGCACATAAGATGTTTCACAAAAAACTTTGTCTTAAGTTATAAGTTATTTTATATCCTTTGCTTTAGTGTGCCAATAGAAAATATACATTTTAGATTTACAAATATTCCTTTTGCAAGTAGATATTTTTTAACAGATCGGAAATCAGTCCGACGAGCCCAATCCAGATCCGATACTATGTGTTATGATGTTCGTTAAGCTCCAAGTGCTTTTAAGTGACATAAAAGAACCATAAAAACACAATTAAAGTAGTTCATATGACTCGTGCATTTTATTCAAAGCCACTTGAAGATGTGTGATGACTCTGTTGAATCACAAAAGGCTGTGTTTAATAAGAAAATGTATAAAATGCACGTGCAGCTCCAGCGCATCAGTGAATGACGCTGCTCTCTCACTTTCACCTATTTTTTGCTTTCACGTGGTGTGCAATATTTGAATGCTACTCACGAACAACATCTCAGATGTAGATGCTCAATAGTTCAGTTCACTTATATTATGCATTTAGAACGGCACCAGAGGAGCATTTTACCAGAATTTGAATAAGAAGCAAATTAAACTACTGTGAACTTTCCTACAAACAGACACATACAGGAATTCCTGGAGTGTTCAGAATGTCAAAATAAAAGCGTGAGGTTTTATTAAAAGTTAAAGGTGCATGACCGAGAAATATAACCGTTGTATTTAAAATCTAAAAGTCAATAATAAAGCAATAATACAAATTATAACAATATTCAAGTTGAAAGGGTTCCAAAAAATAACTATGAATGAAAAGTGAACTGAAATCTTAAAACTAAATTGAACCAAAAAAGATCTGAATCCTTTAAAGTCCAGATACGAAATTGAAAAATTTTGCAAAAGAAATGGCCTTCTTTTCTACTGATGACTTATACTGGACTTATACTAGTATACTAGTTAATAATAAAGTGTTTCTTAATAAACTATACATTTATATTGAAATAATGTGTAGATAGAGGTTTGAGTTTCTTTCCATATTAAAGGGCATACCCAATTAGTTCCACGCAATAATGTAAAGATATTCTAAACTCATTATGCCAAAAAACAACAACACTGGTATCTGATCGGGATAGGCCGATCTAAGATTTCAGATATCGGAATCAGATTGAAAGAAAAAAAAGTGGTATCTGTGCATCCTTAACCAAAACTTATATGTGCAAAGATCCTGACTCGTGTCGTGAGCATATAAATCCAGTAACTATCAATAAAGCACTTTTTACATGGAGATAACACACAGGAATTACATCAGTAACACATAACCAGAGGTTCATCCACCTAGTAGTCCCACTTCAAGAGGACGGTTTTTAACTTTATATGTGTTTCTTCAACTTTGGCCAATGTCATGTCCCAGCGGTTGATTTTTATTCAAACTAACAAGTTTCAACTTTTTTGTTTTTGTTAAATTAAGGTCACATTAAAACTGCATTAATTCACTTTTTGGAACTTTTCAATTCCCTTTTTTGTACAGATTTACTAAGCCTTGTCCCAGACCGAGACTTTTAATATTATGGCCCGTTCACACCAAATCCGTCACGATTTTGCGAGACGAACTTCTGATGGAAGGCCTATTCACAGAGTCCGTAAAAAAATTAAGCGAAAAACGATTTCACCCTTTGTACAGTAGGTGGCGCTGTTGCTGTTCTTTTCTTAAACTATGAAAATCCATTATAAAAGTACAAAATATAAGTTATAATATAACTTTAACTATAATTATCTAATCAATATGTGAAATAAACATAAATCGTTTAAAAATGTATTGTGTGAAAAAGATTTCTATAAAAAAAAAAAAAATGACAGTTTTTCACAGTTGTGGCATTGTTTCCTTCGATATAAATGCGTAAATACCTTATTAGAAGCTGTTCCAATGGGCCACCATATTGGAAAGGTCAGGAGCCGTGTGTCAGCACATGAAAGTATATGGTCTGTAACAGTCTGGAGTCTTTTCCAGCCAACTTTCACATTATCTGATTTTCCATAAACATTGGAAAACAATTTAGATGATATAAAATTCCAAATTAACATGATACTAACAATAATAATAAATCAAAAGTAACTGTATTATATTCAAGCAATATCTCACATCTGTGCTATTATGCAGCACTTTTTTGACAAAATAAAGTGCTGCATAAGAGCGCTGCTGTGAGGTTCTGTATAGAAGCACTTCATTTGGTAAAAATAATGCAATATCATGTTGAAAATTAATTGTTATACTTCCATTTGATACATTTTTTAATTTATTTATTTATTTAAACACCATTTTGATGATAAAATTTTAATAAACAATTGATATGGAGTTCAGAAAAAACTAAATAGCTAATGGACTCGGTATCGGCGAGTACCAAAAAGAAGTATCTGTACTCAAACTCATTCTCCAAAAAATATATGGTATCGGGACATCCCTACAGAATATAATACAACATCAATAGTACATTCATATTACTACACATAGTAAGTTGTATTTATAAATAGAACTTTTCAGAATTGTATGATAGTAAGTTACTGTAAATAAATCTTACTTGATGCAATTTTTGTTTATTTATTTTTTGTCTCAGCAAATTACAGCTCTCCTTGTTGACTGCTGCAAGATGGCGCCGCGGTTGACGTATCCAAACCAGCCAAATAAGGCATCATGAAACATGTGAAAAGTGTTGTTTGAAGAGAAAAAAGAAAAATCACAGTAAATAACTGGTGTGAGATAATCCTCAGGACCATGTTCTGGTTGGGACAGAATAAACCTGTGAGGAGATTGTCCCTTTGGACTGCGATGGTCTGCCCCTTTGGGACTTCATTGCTAATATCATAATGGCTGGCTTTCTGCTATCTGCTCCAGTGGTCAAAAAGTCTTTGAAGGAGGCAATTTCTCCACTGCTGCCGCCTACCACGGTCAACGAACTGGCGTCCACGCCTGCCACGGTCAACAAGCCAGTGCCTGAGGCCTCGTCAGTCCCAGTGCCAGCATCCTAGGCCATGGAGGCTGTCCACAAGCCTATCCAGTTCCCTGGGCCAGTCCCCCACCCCCAGAGTCTTCTGCACCCAGTGTCTTCCTCGGCTCCGCCTGCTCCTTCTGAAACTCCACTCATGCTGCTCCGCCCACTCCTTCTGGAACTCCTCCTCCTGTGGCTTCGCCTACTTCTCTAGCAGCTCCTCCTTCAGTGACTCCACTCATCTGAGACTCAAATTCCTGATCCTCAATTGGCTCCACCTGCTCCACCCCAGCTTCAATCCCTGAGTCTCAATTCCCTGCTCCACCCACTCCACCTCCAGCTCTGTCTGCTCTGCCTCCTGCAGCACCGCCCCCTGAACTTCCCACTGCCGCCTCTTGTGACTCCGCCCCCTGAGACCTTGCCTCCTTAATCTCAGTCTCTTGACCCTCTGCCAGTTCCATCCTGGTGTCCTGGCCCTCTGCCATTCTCTTGACCCTCTGCCAGTTCCGTCCTGGTGTCCTGGCCCTCTGCCATTCACTTGAACCTCTGCCAGTTCTGTCCAGGTTTCCTGAACCTCTGCCTCTTTCCTGACCCTCTGCCAGTTCTGTCCTGGTCTCCTGACCCTCTGCCACTCTCGACCCTCTGCCAGTTCAGTCTTGATCTCCTGACCCTCTGCCAGTCTCCTGAACCTCTGTCAGTTCAATCCTTGTCCGGTTGGTTAGGTACAGCAGGACATTCATCTTATCCAGCCACTGAACAGTCCGTCAAATAGTTTCTACCACATTTTCTTGCTGACAATTTTAATATCAGATTCCCAGGCTGAATTAATTTCTTCATAACCCATAATGCACACCAACAGGACTGACTTGGAAAGCCACCATCGCAAAGTTTTCTCTCTCAATGGAAACCAGACCACATCGCAAAACATGTCGGAGTTTAAAACGTACAAGGATAACACTTAAGAGAGCAAACAAACATTGGTACACATTTAAACAAATGAGGATAGCAAATTACCCTCAAGAATTTGGCCACTAATGAAGAGACAGTGCTCATTTTCTCTCTCTTGTTTTCTCTTTTTTTCTAATGGCCTACTCTTTTGCTCTTCCCAACTCTACATGACTAGAGATACTAGTTTACTAACCTGCTGCTTGGTGCCGCTTTTGTTGTGTGAGTCAAAGACATTATAGCATTCCATTTTCTGAAAAGAAAACTTGAACTCTGTTGTGCCTTCCCCCATCTGGAAATGGTAGAGGGCTTGTCTGAAAGATAAAAACTACATGAAATGCTCCTGGCAACACAAACAGACAATCTGGGATCAATTACAGGGACAGCGTTCTGAAAGTAAAAAGGCATGATGGGGGAGCAACAAAGAACAGACTTCATGCTACAGTCATGCCAGATACCCACACACACACAAAAACATTAACCGCTAAGGCTTCATGTGACAAGTACACTAGCTAGTAAGGAATAGTTTACCCAAAAATGAACATTCTGTCATCATTTACTCACCCAAATAACTTTCAGTCTTCTGTTGAACACAAAAGGAGATGTACCAAGTCATATAATAGCTTTATGAGACATCACAGGCCAGCAGCATTAGTTTGTGAGATAAAATCACACTTTTTGAGTCAATTCTTCACTTACTTATGGCTATATCTGAAAGCACAATTACCAACAAACGTGCCCATAAACTTATAGTTGTTGCAGATGTTGAGGTATGCCAATGAAGTCTTTGAGTAAACGTATTCTCAAAAGTTGCACAACTAATACAGACAGTACAATGGTGCCCCAAACTGTGAAACATCTGCAAGGCAGCCTAAGAGCAGTGCATTGTGGGAGCAGCAGGACTCAATGAAATTAATATCGATATCACAAAGAAAAAACAGGAGGGTAGAGAAGAAAGTAGGAAAAGTAAGAGAAAGAGACAAAATAATGGAATGCAGTCATTTGTTGGGATGTGTGAAGGACACTCAAACATTGGAAAATTGTTTTAACTTTTGTTCATTTTCTCACAGTCTGGACAGAGGATAGCTCCTTGGAGCGCAATATTAGCAAAAACCAAGGAAATGTGCTGTGGTTCTGACAAGGCACACACACTTTTTAAGCCTTTGTTACTTATTGGAGATGAAGTAGAGCAGGTGGGATCCTTTAAATATCTTAGAACAGAAATTGACAACAATTTTACCTTTGATAAACATTCAGACAGTCTTTTTTAAAAAGGCTCACCATCACTTAAGTTTATTGAGAAAATTAAGATGCTTTAATGTTGAAAAGGACATTTTAGGTGTTGTGTACAAATCTCTGATTGAATCTGTACTCACTTTTAACATTGTATCTTGGTGTAACTCTTTAACTGTCAAAAACATGAACAAACTGTCAAGAATTATAAAGCTAGCTGGTAAAATTATTGGAAAGCAACAAATACCACTCTCAGATCTTTTTTCCATTGTGGCAGTTAAAAGGAGAGCTTCTGCTATTACATTGGACATTTTCCAGCCCCTTCATGATTCGTTTCAGGTACTTCCATCTGGCAGACGATATAAGGTAACTCTAGTGCAAAAAACAATGTTTCTCCCTGCCCCAGTGCTCCTCAATTTATCACAACAAAGATTGGGTTATATTGATGAAGTTCAAATTCATCATTTTATAAGCACATTTTGGTACCCTGAAGAAGCCTTAGTGCTCCAAAGTTATGTTTATCTGACTGAACCATAATTAAAAATAATAATCATCCATATCATACAGTGAAAATCTAATAAAGAGTGTGGTACAAACATCATAATCATAATATTGTACGATGTTGCATGGCAAATTTAATAGTGAAAACAGTCATTGACTGAAACAGTTAATGGCACTTTAGCAATTATATTTTACTCATTTTATTTTACAATAAGCTCAACATTAGTATTTATAATTACAATCAGTCCATTCGGCTGGTAGACAATGTGTGTTCAATTGCTTCCGTTTGTTGTTGAAAAACTTGAGGTTCGAGTCTTCCATAAAGACGTCTGGCGCCATCTAGTGGTTATACATATGTCATCTATCTAAAATACATTTAGGTTTCATATTCTCAGTGCTATAATGTCTCCTTTAACACTACGCATTTATTAGACAGTGTTTAAGGAATAGATCTCCCAAAAAATACAACTCTACCATAATGTACTCGCCCTCTTATGCTTTCAACACCGTAGCCATTACTTTCTCTCTTTTGTGAAACACGAAAGGAGAACTGAGGGCAAGTCCAAGTTTGAAAAACATGAATTTTGCTAAGTTTACACCTCTCATCCACCTGAAACAAAACACTCTTCATAGCTGCATTCTTTGGAAAACGATGATGTTGGGAAACTGAAAATGGATATTTCAAACTTAAATGTATCATTGTGTTTGTGGCCTTAAAGAATAGTTCACCCAAAAATGAAAATTCTCTCATCATTTACTCACTCTCATGCCATCCCAGATATGTTTGACTTTCTTTCTTCTGCTGAACACAAATTAAGATTTTTAGAAAAATATCTCAGCTCTGTAGGTCAGCATAAAAGTAATCCATAAGACTTCAGTGGTAAATATATCTTCAGAAGTAATATGATAGGTGTGAGTGACAAACAGATCAATATTTAAATCTTTTTTTTTTTTTTTTACTATAAATTGACATTTGCCTGCCCAGATGGTGGCGACATCTACAAAGAATGTGAATTGCCAAAAACACAAGAAGAAGAATGTGAAAGTGGAGCTTGATAGTAAAAAAGGACTTAAATATTGATCTGTTTCTCACCCGCACTTATCTCATCGCTTCAGAAGACATGTTTTAAACCTCTCAAGTAGTATGGATTACTTTTATGCTGCCTTTATGTACTTTTGTAGTTTATTCATTTTGGTTGCCATTCACTTGCATTGTATGGACCTACAGATCTGAAATATTCATCTTAAAATCTTTGTTTGTGTTCAGCAGAAGAAAGAAAGTCATACACATCTGGGATGGCATGAGAGTGAGTAAATGAAGAGAGTTTTCATTTTTGGATAAACTATCCCTTTAAGATCTCCTTTGACAAAAACAATTTGATTTTTTTTTTTTTTTTTTGTTTTGTTAATTCTGGGGTGATCTTTCCTTTTTAATTGTAAAATGTGAATTATAAACCGATGGTTCAAAATTGTAAAAGACTAGATGAGCCACATATAATGCAGTTATAAAATAGCCAATGTACACATCTGTGTCCTGATCGCACATCAGTTTGATGAGTCAACATAAGTTTAATGTCAAAACTCAAACTTAAAACATCATAAGGGGCCTGGGTAGCTCATCGAGTATTGACGCTGACCACCACCCCTGGAGTCATGAGTTCGAATCCAAGGTGTGCAAAAACAAACAAACATAAAACAGAAGGACACACAAACACATGCAGCACGTGTGTCTCTCTCTCTGCCTCTCTCTCTTGAACTGGAGCCTCTCTCGCTGATCATCTGATTCAGTGCCCACTGTGCACCCTCACAGCCCGGTCACGCCCTCCTCCTTGTCAAACATACAAATGTGCATATTCATTTTCTGTGTACTACAGTATTGAGTATTTTCCCAGTAAAACTTTACCTACTGTTGAAATCGGTATCTAAAAAGCTCAGTGTGATACACAATAGCATTCAGCTAGACATGCTTCCCCTGGAAGATATTATCAGAAATCGTGAAATAAGTTTCCACTATTATGCAGACAATATCCAACTTTGTATTTCTTCGAAACCCAACGAAATCACTGTATCAATGATATCAAAGATTGGATGGCCAGAAATGTCCTACTCAATTATGACAAAACAGAGGTGCTATTTATTGGACCAAAAACCTCTAAAAACAAGCCGCTAAAATATAAATTGACTCTTGATGGATGTACTGTTACATTGTCTTCAACAGCGAAGAACTTAGATGTTATATTTGATACCAATCTGTCCTTTGAAAATCAAATGACCGATGTTTGTATAACAGCATTCTTCCACCTTAGAAATATTGCTAAATTACAACACAAGCTGAAAAACAAATTAATGCGTTTATGACCTCAAGACCACATTATTGTAATACATTACTGGGAGGATGTCCAGCTATGTCAATAAATAAACTTCAATTGGTCCAAAATGCAGCAGCCAGAGTGCTGACTAGAACCAAGAAATATGATCATATTAGCCCCATTTTATAGTCAGTGCATTGGACACCTGTTAAATTTCATATTAATATAAAATTCTGTTAACTACATACAAATCATTAATTGGTCTATCTCTGCAGTACTTAAGTGACCTTCTACTACGCTATATTCCATCATGTTCACTATGATTGCAAAATTCTGGCCAGTTAATAGTTCCAAGATTATCAAAATCAACAAAAGGGGGTAGATCCTTTTTATACTTGACTCCTAACTATGGAATAGTCTCCCTAACACTGTTCGGGATGCAGACACACTCACTCAGTTTAAGTCAAGACTAAAAACTCGTCTATTTATCCATGCATACACCTCATTTATCCTTTAACCCACAATTAGGCTGCTTTAGTTTAGTCTGCTGGAACCAGAAACATCATGATGTATAACTCTGCATAAAATGTAATGGCATCTACGCTAATATAATTTTTTTTGTTTTTGGATTCATATCCCGAGGTTACAAGAGACATGCCAACTCAAACTGTAAGACATTGGATACTTCATACGCCACTGCCTGAACCTTAGGATAGACCTCACCGAAATGACCTGCAGGTTGAACTGTGATGCACCTCATTGATCTCTGCCTGCATCTCCTTTGTCTAATGATGGACTACACTCTTATAATGGAATACATAGACTAACAATTGCCAACAAAAGCCTTCATCGCCCAATTAATAAAGGACAATTACATCTATGTGAACTTCTGCAGTTAATCCAGGATGAACTTCAAAGACATTAGTCATTAATCTTAAAGTAAAAAAAAAAAACAACAACAAAAAAACAGCTTTTAAACCATGACTTGCACTGCACACAAATAAGCAATATTTTGCATTATATTCATGATGATAGTCAGAGGGGAACTGGCCCCCACAGTGAGTCTGGTTTCTCCCAAGGTTATTTTCTCCATTAACAAACATCTTATAAAGTTTTGAGTTACTTGCCACAGTCGCACTTCAGCTTGTTCATTGAGGTTATAAATACAATTGTTATTTAATGATTTGTTTTCTATACACAACTCACAATCATATTTAATCAAAACTACACACTGATGACTCAAAGACTTTATAGATATTACAGTTTCATTTTCTTGTTTTTGTTAATGCATGATTTCCTGTAAAGCTGCTTTGAAACGATGTGTGTTGTGCAAAGCACTATACAAATAAAAATGGCTTGACAAAACTGACATTCTTGTATGGGACAGTAAGCAGTCAGTGTCAACAAAGAAGTAGAACAAAAATTGTATTTGTATACAACAAACATTTCCAGGGTAGACTGCCATGGTGAAAAAAACATCTAAACATTTTGACCAGTACGTCTCATGCGACGACAAAAAAATAAAACTTTTCATTTTGGTGCCATTTGCCAATTTACTGACACAATAACTGGGTTTTAAAGCATGAATGAAAGGTTTTGGGTGAGTTACTACATTTTGCAGACATGCAATAGAGTTGTTATGTCCCATAAAATATTTGTGGCAATTGCACTTACAGTTTAGAGAATGTTATGACTGTTTAAATAAATGAGCCAAAGCAACTGAGAAAAACTGTAAGTCTTGCCATGAATGCGCTTGTCTGTGTGCAGACATGTCGCTGACCCCTAAATCAGATATTAGTGTTAGCTCATAAACATCTGTGCTTTACAACTTGACGACTCAGAAAGCATTTTGTTGTTTTAGTAAAACCCCAAATACTGCATATCCTGGTAGCAAAACATCTCCTCTCTTGATAACAGGGGCTGTGGTGAGATTCATGAATTATTTACTGTAGTTCCTCATTAGGCAACCAAAACTGTACATTAGCCCAATGAATACTGTGAGAGTACGAGAGTTAGCGTGCTACTTAACAGGTTATTTTACAAAAGCCAGCCAGTGTGCAAAGCACATGCCACCCTTGTGCTATTCTGCACACCTGTGTATATAGCTCTATAAGTGTGGCATACATTCTGGTGCTGTGAAACTATTTGAATTGAAATGCGCTTTAGCCTTTTAAGTGTCATCATATTAGAGCAATAGTGGGCTAACTCTCTTCAGGGTGCTTTCAGAAACAAGGGTCATTCACAGTGAAGAGCAGGTTAAGATGATTTACAGACACAATGGCAGGGGTATTGTTGTCACCACGGAAACCATTAGTTGCCAGGCAACTGACCTATCAAGGCAAGACTGTGAGCGTGTCAACTAATGATGGGATTCCAGCAGCTCAGAGTGTTAAGATATATCTGCGTGATGTTTGTGTGTGCGTGAGAGAGAGAGAGCGAGAGAGAGAGAGAGAGAGAGAAAGAAAGAAAGAGATAGACTGAGATGTGGGTTGTAAGCTTTGGAAAGAGTAAAGTATTGCTTTGAAAATCAAAAACGATCAGAGATTGAAGGTATTGAAAATGTGAAGAATACATAAAATGAGCTTTCTCTTATTAAGGAGGGTAAATTTTGTTGGAAGTGAGTCACATTGCCTTTAGCAAGTGGGTTGTGACTAAATGCCCATTAACAGGATATTAACTTTGTATAAAGTGTACCTGGCCTTGGAATTGTTCCAGCTCTATTATCTCTGACATGTCCTTCACGGCTTGAGGAAAAACTGCAGCGAGTGGCTGCCATTTCTCAACAAAGAAACAAGCACTGAACAAAGGCAATACTGGAGATGTGATTTAAGCAACATGCCACAAATGTATTCATTCAAAGTCTATAGAAATTGTATAATAAAACATTAAATCAAAATGATTTTTTTTTAATGCAGATTCTTGGTCTCAGATTCATCTGTGCACATTCTAAAAAAAAGATAATTAGTCTTTGTAATATCTTGGTTTAAAATGTAAAACACAGCTCTTTTCAATACTTGATTCTTATCTTATGTTACTTATGATAACAATACACTGATAACCACTAAAAATCAAAGCCAGAAAAAGGCATTTACATGAGATATAAAATAAATGTGTAATTCTCTGCTTTTGATGTCAAACCATGAAGAGGTATGCACTCAACACTTGCGCACATTGAATAAGCCAGTAAGAATGCCGGTAAAGGTGTTTGCGTGCAATGCTGTTAGGGTCTTTGTGGACTCAAGATGGCGCCGAGTATGGCTGCTGCGTTGCGAGCTCCGACACAACACTGCAGTTTATTGTTTGTTTTGTTTACAGTTTTTTGTCTTTTTGTCTTGGATGTTGTCTGCCTTATTGTTTACGACAGACAAACGCTTTTGGACATTGGTTCGGCAATTACACACTGAAAACCGGACTTCAAATTCCTCAATGCCGACCCGCTGTTTACAAACACGCCAGCGGAGCCCTTTGTCTGGGCTGCCCGGCTGCGGAAACGCAGAAGGAAAAGGGGAAAAAGAGCCAGCGTTCTCATCAGAGTAAGATGTCGTGCAAATCGAGCCCCGCTACCCAGTATACTGCTGGCAAATGTTCAGTTTCTGGACAACAATCTCTGCGAGCTGAGAGCGCGGCTCTCTTTCCAACAAGAGACGAGGGATTGCTGCGTTATCTGCCTTACAGAAACCTGGATGTCTGCGGAGATTCCAGACTCGGACATCGAACACGCGGGTTTCTCCATGAACTGAGTGGACAGAGCGAAAGACCTCTCAGGTAAAAGCAGAGGTGGTGGTGTATGTTTTATGATCAACAAATCATGGTGTGATCAGAGGAACGTACATTTTATCAAGTCTTTCTGCTCTCCTGATCTGGAATATCTCATGCTTCTGTGTCGACCATTCTGGCTACCGAGGGAATTCACAGCGGTCGTTATCACTGCTGTGTACATCCCCCCCACGAGTCGACACAAATCGGGCACTCAAGGAACTGTATGGAGTGCAAGTGAGCAGGAAACTGCACACCTTGAGGCCGCGTTCATTGTTATCGGGGACTTTAACAAAGCCAATTTTAAAACAATCGCACCAAAATACCACCAACTCATCAGCGTCAACACACGAGGGGGCCGGGTTTTGGACCATTGCTATTCTCCTTTCCGGGATGGCTACAAATCCCTCCCCCGCCCACCATTTGGCAAATCAGACCACTCTTCCGTTCTGTATCTGCCCGCTTACAGGCAGAAACTAAAACGGGAAGCACCCACCCACAGAACGATCCAGTGCTGGTCGGACCAATCAGACTCTGCGCTACAAGACTGTTTTGATCACATGGACTGGGAGATGTTCCGGTCCATCTCTGATGACGACATCAAGGTTTACGCTGATAGCGTAACATGTTTAATCAGGAAGTGCATTGAGGACGTTGTGCCAACCAAAACAATACGGATCTACTCCAACCAGAAACCATGGGTTAACGGCAATGTTCACACGGCACTAAATGAGTGGACCTCCGCTTTTAATTCCGGGAACGCGGAGGAGCGTAAACAAGCCAGTTATACCCTCCGTAAATCTATCAGTGCAGCCAAAATTGAAGGACAGTTCAACACCACCGACTCTAGAAGTATGTGGCAGGGAATTAACATCATCATGGACTACAAAGGGAATAAAAACTCCGCCATGAACACCGCTGCCTCTCTCCCGGATGAGCGCAACACATTTTATGCTCGTTTTGAGGACAATAACACTGCCCTCTCGGAGAGAGCACTCGCGGCTGATGCTACAGAGGTTGGTTCACTCTCCATCTCTGTTGCAGATGTAACCCGATCCTTCCGACAGGTGAACATTCGTAAAGCCGCGGGTCCAGACGGCATTCCGGGCTGCGTCATCAGAGCGTGCGCGAACCAACTGGCTGGTGTTTTTACAGACATTTTCAACCTGTCCCTCTCCCTGTATGTAGTCCCCACATGCTTCAAAACGTCAACCATTGTGCCTGTACAGAAGCAAGCCAATATCACTTGCCTAAATGACTGGAGTCCTGTTGCTCTGACCCCCATCATCAGCAAATGCTTTGAGAGGTTAATCAGAGATCACATCTGCTCTGTGCTGCCCACCTCTTTGGACCCATTGCAGTTTGCCTACCGCAACAACTGCTCCATGATGCCATTGCATCTACAATACACACTGCTCTCTCCCATCTGGAAAAAAGGAACACATATGTGAGAATGCTGTTTGAAGACTACAGCTCAGCATTCAACACCATAGTGCCCTCCAAGCTTGATGAGGAACTCCGGGATCTGGGCTTAAACAGCTCGCTGTGCAGCTGGATCCTGGATTTCCGGTCAGGCTGACGTCAGGTGGTTAGAATGGGCAGCAACATCTCTTCATCACTGACCCTCAACACTGGAGCCCTGCAGGGCTGTGTTCTCAGCCCACTCCTGTATTCCCTTTACACACATGACTCTGTGGGTACACATAGCTCCAATGCCATCATTAAGTTTGCTGACGATACGACGATGGTAGGTCTGATCACTGACAATGATGAAACAGCCTACAGAGAGGAGGTGCACACTCTGACACGCTGGTGTCAGGAGCACAACCTCTCCCTCAATGTCAGTAAAACCAAGGAGCTTGTAGTGGACTTCAGGAGGAAAGACAGAGAATACAGACCCATCACCATTAATGGAGCACCGGTGGAGAGAGTCAGCAGCTTCGAGATCCTCGGTGTCCACATTACTGAGGAACTCACATGGTCCGTCCACACTGAGGCCGTTGTGAAGAAGGCTCACCAGCGCCTCTTCCTTACATGCCTCGTCACTGTCATGACTGCTATGTTGCTCGGAACTGCACACAAGACTTTCACCTACTGTTGCACTTGTGTACATGGTAGTGTGGCAATAAAGTGATTTGATTTGATTTGAATGAGAAAAAATCTACAGATCGGTTTATTCTTACACATACTAGGGTGTGAGCGAGGAGTGAGCAGCGTGTTTTCATTTCGGGACCCATGTTAACAGATTACACCCTTCACATTGCAAGCTTGAGTTGCTAGGTGACGCGTCCCAGAAGCGTCCCAGACATGGCAGTGAGTGGATAGTTTCCTCACCGAGCCTATTTTTGCTACGTGGCTCATGCTGAGCTCATTAGCTCTGGGTGCAGTAGAAAACTAAAATAATCAGGATATTGTAGAAAAGACGTAAAAGCAAATAAAGTACAGTATATTTAAACCGAACCTACTATACACTTCAATTTATAGGTTTGCTTACAAACAAAAACTTAATAAAGGAAAGAAAGAAATTACATTGCAAAACTTTTGCTGTATATAGCGTGAAAGATTAGAAGATATAGACCACTGGTATTGAAATGAATGGGAAAAATTGCAACAGAAAAATTGCAAAAGTCCCGCTTTAAAGGTAAAAGTGCCAATCAACTTTTAGATACAGACATCACCTGTCGATCAACTCGAGAACATGCATGTGCATGAGCTGAACCAGCCTGAAATGAAAAAATATTTTGTGGGGGTGATTTGAGTTAAAGAAGTACAATTTATGATACTATGGTTGTCAGATTTGAGTGTTGATTTTAAATATGTTCTTTGATCGTAATCATGACAAACAGTTTTGGAAATTTCAGTTTTTCCCCATTAAAGTAGATGTGTGCTGCACTTTTATGTCTCTTGTTTATAAAGAAAATAGCTGCCCAGCCTGCCCGAGAGCATTCCAAAAATGACCGCAGAGTGGACTGACTTGCCTTGAAAGGAACTTCGATATATTAACCAGTCACGACCAAGTACGCAGTTAAACAAGTACATGTGACTGCCCGCTGTTGCCGAAGGAACCTAGAAAAGAGATGCAGCCAATGTGAAAGCCCAAACATGATGCATTGCTCACGCCCCCCTCATGCCCAACTCACAAGTATGTGTGAATCTGGCGTAATGCCGTTTATGACCTTATACACGATAAAGGAAAGCCGTTTAATGCATTTACATGACCACACACCCATTATCAGTTTATTAATCAGAATTGCTGTAAGAGCATGCATAGAAACACGCTAACTGATTGAATGACTCTCATAAAATTTCCCTTTCTAGATAAGTCTATCCACACAGCAGCCATCTTGGGAATGCTATTTTCTGTGGATACAAGCTGCGCAGCTCCAATCTACTTGACTGGAGAAAGACCGAAATCTTCAAAATGGTTGGTCAAGATTAAAATCAAAGAAAATCAGCAGTAAAATCTGACAACAATGGTATTATAAATTCTACTTCTTTAGCTCAGATCATGCTAAAAAATAATGCTATTTTTCAAGCATTCACATTTTCGACTTGACTGACAGGCGATGTCTGTTTCTAAAAGATAATTTGCTCTTTTGCTTGTTAGGCAGAACTTATTTTTCTACATCCGCCATATTTGGAGTTCCAATTTCTCCCATTCATTTTAATATCAGTGCTCCGACTGGTCCTAAATTGTCTCTGATATGCAATCTCCAGAAATTGTCACTGAAAGAACTGGTGAATGAAATCAAAATGAACGATTAATCAAAATCCCCACCAGTATTTGGAAAGCTATGAAAACTGGGAAGCAGAGAGATACAAAAAGTGAAGCGTCCTTGACTGTTCACTATCCCATGTGTAATAACTTGCTCCATTTCTAAAAACAACTTTCCTTTTGGACTGATGTCTCAAATTTCTAATATTTTTTTATCTCTCCACTCCAACAATCTGACTCTTTGTGGTAGATAATGGATAAAATTAAGTAAATGGAAACAGGAATAGAATTACATAAATAAACAGAACAAACTATGTTTCATGTTGACACAACCATGCTTGAGTCACTCTTCTGACCACTCGCTTGAACTAATTTCTATGTAATATTGAAAATCAGACAACAGTTAGTTCTGCTCCTCGAATCTGATTGATTAAAGGTGCAGTATGTAACAATTTTCATGTAATATTGAACTGCTTGTAATGCAACTTAAAAAAAGAGCCCTTCCCGGACTTCCTAGGCTGCCTATTAAAGCCTGTAGACTGATTTTCATGCGAAGGGAGTGGGTCGGTTTATCCGGGAAAATCCAAAGGATGTGATGTTTATGCGCATTCCCGAGAGCCTTGCCTCAGACAGTATCATCTCTTCCACTATTTAACAGCGATGTCAAACAGTCTGGCTAAGCGGGAACATGATCGAGCAAAAACTAGAGTGAACATCGGCAGGGCATTTGATTCCTGGAGGGATCTTTGTTCGGTTTTGGGGATCAAAACGGATCCTGAATTGGCGTTCTTCTTATTGGACAGGTAAAATACATAACTGCAAAGCATGCGAAATATAGTGCCATGAGGATTGATCTGTGTATACTAGCTAACTTGATCTTGCCTGCTAACGCTTATGAATTGCAAGCTATCTTGCTTCATAACTTTCAAATAATTTCAACAATCTTCTCTTTATAATAAAATTCATGTATACAGGATACATTTAAGCAAATAGACTGGTTTCTTGATCGTAGTACAACATATGACATACAAAACATACAATAGTGCAACATAACAGTGCAGTGCTACATTAAACTGTCTGGTATAGTTTGGCAGTATGTGTATCTGTATGCTATGTTAGCTGATAAGTAGTTTCAGTTTAGTTTAAAAGTTTGTAGTAAATCAATCATAACTGTGCAATTTGAATTATGCTACATCATCTGTCAGCATGATGCTGGTAAATCACGTACAATCTCTTTGTACATTACATCATTGTTTTGGCTGATGCTCGCTCGCATGCATCCCTATGTAGTATATGCACGGGTGTGAGCATGAACAACAGGTAGCTTGGTTGCAGTTCACTTAATGGCCACAGGTGTCATTAATAACAAGGGTTTCTTAATCTTACATACTGCACCTTTAAGTGGCATTCCAAGAGTGCTGATATATATAGTTCAGCAGCACTGGGATGCTTCTCAATTGGTATCACTCTACTCTGTGTTTGTGGCTTTCCAAATAGTGGTGAGTAGGGGCGTAGAAACCATTATAACTGAGGGGGGACATGCCCCCCTCAATTTTAGAAATAACTAAATTCATTCCCACTTTTTGAGAAATAATAATTACATTTTAATATGTTTATTATGCTTAATTGTAGTGCAAGTGAAAATGTGCACCCGTTCACTTAAAACAAAGCCTTGAAGACCCAGCAGAAGCCTCATCCAGCTGGTTGCTTCAGCAGTGTGCAGAACGAACTCAAAAGCGCTAATCACATTGGCTAGTGCTTACATGTTGCAGTCCATGTTTTGATTCTGTAACATTAAATAAATGTTTAAAGCCGTTACCATCAGAGCACACTGTTTTGATGCAGCAATGCGGCCATGTTTTCTGACATCAAACAAAGAATATATATGTTAGTCAATCCAATGGAGCCTTCTCCCATTCCATCCGTCACTCATTCTAACCAATTCCGGTGTTGGGAATGTGGAAGAGCTAGGCTTTTAGAAAATTCTAGGCTTCTATCACGAACTCAGAATCCCATGCTGCATTGCATGTAAACAATATGGCGGTGCGCATAGAAAGCCAGCAAGAACATTCGGGATCGCATCTTATCTATTTTTATAAATTATTATAAACATTTAAAAAACACATTATATGGTTGATAATATATAATCTGATTTTCAGAGCACCCATAGTGATATAATCTGCCCTTCAGTGCAAGCATAAGGTAAGGTATTTGTTTTATAAATTACAGTGCACATTAAAGGAGTCACGTTGGGGGTCCGTCAGTACAGGAGAATCTCATGTCCAAAAAGGGTAAACAGATTAAATGTTTTATACTTTGGTAAAATTTTAGCATGTTTAAATCTGTGACCTCTTTATTGTTGTCTTTTTCACTGAAACACTGAATGACCAATAATGTCTCATGTACAACCACCAGCCAAAAATCTGAAGGGGACACAAATTTGGGATTTATTAGGGCTATGTGTGTGACAACAATAATCTAATGTCATAGTATACATCTAAACAATGATTTTGTTCTTTGACTTCCATTTTTTCTTTTTTCTTCAGTGACCTAGTCAACAGTGACAAGCTTCTGAAACTGTTACAGAAAGAAGATCATATTTTACTTTTTTTTTTTGCTTTGATTCTTTGGTTCTGTTTGTCTGGCCCAATGTTTGAAATTTTTACAGTCATTAAATTATATGATAATTCCTTTGTTTTTCCTCATTAAAGTTTAACTCCTAAAGACATGAATTGTAATTTTGCAATATATGTAAGAAATTATAACCACTCACATTAAGATGAAGACTCCAGTCATATCAGTAACCTTATAAAAGCTGTTTTATTTTACACAGAGAGGGTCCGCACATAGGGGCTGCCATGTTAGAATAACATTACCAGCCGAATACTACTTGCGTGATTTTTTCCGCAAACCACTTAAGTGCAAAGCAAGCCTCGCAGTCATGACTAAACCCAATCACGCATACTAATCGCTTAATCTCCATCCTGTTATTTGACACTTTCACTCATTGATTAAAGTAATCCTGTCTGACTGTGTATACTACATTTCTACAATGACATCTGAAACTGAAAATTATTGATTTTAAATTATGCTGCATTCAAGCCACTAGCTGTCAGTGTAAGTCCAAGATGACACAAAGACACAAAGTTAAGCAAGTGGCGACAGTGAGTGAGTCATTGGTTTCTTATAAAAATTATTCATTCACGAACAAAACACCACTAGTTCAAAACAGAGAATGAAAGCAGTGCAGAGAGCAAGTTGAGCTTGATGCTTTGGCATGTTTTTGAATTATTTACACTGGCGGAGAAAAATACACAAACTATGAAACTATTTGCGTCCACATCGCTCAGCGCATGTGTAAAGCAAATTGTCACGACACAACACAGACACAGATGAATGGTTGAACCCAGTAGCTGGAGCTTTATTGAAGATGAAGACTTTAAAGGTAGGACACTCTTTTACAGTTGTCGGTGGTGGCCAAGACTGGACTGCCTGGACCTTCCCTTGGTCCAACTCCACTCCCTCTGGGCCGATGTTATTACCCAGAATTGGACAGAGGGTTGATGGAAAGTTCACTTCTCTGCTTTGAGGAACAAGTGGTGTTCGCAGAGCTTCCGCATGACCAGTGTCACATGGCGAATATGCTCTGGAAGGTTTCAGGAGAAGATGAGGATATCTCATCTATGTATATGATCACAAAACCCTGGACGTACTCCCTGAAGATCTCATTCATAAAACCTTGGAAAACGGAGGGGGGTTAACCAGGCCATAAGGCATCACCTGGTACTCATGCCCTGTGGGTGTGATGAAGGCGATCTCACACTCATTCCCCTTCCGTATCCGGAAGACGGTGATGGTGACATTGTTGAGCGCTCGGTAATCAATGCAGTGTCTTAACCCTCCATCCTTCTTGGCCATGAAGAAGAAGCTAGAAGCGGCAAGGGAGGTTGATGGTCGTATGTACCCTTGGGACAGGGCCTCCTCCACATATTTCTCCATAGCCTTCTGTTCTGGAAGTGAGAGGAGGGTAGACACATCCCCTGGGCAGCTGGACACAGGGAAACAGGTCACTGACACAGTCTCATGGCCAATGGGGAGGAAGTTGAGTGGCTAGTTGAGGACTGGAGACATCTTGGAATTTGGATTAGGCTTGGGGGATGTCGACCATGTGGTTGTGTATGGCACTCTTGATGGAGGTTGAACAGAGATGGGTACGAGTTGGGCTCTTGCAGGGAACAGTGTTCTTCAGCAACCAGCGATGAAGGATTAAGCATTCCTGGAAACAGTATCGTTCGGGCTTTGCTGAGGTATTACTGGTACGTTAGCAGTTGCTGCAGTGAGCAATGTCTGTCGTAGTTGATCATTGAAGGTGCTCAGATCGGCTCCAGCTGGATTCATGGTTGTTGATCTAGTCTTCTGTCACAACACAACACAGACACAGATAAAGCTCCCAGTAGCGGGAGCGTTATTGAAGAAGACGACTTTTTAGGTAAGTCAACAGTTATAGGAGAGATTGTTAACTTAGCTTATAATGACTGAGTTTGTGTTTCCAGGGAGATTGCAGAAGGAGCACCACTCCAGGTAGTCAAAGAAGGAAGATGAGCCCTTGGGATATCTTAGACAAGAAATTTCGAGGACACGAATGAAGCTTCACGTAGGTATAGTACTCAAGGACAGCAGGTAAGTCTGAGTGTCCCTTGCAGAGACAAGACAAGGATGTAGTGGCGGGGTGAGTATTTATAGCGGTGATGTGATTGAGTGCTGGATTGGAATCAGGTGTGAGTGTCTAGTAGTCCAGGGAGAAAGAACGGAGTGTGGAGTGAAAGGGGGAGTCCGGTGTGGATGTGGCAGTAATCAAGCTTTAAATTATGATTGTGCCAAAGAGACAGCAGATGTCAAGGTTTACAATGAAAAAGGAGTTACATTTTGGTCCGTTTCTCACCCAAAACCAATCGTATCGCTTCAGATTACATGGATTAAACCACTCAAATTGTATGGATTATCTTTATGCTGCCTTTGTCATTTTTGGAGCTTGAAAATTTGGACCCCATTGACTTGCATTGTATAGATATATTCACACCATATCTCCATCAGAATATCTAAGTCACATGAGTTTAAGATGGCATAATGGTCATGATGACAGAAGTATCATTTGGGTGAACTATTTCTTTAAATACGCTGGCAATTCACATTATATTGACATGGACATTTTAGTGTTATAACACTGATGTAGGGGAAGCTCAAACTCCCTGGAGTCCTCCCGGCCACTAACAAGCTAAATTAAACTTTTGAAAGACAAACAAGACAACAAAGAAAAACACACACACACACACACACACACACACACGCACACACACACACTTCTCTTTAATTCACCTTACTTCCTCCCAAGACTAGTTAAGAACACTTCATAATTACTTAAATCACTGATTTTGCTGCATAATTAGATGCTCTTTCTTCCAATTGCCCCTGTTGCACCAACTATTCTCTTAAGCATTTCCTAGATTTGATATATTTGCAGCCTATATTGCACAGTTGCACTTTTTTACATTGCTTAATTCAGGCTGATGTGATTAATATGTGACTTTGAAAGTCGTAACCATCCCCTTTCCACCTCAATCATACATCACTCTTCCTTTCTTATCATTCCCTCACTCTTTTTCTCTCCTTTTGTTATCCAATTCCATCACACTCTCGGAGGGTAAACCAATTTACATTCTTGTTTTGGTCTTCAGAACCTTGCCAGTTTCCATGACAACACTGCTTTCTCACTCTTTCTCCCCCTGTCTCCTCAGGATCTTTCATTCCCAACTGTTTCGCTCTCCTGTTTTGCTCTTGACCTTCCGCTTCTATATCATTTTCTTTCTCTTTATATTCTGTTTGCTTCTTGTGTCTAACTCTCATTTCCTTGACTAATTGATATGGTTGCTGTTGTGGCATGCAGCAGCTGCAGGTAATATTGAAGAACAGAAATGAGCAGGAGAGAGTCTCTGTCCAAATGTCTGTATTATTACACATCATACTCTTTGTGTGTTAAATGATCAGTGCCTGGAGGACATAATTTGGGCGTCTCTCTGTCTCTGTTTCAAAAGGCTGTCTGGACTCCAACGCTTTTGTTTGCTGCTGTGTTTTACCAAAGATCATTTTTATGGGTGATAATAATAAAATAATCATGGGAATGATACAGGCATATAAACTATTTTATGCACAGAATAAAAAAAGATGTAGTTATTTTTTTCAACCATGCAGTCAAAACCAATAAGATAGATATTATTGAAGCGCATAAACCCTGTGTTGTATCACAAATTAGGCATGCACTTTTAGAAATGTGACCAAGTGTTATCCAATATTGTAATTTTATTTCGGTTTGGGGTCAATCTAACCCCAGCAAAAACATTATTGATAAAACATTGTCGAAAATGCAATGTTGTGTAGGTAACTTTTAGAAGTAATACACTAAAATTACAAAATAGCTTCAATAAATTGTAATCAGATTAATTTTACTTCAAGATAATCACATTACTAGTTACTTTACTTTTAAGTTACTTTCTAAAACACTTTTCACAGAAACATGATAATATTTTTGCTCAACAAATTCAAAATAATGTGTATACTTGATAATTGTTGTGCACTCTTCAGCTGTCACAGAAACACATACAAACGTAGATATGAACATTATATGAACAATTCATATTAAATGTATTATACATATTGTAAATAGTATTATTTTAGAAATACGTATGTGTAACTCAAGTAATGTTAAAAGTACCCTTACAAAAATCGAGAGTTCATGGCAAATTTGCCTCAAACTTGCCACAAATTCGCCACTGATCATTTTCACATGGAAATGAGCTCACTTGCTGCATACTTGCGGCAAATCGTTCATTGTTGCCAAAAGTTTGTTGTGGGTTAACCACTGCAGATGAAGAGGTATAAACTTCTAGCAAATTTGTGGCAACTTTACAGCTAGTTTGCCAGAAATCTAGATTTTATTTTGGTAAGGAAATTACCTTAATTGAAAGTCAGTAACAGGTAATCTGATTACAAAAATACAAAACACTACTTTTGAGTAAAAGTAATTAATGGCCAGAACATGGCAAGAGATTTTCATGAAAAGTCTTACGAGATGGTGAAATCGTAAGATATCATAGGAATTGGCTCATTCGAAAAATAATGAATTTTATTATCGAATTTCCTGTCGCTACAGTGCAGGCATACAATTTTAGCTAGACTTCTGTATAACACTTTATTTTAAGAAAGAAAATGTCTGTGAACAAATTTGGTTGACCCACTTTATACTACTATGTACTTAACCATTTGATACAATGTACTTATTATGTACATACATGTTGTTGCATTTTAATTACATTTAAAGTATTTGCATTTAATTGCATTTGTAATTACACTGTTAACATTACCACAACTGTAGCCCCAAAACCTAACTCTAACCCCTAATCCTAACTCTAACCCTACACTTACTCCTAAACCTATCAGTACCTCAACCTCAGAAGCAGCAAATGTGGGAACAAAGTAAATACTTAGACTTGTGTGTACGTAATGTTAGTCCATAGTAGTTAAGGCAACCTAATATAAATGTGACCAATTTGGTTCCTGATTCATATTTATTTATGGACTGCAAATGACAGATGAACGTCAATAACCTGTAAGATGCTTCCCTCATCTGGTTCCAAACCCCAATATTTTCTTCTTTGTTACACAACAGTGGTTTTACTATTAAAATCATGGTTGGGTTAAGGTTTGGGTTACCTTAAAAGACTGTCACGTTTATTAAATAACTGCCTGATCGCAGTTATTTGAGATAACTGCAAATATTGTGAACTTCAATTTCCAATCACATTTTAATGTCCAAATAAGGTAGTTTTATGCAAATAAATGAATGGCATAAACGGCACGTTTGTCTCATTCAGTTGAACTCTGAGAATCTCACTGACCTGCATCGCGGACGTCGCGTCCATGTATCATCATGAAATGTTTACCACAGACCTTATTTAACTCAGAAATTCAAAATCCCCATTATGAAATCCTATAGAAAAATCCCAAGGGAACCCATGGGAAATTAGACTTCCAGGTTTGCCTACTATAATCACAACTGAACAGCTCTATTGCACGGGAAGATTAACTGGTTCTCAAGCGCACTGATGCGCATGCCATCTGCAGAGGCTCGCACCAAACTCCCGCATATATATAAACAAGGTATAAACTTATATTAAACTTTGATAGTGAACGTAAAGCACTCCGGTTTCACTTTAATTTAATGATCATGAAATGCATATGTTCCTGAGTCCTTTCCATTATGGGACCGTTCATTCATACACTCCCGCTTACTCTATTTCTGTAGAGATGATAAAATTGATGATAAGCAAGGTTCCATAATAAGGAAGAGTCCTGAGCAATTCAAGCTTGAAGTACCACCTGTTTTCTCCAGGGGGCAGTAAGCGAAACTTCAGCTGTATAGGCAATGAGCAGCTTATACAGAAAAAAAGAACCCTTCAGCTTACAGCAAAACACAGGGACACATTCTTGCATTCAAAACACACGCTTGATAGAGAACAGATCCGAACTTAGAGATCTTAAGACACGTTTTTCAAAGTATTAAACTCTGTTTAACTGAGTTATGTTTATGACGCGACTCAACCAAAGAGAGAATCTCCAAAAGCATTCATCTGATGCAGGTGTACAAGCCCTCAAAATAAATCTCAGACTAATTGACAAATTCAATTGCAAAATGGATTGCTGTGAACATGATTGGCTTATGTTCTATAATATGCAATAAACAATACATTGGATTCTACTGAATTATTGTTATTTGAAGGGCTTTCTCAGCAAATATTTATATATGTGATTAACTGAGATTAATTTGATTAATTGGCACACCATGTAATTAATTTGATTTAAAATTGTATTGATTGACATCCCTAACTATAATATAATATAATATAATATAATATAATATAATATAATATAATATAATATAATATTCCTATTCAGGTTGGCTGGGTTCCAAAAACAATCATGTAAATCTAAAATGGACCAAGACTAAAGTTGATTGAAAAGAGATACAAAATAGAGATTTATAGTATCAAGAAATATTTTGATATTCAAAACATAATGTTTCATGTCATTCATAAGTTTTAAAGCCTTAAAGGTGAACTCAGTAACTTTTAACTTTGTGTCATCTTGGACTTACACTGACACCTAGTGGTTTGGATGCAGCATAATTTAAAATAAATAATTTTCAGTTTCAGATGTCATTGTAGAAATGTAGTATACACAGTCAGACATGATTACTTTAATCAATGAGTGAAAGTGTCAAATAACAGGACGGTTACTCAGATTAAGCAAGTAGTATCCGGCAGGTCATGTGATTCTAACATGGCCACCCCCACATGTGGACCCTCTCCATGTAGAACAAAACAGCTTTATAAGGTTACTGATATGACAGAATCTTCATCTTAATGTGAGTGGTTGTGATTTTGTACATATTTTTCAAAATTATAATTCATGTCTTTAGGAGTCATCATTTTAATGAGGAACAATTACTGAGCACAACTTTAAAAATAAATGATCTCGCCCCATTTTATTATTTGATTTATATATTTGAATGTAAAATATATGAAAAAAAATATTTATAAGAAATATAACAATTATTTGTTTGACAGTTAATCTTCAGGTAAATTTCAGAATCATGACAGCCCTACTTAAAACAAATCTTAATAACATTGTTCATTGGGTTGTTTATTTTTCTCTCTGGGAGGAAAAGTTTTGTTTTTGTACAAGCGAACTCGTACAATTCGGCCATCTCGTTCTATTATTACAACTTCTCATGAGACCAGGTTGGAAAATGGGGTTAAAAAAGCCAGTACTTGATTCCTAAAATTTTTACTCAGTGTTGTACCTTTACAAAGATTCCTACTGTCTCTCTATTTCTTTCTTCTCTTCCAGGCTTGGCACTCGATAGTGTAACACAACACCAAATCTGGCAGACAAAAGAAGAGAACCCACTTCTTTTCATGAATACACTCTTTCCAGAGCAGATACACAGAATAGTTTCTAATATCTCAGCCCAAATTTTTGACTTCTCAATTTTACACCGCTCTGTCCATTCTACAGGATTACTACACAAATTTAATAGCATAATAACAATCCGAAATTTCTGTAGGTTTCATCATGTACATGAGATTATAGCGCACACTTCCTCAGGGTAAAGACGATAAACACATCCAGCTCATAAAGGAGCTATTTGTATGCACACAATTAGATTACCTCGCATTTCGGTTTCAGTGGAGTAGATTTCTTGGTGGTGCAATTTTTGGTACATTTACTGCAAGTTTGTTGGATGTGAAACTACAGTTAACTCACTTTGGGACACAGGATTTAAAGAATCATACATGTTTGTGTTTCAGAACAAGGTTTTGTCTGCTTAGTCAACCCAACATTAAAAAACTGCATTCATCAAGGGCTTCACTTAAGGAACTTTTTGGGACTTTTAACAGTTTCATGCACCACCAGAGGGAGTGCTCACCTGTAAAATGTCTGAACCCACCAATAAGGGGCTAAATGAATCAGAGGGTTTCATGCCTCCCAGGGAAGGAGCACTGCATATGCCAGGTAACGTGTGATCTAAGGGATTTGACACATCTGAAACCTCTGCTGTCAGATCAAATTGTGTGTCTGATGTCTCTCACAAAGTGCAGATGTGAACTTCATTCATCAAAACACAATCATGATCCTCTGAGTTTTAGTGAACCAGCAGAGAAACTTGCAAACTTTTACAAACATTTTATTACATATGTATTTACATGTATATAAAAACTCTCTGTGAAACCCCTTTGTAAACATTTATTATCACTTTTGTTGAAAGTTAATAATGTGTTATTACTACTATATGTTTGTAGCTGCATGTACACTCAACTGGGCACATTTTAAGAATACTGTGGTCCTAATTAAGTGGTCTTCTGCTGTTGTAGCCCATCCGCCTCAAGCTTCGATGTGTTGTGCATTCTGAGATGTTATTCTAATCACTTACAATTGTACAGAGTGGTTACCCGAGTTACTGTAGACTTTCTGTCAGTTCGAACCAGTCTGGCCATTCTCTGTTGACCTCTCTCCTCAACAAGGCATTTCCATCCACAGAACTGCCGTTCACTGGATGTTTTTTTGTTTTTGGCACCATTCTGAGTAAATTCTAGAGACTGTTTTGTGTGAAAATCCCAGGAGATCAGCAGTTACAGAAATACTCAAACCAGCCCATTTGGCATCAACGATCATGCCACGGTCCACAATCATGCCACATGGTTGACGTGAACATTAACTGAAGCTCTTGACCTGTATCTGCATGATTTTATGCACAGATACCACATGGCTGATTAGATAATCGCATGGATGATTGTTGGTCCAGACGGGCTGGTTTTTATTTTTCTGTAACTGTTGATCTTCTGGGATTTTCACACACAAGTCTCTAGATTTTACTCAGAATGGTGCCAAAAACAAAAAACATCCAGTGAGCGGCAGTTCTGCAGATGGAAATGCCTTGTTGAGGAGAGAGTTCAACAGAGAATGGCCAGACTGTTTCGAACTGACAAAGTCTACAGTAACTCAGATAACCACCCTGTACAATTGTAGTGAGAAGAATAGCTACGGTTTGGCGCTGTTTTGGTGGCACGAGGGGGACCTACACAATATTAGGTAGGTGGTATTAATGTTGTGGCTGATCAGTGTATGTTCATTTTGTATCCGCATGATGTATTTTAAACCTCTCTGTACAGCCCTTTTGCAAATAATAATAATAAAAATGTGTTGTGTTTATTATCACTGTTTATTTTATTATCAAATATTATTATAAAATACATTAGAATGTATAATGGGAACTTCTACAAGTTTGCAGCATTTTTTTTTTTTTTTTTTTTTATGTGGCCAAATATTACTATAGTATATTATCAGACAATTTTATTATTATTCGAAAATAAGGTTCTATTGTAACTATTATCCATATTCCATTTAATTTACTTTTCACGTTGGTAATGTTTTGTTTTGTTTATAATGAATTTCTTGTGATTTTATTATACATATTTGCATGTGCATGCATGTATGCTCTCTGTAAACATTTAATGATGATGATGATAATAATAATGATAATAATGTATTTTCTAATAATATGTAACATTATCTGTAGTAATAATAATTATAATGCATTAATATATTTTTATTTAATGGCGTATTACTATTACGTTGAAACTCATTCAAACAGCAGGAAACAGTGTTGCTTCAGCTCTGGCTGAGTGTGTCACTCATATGTGTGTACAGTGAGTTGAGTATTGAACGCTAGAGCGGCTGTCTGTCTGAGCACCTAATCAGTGAACGCTGAGAGCTCCTTCTGCTACCTCTAGACTCAGGGCAGTAATATGCAGACAGCGTCTCCAACAGCGGAGTCATGATCTACTGTCTTCCTCCGGACTCGTCTTCCGCTCGGTGCCGAACATAAAACAACATTTGAAACCACCGCATAGTGAACCTTCAGCTTTGCTTCGGGGAATCGGAATCGGGTGCTTAACAGCCGGAGAAGGATCTTGCGCAGTGGCGGCAGCGGACACTACGTCTGATGTCGGCTGGCAGTCACTCTTGACATCGGCCTCCCCTCGCAGACACGCAGCGGAATGGGGTAGGAAACCAACACGCGCACTCACACGTACAGTATCGTGCTCTGACAGCGCCGCGCGCTCTAAACATTCGAAATGCCGCCGCGCGGTTGTTACATTGTATCTATTTCGAAAAGGCGCGAAAGCCATCAAGCTGTCAGTTGGCTGAATGTGTCGGCGGCGCGTTTGTTGTGAAGTCGCAGTCACAGCTGCAGCTTTAAGGGATCCTGGAGCTAGCCTCGCCTGCTAACTGCTTCTCTTCAATGCAATGGATGCTAATGAGCTCAGTCAGGCCCGTCTCCATGTGACCGAAAAAAGACGCGAAACGCCTCGACAGACTTTGTAACACTTGTGGCTGGTGTTTAAGAACGTGTTAGTGCATTTTGAGTGTCGTTTGAAGGGTTGTGGTGGACACAAAAGAGCTAGTCAGTTTGAATGTCGCGACTGATTGGCAGAAAGAGGTAGGCATTTGAAGAATGTGCTGCTGATCTGAGCACTGTCTACTCGGCCGCATTCATGAAGTGAATGGAAAAGCAGTTGCAATAGTAATACTGTAAGCTTCAAATGTAAGCTGTATTGAGTTCAGGTGTGCTGCAAACTGCTAAGGAAACAGGATATGCATGCAAAACATTCATATGGTGCAAATGAGTGTTTTGAACATAAACAGTGGCCTCTAAGGACACTTAAAGGAATAGATCACCCAAAAAATCATTATGTCTTCTGTGCAAAAAAGGAGACGTCATCCTCAGTCACCATTAAGATTCATTTTCCCATTCTATAAAAGTGAATGGTGGCAGAGGTTGGCAGAACCTAACATCCTAACATGTCCATACTAGTTAATGGGATAGTTACTCTGCTAGGGCACCTAACTTGAGGGAACATCAACTAAAAATAAAAAGTTGGTTTAATGTAATCGCAAAGAAAAGTGATGTTAGTGAAAATTTCGAGCATTATTTGTTTGCAGACGACAACACTTAAGATAATTTGTTTCGAATGTTTTATTGAACTAGCCTCTATTTTAGATAAAAATGGTTTGTTATTTGAGTAACTGGCTAGGTCTCTTGCCAACCCTTTAGAAGTTTGCTCAGGCCCACTTATGGCCCTCTGGCTGAGAACAACTGAGGTAGATTTTTAATAGTCATCACATCAGTCAGTTACATTGTAACTGTTCTGGTGGAAAAGTTACATTATTTGATGTTTTGTCACAATAGCGAGACTTGTATATCTGCAGAACAAAAATGGGCTTTTCTCAATCAGTGAGCATTTTCAAACCATTGAGATTTCCTACTTTCATTGGATAGTTTAGAAATGCCATCCTGGTTTGGAAATGCCCACTGATTACTACACTGAGATTCCCTACTTTCATTGGATATTTGAGAAATGCCCATTCCGGTTTGAAAACGTCCACATGTTTGAAAACACACATTACTGTTCCGCAGAGACCTATACTTGGAAAATAGTTGCTGAACAAAGCAAGAGAAGTCCAAATATAACAGCAAAAAACATTTTATAAATATTTGGCCTGTTTTTAGTAGCTAAAGCCATTGCAGCAATAATATTTCCCCCTAAAATTAAAATACTGTCATCATATAAAAACTATGGACCTTAACACTTAATTTACACATTTTAAACCATGATTTGCATTGCACATAAAAAACTAATATTAGCATTTTATTCATGATGTTTAGCCAGAGGGGAACTGCCCCCACAATGAGTCTGGTTTCTCCCAAGCTTATTTTTCTCCATTAACCAACATCTTTGTGTTCCTTGCCACAGTCGCCTTCAGCAAGCTCACTGGGTTTCTAAATACAATTATTATTTAATTATTTAATTTCTATACACAATTTACACTCACATTTAATCAAACTACACAATGATCACACTAAGACTTTATAGATATTACAGTTTAATTTTCTTGTTTTTGTTAATGCATGATTTACTGTAAAGCTGCTTTGAAATGATGCGTGTTGTGAAAAGCACTATACAAATGAAAATGACTTAACTACTCACCCTAATGTTGTTTGACATACAGCTGGGAAATGATACAGTTTTCCCAATTCAATTCTGATTCACAAGCTCTCGATTCAATTTGGTCTGATTTTATATCGATTCATATGGTATATTTCAGTTATTATGTCAACTTTGCTTACATAAGAAATACTTTCTCTCCCAGATAATGCTGTTAATTACACAGGAGATAATTTTGGTCACATTTGAGCTTTTAAAAAATTTACAAATCCATGTATTCCATCAATAATAAGTATTATATTATATTTCATATATTATAAATTGTTACATTTATTCTTTATATGCATAATCTGTATTTACATTGATTTGATGAACACGTGCTAAACACCGGTACTGTAAGAAAACCGGCTGTTCTGTAAAGAACATCTGTAAATAAGCACCTAAGTAACAAGAGAAGACTCACATGGCTTTAACTCCTCTGTGCTATGCATGATTAGTGTTAAAAGTTTATTTTTTGTAGTTTCTGACTTCAGAAAGGGCATTTAAAGAAACATTATTCAATGACAAATGGATTGCTGGGATCTCGATTTTGGACATGCACAGATTGAGTCAAACAAATTTTCTCTCAAAACGCAGTGAAAGGATATCAGTGCTGAACTGCTTTCCCACTATACTACTAAATCACTGGTAAGTGAAATCTGAACATTTACCAGCCAGTGGCTAATCTCAGACATTTGTAGTCGAATAGCGTGAAATTTGATTGCAAATGAGAATGTTTTTCTCTCATAGTAGAAGAGGGTTGTGCATACAATGAAAGATTGATCTTGGGATTTAAAAATGAAAATCGCAATGCATCGGAAAAATTATATTTTTTACCCAGTCCTAGTTTCACAACTGTATGATTTTTTTCTTCTGTGGAACACCATATTATTTTTTGAAGAATGCTTGTGCTGCCCTTGCTTGAGCTCTAAAAAGCACAATAAAAGTACCTTAAAAGTAGTTTATACAAATCAACAACCAAATATTGCGCTTTGTGATTACAATTTTTTTGTTATAAGTCATAGCTGGAAGATTTTTAGATTTCACATGCCAGTGATCAAGTAGTATAGTGGCAAATAAGTTCAGCACCAAGATTCTTTCACTGCGTGTTGAGAGTAAAAGTTTGGTTTGACGCATTCCGTGCGTGTGTCCAAAGATGAGATCCACGCAACCCATTTGTCGTTGAATAATGTCTCTTTTGATACCCTTTCTGTTCTTTTACGGTCAACTGTTGATAAAAAATAGATCACACATTTCACAGATGTGGTATTGAAACCATTAGACTTATGTGCTCAAACAAAACACTTCTGTGAGACGCTTGCTGAACAGCCCCTATTCTCAAAGACACAGCAATGGTTTAGCAATAATAAATACTTGCAAAAACTACAAATTGCAAATGCATAGAATTTGTAAATAAAATAAAAAAAACTAAAATAAATGGGAACAAAATTATAATAAACTATTGATAAAATTACAATTTTCAGAATTTACCAAGGAAGACGGTCCACTGTTTAAAATGTATTTATTTTTTATTTTCTCCCCTTTTCTTCCCAATTTGGCATTCCCAATTCGCTCTAAGGCCTCATGGTGGCGTAGTGACCCGCCTCAATCCGGGTGGCGGAGGACGAATCTCAGTTGCCTCTGCGTCTGAGACCGTCAATCCACGCATCTTATTACGTGACTTGTTGAGCACATCACCGAAGACACGTAGCGCGTGTGGAGGCTTCACGCTATTCTCCATGGCATCCACGCACAACTCGCCACACGCCTCACAGAGAGTGAGAACCACGTTATAGTGACCACGAGAAGGTTAAACTAACGCAACTCTACCCAACCTAGCCACCAGGCTAATTGGTTGCTTTGGAAGCCTGACTGGAGTCACTCAGCATGCCCTGGATTCAAACTTGTGACTCCAGGTGTGGTAGTCAGCGTCTTTACTTGCTGAGCTGCTGAGGCCCGGGTCCTCTGTATAATTAACAGCATTAGCTGAGAGAGAATGAGAAAGAAATTAATCAGAATCAAATTGAATCATGAGCTTGTGAATCAGAATCGAATCAGGGTATCTGTACCAATACCCAGCCATTCCCCTTGCACGGTGCATCAAGACATGTCACACTAGGTTTGACGTTACTTTCACTTGCATTTTATGGAAAAGAGCAGCTTGGACATTCTGCAAAATATTTCTTTTTGTGTTTCATTGAAGTAACATATGCTTGAAAATGACAGTTTTAATTTTTGGGTGATTTATTCATATCAACAGCATCTAGGTATTTGATTTTTACTTCAGTAATGTGACAAATTTCTTGGTGAAACTGTATATTCAACAAGAACAATGTATGGTGGGTCATGATTTTACCCATCAGAAATGGACTGGGCTGTCACATGATACCAGAATGTTGACAGGTGGTTGGAAGTGTGGGGCTGATATATAAGCGGGCTTGGTGACATAAGCCAAAAAGGAAAATTAATTTCAGAGGCAGAGAAAGTTTTTACATTTTGATGTAAGAGCATGTCTTGGAAAAAAACAGACACGTGTTTTAAGAAAGTAAATAGGGTCAATTTTGATTTTATCTTGACTTTTATGACTTCTCTTTTATGGTCATTCTTCATAGTTTAATAAAACGTTGCATCCCATCCATCAAACCCCTCTCACAAGAGTGCTACCCACACTCCCCTTAATTCTCTTTTTCCTGTCAGCTCTCCAGGGCCTCTGTGACGCAAGCTGATTAAGTCAGTACTGTGTGTGATAGAGAGATAGTGATACCATGAGCTGACCCCAGATCAGACACTGCTGATAATGTTACTATTTTCTCTTGATACTTCAGGCAAATTGCTTCATTAACATTAACCGGGTCTTTTCCCAAATTTTCCTTCAGCAGTAGTACGAGTGTGATGAGAGAGAGACAGCGAGGAAGGGAGAGAGAGAGAATGTGTGAAGTCTGTTCTGACAGTGTTTGGCTGCTCTTTAGCCCAGTGGCCACACTGCCTGTGCCTTCCATTAACTAGAGCTGTGAGCGTGATATCCTACCACGCTATTTATAGAAGCTCACAGAGTTTGCAACTTGATCTGAATTGTCTTTGAGGCCCAAGGCTCATAGTATCACTGCCCCACATTGGCTCAACACCTCGTAGACATCAGCGAGTGTTTAAGAGAAAACTGCCCATGGGATCTGCCTTTAAAGTCAATGGGAAATTTTGTTTGCAAGCCATTTTACTTCCCTATTCACTATTCGCTAGTGATACAAGTTATTAAAAGAGAAAAATGTAAGGTGGGGCTTGATTTTATCCATCGGGAATTGATTGGATTGGAAAGGGGGCGTTGCATCAGTCTGATCACATTCAGCAAATTCGGCAAAAACTGGTCAACTTCTGCTGCTGAAATTGGTCTGTGCTTACCGAAGTTCGAACCACTGCCCCCAGTGGCGAAAGCTGGCAGAATGTGGTCGATTTTAGGGTGAATGAACTTTCGGAAGCAACATGTCAATTTATTGATTTGATCAATAAATTGTTGGTTTGTTGGTTTCATACCAGAACAGAGCCAGGTGGATAAAAAATACTTGGCTATTTTTCGCTTCCATGGTGTCATGTTAACATCAGCCATTGCAAAGAAAACTCTTCTAAGAGGCAGAGCTTATTATTTCTTCTAACAATCTTTGAAGTTATGTGCACTGATTAGTAGTTCATGATCATGACCAATATGACCATGAATGTGTATTAAGAAAGCAAATGGGGTCAATTTTGATTTCATGTTTACTTCAAAGCGATCTAACTAATCTAGAATATGTTAATCCTTCAGTTGTGACATCACTAAAATAGGGGAAACAAACATAACATCCTCAAAATTAGGTGACATCACTGGTCATGTGTCATTGCTAAGCTTTGAATAGTGAACGTTGTGGTTTTGGGGTTGGAAAATTAACCTACCCATGTCTTACCTTACCCTGTACCCTTTGCATATAGTTGTTAAGAAAACATTTTCTCTGAGACATGCTAATGTTTTTTTTAACCTTTTTTACCACTTCCTATTTAACCTACACCAAAAAGTATGGTCAGGCAACCGAAATCATCTGATGTGTGTAAATGCAGTGGCTTGCATGCATGGGTTTTTGTGTTGCAGAAGAGCCTTTCTTCCCATAGCATTTCGAATTTAATTAGGAACTGTGTGTGGTTGCAGTGGCCGGAGTTGACCCCAAGTTCAAAACCATGATCTGCTTCTCCTTTATTTGAAACAGCGAGAAATAAACAGTTGCCTTATGAAACTAGAGTAGACAAGATTGTGATGTCACATCTTGGCCAGTAGGAACATTTGTCTGATATATACACACAAATTGTTGAGATGCTTTTCCCCCAGTTTTTTTAAAGGGTCATGAAACAACAAAAAACTATTTTGAGATGTTAACAGATATGCACAGGTCGCATATCGTTGAAAAAAATTATAGCACTATTTATTGTTAAGGGTAAAGTGTTTATTTTTTTCATTTATTTCAGCACGTTTGCTGGCCAAAGTTCTGCTACTCGCACTCCAAACACTCCAAAGCAGCTTAGAGCACATACTCATCACATCTTCTCTGTATATCTGATCATAGACAGGATAACACAACAGCTTATTCAAAAACAGAAGACAATGATGAAAACTGAAATCACAAAGTCATGTCAATTCTATTTTGGTTTCCTTTACATTGCGCTAAAGCTACCAGGATTTTGGCCGACAGGGTTTACCGGTGCTCCAGTATTGCAGCTGTACATTTAAAACGGTATGTAGTAAATATTTTTTACTACATTTACTTTATTATGTGCCTTAAGTGTGGTTTTCCTCTTACGTAAAACTCTGGGATTCCCCCAGTATACTTGAGCGCATTTATGCGGACATGAGGGACAGTAGTTTATATTTTAAATTGGTGTATAAATGGGTATAGTTTATAGTGTATGTGCTTTTCCCTTTTTCTACTGTACTCCGAGAAATGTCTAATTCTTTCCCCTGTGTTTATATAATGTATAGCTCCATACTATGACGTTAGTTATCCGGTCTGTTTATGCTCATGCACACTCCTCAAAAACCTGTAAGTATGCCGCTAATGCATTGACATGGCTACACAAGCTGCACTCTCCAAGAGAAACCTGGGTGTGTTAACCCACTTTCTTTTAATCCCTTAAATGCTGCACGGAAAAACATTTCTGTTTTCACGTTTGCATGATGTTTCAAAACGCCTCTTTCTGGAAAAACCCTGGAATAAACTGTTTCTTAAGTGCATGCAAACGTGGTCAATGAGTGGAACAGGATCAGAAAGTGTTCCGAGCCTGATTGGAACTAGCCACTTGAGCATCACGTGTTAAAATAATTTTCTGGGTTCAATAGAAGTTTAGCTCAATCGACAGCATTTGTAGGGAGTCATTATTTTATTACCACAAACATTTTTTAAACTCGTACCTCAGTTCATCACAGTTACAGTAAGGTACTTAGAGTATAATTTTTGGGTGAACTATTCTTTTGAAATGCATACTGATTCAAAAGTATAGCCACAAGATGTAAACATTATACATGTAAACATGATTTTAGCATGATAATATCAGGGTTTTACCTGTTACACAGTAGCTTATTTTTGTCTTTATGACTTTTTAGCAGCTTATTAACGTTCAGTAACACACTGATATAGTGATTGATGTATGTCCATACAAAATCTTACACGCTCTCCTCAGAATCCCAACACCTCAACAAAAGAATGAATGGACGTATGCCACAACAACAGCTGTGTTAACTTGGCAACGGATGTAACGGCCATTTTTCTCGCTAAGCATCACTGGACATAGGAAAAAGTGGATAATGTTCACGTCAAAAAAATATGTTCACTTTTGAAAAAGTGTGTTTTTTATGTTTATGGACTGGCCATTTTCACTTGCATTTCAGGTGCCTTTACGTAACCACTATGTTTGCTGTTTTGTTTTTTGTTTTTTTTATAAACTGGGGAGTGGTTTAAATCATTTTTGGATTAATCAACATTATGCCACAAATGCTGTTTTGAACCCAGTGCATTCCTTTAACGTGTAGGAGATAACCACTAGACAGTTGGCAAATGTGTAGGAACGATACAACATTACCGGTTTTACTCTGTACAACGGACAACACCGGTGAGAAATGTTATACCTGGCAAAAGGGGGAAACATTATGAATGGAACTTTCAATATCAATACAATAACCTAATAAATAGAATAACCTTAAATAAAGAAAAGTTGCCTAAAGCGTTTGCGACCCATGGTAAATGATCCTAAATATGCACTGAAAGCCAGATGTTCTTTTCCAGCTTATCAAATTACACAGTCAGCAAGTACACACACTGACAGAAGACGTTTAATTGCAGGTAGCGAATATAATGTGCATGGTGGGTAACCATAAGACGTCTCATATTCAGAATGAAACAATTCTGTTAAACACACAGACACGTGCTTGAAGAAACACTTTATTATATTATTATTAACAGATGACAGAAAAGCCGTCTATGTGCATGTCTGACGTGCTGTTTGTTCAGAGGTGTGCAGTCTCCTGGAACACGCGCATGTATAGGGTTCTCGTTCTTTCTTTCTTTCAGTCTTCTGCAACAATGCTGTAAATGACCTCAGACCATCTCAGCTCAGGAGGCGCTCTGAGTTCAGCTCGCTTTATTTCCAAATAGCAGTTTGTTGTGAGCGCAACTCTGCAAAGTCACTTTTTTTAGCCTATACATCTGTGATTTAAATCATAAAATGATACAAAAACACATTCACCTCGAACCATGATTTATATTTTTGTGATTATTATTATCATAATAATTATTATGCTTACTTTTAGAATCTTAATTTGTATTAGTACTTTTCCGTCTGTTGTCATAGAGGGATACTTGCGTGATTGTTTTTACCACTTCGTTATTTAATTGCTGTTTCGTTGTAAATGCAGTTTGAATTTAGAAATGTCTTTGGTTTAAATGTAGTTTTTAAATGAATTATAACACACTTCAGATCACCTCTACTAAGGGAGAGAGTTCGTCCCAGTGCTACCATCTGCTTTCATGTTGTTTTAAGAGCAGTGCATCCTCTCAGGCAGACAGATGGGTATCGAGGGAAGGCATATTCACAAAAGACTCAGGAATATTAAAAACAACTCAGCATTTCTGCCATGACTGAGGCCTTATTGGGTGGAAAATATATCATGTATTTTTTTTTAATTACGGTAACCAAGCAAAATTGCAACTGAACTTGACAGCCAGTGATCATCATGCATTTTTGGAAAAGTAGCTTTGGCATTTTTATGAAAAATCCTTTGAGCCCCACAGGTAAAAAATAAAAAAAAGTGTTTGTAATAAAAAAAGAAACATTTAAATCATTTTTAAGCTGACCACTTGGCCTAAAATGGGCATCTGGGCATAGTGGGTCTTTGTTGTGCCATACAACCCTGGCCACACCATGACATTATCGGTACATCATAAATGCAAAGGTAGTTTGAAGGTGTTTACGATAACTTCATCCATCTTAACAGGCCAGAAAAGGCTATGTCAAGGAAGGTGAAATGTGTCATTGATTGTAGATCTGTGTTTCGGGTCTGTTAAAGGCCGTTTGTAGTGTGTTGGAAGGAAAATAATGTCCAGCATTTTGAACAAAGTGTTTCTTTTCTGCTCAGGTGATCTGAGAGCTTCTAGATGAGTTACAAGCCTCGGTGCTTAGGTGAGCTATGAAAGAATAATGTGATATCGAGAAGCTCTTAACATGCCGAAAACAAGAGCACCCAGCTGTGAGCCTCTACAAAGATACCAGAGTACTGCTCACTCAACACAACAAGCCTTTTTCCCTTAGGACAAACTCTTTCACAGACTTGAGCCAGAACTTTTGAAGGTGGAATGGAAACGATTCTTCATGTGTAAAAGGTTCCTGTTGAGTTTCTTCCTCGAGCGCTGCCATTGGCTGAACTACAGCTGTGTGCACACAAGCTTAATTTAAATATTTAGCTTTACGCACTAATGAAGTGCAATTTCTCACATAAGAGAAAATTAACACTATTCTTTCCCCTCTAATGACGATTGTTGATACTTTTGTTGTTAATTTAGATTTACAAATAACTAATGGGTGGAACGGTTAATAGTCCATGTGCGTTTCAATGAAACACTGGGGTAAAGCTATAACAAGAACATTTTAAAGCAGTAATCAGGTTTCAGTCAACATACCAACCCCTTGAAATATAGAATTGTTTTTTTATCAAATGTGAAAACAGCTTGAGATTCACACAATGCCTGATGGTAGAGTTGAATAATTTGGAGAAACAATGTACATTTTTGCAAATGCGATTTGAACTGCGACATGATTCTTTTTTTTAATCTTAATAATATTTGACAACAAATGTTATTATTATTATTATAAAACAGTGCCATATTTATGTAATACTTTCTTAACCTGTATGCAGCATTGTTTTGGGGCCATTATTTTGGCCAAAGCTTTTATTTTGGCTGTAAACTGAAGGATGATGCCCTCATCCAATCTTCTGTCAACAAAAACCCTGTTTTTGAGGTTACTTCAGATTTGGATAGTACAGTTTAGCGGCCAAGCATATTTGGAATCACACAAATGTGCAAAAAGTGAATTTAAAGCACTGTAAATTTAACATACTCAGCTCATTAGCCTCAAGTGTGCTTTGAGTATGTGTAACACGTAAGTAGCAAACAGCGAGTTCAAACAATTTATGTGAACGATTTTTTTATTTTTTGTGGTGCTTGCTAAATCAAGCAGACATGAGTGGAGGTTCTTCGTTGCTGCCCTACATGCCAGTATGGATAATGGGAAGTAGGTAATTTGCTAAGGCAAGCATCACTATTACTAGTGTTTATAGTTAGAAATTTGAAAATAGCCCTAATCTTAAGTGCATCTAATCTAATCTTAAGGTTTGTAACTCGTCCTGTGCTGTTTGTATCTCCGAGCTCCTAGAATTGTTACACATGTTAAGCAAAATCTAGGGCCTCATTTATAAAACGTATGTACGATCAGATTTGATCCTAAATTCCATGGATTTGATCTGTTCATGTTCAGCCAAGAAAATTGTATTTTTAGGTTGAAACGTCTGTGCATACAGTGTCTTTTCACTCAAGTGCATGTCTCATTTCCCTGTCCTCTGTATTTCTCTCTCTCTTGTCAGTTGGTAATGTATGAATACTGCACAGTAAATGTTCGCTACGGCTGCAATTCGCTCTTTTTCCATGCTCTAGTTGGCTGACACCCCAGAGTGTGTTGGAAAAGATACAACCTTTGACCCCTGTGCAAATTGAGCCCAGCTCTTCCCTGTCTTTTGCGAGAGAAAGATACAGAAAGAAAGTAGAGTGAGACATGGAGAAAGGGACCGCAGAAATGGACTGTGGGCTCAGTCACTGCACTTACACAGACACAGATACTGTTGTTCTGTGGCCATGACAATCTGTTTATACTGTGTCTACTGCTGCCCTCTCTCTCTCTCTCACTCTCTTGGACGTTGTATGCACCAAGAAACACCATTCCGTGTTGTGATTGTACTGTATACACCCAAACAAATGCATACTTCTTTGCATACCTCAATGCACACATATTTGCAGATTGGGCTGGGCAAAAATATGATATCTTGAGATTTTGCAGCCTTTTTAACAATAGTTGATATCTCCGAATTAAAGGGATAGTTCGCCTAAACTCACTCTTATGCCATCTCAAGCTTTTCTGACTTTCTTCTGCGGAACACAAATTAAGATATTTAGCAGGTTTTATGATGTGTTTTTCAATGTCTGTCAATAGACACCTAGTGGCTTGGATGCTGTGCCATTCAAATGCAGTAGTTTTCAGTTATTGATGCCATTGTAGAAATTAACTATGCAAGTGTCCAATAACAAGGCAGTTCTGAGGTTATGCGAGTAGTATTCAGCAGGTCATGTGATGCCAACATAGCTGCCCCTGTGAGGCACCCCTGCTCCATAAAAATAAAACCGCTTTTATAAGGTTACTGATATGACTGAACTCTTCATCTCACATGAATGGTCAGGATTTTATACGTATATTTCAAAATTATTAGTCATTACTTTAGAAGTAAATCTTTTTAAATGAGGAAAAAAAATTACCGAGTGAACTTTTAAAGGCACCATAAAAGAAATCCATACGATTTCAAGTGGTTTAATCCATGTCTTGTAAAGCGATATGATCTGTTTTGGGTGAGAAACAGACCAAAATTTAAGTCCTTATTCACTATAAATCTTGACATCCACAGTCTCCTTGCGTTCATGAGAGATGCTCATTACACTTTTCATGCTTGACATATGTGTAGAGCGTGTTTATTGCGTGTATACATACAAGTACAACCCCCCTCCAATATTTATTCCATGATCAATGGAAATATGTAAATGCTTCACGCTGCAACGGCCCCAATGTTCAAGCCAAATCTACGCCCTTGGTTACAGGCATTACTCTTGGCTATCGCACGTTTTGACTCTGGTTACCTGTTCATCCAGACATTATTCGATTCTGACCTGTCAGTTGTTGTATGTACAGAGCAATTTAAGTCACACCGGTTGTCAATCCCAAACACTGACTGTGTGAATGTAGCCAAACACTCATGCACAACGCCTACATGAACAATTTTACAGTGTGTCTCTGTAGCAAGGTTGTTTATATTTGCTTCATTGCCTTTGATTGGTCCATTGCTCCTTCCTTTTTCCCTTCTTCAGAACTCTGCAGTCTGTCCTCCCTCCCTCTTAAATAAACAGTATTCTTTCACTTTGTTGTGGCATTGTTTTTGGCGCAAGGGCACGGGTATTGTTTTCAAACTTGCACTGCTGCGAGATAATCTCCCCCTGTTGTTCAGTGAGGTGACTAGACCATTCGGTACACACTTAGAAAGCCAGAAACATACTCTACTTAAGTATGCAAACACAGTCGACAACAGGATTGCAAGTCCTGTTGTACATCTGCAAAGGGGATGAGTGTAGTATTTTCTCTTATCTGAAATTAATATGCAAAGATAACTCTACGCCAGTGGTTCCCAAACCTGTTCCTGGAGGCCCAGCAACAATACACATTTTGGAGATCACCCTAATCAAACACACCTGACTGGAATTGGGTGTGTCAGAAAAGGGAGACATACTAAATGTGCAGTGTTGGGGGGCCTCCAGGAACAGGGTTGAAACCACTGCTGTACACCATTCATATGTTCAGTGTGGGGAGTGTTACGTAAATCTGTTTGAAAACAGTTGTGTATGAAGACTGTTTAAGCTGTCTGTACTGTATTACAGAACTTTTGTACTTTATTTGTCTAATTTGCATCTGTTTGTTGCGCTTTGGGTACTAGAAAAGGACATTATACATAAAATGTATTATTATTATTATTATGCTAATTAGGGGTGGTAATCACAATGCAACTGGCGGTATGATATTAAATCAATATTTAGGTCACGATACGATATTATTGCGAATCTTTATTTTTTGTGTTTTGCGATTTTCAAAACTACAATATATGATGATATTTCACTCAATGTTTCTCATTCGTCTTCATTGGATTTCAGAGAACTGTTACCAAATCACATTCAATTCATATAAAATTGCCAGTTTACAAAACAAGGCGAGTTTATTTCCTAATATCCATATACAGTACAATTCAAAGCTATAAGCATATAAGACCATAATGGGTCCTTATTTCTGTGGTTAGGTCAATGTCTCTAGTCTTTCTAAAAATACATTTTATGAATTTATTTATGAATACTATTATTGTAGCCTAAACACTTTAAAATCATTATTTTTTACAACACAGTTTCAATGCACAAAGAATAATAGTTTTCACCTAAAAGGTTAGCAATACGATACTAACGTTTTTGTCAAAATACCTCTGGAAATGTTACTACTGTAAAAATGTCAAACATTTTAGTAATGGTTGATGATTATCTGTAAATCATGATAACCGCACCTTCTAAGGGACTGATGTTGATTTCCTAGATTGATTTGGCAAAGACAAACAATGTTTCCCATCACCATAATGTGAAAATGTTTTAATTATAATATCAATACTTAGCAATTATTGGTAAAATATCACATGGAAAAATATCACAATATATTGATATTTCAATATTATTCCCATCTCAAATGCTAATATCCTCAAAAGAGAGCAACAGGTCCCACCCACTTTTTCATCTGCCTTGGGTCCGGAAGTATTTTTACCATTCATTGTTTTCCATAGGGATTTCATAAAATCATTAATAAAGTTAGAAACCATGAGCAAGCTATGAATAAACTTTTTTTTGCCCACCAGCCACAGTGGCTAGTAAATGCCCAATTTTACCAGCCACTTTGATATTTCATATATAGATTATATGTTTTTATATTCTGCTACATTTATTTACTATATATCTTAACATGTATAGAGCATACACTCACTAAACCCTTCATTAGGAACACTGTTGTCCTAATAAAGTGTCCGACGTTGTCTTCTGCTGTTTTAGCCCATCCATCTTGAGGAAATCAGCAGTTACAGTAATACTCAAACCAGCCCATCTGGCACCAACAATCATGCCACGGTTGAAATCACTGAGATCAAATTTTGATGTTGATGTGAACATGAACATAACTGAAACTCCTGACCCATATCAGCTTGATTTTATGCATTGCACTCCTGCCACACGATTGGCTGATTAGTTAATAGCATGAATAAGTAGGTGTACAGGTGCCCCTAATAAAGTGCTCATTGAGTGTATACAACCCATAATAATACCATAATACTATTATTATTATTATTATTATAATGGTAAATTTGCAACACAAACAGGGCTAAAGAGTAGACAAGCACAGAACTGAAACTTCTTGTTAAAGCACAATTTCTGTGGCTGTACTGAATTGAATTAGTATGACACACATGACAATTCACCTGTAGTCCCAATGTGGTTGCATATCCTTTGCTTTCTATGGTAACGTATACAGCCACAAATACTCAAAATTATTGGAATTATAATGTAAAAATACAGTGAACCTGAGAGTTGCGCTCACAATGCATGTAAAACACAAACTGTTCCATGGAAATAAACCTAATTAAACTCGAGGCGCTCCTGAGATGGTCATTGATCATTTGCAGTGTTCAACTTCACATATATGACACTATTTTTAAAAACTTTTCCAGACATCTGACAGAGAAGAAAGAGTGAAAACTCCACGCGTGATTGTTCTGTGCATGTGAGCAGCAGTGTGCCACTGAACCCCTGAACACACAGCGAATTAGACATGCACTTTTATCTGTCCTTCAAATTCAAGTGCGACTCAGTGTGTCTAAAGGCATTTCTTGTCATATGTCACTCTGAGACATCTTAAAGGTCACCCGCCACAGTGGCAAGCAAATTACCAAAATTACCCGCCACTACACAAAAAAGTACCCGAATTTAGCGTTTGCTAATTTCATACCCTGGCCATGAGACAAACCAATAAGCCCCGAGGTGAATAACATTACAAACTTTGATTGAAGCAAAAAAGTATTTGAAAATCAGACAAAAAGTCAAAAGTACAAGATCCTGTATTTAACGCCTTTAATGAAGGTGATCAATACACAAATATACAGGATTTCACTTTTGCGTTTTTGAACTTGTGTAGATGTCTTGAATGTGACTCCAGACTGATCTCACTATGAGTTGTAATGTGAGTTGTTTTTAGTTGTAAATAATGTAATATTTTATTAACTCCACCCTCAAACCTAAATGCCTACCCTAAACCTTAACATCGGTGGAGTATATATGTAATGTTAGAGGGAAAATTAAACCTCCATATCGCGCTCGTCATTGGCTGTGCGAACGTAATTACTTCCTAGTTTCAATGTGGGCCGAGCACTTGGGTCTCTAACGCAGATGACACAACAAGCCATCAATTGCACCGCATGAGAAGGTAAACATGCTAAAACTGATGTACAAATGCCTGATTTCTGCTTGACAGTAACTCGGCAGAATGGGGGCGATTTCAGGGTACTGGAACATTCGGTAGGAGCAAGTCATCTTCCCAACAAGAAGAACTTAGGCTTGAGGCCTGACTATGAAAAGAATAGGATGATTGATTTGCAGTTGATATACAGTTAAATATTTTAAAGTGTCCACTAAATCCAATCTGCATCCGAATATGTTTGGCACATACTCTAGATTGCTTTATCTGTTAGTTTAAAGGTTTACTGTGCAGGGTTGAACACTGCAATAAAATCTTAAATTGTCATTGATATTTATATAGTAAAAAATTAATGTTCTAGTTATGCTTGGCTCTAAAATATTGGGAGTTAAAATAGCATAGTGAAATGTAATACAAAATCACTGCTAGAAAATGCTTTTCTTTGGTCTTCAAAATTATTTTGCGCCTTTTAAAGCCATTTCAACAAAAATCATGTAGATTAGATTTTTCACTTGGCTTTCTGTGACGCATCAGTGAGACTTTGGACAATGAGGTACTCAGAAGAAAATTAGATCAGTTTGAATGAGTGTCTTCTTGACGTATGTAGCCTGTAGTTGGCATCTCAAAGTGTCAGCGCTCCCAAACTCGACTCAGAACCTCCTGGTTCGATCCAGTTCACTTCTGAGTTTTGACATAGAGGAGAACAAGTCACACGTGCTCGCAACTGCAGTCTCACACACACCCGGTAGCTTCTGTCTTGCAAATGCGACGTTTGCACTCGCGTAACCTTTTGTTCTACTCCAAACTGTGCTGCTCTCACTCCCACAAGAATGGACGACAGAAAAACAAACTGCCTGTTACAGTGGTAGAACAATTAACTTACTGTGGAGGGGCGGCATACATCTAGACAGAGAGATAGTGAAAGAGAGAAAATGAGCTCACCAGCATAGGTTCTGTTTTGAATGCTAGTCTGCAGCACAAGGTGCTGGTGTTCCAGCAAGGCTTTTTGATGAGCCGCACCAGCAAGACTTCCTTGGTAAACCAACATTACCAGAAAACCCAGGGCGGGTGAAGTTTTCCTGGTGAACAACATTGTCATTGTGGTCCACCAGCAAAACCAGCACCAAACCAGCAAAAACTCTCTCTTTTAAGACTATCATGAGTAATTTTCACAATTTTGATAAAACTTACATTTATGCCAGCCAGCTATATAATGTTGCCTTTAAATCATCAGAATTTTCTACTACAATCACTACATCACATAAACCTATTTACAAGGCATTAAAACACACGTACATGATCAACAAATGTATTCATTGTTATCAAAGCAGGATTTGACAATCTGACCCATTTAAAAAAAAAAAAAAAAAAGCTCAATTATTTTCTGTATTAACTCATCACTCTCCTAGTTGTGCAAGAATACGTTTTAGGCCTATGTGTACAGAAGGATAAATAAGATTTGTTACATTCAAACAATAAGGGCATTTTGTGACCTACTGACCTCTGATTCCTCTTGACCCAACTGTGAAACCTTTCAACAACTTCAGAGCAATGTGTACAGGTGTTCCTGTAGCTCAACGGCAAGCATACTGGTTCGATTTCAAGGGAAGCCTCATTAGTTACTGCGGAAAAAATGCAGAACGCTTAAATGTAGATGACTTCCATCATCCCTAGTAAATGTAAAGGACCGGATATACTATGTTCATCTGCGTTCCAGATTGGATCACATCCTGCAGACATTGCATTTCAAAGTATACTCTTTTGACCACGAGAAATACGAATGTATGCAACTCATGCACTCTATGACTGTTTTGTGATGATCTTTTAGTACAGTCAAGGGGTTGCGCATGCACCGTAAATGGGCACATGCAAGGATTGTGCGCGTGTTGAGAAAATCTGGACTGCGAGCAGACAGTCCACGCAGTCTTTGCTGAATATGCATTCCTCATACTGTGCTCGATCAGCAGCAGATTTTCCCTAAATCTTTTTCTAAAAAATGGCGTGCGTACGTTCATGTCATTGTCCAACCGGTAAGTGCGATCACTTCGAAAAGTAAAAGCACATGATTTGAGGTATCATACATTTTTGTAATACAAACGGTGTGGGACGAGTTATGTCCAAAATTTTACTAATAGTTAAGGTCAGGGTTTTGTTCAAATCCCTAACCCCAAGTATGAGTATTAGTAATAGTGACACCTGCCTTAGCGAACACCTCTAACAAGTCCTTTGTGTATTTATAGAGCTGTCAAACGTAATTGATGCTCAGTCAAATGTCAAGACGATCTTGCAGGCAGCAGGTATAATGGGTTTGAACATGGTTTAATATGTGTTTAATGGCTCCCTCTTTACACAGTTCATTAGGGTCTGAGCAGAAACCCATGCCGAGACTGAGATAGAGACAGAGGGAAGTCTTCAAGTGGTGTATAGTAGTCCGTGCTGCAAACAAGTAGAAGGAATGAAGGAAAGTGTGTTAGTCACCGCTTGTGCAAGAATTGTTGAATTTGCCGGATGAAAGCGTGTTTGACTCAGCTGTTGAGTGGGAGATTGGGTTTCTGCTCAGCAAATTTCATGTTCAAACAAGACGCGGTTCTTGCGTGAGCATCCCGACCTTGAACAATTATGGCTTTCAGTCTTTCTCTTGTTCGCATGAGTAGCTGCACAGTGGAACGCTGACTCATCAGATATAATTTGGGATGTGGGGCAGTCATTTCTATGGCATTGTCGTGAGTATACTCCATACCGAGTGCTTGGCTTCTTAGCATTACAGAGGAAGAGGTGTATCAAACTGTTTGTCCTAAGAAATCAGGGATTAATTACCCCACCCAAGGGTGTCATGCACCTACTTTTTATTTAAGGGTTATCAGCAATTCTAGCTCTCTTGGAGCATTAGGTGAGACACGAGATTAAAAGAGAACAAACATTTTTTTTTTATAACTTTCTTAACACAGTTCCTCATTGGGGCTGGGTGTTGATACAAAATTCCTGATTCGATAAGATTCTGATTAATTTGGGTATATTTTTATTATAATGTCCATTTTGTATTTAATGAGATGGTTTAACCACCAGACCTCTGTACAAAATAGCATTAAGACATTCAGATTGGCATATTTTGTCACTGTTTCAGGGTTCGTTCGAGCGTAGTGGAGCAGAAGCACGTAATTGGCGGCCATGAACGCTCAGTTGTGGCCTGGATGCTCTTATGGGCTTTTAAACACCGGTAGCAGGTGAATGATTAGAGCTTTGAGCGTGTCAGTCAGCTTGAGCGTATTTACCTTTCCTTCACAACACTCAACAGCATGAGCAAAGGTCACGCCATCAGGTGATAGAGTGTGATTAAATACAGTGCCGCTGACCCTTTGAACTCGCAAAATAAGAGACTGTTTACAATGTATGTGTGTACATTAATTTGCATCACAGTGACACACATTTGTCTGTGATTTGCATTGATTATATAAAGTGTGCTTGCATCAAGCCTGGCAAAAAGTATTTGTGCCAGACGTGTGGAAAATTGTAGCAAACAAAAAAGTTTTCCTCAAATAGTTGCCAGAAGTATGACTCATGGGTTTGCCAGAACACAGTATTTTTGTAAGCCTGTCTCGGTCAATATGAGATAACAGTTTCTGTATATGTTTAATGTATTTTAAGTAAATATTGAATAAAAGAACTGTCCTTTTAATTTCAGAAATTTTGTATGCATCTCATTTAGGGATGTGCATGAGTAATCGACCAATCAAGTATAGGGTTGGGAGCGATAAAATGGTATCAATATTCATCACGATAAAAAAACGACATGATTTCGACAATAAGGTTTTTAGTTATTTTCGATATTTAGCCTGTGTTTTACATCTAGACATGCTTGTTGCTAAAAATGCTAGCAGTTTGGCTTTCTTATCGTATGTCTGGCGAGTAGTGAGCAAATTTGAGTGAGCGCTTTCAATTCGTTCCTATGGAAGCTGAGTGTCAACCTCGTGAGGTGGATTGTTAAATTGAGAGCAGCGCGGGGCGAGCGGTTCCCTAGCGTTGGGAGTGGCTTTGTGCGGATTTCTTCCGCTTCAGTGGAAACGCAGCCTCAGACTGTATGAAGTTGCTGTTGCCCCCGCTACGCAGGAGACCGCGTTCCGGATCGGACCTCAGATTGATTCCATCTTGACTGCAAGACATCATGACGATGGTTACACCATCTCATCATCTATAGTGAGCAGCGCGACAAAACAACAGTGCCGGTTACATCATATCTGATCTTTCTGCGCTGTATTCTTGAATATTTTTCTTTAGCACTGAAATACGCTTCACTGATGCCCTGTCCCGGTCCACACCCACTTCCTCTTTTCCCCACATGTGTGTAAACATGAGGTGCATGTTTTCAGAGCGCCTTTAGACCATAAAGTTTTTTCTTTCTAAATTTAGTTTTATTAATCAGCATCTTCCAAGCCTTTAACAATAAACAAACAGATTTCAGTTCTAATTTTGTCTCTGACAAGGATGAAAGACAAAACAATTACTTGTTTGTAGTCTAGTCTTTCTCACTTTAATGAAAATAGAAAAATGGTCCATTCAGACCTTTAAATTTTCAAAAGTCTCTCTCTGGAAACACCCCTGAACCCCCATACAGTATCATTCCTCAGTCAAAGGGCTTCTATGCCCTCATACTTGATATCTGTATGTAAAGAAATATGAAAATAATTTGAATGTAAAAAACATTTTTATATATATATATATATATATATATATATATATATATATATATACAGTCAGGTCCATAAATATTGGGACATTGACACAATTCTAATCTTTTTGGCTCTATACACCACCACAATGGAGTTGAAATGAAACGAACAAGATGTGCTTTAACTGCAGACTTTCAGCTTTAATTTGAGGGTATTTACATCCAAATCAGGTGAACGGTGTAGGAATTACAACAGTTTGTATATGTGCCTCCCACTTTTTAAGGGACCAAAAGTAATGGGACAATTGGCTGCTCAGCTGTTCCATGGCCAGGTGTGTGTTATTCCCTCATTATCCCATTTACAAGGAGCAGATAAAAGCTCCAGAGTTCATTTCAAGTGTGCTATTTGCATTTGGAATCTATTGCTGTCAACTCTCAATATGAGATCCAAAGAGCTGTCACTATCAGTGAAGCAAGCCACCATTAGGCTGAAAAATCAAAACAAACCCATCAGAGAGATAGCAAAAACATTAGGTGTGGCCAAATCAACTGTTTGCAACATTCTTAAAAAGAAAGAACACACCGGTTAGCTCAGCAACACCAAAAGACCCGGAAGACCACGGAAAACAACTGTGGTGGATGACCGAAGAATACTTTCCCTGGTGAAGAAAACACCCTTCACAACAGTTGGCCAGATCAAGAACACTCTCCAGGAGGTAGGTGTATGTGTGTCAAAGTCAACAATCAAGAGAAGACTTCACCAGAGTGAATATAGAGGGTTCAACACAAGATGTAAACCATTGGTGAGCCTCAAAAACAGGAAGGCCAGATTAGAGTTTGCCAAACAACATCTAAAAAAGCCTTCACAGTTCTGGAACAACATCCTTTGGACAGATGAGACAAAGATCAACTTGTGCCAGAGTGATTGGAAGAGAAGATTATGGAGAATGAAAGGAACTGCTCATGATCCAAAGTATACCACCTCATCAGTGAAGCATGGTGGTGGTAGTGTCATGGCGTGGGCATGTATGGCTGCCAATGGAACTGGTTCTCTTGTATTTATTGATGATGTGACTGCTGACAAAAGCAGTAGGATGAATTCTGAAGTGTTTCAGGCAATATTATCTGCTCATATTCAGCCAAATGCTTCAGAACTCATTGGACGGCGCTTCACAGTGCAGATGGACAATGACCTGAAGCATACTGCGAAAGCAACCAAAGAGTTTTTTAAGGGAAAGAAGTGGAATGTTATGCAATGGCCAAGTCAATCACCTGACCTGAATCCGTTTGAGCATGCATTTCACTTGCTGAAGACAAAACTGAAGGGAAAATGCCCCAAGAACAAGCAGGAACTGAAGACAGTTGCAGTAGAGGCCTGGCAGAGCATCACAAGGGATGAAACCCAGCGTCTGGTGATGTCTATGCATTCCAGACTTCATGCTGTAATTGACTGCAAAGGATTTGCAACCAAGTATTAAAAAGTGAAAGTTTGATTTATGATTGTTAATCTGTCCCATTACTTTTGGTCCCTTAAAAAGTGGGAGGCACATATACAAACTGTTGTAATTCCTACACCGTTCACCTGATTTGGATGTAAATACCCTCAAATTAAAGCTGAAAGTCTGCAGTTAAAGCACATTTTGTTCGTTTCATTTCAACTCCATTGTGGTGGTGTATAGAGCTAAATGATTAGAATTGTGTCAATGTCCCAATATTTCTGGACCTGACTGTATATATGGGCTGTCGATTTAACTCGTTAATTCAGTGCGATTCATTTTATAAAAAATAACGCATTAAAAAAATTAACGCAACTAATCGGAATGCCCCCGGATTGTAATAAGGAAGATTCCTGAGAAATGCAAGCTTGTAGTACCGCCTGTTTACTCCAGTGGGCAGTAATTGAAATTTCAGCTGTGTGGCAATGTGCAGCTTATATAGTGAAGAAAACACGTTACGTTCTTGCGTTCAAAACACTTGATGGAGCGCAAATTCAAACTAAGGGATCTCAAGATGTGTTCTAAGTATTAAACTATATTTAACCATCTGGGGACTGAGGGTATTTTGGGCCCTGGAGAAGTTTTGCCTTGACATTTGTGCTTTTTTCAGTTGCTTAAAAACACATGAATGGCTAAAGTGTGATAACACTGTATTCAACACAAACTGGGCTACAATAATACAGTATGTGAGCAACATGTGTGTGCATGTTTGTATTTTTGAGAAAATAGCGTTTATGCATGGTTTTTGAAAAAACAAGTCATTGAAAAAAGGCCATATAACACATACTAAACATTTGTCCACAAGCCTTTTGAGAACTGAATCTTGTAGCCTAGATTTTTTGCTACAAAATGATGTGAAAACCATCCTGATCGCTCATTCATACAAAGCAATATAGTAATTGAATTTTTGTAAGACAATTTTAGTGTTAGGTCATATGTGAGGAGGCGTGAATGATCATGAATATTTAGGTGATTCACACTTGAGGACACAAAAGAGGGGTCTGAGCCTATCAATGTGGAATGTGACAGAAAGAGAATGAATATGAGGAGACTTAATGATCCAAATCAAGATTTAAGTTAAAAGAAGTAATCTGACTATATATTTTCTTTACATAAAGACTTTACTTAATTTTAGACCTACACTTCAGTGTCACATGATCCTTCAGAAATCATTATAAAGTGCATTTTACTCATTTAATCTGAACAGATATTTGCAAGCACAAGCTTTGTTGATGATATTGAGGCAGCATAAACACTAGATAAAATATATTCTAAACATTCATATTATTTTTATATCATATTACATATCATATTTATATCATACAGCTTACAATTGAAATGCCTGCTTTAGCTGAAACAGCATTTAAATGTAACTAAAACTTGCTTATTAGGACATATTTCAAATGTCAATACTCTGAATCCTGGCTGGCAAGTCTAGAAACAGTCCCACTAGTAAAATATATACATGTTTATATAAAATAACATGTCAACTAATGTAAGTAAAACTAAATGACTTGCTTGCCTGAAATTGTATCCTCGGCTGGATCAAGTCTCTCTTTAAAATACAAACATTCATCAGAGTCCCACTCTTCTTCTGAGGAAAATTGTAATACTTCGTCACTATCCAGCAGTTTTCTCACTTGTATATCGTGCTGTCTTTCAAACATGAAGAAAAGTGAATTACTTTGTTTTTAAGACACAGTCAGGGGCGTTTACCATTTGCATTGATCGTCTCAGCACATTAGCGTATGAATAGCGCCCTCTGCCCCTGGGTGTGAACATATTAGGGATAATTAGCTGAGCCAGGAGAAACTGTACATCACTTAGTTTCATACCGATTATGTTGCAGGAGATTATTTGTTTTAATTGAATTGTTTTATTTATTTAAGTAGACATTTTAAGCTTTCTTTAGACATATGTTTCATGTTTGTGTGATAAGTATTCGCAGAGTTTCAGTAAATTTATTTTGACGTGTTTCAGATATATGCTCACGACCCCAAAGACTGCTGAAAGCACACCCTTTTTATTTTCTTTATTTTACAAAAGCACAAGGTTTTGTTGTTATTGTGAGTGTACACACATAAAAGTAGATCCTTTATAGTCTCTAATGATGTCTTACACTTATCTGTATGCCCCAAAATGATGGAGAATTTTATGTTGTTTCCGCTGTAATGACGATGTGAAATTGACAGGTCCTTAAACAAGCCCTCATAATAAATCTCCAACTGATTGACAAATTCACTTGTGAAATGAATTGCTGTGAACTGTATGCCAATGATTGGATTATGATCAATAATATGGTAGTAAACAACACATTGTATTCTAAAGACGCTTTTTGTATTGTCTTATCAATGATGAACTCTTCTGCCACAAGAATGTAATGCATTTTAATTATCTGAATATTTTTTATTTATGTATATATATATATATATATATATATATATATATATATATATATATATATATATATATATATATATATATATAATATTATTTTTATTTTTTTTAAGATAACTATGTATAATTATTTCATCATTATATATTGAATTATTGTTATATGAGGGGCTTTCAGCAAAAATATGTATATGCGATTAATCGGGACACCATGTAATTAATTCAATTAAAAATTTGAATCAATTGACAGCCCTAATATATATACCTTCATTATGATTCAAAATGAACAGATCATCTTATAACATTCATATCCAACTGCACTCAATTGGTAAACTCTATAAAATATTGTAATATTTTCATAGAAGATCCCTCAGACACCACTGCATTGGCGGTGTCTGGGCCCCCAACACAGTTTTATAAAGACTATTTAGACTGTTTAGGATTTTGTTTTCTCTTCTTTTTTGGGAAATTAAAAAAAATGTGCAGTGTGCAAATGTGATTGAATATCGTGATAAATATCAAATGATATGAAAAATAATGTTGTGATAATATTTTTTACCATATCGCCCAGCCCAAATCAAGTACTCGTTCTGCACCAGCTAGTCGACCACTAAAAACATTACTTCAATATTACAAATTGATTTTCCTATGCGCATTTGCCTGCTGTGAGCAACACTGAATTATGCCATCTGAAACCAATAGGAGACCACTTGCTGCAATTTGGATGTGAGAAAAGGAATTATTATTTGGCCAAGTGTAAAGCCAATTTGGCAATAGGCCTACTTGTAATATTTTGATTCTTATTGAATTCTATTGGTATTCAGTTTTTGTTGGAGTCATGCATATCAACGGAAGCAGTGCAAGAACCTCAGGAGCTTATCAGACCATATTTATGTCTTCTGCTCAACCAAAAAAGAAAAGTAAATTTTCTGCCATTGGTCATCCAAACAGATAGTCCTGCCCCATTGGTTGAGCCAATGTTGCTATGTTTGGCTAGGATGCTCAAAAACGTTTTGATAGTGTCACAGTATTACACTTTTTTTTGCAGAATCAACCTTCAAATGGTTTACTTGTTTATGACTCTCTAAACTGGGATAGGAGGTATTTCAAAATAGAAAGGCTTATTTAAAGGCTAAATATTCTAATATACGATAAAGATTTGTCATTCAGCTGGAGAAACAACACATGTCTCTCGATGCTTTCTCAAACGAATTAAATCTGGCTGGAGCATTGATGAGGTTAAGCTGCAAAAGTCAAAGAAAGTGTTGTTTTGGAAACAATTTGGTCTGCCAGAGAGACCGAGTCTTAAGTGGACGGCCTGGGACAGAGACAGAGAGAGTAAGGCCATCTGTCTGTCTCTCTCTCTCTCTCTCTCTCTCTCTCTCTCTCTCTCTCTCTCTCTCTCTCTCTCTCTCTCCCTCCCCACATTTCCACCGGTGCTGCACTCAAATGTAGTATTTTTTAGCTGGGTCCAGTATCATAAAGCCTTCTCTGTGTGTGTGTTGTTAACGTTTAACTTCTCTGTCACACACTTTGGTCACAGTATTGACCCTGTATTGCTGACAGTACTGCTCTGTGTGCATTTGTGTGTGAGAGACTTATGTGTTTATGTAAGTATAAGAGAGAGGTGTGTTTGTGTGTATGTGTCTTAGAGGAGGGCCTAGAATTTTCCTATTACTTTTCTCCTACTCTCCTTTGGGACTTTGGAGCTATAAATATAACTTAGCATGCTAAAAATGTGCAACAGTGTAAGTTGTGAAAGTGTGTGTGTGTGTGTGTGTGTGTGTGAGAGAGAGAGAGCATGTGTGTGTGTGTGTGTGTGTGTGTGTGTGTGTGTGTGTGTGTGTGTGAGCGTGTGTGTGAGTGTGACCCAATCCTATATTTCAAAACTTGACAGATAGCAGAGTTGGGGGAATCGAATTTAAATAAAATGTAAGTAGTTAGGCCAATGTTACAATTTTTGCTTGGCCATAAATAGAGAAACAGGCTTTTTTGCCAGAATAATAGTGTTGGAACTAGACATCTACTAGGAAGGCTGGGTATTTAAACAGATTTCCCATTTATTTGATTCCATTTTACAAAAGCCTTGATTCGTTTCAAATACGATTGTATTTGGATTTGATTCGAAAGTATTCATTTAAAAACAAAAAAAAGTACAATAGGGCCCATGCTATGCAGTTCAATTGCTATTTATCTTTGGATTTTAAGAATTGAGATCAGGATAGTTCAAATGAAGATTGCCATTAATCACAAAATCCATATTTTCGACCAGCAGGGGCTAATGCTGCCTTTATGTGCTATCGGAATTATTGTAAATAATGTTTCCCTCTCGGAAGTTGCACATAAACAACCCCTTTAATTCCGACTTTTTGATACACGAGTTTCCGAGATGGTTGGCGTCATAAGCTTTCAACATGCCGGAGTAGAGTGAATTTTTTTGTAGAGAGTGACAGCTTTTATTTTTTGTTTCTAAAGTCAGCTAATTATTAACACTTGCGGTTTCAGTCATATTCATTTATGTATATCAACATCCATTTGATGAATTTTGTAAATTTTTGCACTGTGAAAATAGCTTATATTTGACAGGCTAACTGATAAATATGTATTATGCTGTCAAAATAAAATTTCCTCAAAAAATATGTATGAATGAACCTGGTGTCATCCATGTTTCCTGTTCTTTCCGACAACAAATCATTTGATCGCAACATACTCATAAATATCACTTCAGAAGTGGGAAGTAGGATAATTCCGAGAGCACATGAAGGCAGCATAACTGCGACGCCTTGATGCATACAGGACATCCTACTAAAATATTCATAGTTTCCTACACCACACTGAATCTACAGCATCATGGGGAAAGCTTGGAGTTTGCATTGAATAAGATGAGAGTCTTGTGGATTCATTTTACTTTATACATTACTGACTGTTCACATTAATACCACACCAAGATGAGGATGAAATCCATATGCGATGCCATTTGTCCCATATTTTAGGGTCACACACCCAAACTGCCGAAAATGTTTCTCAAATCGAGAGAAATAGACCTGAAACACACACCTTTCACTTGAGTTGTGTGAGATATCGGATGTTGCTTTACATGGACGCTACACTTGACAGAAACAGCTGAGAGAAAGATCAGTGACAATCAGTGGACGTCTTCTGTTGTGTTTTCTGTCAGAAGCAAGATTTTGTCAAAATCATATAGCATTCGAATGCATGTTAATTGTTTCCCACCATTGGGATTTTAAAATGCCAGTAAACACACCTATACATGACATGCCATTACATTTTATTGCATATGTCAGAGCTCGTTCTGGAAGAGAGAGAGGTAAGACAAAACTCCATTACTGCATTAATTCAAAATAAAAGTACAGTAGTACAGGTGTAATTAAAACACTTAACATGATTTTCTTACATGTCCCTTATGATAAACACAATTTACTGCCTTAACAATGACACTAATCCAATGGGAAATACATTATTTTCATGCTAAGCCTTTTTTCTCCCTTTCTCTGGTTGTATTAAAGAATTTTTCATTTTAATTTTGGTAGGGGACGTTCACAATGAACACGTTTTTGCGTCCGTAGGTGCTGTTTTTCAATGTAAAGCAGCGTCTCGCGCAGGAAGGCCTGTAAATATCGGTCTTTGATACAATTCTGTGTCATTTAAGTCCCCATTACAAGTATGTGTGCATTTATGTTGTTTAATTTCACCCGATTACAATTTTTATTGGCTTGTTAAAAGGAATAAATACTTTTTTTTATAATGTTACACACTTCTTTGGGCTAAAAAGTTACATTTTAAATATTTGAAATGCATTTCTATTGTCACTTCCTCATGTCCCAAAAACTGCACGTCAAGCATCTTTGACAAAAATAAATTTTAAATGAATGGATTTCTGCTTTTTTCCCCACATATATTTAAGAGTTTAGTGCTACATTTTCTCACTAATGTGTATTCATTTGTGGTAAATGTGTAATTTTAACACTAATAGTGGAGTTTTTTTGTGTGTCCCTTGATTTATTGTGCACCCATGTCATGATACTATGACCTTTCATTGAATATATATGTAAGGAAATGACATCTCACACACACTGGAGGTGGACCTCAGCCATTCTGCAAAATTACTTTGAGTTATTTGAAGTTTATAAGTCTATTGTTTTATTTATGTTTTCCTTTATTTTGTGGTGTTTGTCATATGTGGTCAAGCATAACATTTCCACCCTATTATGGGAAGATATATGTATCGACTTGGTACCAAAGTATTGGTACTTTTGACATCTGCAATTCCAAATAATAAAAAAAAGTTTGTCTTTGCAACCTTTTATCAAAATGTCCTTTTCGGCTGACGCTCTTACACTAACCACCTGGCTCCATTCTGGTATGTATTGCCCACTTCACAATCCAATCAATTCCAGATGGATGAAATGAAGTCCAGTCCTAAATTATTTGGGTTGTGAACGGTGCTTAACACTATGTTTTTGATTCAGTGCTTTCAAGTGTTTTTTTTTTGTTGTATTTAGTGTAAATGTATTCTTTCGATGAAGTTTGATGCTGTCACCCTCTTTGAGATCTTCATTGGTGTTGTGCAAATTATATCTGATATTTATCTAAAGCTTACTTCTTCCTTCAATATCTTTGTGTAGTTAGTCAGAGACTATTTAGTCTCGGGAAAGAGTTCCCTGTTATTAAAATGAATGGGAGAATTTGCAAAGCCCATTATGGCGGATGTTGAAAGGGAAGTCCCAACTTGCTAGTAAAAATGACAATCACCTTTTAGATGAACTCAATTGAAACTCAAAATGAAACTCGAAAATGCACGTGCGCATTAGCTTGACCAGCCTTCAAAGTAGTTTTTTTTTTTGTAATCTGAGTTTAAGATGCACAATTTATGATACCATTGTTGTCAGTTTTTATAACTGATTTGAAATCATAATCTTGACCAGCCGTTTTGAAGATTTCAGTCCTCCCCCATTTAGGTAGATAGGAGCTGAACTTTGAATGCGGCTTGTATACATAGAAAATCCCAAAATGGCCACTAAGTGGACTGATTTGCCTAGAAAGGGACTTTGAGTCAGCTAGTTTTTGTTAGTAGCTTCTAGTGTTGCTAACTTGTTTTTTAATTAGGTAGCTTGACTGCAGTTAAACTACTTGAATTTATGAGTAGCTTGACAAGCTAACATTTCAAAGTTGCTTCCCTAACACTGATGGATAGCAACATCTTCCTCTCTTCCTCTCTCTGCACTTTTATTTGGCAGTGATAGAATACATATTCACAAGGAAGATACACACACACACCTCCACACACGTTTGTTCATTCACTGTTTACACACCCACTATTTATGGGCCTTTGGTGTAAAGTCACAGGGTTGTTTGAAAATAGAACTACTTAAAAAAATCAATGATCTTTATTGATTATTGATTATTGACGGATAAAGCGAAGATGGTCCCCAGTGACATCAACTGACCTCTGTTTTGTGAGTATCAACGTTACATTTCTGCAATTTGTTCTTCTCAAATTTTCATTTGCTTCTTTCAAACTCTCACTGAATCTTTGGAAAGTGTCTTCGACCAGCTTCACTTTCATGTTCTAAATTCAAATGTCATTTGAGACTGACAAACTCCCATTTTGATCTTTGTTTCTCATATCCGTCTCTAAACGATTTGTTCAGGACTGTGTAAATGGGATCAAAGTGGCAAGCAGTAATGGAAGCATTTTCAGAAGAAATCGTTGGGTGGGGGGATCACAATATTCAACAGGATTCTCTGGGTCATTCACTAAAGATGTTCTCTGTTTTTCTCCCTCTGTCTTACGCCTCCTCTCTCACATCTCACTTGCTCTTATTTCTCCCACTTATTTTACACACACACACACACACACACACACACACACACACACACACACACACACACAATTTGTTGCTTTAAGAGGTGTGTCAATGTGTTCCCATAAAGACAGGGAGAAGTTATTCAGAAACACTCATGTATCAGCTTACTTAGAGGGATAACTTACCCATAAATTAATATTCTGTCATCATTTGCCCAATCACATGTTGTACCAAATGAGGATTACATTCTTTTTTCAATGGAACAAAATAAATTAACATGAACTTTTATTGTAAGCAATAAAGATGCAGTGAAAGTGAATGGTGACTGAGGTTAACGTTTCGCTCAACACCCACTTTTGTGTTCCACAGAAAAAAGAAAGTCATGCAGGTTGAAACAACGTGAGAGTTAATGAATGATGACAGAAATGAACTTTTTAATGAACCTTTAAGTTTAAGACCCCATGAAACAAGATGTGTAAATTGTGTTATGTGTAAATCAGATGTTTATTGTAATTGTCATACTGCTATGTTGCTTGGAACTGCACCCAAGACTTTCACCCACTGTTGCACTTGTGTATATATATGGTTGAGTGACAATAAGGGGGAGTTTTGTGGCTGTCAGTTCATGTCTGTTAGCTTCTCTTTCAGCAAAATGGACCAACAATGTAGATTTTTCAGGGACGTATGCAATTTTTGTCTAAAAATCTTTTCCTTCCCCTGTAATTATAAATTCCACCTGGCTCTGAACTAATTTTACAGTCGTCAATAGCCCAGAGATACAAAATCATATGCAAATAAATTGACCACTCACCATTCTAACACATCAACACCAATTGTGGTTGTGTATGGATGTGAGCTGAAACTAAAATCCATTGGCTATTTTGAATGAAGAACAAGCCCTTCGATATGTTCTGCCTCAATTTTTTTGTTTCAATTGGAAAAAAAAAATGTCATTCATCATCATTTCATGGAGTCTTTAAAGAGAAATCATGTCCTGCTGTATAAATACTGGCCATTACTGGTATTGGACTTAAAGAAACCATACTGATCAACAACTAATAAACACCCATACTAATAAATAGCTAATAAATCCAGTTTGTAAAGTCGACCAGACTCACCCACTCATTATGACACCTTAAGATGGGCACAAAGGGTGTTACGGAAGTCATCGCGGTCGATACATTATCGCAAGAAAATTTCCTCTTGGAGTTAATCAGTGACTAATGCTGTGGTTTGTGTGTAAGTTAATGACTAATTTGTGTCCAACAAGGTGAGTAGTAGATACAACTCCCTTGGGATGTTAATACACGTCATCTTGGCTTATTGCTCAACTATAAATGGGTGTTCACTGACATCAACAAAGTGGTGGAAGTCGGCGATTTCCATGTCTTACAATGTGATAAACTTGAGAAAAAAATTAACTTTAGACGTAATGCAATTTGGCGGCTGCTAATGGGAGTGAAGACAGCCCTTACAAATAAAGCTAAACATGCTGCAGATTTGCAGCACATTTCCCGCTTGTTATTTTCACATGCAAATGAGCATTTGATTCGCCGCAAATGTTTATAAGAAGTTTGCAGGTCTTTGCCAGTAGTGGTGAACCTCAGGCAAACCTTTGGCAACAATGAACAATCTGCTGCAAGTTTGCTGCAAATCTCATTTGCATGTGAAAAATGATCAGTGGCGAATTTGCTGGAAGTTTGAGGCAAATATTATATTATATTATATTATATTATATTATACTATATTATATTATACATTATATTATATTATAGTATATATTATATTATACTATATTATATATTATAATATACTATATTATATATTATATTATATTATACATTATATTATATATTATATTATACAGTATATTATATTATACTATATTATATATTATATTATACATTATATTATATTATATATTATACTATATTATATTATATTATATATTATATTATACATTATATTATATATTATATTATACTATATTATATATTATATTATACATTATATTATATTATATATTATAATATACTATATTATATTATACATTATATTATATTATACATTATATTATATATTATACTATATTATATATTATATTATATTATACATTATATTATATTATACTATATTATACATTATATTATATTATATATTATACTATATTATATATTATATTATACATTATATTATATATTATAATATACTATATTATATATTATATTATACATTATATTATATATTATATTATACATTATATTATATTATACATTATATTATATTATATATTATATTATATTATACTATATTATATATTATATTATATTATACATTATATTATATTATACTATTTTATATTATATATTATACTATATTATATATTATATTATATTATAATATAATTTTGGATGAGTAAGTCATTTAGTTTTCATTAGTTGACATGTTATTTTATATAAACGTGCATATTTTACTAGTGGGACTGTTTCCAGACTTGCCAGCCAGGATTCAGTGTATTGACATTTGAAATATGACTCCTAATAATCAAGTATTAGTTACATTTAAATGCTGTTTCAGCTAAAGCAGGTATTTTAATTGTAAGCTGTATAATATAAATATGATATGTAATATGATATAAAAATAATATGAATGTTTAGATTATATTTTATCTAGTGTTTATAATGCCTCATTATCATCAACAAAGCTTGTGCTTGCAAATATGTGTTCAGGTTGAGTAAAATGCACTTTAAATATGCCCATATTAGAAAATTAGCATATTACAATGATTTCTGAAGGATCATGTGACACTGAAGACTGCAGTAATGATGCCAAAAATTATGCTTTGATCACAAATTGCATTTTACAATATATTTAAATAGAAAACTGTTCTTTTAAATTGTAAAAAGAGTTCAGAATATCAATAATGTTTCTGTATTTTGGATCAAATAAATCCAGTCTTGGTGAGCAGAAGAGACTTATTTTAACGGTAGTGTAGGTCTAAAATTAAGTAAAGTTTTTATGTAAAGAAAAATGTATAATCAGATTACTTCTTTTAACTTAAAACTTGATTTGGATCATTAAGTCTCCTCATATTCATTCTCTTTCTGTAACATTCCTCATTGATAGGCTCAGGGGAGGGGTCTTTGTCTCTCAGGTGTGAATTACCTAAATATTCATGATCATTCATGCCTCCTCGCATATGACCTTTCAACACTAAAATTGTCTTACAAAGTTAAATTACTATATTGTTTTGTATGAATGAGTGATCAGTGATTTTGTAGAAAAAACTCTAGGCTACAAGATCCAGTTCTCAAAAGTTTAGTATGTGTTATATGACCTTATTTCAGTGACTTAAAATTTTAGTTTTTTCAAAAACCATGCATAAACGTTATTTTCTCAAAAATACAAACATGTACACACATGTTGCTCACATATTATTGTAGCCCAGATTGTGCTGAATACAGTGTTATCAGACTTTAGCCATTCATAAGCAACTGAAAAAAGCACAAATGTCAAGGTATGTCAAAACTTCCCAAAATACCCTCAGACCCCAGAGGGTTAAGTGACTACTACTAACAGAGACACATGTTATAATACTATATCATGTTTGGGTGGGGACAAAAAGTAAACAGGACTTACGGTGCTACCGTCTTGACAAGCGCTCCGGGATGTTTTCGCTTCAAGTGTTCATTCATGGCGGTTGTACAGCTGTGATAAGCCATTTCCAATTTGCACATCTTACACAGCATCACATCGTTGGGTCTCCGGCTAAAGTACTCCCATGCTTTAGATCACCATGGGCAAGTTTTTTTTAGCTGCAGTTTGTTCTTCAGGGAATCCATGTTTAACTGGGTGCTGCCATTTTAATTATTCCATTGCAACGCACCGACGCATGTTATGCAAATCGACGTATTTCTGTAATCGATGACGTCGATTACGTCGATGAATTGTCCTAGCCCTAATTAAAATATTTAATTTAGTTCATTTTTTGAGGGCATTTGGACATGAAGATTAAAAGATAAGATCAACTGTTCATTTTGAGGCTGAATGACAGCAGTCCAGTTTTTGCATCTGGGAATATTTTATTCCAGAATATATTTTATTACATTTTTTACATTCAGATACCAATGTATAGGACTTGGCCTTTTGATTGAGAAAAGATGTATGGGTGTTCAAGGGTGTCCACTGAGAGAAATTGTAGAAAATGTCAAAGTCTGAATGGCCCATTTTTAATGGAAAACAACCATCCTCCAAGTCACATCCTCATTGTCGTGGACCAATAGCAGTAAGGTGTTTAGCAGCCGGTGAGAGGTTTGCCTAATAAGTTTGCTCAGGCAGACTGTTATGAACCACCTTCTTTTTGGCCAGATTTTGTTCTAAATGATGTCACACCCATTCGCTCTTTCAATTTCGTATGAAGAATATCAGGGCCTTTAAACGGTGCACCCCTACTGATGATACAAGAAAATCTTGTTTACATTAGACTTGATATCATTGGGTTGTTCTATGCTGTTGATGCCAAAATCTAAACAGTGATATGCACAACACTTGCACTCAATGGAGAAGCTGGTATGAATGGCAGTAAAGTGTTTACATGCAACGTGAAATTGGAGTAATGTGCAAAAATATTCAATGTGCAAGAAAGCATTTCCCATTGAAGAGATGCATAGTGTTATGAAAGCAGCGACTGGAGCAGAGCTGTGTTAGTGAGGGGGTGTGAGAGGGATAGATAGTGTGTGTTTTGTTTTTGAGGTCAGTACCTTGAAATGGTTGGATGGAAATATGTGTGGGACACTGTTAGCATCACCGACATATGCTTTACATCTTACTGGAAGTGTTTGTCTCTGCATTGTGTATAATTTATTAATAATGCTGGCAAAGTTTAGCATCACTATTACTATTGCTCATACACCATTTGTACTACATACGTAATACATCAGATTGTGTGCCGTGTGAAGAAGAGGTGTGCTATTAAGCAATCAGACTGGTGGAAGATCAAACGGACTAAAATTTCCCATAGACGTATTAAAGGTGGCAACCGAATCATTTCTAGGAACATGAATATCATTTGAGACTTGGTGGTGGGATGTTTTGACTTTGTGGCAGTAAATGTAATGGGAGCCAGCTGGTAAATAGCTGTGCCTTTAGCCTCCTTGTTAGCGCACCCGCCTCCCACGCCGGAGACGCTGGTTCGAGTCCCATTCTGAGCGGGGCGATCGGGGCCGTTTACAATGGTGCCGTGATCCGGATGGGAGAGAGGTTTAGGTGGGTAACGGGAGCCAGCTGGTAGATAGCTGTGCAGTGTAAACCTCACTCTGTTGACCTCAAGAGGTGCACTAGTTATTGATGCTAGAGGCTGCAGCCTCATCCCACGACGGAGATGCCGGTTTGAGTCCCGTTCTGAGCGGGGGGACCAGGACCGGTTACATAAGCAACCATCCAAAACACCCTAGCAACCACCTAGCAACACCTTAGCAAATCTGGAAACCCCCATGAGGAGACTCTCTCCATGTAAAATAAAACAGCTTTTAGAAGGTTACTGATATGACTAGAGTCCTCATCTCATTTGATTACCTGTAATTTTATACCTATTTTTCTACATTTCTATTAATTTCATTTGGAGTAAAACTTTTTTGAGGAAAAATTACTGGAAGCACCATTGATTCAATCAATCATGCAGTACCTTAGTCGTCAAAGTCTGCTGGTTTCAAAGCGTTTGGAATGGTTTGCCTCATCATGTAACCTATTGACCTATATGATGTCACTGTATGACCGTGCCACCATGTTTGTGACCAAAATTCCATATATCTTCAGTGTGCACTGCTGTGGGATGCAGCAAAAGCTGCTGTTATTTTGGTTTCTATTTATCAATCTTTATAAATAATTACCAGAGCCAAAATAAAAATTTATTTTTAGTGACACGACATGCTTATAACCGATATGCTGATGGTTTTAATTTGGTCAGAAATGGCGGATAATTATCGGCAGCAGATCCTGGACATTGGTGCATCCTTTGGTTTTACTATCCTCTTACTGTCCATACATTTGGTCCCCATAATGTAGGCAAAACTTCATTAATGAAATGTCTCATCAACATAGTGATTAACACCAAGGTGTTTTAACATTCATCCTACTGAACAGACTGCTCGTCTATCCTTTACAGTCTAGTTTTTATTCACAAAAAATGTAATATGGTCACTACACTGACTATGGCCTGTATTTCCTGCACCGCTTTTCAGCAGTGGCGCTCCACGTCTACTGAATCTCCAGTGCCATGGCAAAAGAATGATATGGCCTATTTTTCCTCCAATAGGACTGTAAAAAATAGCTTAATAGATTTATGTAAATATTGTAAGTTAATGTAAATACATGTAAATGCCTCTTTAAGATCTATTTCAGTCCATCACAAGCTGTCTAATTTGCAAACGCTGAATCTGAAAGAAAGATGGAAAGAAAAAAAGGGATATTTAGAAGTGAAAATGAAAGTAATAACTGTTTTTTTAAAGAGAGAGGTAGTTTGGATATAATTTTTTTTTTAACGCGTTTGGGTTTTTTTGTGGTTTCTGTGGGTGGAGCTTTTAAATGGGAAACATTTGTGGGAATCCACCCCTGACAGTCAAGTTCTGGAAATAAAAATAATTAAGATAAATCCTGAAGTGTTCCACCATTGTTTAAAGACGGAAATGTGATGCTTATAATTGTATAAAAGAACTTGTGTATTATTTGAGCTGTAAAGTTGGTTAAATTGCTGTTTTTACAGTCGTTTTACATTGTCATGGCAACAAATTTGTAAAATTGGAAATAACTTTACACAAAAAAGGTTAGTAAATGATTTTATCACATTAAACTAAAATCATCTTAACATGCATATTGTTTACATCTTGTGACTATACTTTTGAAACAGTGAGTATTTTAACGTTTATGGATTGGCACAATTAACTTCCATTGGAAGTGCCTCACTGTAACTCTTTTGCAACTTGCTTTTTTAAAGAAAAGGAGGGACGAGTCAGAATTTATTTTTGTGGTAATCAACATTATGCCACAAATACTGTCGACTGAGCTTAACTTGTATTGAACCCGGAATATTCACATACTGCAGCTCTACACTTGAATGACATTTATATTTGCATAAAATTCTCTAATTTATTTAGAAATATATGATTATGTTTTAATGTGCACAATGATAGCGCTTACCTCTAATAATTATGGTCAGGTAATTGCATAATTGCATAGGCATTGTTATTGTTTTTTTAATCTCTCTTATGTGTGTGTTTGTGTTATAGATCAATGTGTGTGCAGTGAGGAGACGTCGGAATGCACTTGTTTGGACTTTCATCCCAGTGAGGTGTGTAAATCAGATCTATAGTATTCTCTGCCAACAAGAGAACCCCAGCCAGCATGAGTTCTGCACTGCCCTGCTAAGGCAAAATGCTGTTACTGCTACACCATTTGTCAAAATTGAGTTCTAACTGAAATCAGGTCTCTTAAAGGACTATGTTCTGTCCTGTGACAAACAGGTTTGGTTCATCTATGCTCATATTCAGGGAAATCCAAATTTGGCTGGACAATCAAAACACTTTGAAGCAGTGAAGCAAAACACTTTGCATTTTGGCTGTGTAGGCCAGGGCCAGAATCTTAATTTTGAGTACTATCATCTCTTTTGTGAGGGATATTGTGTTATTGGCAATAACCTTTAAATCCCATTTATGCATAAAGAGAAGGTCAAATGATACAAAATAGTGCTGTTAAGAGTATTTAGGGGGACATACACCCTCTGCATATTTTATGATATGCGTTAAAATGTATGACCAAAATCTTATATCACAGTATGAGTAATTTTATATCACAATAACAATTCCAATAATTAAAAACAATTATAATTATAATTATGTAAGAATATTTGCAAACCAAAAAGTGTTTTCATAACAAATAATAAGCCTGCATCGTTAAAAAAACAGCTTCAGATTTTGTAACGCACGAGTTAAAAATAAAAGTAAAACTAATATTATGAAATGGATAGTTCAGACTCTAAACTCTGGTTGGTTGAGCCACATTCAGAGCCATTCTAGATTAGCCGATGCACACACACACTTGTGACAGCACATACGTTAAATTCTATTTTAATGCGGCAAGTTGTAATTGTGACGTTGCTTATTGATCACAAACAACAAGGCACAATGGGAAGTTGAGTTTAGTATTTCTCTGCTGTTTTACCATATATACCTTTATACCACCCAGCCCTACTGCGATTCTGCACTGATTAAACACAAGATCCTTTTCAGAATACAGTTGCTGTAAAATACGTGAACCATTTGAAGTACCTGGATTTCTGCATACATTTGTCCCCAAATTTGATCTGATCTTGATTTGAAGTTGAAGAAATTTGAGAGAAGATTAGATAACAAACAAGACCTCCCAAGAATATTGCTGGACTTAATCAGTTTGTTAAATTCCTCCTGATTTTTGTGCAGGTCTGATCCACAATTATGTTTTTTGGAGGTTATGGACCATTTTCACATTTCTGGGTTTAGAAAGCGAAAGTAAACTATAGCAGGTTTAAGGAATAGTTCACCCAAAAATGTGAAATTCTCTCATCATTTACTCACCCTCATGCCATCCCAAATGTGTATGACATTCATTCTTCTGCTGAACACAAATGAAGATTTTTAGAAGAATATCTCAGCTCTGTAGGTCCATACAATGCAAGTAAATGGTGACCAAAACTTTAAAGCTCCAAAAAGCACAAAGGCAGCATGAAAGTAATCCATAGGCGTCCAATGGTTTAATCCATGTCATCTGAAGCGATCTAATTGATTTTGGATGAGAACAGACCAAAATATAAACTCATTTTTTCACTATAAATTTTAACATCAGCAGTCTCCTTTGCAATTATGATTTCAAGCTCGATTACACTTCCTATAAGGCCATCGAGATCTCTATGCTTGCATCAAGCACTAGGAAGTGTAATCAAGCTTGAAATCATGATTGCGCTTAGAGACTGCAATGACAAGATGTACAGTGAAAAAGGAGTTATATTTTGGTCTGTTCTCACCCAAAAATCCATTAGATCACTTTGATTAAAGAAGACATTGACATTGACTAAAACACTGGAATCATATGGATTACTTTTATGCTGCTTTTATGTGCTTTTTGGAGCTTCAAAGTTTAGGTCACCATTCATTTGCGTTGTATGGACCTACAGAACTCAGATATTGTTCTAGAAATATTTGTTTGTTTTCAGCAAAACAAAGAAAGTCATACACATGAGGGTGAGTAAATGATGACAGAATTCCCCTTTTTGGGTGAACTATTCCTTTAAATGGTACACTGGCATTTTGAGCTATATTAGCAGATTATAGCCAATGTTGTTGCATCATTCCCTAGAGGCAGAATATCAATTCATAAACACATACTTTTCACCCTTTTCCATGTAAACACTTACAATAGCACATGAATTGTAAGGCAATAATTGTAAACTACATTTACAAGCTTTTTTGGATACAATCAAATTGCATGGTTGCTCCGTTTAGGATGCAAAGGCCTGGGGTATTCTGAAGTGCACACAAGTCGACACATGGGCCGAAAGTGTAATAGAAGCACCAAAAAATGATGTGGAAACTAGGGCTGAAACGATTAGTCGACGGTATAGTCGAATAGTCGTTTAATCTCATCAGCGCCTGACTAAGGAGAGGAAGAATTACACAGATCACCGTCCAGATGCACTCTAAACTTTCCAAACAGCTTCAGGAGATGTAGATCGCAAATTATGAGGGAAAATACCAAATAAGTAAATTCAGAAGCATACTCATTGTGGAATAAGCAGAGCCGGAGCTCTTTAAAGGAAACATTCCGGTGTTACATCTTAAATGCAGTTATATTTAATGCGTTATTGTTTTAATAAAGTTAAAATAATAAGGAAGCAGATCATGTAAATAACTACAAACTCCGAAACTGACATTTCTCTGTGTGGTCAGCGCCTCTTCTATGAGTTGTGTGAATGTCCCGATCTGAGGGGAAGAGATTGAAACTGCATCCATCTGATGAACACTCTGTCGTGGGGACGCTCGTCCCTCGAGCGTGCACGCTTAATGCCGCTAGATTATAATGTGATGACTCGCGACTTATTGAATCATAATATATGTCACTGTGCATTTCTTATTGTGAAGAAAATTGGCAATACGCAGCTTTATTAATAAGAGAGAGTTGTTTTTTTGTGAGTTAAAGATGGATTGAAGAGAACAGAAAGATGAGAGAGGAAGTCATCGCCTCATTATACCCTGCAATAAAATACTTCTATGATTTATTTTGGCTTGTTTTCCAATAGAAATATCTAAAACTATTTTAAAACAAAATACATTTACTTTTGCAGCTGTACTGCAGAAGAAAAAATTGTTATCTGAGAATGATGAAAATAATATAAAAAATACAAATATCTAAAAATCCTTTAAAAATGATGCATTCACCTGAGAAGCAGCATATAAGATATTTAGACTTGCTTTTAGAGAATAGATCTTGAATTTAAGTATATTTTGTCTTTGTCTATATTTACTGCACTCGCAGAATTATAACCAAGTGGAAAAAGGAGGGAAAGGAGGCGAGATCCAGCTTGGCAATATAAATAATAGTTTAATGAAAAACTGAACTGAAAACACATAAACATAAACACAGAGCAGCTGCATGTCATTCTCTCTCTCTCGAACCATCATCACCGACTGCCTTTATCCCTCACACGCCCCCATCAGGCTGATTGTTCCAGCCCGCCCCGCCCTCCTCCACTCTACAAATACACTTATATTACAAAATACACAGATATTTTAGATACGTTCTCAAAGCAAGTCTAAATATCTCATGTTTCTTCTCAAGTAAATGTATCTTGTTTTAAGGATTTTTAGACATTTTTAAATGGAAAACAAGACAAATAATAATGTTTTTTTTTTTTTTTACTGAATTAAACTTAAAAGTTTTTCCCCCTTTAATTCAGTGAATGTCATTTAGAGATATTTTTAAAAGATGATTTTGTCCTCTTTATTGTTAGTAATCAGGTTTAATACAACCTTTTAACTCTGGGCACAAGCTGAATAATCAGTTAAGAGCTAATGATTAATCATTGCAATAATCGCAGAATAATCGTTCTAATAATATTTAGATTAATCAATTATGAAAATAATCATTAGTAACAGCCCTAATGGACACTATCGGTTAGGTTTAAGTTTTGTTGATTTAAACACAGTTTTGTTGATTTATAAAACAATAAAGCATAAGCTTAAAAACCTTATCTGTTTGAAAGTAAACGTAGTGCCACACAGTAGACATTTCACCTCAGAACTGCCGCTATATAGTACGTGTAACATACACAGTAACATGAACACTGTCAAATAAAGTGTGACCGATATGAATACTCATTATATAACGTACAGTAAAAGAGAAAAAAGCCCAGATGCCAAATTAAAGTGGGGAAAAACATCATCAAACTGAAAAGGTCCATTGCTGTCAAAGGAGGGTCTACCAGTTATTAAATACTGGACTGTGCATGTTTACACAGGGCATTCAATAATGATACAATTTTTGTTTAAGCAGACTTATAGACAGATTTACTGTATGCAGAAATACAGTTAACATACTTTTCTGCAATTGGGTGAAATTTATAAAGACACACTCTTAACACTCTTCATCTCTCTCTGTTATTTAGCTGTCTGTTTTCAGCGCACATCTCACTGACAGACAGACACAACATACTGCTGCGATCCAACTGCCTTCATTTCCTCTTTATCACTGACCAATCAAATGCACTCAGAAAATAAACTATCCAATCATGGCAAGCAAGTGACTACCGGGGCCCAATCACAGCCCTCTAATGTAAACCAAGTGCAGCAGCAAGGATCTGCTGGTAACCAGGGGTCAAAGGGCAGTGGATCCGGGAATCATGGTGTCAAATCCAACCAGATTTCTCATGGCAACCCTGGACTGAAGAGTCTCAGCGAATCAGGCAGTGGTATTGGAATGATGAAGACCAAAACCAAGAGGGAAAGAAGTGTCTCCATGGACACAGGAGACCAAAGAGAATCACTGACCCCTGTTTTGGAGCCGGATGCCAAAGGTAGGCCATGCCTAATACTTGTCCCATTCTGATAGCTATTGCACTCAAAAAAGGCTCCAGTCCAATCTAGCCCAATACTAAAACATTTACACACATATCCATCCACTGGTACTCAATGGGTAGTGCACAACCAACACCAACATGCACATTCATATCAGTCATTTATCATTGCAATGTATCTCTTGATCGACAACCCCAAAAAGCCACACTTCTGTAATTCCCCTTTCAACTGGAAACACAGTAAAGATGAAACTGCCTGTTTTCAGCAACCCCAAAATGCCCTGACCTTTCTAAGTACACGTGTGTGTGCATGCTTAAATGTGTCCGTGTGTGTGTAGCATGTCAGACGTCATGCCCCTTTGTATTTGCCTGGAACTGTGCGAAATGTGTGCATGAAAGTGCTTGTGTTTTCCTTTTGGACACTCTCTAATTGAGTGGGATGGAGACAGGAAGTAGAATAGTTCCTGAATGTATGAACACACACACACACACACACACACACACACAAACACACACACACTCCAGAGTGAAAGTCATGAAAAACATGTCCAGGTTACATTTCACCCAAAAATCTAAAGCTATATATATATATATATATATATATACAGTGTATTACATTAATAAAATAAAGCCAATTTTAGGACCATTAATGTATTGTGAATAAAGCACATTTTCCCTCATATTTTCATTACCGCAATGTGTCTGGACATTTTACTTAAATTAAATTAGTAAATCCTATTTTTATCAGTGATGATTGTCATTACATTGTCATGAGTTTATTCTATTCTATTAAAGGACAGATTAAAAGCTGTACAAATACTGCCATGATGTATAAATGCTGTACAAATATATGTGTATATATTTTGTTTTTTTATTTGCATTATGGTAATGAGAACTGGGTGAAAATGAAAATTAGATAACAATACAAACATCTTAGTGGTCCGAGAATAAGCCTTATTTTAATTGTGCAAAATAAAATGTCTTGTTTTATGTGTTGGGGTGAGATTCCCACTCAAACAGCTTCTGACCATCTAAAGAACAATAACAGGTCCCCTCTTCCTGGATTGTGAGGGCGTGTTTTCTTTTCTGTGTGTGTGCCTGTTTGCTGTTTCTTTTTGTTTGGTTCATTGTGCTGTCTTATTTTATTTCCATTTGTCCAGTTCTTTGTGTAGGCCGTGTTTGTATGAGAGAGAGAGAGAGAGAGAGAGAGAGAGAGAGAGAGAGATCAGGGGAAATATCGGAGCAGTAGTGTGATTTTGAGAAAATGAGTCATCTGGGCTTCCTGTAATGGCACTGAATCTCCTTTGTGTGTGCAAACACACACTCGCAGTTTCTCTTTCACACAAACACACACCTGTTTGGCTTTATTATAGAATGTAAGGTGTAAGGTAAAAGGTGGGGCCAGGGTTATTATAGTTCTGAAATTTTGTTTTGTATATTTTGTTTATGTTTGTACTTCGAGTTTCAATTTCAGCTTAGTTTTAGTTTAGTTTTAAAGACCCTATGAAATCGCTTGATGAGCACAGTTATCGTTCCTGTGGAAAGTATACATCAAGTATACAAGTATTTCCATTTGAAACTGAAAATTGGGTAGTGACCAACCTAGTCTCAGAAGGAATGTTACTATAACTACATCTTTGCAAATTGAGTTTTGCGTGCCACATTCTGTTTCGTCGCAGTTTATTGGTGAAATTAACAGAAATGAACACTAGGCACTACAACAACTGTGCATTTTATTAACTTTCACACAAATCTATACTTTCACACAGAACTACAATGGCTGATTATGACTTTATATACACCTCTCACTATTACTTACTGCTATGTTATGATAGTGAAAAACGTTTACTATAACGGAACTTTTACTCTAACGCATCATTTGAAAAAGAGACAATTTAACGCTTTCATTACAGATCCACCTACATTTACACACTTATTCCAACATGATTAGCTTGTAAGGTATCTCACTTGATAAAGTGTTGGACTTTGGACTTGGAAGATTGGCTCAAGCTCAGCCAATCACGTAAGGTGACACATGAGCTGATCGTGTCATAGAAGTGACATGAGATGAAGTGGTTGCTTCAGAAAATGTGCTTTTCATGTCACATTTGCTTTTATGACACTATTGGTTAAGATTAGGGTAGGGATGGCTGTTTTGTTCACTTCTCATTTATCTTTTAAGATACTATTGGTTAGGTTTAGGCTAAAGTTTTAGGTTTGGGAGGTATGTTTTTATCATTGAAACCTCCATCTAATATTCACCTTAACCTCGTCTGATTACGACATTATTTAACTCACTTTTGGCGCCCCCACTGGCCATTTCACTGGGAAACTGCAGCCAAATGTGGAATAAAGCAGGTAATTTCTCTTGCCATGATCAGTGTTGGGTAAGTTACTAAAAAATTGTATCCACTATGAACCACTAACAACTACTCTTAAATTATAATCAGATTATTGATTACTTAATTGGAAATGTAATCACATGACTACTTTGCTTTTTAGTTACTTTCTAAAACTCTAATTTTGTTGTTTTTCTACATAATAATTTCAAAATAATGTCCATTTTCTTCTTGTTAATTGTCACACTCCCTCCAACTGTCATAAAAACGCAAACAGATTTCACATATGAATTCACATTTTAATTGTGGAACATATCTAAACACGACTAAATGAGTCATCAATTCCTGAAAGAGAAAGACTTTGAATACTAAATGCATTTATCTGCTATATGTATTTTTTTTTTTTCAACTTTTAGGAGTACACTAGCAAATAAATGGCCTTAAAACGAATAGACATGGACTAATAGCCACATTAAAGAGACACAAACTTAATTTAAAAGCATTTGTCACTTTATCTTGTCATTGTTAGGATGAAGACACATAATACTAACCAGCTGTTGTACTTGTTGATCAGGTAAATGGTTCTTTTCACCTTTTTCACCCAATTTGGAATGCCCAATTCCCAATGTGCTTTTGTCCTCGTGGTCACGTAGTTGCCTGCCTCCACGTCTGAGACCCCAACCCCTGCATCTTACCACGTTGCTTGTTGAGCTTGTTGCCATCCTCCGCGGCATCCACGTTAAACTCACCACACGACCCACCGAGAACGAACCACATTATAGCGACCACGAGGAGGTTACCCCATGTGACTTTACTCTCTCTAGCAACTGGGGCAATTTGGTTGCTTAGGAGACCTGGCTGGAGTCACTCAGCACGCCTTGGGATTCGAACTAGCAAACTCCAGGTGTGTAGCCAGCATCTTTACCACTGAGCTACCCAGGCAGCACTGCTGTGATTACCTCTGGCACTCTGCCTGCGGCCAAATCACAGCAGTGCTGATTTAGGGACATACAGCACGATTGTGAGTGTGATATTGCTTATATACAACAGTTCAATGATCAAGTACATTTTAAAAAATTAGAGTACGGTCATAAAAACGCATTTGTGCATAGAACTACTTTCTTACATGACAGATCAGAATCTGCCATTGCTGGTTCAAAACAAATTATGCGTCCAAGCCATCATTAGTAATACAAAAATGTCAATTCTGAAATAGTATCACAGCTTGTGCTGTTTCAAACATGTTATTTGATAAAAAAAGGATGGTTGAGTGTGTTTGTGTGTGTGTGTGTGTGCGCGCGCGCGCGCGTGCGTGCTTGCATGTGTGCGTGCGCGTGTGTGTGTGTGTGAGAGAGAGAGAGAGAGAACGTGTGTGATCACCTGTTTCCACACCCAAGCAGAGATGCTGTCAGCTTTCTGAAGGTCAGCTTTCTCAGTGGTAAAATAGGCATCCAAGCAGGGGTATTTCTCCCTATTTCGCAGTAGCCGTTGCGCAAGAGTCGATCATTTTAAACAGTACGTATCCAATGTGGATACTCCAGTAAGAGGTAAGCACCTTGAGTTCTGTAATCAATCAGTCAGTTGTGTCTCTCAGCTGTGATGAGCCATAATGCTGAAGTTGTTTGTTTAAAGCCGTTTAAAGCTATTTTGTAGCTTCAGTAATGTAGTAGTAATATGAGCGATCACAGAGCGCTGTTCTATATAAACAATGACTAATGGATTCACCTTACGTCACCTAACTGGCTCATATTACACACAAAAATGATCTTTTGCCACCACCTGCTGGCTAACATATGTAATGTAAAAAAAAACAAAATGACAAACGGTAGCTCTTAACACATCTGCACTGCTCTTACACTCTAGTTTAGGACGACGAACACTAAGCGGAGAGATACACACACAGTGAAGCGTCCGAGTGCTGATGGTGTCACACCATCAATGCTCATGGAACGTCTCTCGTCCAATCAGTTTCGGGGAGCGGAATTAACTGTTGTATATATGGCAATAACACGTTATCAGTATTGATCCAATAGACAACATTTGTTTAACAGTCATTATGTGTGTGCATTATACAGTGTTTTCAAACAAATGCACCAATCATTGTACAACTTTCTATACTGGAGGAAAAATTGATTGTCAAATAGAGTTGTGCACTTATTGGCTGCTTTTCTTTGTTATTTGATCCAAGTCATCCATTTCAAAAACGTTTTTTTTTTTTTTTATTCGATTTTGATTTTAGAAGGAAATAAATTAATATGGTGGCACAATTCTATTTTTGTCTACAAAACTAATTTCAAACATGTAAGCATACACCTTCAGATCAAAAGATTTTTAAGATCATGAGAAACAGTTCAGTCAAGTGTTTCAAAAGTTTTGACCAGTAGTGAATCTATAGTGAATATAATTTTTTCACTCTGAAATATTTAATCAGTTCTTTGGAGACTAAGTAAAAATCCTTTAAATCTATTAATTCCAAGGATTAGTACCTGAAATTTAAATGGAACTACCCCAGAAATCTCTTAAAATTATCTTTTTAAATCATAATTTTAATCATGAACGGCTGGAAGAATAATGGACATTTCATGGTCAAAATGTGTGGGAACTCTGACTTGTTTTCATCTTCGTTAACAATAATACTCTAGTAGTAACACCAAAAGTGGAGAAGAACAGACAGGAAATGGGGTTGTTTTTTTAGGGAGACTATCCTCTCTCTTCCTCTCTATTTTTCTCTGTAAATATTGCTCAACCAGTAGAAAAACAAACAGAGAGACATTCAAATGAAATGCAAGTCACCCATCCACTTCAGACCACTCGACTGCCACACCTGGAAAGGGCCAATGATTAATGAGAACGTAGACCAGAGAGAGAGAGAGCTGACTCACTCATTTACGTAAACTGATGTCTGCTGGGAACAAAAGAGGATGCTGAAAAGGTCAGCTCTTTATCTCTGCCCACCACCAACACGGCGTGCACAGGCCGAGGACACCACAACCTAACACCGCCTGCTCTCTCTCTCTCTCACACACACACTTTTTCTCTTTTACTTTGTCTGGTATTCAAGGTTAGGAGATATTTCAAGGCTTTGGAGGCCTTGTGTCCTCTCATACCCCTTAAATGCCTTACATTTCTGGAGTGTTCTGTGTCTGGAGTGTGTGAGAACGGATAGTATCCAGAATTCATTTTCATTGTATGATTATTGGTCCATTTGTGGGTGACTGAGCCTGTATGTTCATACATACAGTGGGGTTCAAATGTCCACTTTTACTGTTTTTTTTATATATTTTTCATTGCAATTTATACAGTATACTACTAATTTGAGGTCTAAGTTGAACTGAAAAATTAACACGAGTTTCCTTATTAATTTGGCTTTCATTTAGTTTTAATGACAATTTACATGGATTTTTTTATGTTTATATCGAAGTTTAAAATCTAGTTAGAATACTAGATTTTCCCGAGATCTAGGCATTTGAACTTGTATTTGTAATTTATTTGAAATATGTTTATACTGTCTTTGTGTTTTTTCAATGGTGTCCAGTAGAGGGTGTGATGCGCAGCAAACGGCGATGTGTGTTGGAGAGAAAGCAGCCGTACAGTGGAGATGAGTGGTGCTCAGGGGCTGAAACTGAGGAAGAGGATGAGAAACCCCTTTCTGCCACACACCGTAAGTATACACATACACAATGTAGTACACCCGGCCAGTCTATACTGTACATAAACACTGTCTTACAAGCCCTAAAGGGTTTATATACGGAATTAATATATTAATACATTAATATACGGAAAATATATTAATGTTTAAATGTAGTACTCAATGGCACACCACCTAGCTTAGTACAGCATTAAAATGCTCAATAAGGAAAACTATTTAAAATCACTGAAGAATCACAGTCAGGACACTGTTGCTCGCAAAAATACTTACGTTTTTGCCTTACCACATATGTGACATTTTATGCTAAAAGCTCATAATGAAAGGAGCATACATATCACACATACATACCCATAAACCTCTACTCAGGTGTCACATGGCGTGGTCCAACATGTAGTTAAACTCATGATCATGGTACCAAATCATGAAATAAACAAAGTAGTACAAATATCAATAATTAAAATTAATTCATGATAAATTTCATGAATCAGTTGTTGAACAACACATTAATTCAGTGCGATTAATTGTATAAAATAATGCATTAAAAAAATTACGCAATTAATCATGTCCCCGGACTGTAATAGGGAATATTCTTTATATCTGAGCAATTCAAGCTTTTAGTACCATCTGTTTTATCCAGTGGGAAGTAAGCAAAATATAGGCAACGTGCAGCGTATACAGACAGAACAAATCATACTTACCGAGAGCAGACAACACAAGGGGCGAATTACTCACTACAAAAGACAAATCTCTTTCTTATTTTGGCACGGTGGTGCAGCGGTTAGCACTGTCGCCTCACAGCAAGAAGGTCGTGGGTTCAAACCCCGGTTGCCCCGGCCTTTCTGTGTGGAGTTTGCATGTACTCCCCATATCTGCGTGGGTTCTCTCCGGGTGATCCGGCTTCCTCCCACCATCCAAAGACATGCAGGCTAGGTTAATTGATGTCTCCAAAAATTGCCTTGTGTGGATGTGAGTGTGAGTGGTTGTCTGTATATGTGTGGCCCTGCGATGGACTGGCAACCTGTCCAGGGTGTACCCCGCCTTTCGCCCAATGTTAGCTGGGATAGGCTCCAGCCCCCCGCGACCCTGTACACAGGATAAGTGGTTGACGATGGATGGATGGATGGATGGATGACTCTTCAAGTGACGTCCCCTTCCTGAGGTGCCCTTCAAGGGTGCAAAAATGCAGTTTGGAAAACACACAAGATGAGAACACGTTCTTGCGTTCAAATACAGCTCGGCGGACCGCAAATCATAATGCAGGGATATCAAGACATGTTTTTTTTTTAAAGTTTTAAACTTCTTTTAACTTGACACAGCAACCTAAAAATGGTACGTTTATGACACAACACAACAGAGATGCTCCAGAAGCATCCGTCTGATGCAGGTGTACATTGACGTTCACTTATAATAGATCTCGGACTGATTAATGAATTCAGTTGCAAAATGGATTGCTGTGAAATGTAGGCCAATTATTATGTTCAATTATATGGAAATAAACAATATATTGCATCCTAAAGCCACTTTTCTATTGTCTTTTTTAATGCTTAACTTGTGTGCCAAAAACTTGTTTTATTTTTTATAATATATATTTTTTTATCAATTAAATATAATTATTTAATAATTACATATTGAATTAGTGTTATTTGAGCGGCTTTTTCAGGAAATATTTATGTATTTGATTAATTCATCAGTATACCATGTAAGTAATTTGATTACAAATTTTAATCCATTGACAGCTTTAGTTAAAATGTATGGAAAAATAATAAATGTTAATTTCATTGTTAAAATAACAATAGTGAAAGCTTTGCAGCCTATTTACCAGAATGCAGAATAAATTATTAGATTTTTCATAAAGGCAAGTAAATTGATAAATAATAAATATCTAAAAAAAAATTAAAAAATAAATAAAAATATTGAAATATCATTAATAATATTAAATCACAATATTGAAACATTTTCAGCCTATTAACCAGAAATGCACAGTAAAAAAAATACGTTGATAAATAATAAATAACTGTTATAAAAAAAAAAATCTATTTAAAGTTTAAAGTTCATAACATTGTTAAAACCACAAGTATACCCCCCACCCCACCCCACCCTACTGAGAGACAAATGTGTTCCCTGTTTAGAAGGCACTATGTACAGCAGTTAGATGAAGCTATTGGCCAACTCTCAGATGGTAAAACAGTCATTCCCCTTCCAGTGTAAGGCCTCACATTATACTCACATAGACTGCTCTAGTGTCATCTTCAAAGCTTCACATACAGTATGTATTTGTGGATGTGCATCTTGTCAGTTGCTGACCACAACCCTGGAACGTGTGTACGCCCTGTGCTACCTGCTGTTCTGTTGTAGAAAAGACTGAGAAAGAAGCATTTGGAGATGTGTTTACGTACCAAATTAAAAAAAAGAAAAATAACTGTTTTAAAAGTTCTGCTCTTAACTGCCACGTTTCCCAACCCTTTATTCATAATTCAGCTGCAAATGCCTTGAAACGACAACAGCACTTTGTGCTTTTAGTTTATTTCTTTAAATATATTGATGTGTTCACTCATATTTACAAAGACTTGTTTTTAGCTTAAGCTAAACTAATACTAACTAGCTGTTTTCTAAAGTTCACAAGGCAATCATTACTCTTCAGCACGACAAAGCATAAATTTGTAGAGACTAATATTGAAAATTCAGTGTGTTCTTGCCTGCAATGGCATGATATTTTCTAATTTAATATACCAACTGAACATCCAAACTATTTGTCCCCTCATGTGAGGTAAACCCTGCCTCCTCAGTTGTGTATGGACATGTGACTGAAGGTGTGGCATGAAACATTACTTGCATAAGGCTCACACAATACCTATAAACGCTTAAATCACTTAGTATCTTAAATATCTGACACTGTAACCTTGACCTTGTCTGAGACATTAAAACCTACAAATTGAATTGCATTAAGGTTACATTTTGTGTGGTGTAACCATTAGATGTTTTCCCAAATTTTTAACAAGATTTTCCATTTATTTCATGTGATCTAAACAGAAAATGGCCTGTTTGTTGTTTTTATTTTTCACTAATCTTCAGCGTTTCATATCTGCCCACATAATTTCATGACGTAAATGCCAAGCTATCAGTCGCTCATGTAACTGGAGCTCTGGGAAGTGTTTCTGTGGTATTTAGCTCCTCCTTGTGGTTTTCTGGAAGATTTTTTTGGCAGTGAACAAACGGCTTGATTCTAAGGTTCACTAGAATCTTTATGATTGTAATAATAATTCAGAAAACGTTATAATATCTGCTATGTTTTTGTGCTGTACTTATAAACGTACCCAGGTTTTTGAACATGGCATCATGGAAATACCATGCATTTTTGTAGATGTACCATGGTAATACAATGATATTCTTTTATGTACTATGGAGTTCCATGTAAATACCATCATTCAGTAATATGGTATATATCAAAGGGCCATGGTTTTACTGTTTGACACCATGACTATACCATGCTAATGCCACAGTACTTTTTGAAAGTATATAGGCTCCAGAAGTGGGAAAGCCAATTTTCTCGTACCTTTTGACTCATTCTCTTTTTTTTTCTTTGGTGACACTTATTCAGGAGAGCATGTGATGTGTCCTGGTCAGGCCCACTCTGGTTCATCTGCCACAGGCCCTGTTAGTGAACCAGGAGGTCCAGGTTTAGGTTCTGGCCATGGACCTGGTATTCGCACAGATATGCATCCTCGGCCCTCTCAGCAAGTAGTGTATGTTTTCACCACCAGCCTTGCTAACAGGTCAGTATGATTGCCTTCTATTCCAATTAAGTCATCAGCAGACATATTTATTCCATTTCAACAATTGAGACATTACAATATATTGTCATATTTGGACAGGTCTAGTATTTTTCCAGAGGTGGTTGGATAAATTTATTTAACAGATTCATTAATTTAATCCTATTCAAATTGGGGGGGGGGAAAAATACAAATAATTCTTGCACAATCTGGGTAAACACTATGTTGCAAATAGTTTTTTGTTTTTTGTTTTTTCTTCTCATAACATTTCTCATTCATTTTGAAAAGCTACATTTCTCATTATACTGCCTGGTGCACCTTCATAATGAATACTTTGAGTAAAATAACGGTTGGTAGTTCAAGTACTGCTGGCATCCCATCATACTGTTTGTACAAACATCCAATCAATAAGGAGAGTCAGGTCCCATACACTGCTCAGAATGGTCACAGCAGTATCAGGTTTGATCCTCATCTTAATTAATTCCTTTAATTTTATACACAGTTTAAAAATTATATAAATGATTAAATTTCTTACGTCTTGTTTATTTCAATGGGTGATGCACACATCCAGTGCACATGACCTTCTATAATGCCCACATCCAGACAATAGTCACTCTGAGGTCCCAATCATGCCTGAATAAGTAAATGAAAGCACAGACATCCTGCATTAATAATTGTAACTCAAACTGTAAGTCGGTAAAATTTGATGAAGCCACAACAAAGGAGTTTACTTATATGCCAATATTCACTTAGCAGCTGATTTTCCACCACACTTTTGTAATAGGTGTAGAAGTATGCTTTTACAAGGCATACTATTAAGAAATAGTAGATCGTAGAAAAAATTATTATTTTTGTTAAGCAATAGGTTGGACAAGCTGATATATTGTTGTATATTGTTGTAGAAATACATGTTAGCAGGTACCATATGATTTTGTGTTTGAGGAAATAATAATAAATAAATTATAAAAAAAAATGGCTGTACATATATATTTATATTCTGTGCATATTTGTTTATGGAGCAGAGACCACTAAATATTTGTATGTGTTCTGCAGTGCTGCAGAGGCAGTGATGCATGGCCACACAGACTCCATACTCATGTATCACCAGCAGAATGTTCCCCGCACCAAGCTGGATCAGGTCTGTTCCTATACACAGACACATACATACACATGCTTTTATATTGCTACGCAACATTCTAAATGGCTAGGTTAAGCTATGTTGTTTTGTTTTGTTTCTAAACATAACTCGTATATACACAGTCTTTAAATAAGGAAGAAATGTGTCATCACATCCTCACTTGCAATTGGTATGTAGCGTGAGACCCTGTATTTGTTTAAATGGCTATTTAAATCACAAGCTCGTCTTCGTTCCTTTATCTGTTGTAATGAGAAATAGTACTGTTGAATGTCTTTTGTATTGTGTGGAGCTCAGATTAATAATTTTATTTAACAGCCACCCCCCACCACCTCCTTTTTGTCTTTTTCTGTATCCCTGTCTATCTCTCTGAACAGTCTACTGGTGTTGGAAAACTCTCCAACCTAACAGAGCAGATCAGCTCTAGTCACACTCCACCCATTGGAACACCCAAATCCCAAAGTGGTACTCCTCGGCCACCTTCCGTTGGTGGAGTTGTCGGAGGACACCTTCCTGGCACTTGTACTCCTTCCTCCACAGGCCATCCTGTTGGTGAGCCAACTCAACCCCACCGGGGAGGAACATCAATTAGCAACAGCTGCTCTGCAGCTCATTCACTGGGTCAAGGAATTTCAGGCCCTCAATCTGTAGGAGTTTCAGGATCAGATGGAGTAGACAGGTCAGGTACAGTTCCCCAACATGGTGCAGGGGTGTCTCCTTCCTCTAGTCCCTCTGCACTATCTGCACACTGTCATGGTGAACTAGGCCAGCGCGGGGGCCCAGGAAATACAGATGGCCTCTCTAAAGAGCAACTGGAGCATCGTGAACGTTCTCTGCAGACTCTTCGAGACATTGAGAGGTTGCTTCTCCGTAGTGGTGCTGGTGCTGGTGCTGGCCATGAGGAACCAAGAGGTTCTAATGGGAATCCTAATGGCACTAATATCAACAACAATAATAGTAATGATGGAGGTAGGCGATTGGAAGATGATGAGAATGGTGGGGGAAATGCTAGTAACTGCCATAGCAGCAATGCTGGTATGCATGGCATGCCCCCTGTGGGTGGAATGAAAAAGTATGAGGAGCCTTTACAGTCCATCATCTCACAGACACAGAATCTAGGTGGGCCTAGTTTGGAGAACTCTCTGATGGGCCCACATCATAGTATACCACCACACCGCCATCACCTATCCTCACCTTCAGGGTTGGACATGGGTCCCCTAATGGGGACTGAAGGTGTAACACCAGAACAGCTGGCTTGGAGGAAGTTGCAGGAAGAGTACTACCAAGAGAAAAGGCGACAACAAGAAATAAACCCACACCAGCATCCCCAGCATTTCCGCATGATGTCAGAGATGGGCATGCCTGGGGGGCCACCATTGCTAATGAGGGGCCCCCCACCACCATATCACAGTAAACCTGGTGATCAACAGTGTGGGACAGGACCAATGTTAGGGGGAGGCATAGGAGGTAATGGACGAATAATGGACATGCATCAGGAGGGGCCTCGAGGACCAAGATTTCTTGGACAGATGCGAGGCCCGTCAGGTGGTGGAAGCTACTCGGAAAGCCCCGGTGGAGTTTTGGCAATGGAAGGGTTGGGTCCTCAAAGACATCCAAGGCCAGGCATGGGTTGGTTAGATGAAATGCCCCCAAACATGGGTGGTGGAGGCCCATTTCATGGGTGCTACCCTCCTGGAGGGCCTGGTGGTCCCCCTCAGCACTTTCCAGGTGATTTGGATCGCCCTTTAATACGGGAAGAGGTGTTCCGTAGAATCCATAGATTAGATTTGCCGCAAATATCAAGGCAGCAGGCAGGGCTTGGAGGTCCTAGAATGATGGATAGCACTGGAGGACCAGGCTTCCGTAATTCTGGCATGGGAGGAGGTCCACCCTTTCGTGGTGATCCAATGGACTTTCCTGGTTCTCGGGCTATAATGGGCTCTCCCATTGGAGGAGTTGGCAGTGATGGTGGCCCTACAATGAGAGACATTGTTGAGTCACCTTTGGGGGGTAACCTTAACATGAATATGGGCATGAACATGAATCCACAACAGCAGCAGTTGTTGGCTCAGAAGCTGAGAGGAGGTCCTGGACTTGGTGGCTCTCTTGGGGAGATGTTGAGCCCAGAAGACATCTCCCGAATAAGGGCTTCTCTGAATGGTCAAGGTGGTGCTAACAAAGGAATTATCCATGGCCCAGATGGACCTCTTCAGTTCCCCAACCAGAGCTCCTTTTCTGGTAGTCAAGGTGATGGTTTATATATGCAGCAACCAGGCCCTGAGATGTTTGTACCAGACCACTCAGGCCCTCCCCACATGAGCAGCACCTCAAGGCTTAGTCACATTCTCGTGAACACAGGCTCAAGAGGTACAGATCTTGGCACCCGACATCCTCCTGACCTTTTCATTAGTGTTAACCCAATGGGTTCCCCAGCTATACCTCCACCTCACCAGCTCAAATCCCCCTCTCTTAGCCAGGAGCCATCTCCTCATATGCCATCACCCTCTGCAGCAGGCCTGAAATCACCCAGCCAGTTACCACAGAGTGCTTCTCACCCTCCTTTACCAGCAGCCTCTGGGGCTGGAACTCCCTCCACCACCTCTATTAAGTCCCCCCAGGTCATGGGCCCTTCCCTGGGTCTTCGCTCTCCATCTGGCTCTCCTGGACACCTAAAGTCTCCAACCATGCCTGTTGCTTCACCTGGCTGGAATGCCTCACCCAAAACTGCTATGCCCAGCCCTGGCGGGCCACCTAGTGTCAAAGTCACAGGGAATGGGGGGAGCAGCTCCACTGATACAGGTAAATGTTTTTAGAATTTTTACAGCAAAATATAATCTGTCAAAATGTTATGTTTTTCATATTTTATGTAAATGTTTATATTATGTTCTGTATATGAATGGTTTTTGGAATTTATACAATAATTTTTTTTTTTTAAATCGTAGGTATGTCCGTGCCACCTAGGAGTTCAAACTCAACACCCATCAGCCAGCCTCCCAACGCTATCAATCCCAGCATGCCTTTTACATCCTCACCAGATGCCCCACCATCCCAGAATCCTTTATCCCTTATAATGTCTCAGATGTCAAAGTATGCCTTGCCCAGCTCCACTCCACTCTATCATGACGCCATCAAGACAATCGCCACATCAGATGATGAGATGCTACCAGATAGACCCCTTCTACCTGGACTCAGCATGTCAGGTATGTATTTTCAAATGTAATAAACTTTTTTAGAATCTGAATCTCAAATTGCATAATTGAAAGGGAATTTGTGTGTGTGTGTGTGTGTGTGTGTGTGTGTGTGTTTTGTACTTCAGTTCGTAATATGATATTCAGTATTATTATTATCACTTTTCTGCTTTCCGTCCAGGTCTTATTTTACCCCTAAAATATATACAATATATGTATATTAGGGTTGCACTATATACCAGTACTAACAAAATATCTCAATACCAAAAAAATTTAAATGGTAAGATTTTGTTGCTAATTTTGGTACCATATTACAGTATGTTGCCATTAGCAAAATCTTATGAGATGTGACAGTTTTGTGATGAAATCAATGACAATTTGTAAATGAAATGTAAAAAGTCTCGATATGGCCAAGTGTGATCATTATACAGCAGAAGGATGTCATTTAATTAAATAATATACAGTCACATTCGCTGCATGCTACAACATGAATGAGAGGTGCTGCTGCTCTATGGTCTACTTCACGTACGCACAAACACACACAGATGCAACACACACTACTGGTGCTTGGTTTTCATGCAGTGTGTTCAGAAAACAGCTGTGAACACTGAAATCTCCTTCTCTGGCGCAGCTTGGTGATTTCAACTTGCAAGTCATGATGGGGGTATTGAATCCAGCATTAATGGGAAGCTTGATATAACTAACCCATCAAAAAAGAACTGAAAGGTGTGTCAAAATAAAGGGAAGTATAATTACTGTATAAAAAATGTATAATCAAAAAGTAGCAATAATACTCATAATAACAATAGTATAATTTTAAATTGTTATGATTATTATTATAGTTATTATTATTATTATTATTATATTTTTATTGTTATTATTATTATCTGTATGCAATATCACAAAATTAAGTGTTCTGAATATCAGCATGTTTTGATTAAGCCATAGCAGCTTTGTGCCTAATGTAATAATTATTTTCATTAATCTTTTCATTAATACTGTAAAGCTCTGCTGTGAAACATTTTATTTGAACAAAAATAATATAGAAATTATCTGTTAAAAAAAATTATTATATATTTTCATTTGATTAAAGCTGCATATGTATTAATTTGATTAAACACCATTTGATCATAACATTTCATTAAAACATTTAACATGGCATCCAGAAAAATTAAAACATAAAATGCAGAATTTTTATCTGTAAGACTTGCTTTTCTTTTAATCAAGTAATTTTCTGTGTAATTATCAAAAATCTGGGGCTTTTTATTTGCTGCCTAAGTATCGATTTAATATTGATACTGAGGTACCAGGGCTGGTATTGTACCGAAGCTGAAATGTTGGTATCGGAGCAACCCTAATGTTTATATAAATGTATTTATTTGCATAAAGTAAATAAAGTCTATCATAAGAACCCATAAGATTTTTTTGCATTGTGACAAGACAGTTAAGCACATTTTACCCCCAAGGTATCATTACTGTAAATAATGTGAAATAAATAGTCTCAATCTCATTACTCTCACAATAAAATAGATTATAAGTATTTATACAATTGTAAAATTTGCTCTACTGTCTTTACATATTTAAGAATGAATTAATTTTAATTTAGAAAAAAATCATTATAAAATAGTATTACAGTAATACAGTAAAATATGACTGTATTACGGTAATGAGAATTGGCATTAAACAATAATGAGAAAGACAATATGAGCAAATATGTGCTGAATTGTCCCAGAAATATTGTCACAATGCAAAAAAAAAATTAAGGAATCTTTTTATTCTTTTCTTTTTTATGGTGAAATATGACTTATACATTTCTTGAAAGGTTTCATGAGATTCACCCAAATAGTTAATAGAGATTAAATTTGTTCATGAGATTGATTACATACGATGCTATGTTGACACTCTTTTTCAGTGGGAAACATGGGAAATCACCAGTCTACACAGATGCTCCTTTCCTCCCAGGGTTCAATGGGACCTCATAGTGGTCCACAAAGTCCCATGGGAATGGTACTGCAAGGAGGTCAGCAGCTATCCCATGATCCCTCTGGGCCCATGCTCCCATCTCCTAATAATATGGGCATGTCAGGAATGACCTCAACAGTAATGGGAGACGGAGGAGGACCTACTGATGGAATAGGACCCTGTAATGTTTCTCCAATGCATCCCCAAAACCAGATGGGGGGATTTCCTCGCATGCAGGGACCTCTTCACTCCCCTATTGGTGGGATGGGGCAACAGTACCCCCAACGTCCCGATGAGGTCCTACCACCTCAGCAGATGCATCTTTTAAGTAAAGGCATTTCTCACCAGCGGCCTCCTCACCAACCAGACTCTTTTCCATCCATGCCAATGAGTGATGGTCCAGACCTGAGTGAGGTCATCAGGCCCACACATACAGGCATTCCTGAGTTCGACCTTTCCCGCATCATTCCTGCTGACAAGCCTAGCAGCACCCTACAGTACTTCCCCAAGAGTGAAACCATGTCCCAGCCACAGCAAAATCCTCACCAGGGCCAACCGCAACAGGCTTCTTCTGCTCATCTTCTCAAGCAGCTTTCCTCATCTGGACCTCCCCATAGCAACATCCCCTCGTCCAACCCCCATATTGCTAACCTTCAGAACATGATGGCCGAACAGCAGATGCCCCTACACCCCTCACACACGCACTGTGGTATGCGCTCAGGTATGGGCATGGCTCAGATTGGCTCCAGGGGCATGGGTTCAGGTGGTGGAATGGGGCCCATATGCCACCCAGGGCACATGATGGGTAGGACAGGCATGTCTCCACAACAGCAGCTCCAGCAGCAACACCACCAACAGCAGCAGGCCATGATGGCCAATAACCTCTTACAACACCCGTCCCACCCTCCCCGTGGTATGCTGTCTCCACAGCAGCATCCTCATAATCTTATGGCCCAGCAGAATTTGATGATTATGCAGGCTAAGCAGCGTGGCATGGCCCTCCCTGGGGAGCACTTTGGCCAGCAGGGGCCGCTCATGTCCCCTCAGGGGCCTATGATGGGACCTCCACATTCCCAGTCAGGCATGATGGGCCCTCAGAGTCTAAGACAAAGAAGCATGTCACTGGACAGCCCATTGGGCTATGGGCCTGGGAGTATGGCCAACATGCACTTTTAATGGGGCTTCTCTGTAAAACTGTAAAAACTTTGTTTCTTATTGGTTATTTCTGATTTGGACATCTTTTTATTGCCATTGAAAAACTGTGGCAATCAAATGCTAAAAAACTGTGGTTTTAGTAATAATTTCATGATGCTTATGTAAACTTTGGCCGTAAAACTAACTGTAGATGGTTATCATTACAGTTAAGTAAAATCTGAAGCCATTTTTTAAGATATTTGTAAAATATGTGTATTTCAGATCAATGTGTTTGATTGCTAAGGGGAAATGAGAAATGCCTATGGGTTTATATGTTCCAATTACATTCTGGCTACCAAATTGTTGTGCAAAGTAATATATTAATATTGAAATATATATATATATATATATATATATATATATATATATATATATATACACACACACACACACACACTGATTAGCCACAACTTTAAAATCACCTGCCTTACTGTATATTGTGTAGGTCCCCCTCGTGCCACCAAAAAAGCGCCAACCTGCATCTCAGGATAGCATTCTGAGATGTTATTCTGCTCACTACAATTGTACAGAGCGGTTATCTGAGTTACTGTAGACTTTGTCAGTTCCAACCAGTCTGTTCATTCTCTGTTGACCTCTCTCATCAACAAGACATTTCCATCTGCAGAACTGCCACTCACTGGATGTTTTCGGCACCATTTGGAGTAAATTCTAGAAACTTGTGTGTGAAAATCCCAGCAGATCAGCAGTTATAGAAATACTCAAACCAGCCCGTCTGGACCAACAACTGACAAAGTCTACGGTAACTCAGATAACCACTCTGTACAATTGTGGTGTGAAGAACAGCATCTCAGAATGCTATGCAGGTTGACGCTGTTTTGGCGGCACGAGGGGAACCTACACAATATTAGGCAGGTGGTTTTAATGTTGTGGCTGATCAGTGTGTATATATACACACATATATATATATAGAGAGAGAGAGAGAGAGTAGTTGCTGTAAATAAGATGCAATTTGTGCTTGTTTGCAACTGTTCTATATAATGTGTTTTATTAGAAATCTAATAACATAAGAAAAAAAACCTGTTCAGCAACTTTGTGTTTGCCTTGTTTGATGTTTGTTTTGTGTGGGGGGAGGGGGCATATTGACTAATGATCACTTTACAAAAAAATTAGAATAACACCATTTGATCACTTTATTTCAGAACCATTTGCTATTTAACATTCACTATACTCTGGACAAGACCACACTTTAAACAATGCAAAGTAGATGTAGACTGATATATCGGTTTTACAGATTTATCTGTGCCGATAGTTGATTTTTGGAACTATCGGTTATCTGCAAAAATCTTTACAGAATGTTTTAATCTAGTGAATGTAGGCTATAAATATTATCTGCCTTTTCCACCACCTTAGTTATCGGTTTTGGCAAAATCCACTATAGGTCGACCTCTAATGCAAAGCACTATAGTGGGTTAGGCATAATGCAAAATCTTAGTTTTTCTTATTATTGCAGTTCAACCATGTGTACAAAAAGTATTTGGACACTTGAGCAACACTTAAAAAGAACAATTTTTCTCAGAACTATCTTTAGCCATTTTTACAATTCATTTTAACCAACTGGGCAATGTCATTTTAAGTAGATGTATGAAGTCAGTGCCCCACAAATTCACACACGTCTTCACAGAGTAACCACATGTGTCGTACATCATTAACTGGACATGTTCCAAGATTTGACAACCAGAAATTGTTTTCATTACAGTACAGTTATGGTTTTATCATTTAAAACTTAAACACAATATGTTCCTATGAAGGCATTCACAATTGGATTCAACCAACAAAGCCAATGCACTCTGTCACTATCAGTGCCTGTTCCAGTGTGGAGCGATTGTGGCAGCACTGTTTAGGCATAGCAGCCAGTACCACCAGGTTATCAATTAGAACGGTAATATTATAGGGCAGCCAGCACAACAGAAAACCAGCAAGGCCAGCTGAATGGCCCCCTGCTTTTACAGACTTCACTGGCTTTGGCAAAGCTTGATGATTTCGGTGGTGTCGCAGTACCCCATGATGACCAAAATCAGGAAGAAGAGGTGTAGGAGGATCTGGTTGATCAGCGTCTAGTGCTGTGGTTGTTATAAGAGCAATAGAGCCAGTCAGGTTTGTTCTGATCTACCTCCACGGACAGGAACACCATGTTGGGCATGGACACAGATAGGTAGAGGAGCCAGAGTTGGCACCGCATGTGAGATGGTGATCAAAGCTGATACATGCCAATAGCAGACTCCCGCACACTAGATTTGGGCAATTAATAAGTCCCAATAGCTTGCCAAAAAAACTCAGATAAACACTTAGATATGATCAGCAAAATGAATCACACTTTTGTCTTATTTTCCCAGATAGTGAACGTACTTCAAGATGTTTAGATCTTGTCATCTGGAAAGCATCACTACCTAATTAACATCTTAAAAAGATCAGATTCACAAACATTCTTAAGTTTCTCAAAGACATCTGCTGAATGACGTATTGCAGATGAGCAAACAACATAACATATGTGTCTTACGTCTTATAGACATCTGGGTGATGAACATGTGCTATCAGCGTTTTCAGATTCTGCAATAGATCAATCAAAATGACTGAATGTCATTAAATCGCAAATTAAATTTTTACATACTTTACATTGTAAATTCTTGCTAATGAAAGCCCATACAAGGTATTGCCTAATATTTACAATTTCAATTTGATTTAACCATAAACAACTGCATGTTGTAATGAATATGAGGTCACAGGAAGCTATTTATGTAAATGTCTCACTTTTTTTTCTTGTCTGTATTTAAATTTGATTTTATAATAATATTATTAATGGCAATAAATAAAGTGTAACGGGTGTTAAAATGGAAAAGGAGGAGGCGGGAACCAGATGAACAATCAAAGTAATATTTAATGAAAAATGAAAACAAAGACCAAAACATAAACGCACACACGTCAGCTGTGTGTGGCTCTCTCTCTCGAACTGGCGCATCCAGCTGCCTTTATCCCTCTCCTCGGCTTATGAGCCTGATTGGGGTCAGGGTGTGTGTAGCCACGGATGTGCCTGCCGGCAGGCTTTTCCATGCCTCTCTCAAGACCTGGGAGGGAGACAAGGGGAGGAAAAAGGGGAGTGAGAAAGAGCGAGTTGGAGCGACAGTGAGAGAAAAAGAGGAGAGAGAGACCAATCCTCCACATTCTGGTTGACGACAGCCACTCCTCCCCGGGTGGACAGCAGTGAGTCCTCTGACCCCTGGCGGATGGAATGCCACTCCAAGTTTTGGCGACTGGTAGCGAGCCCCTCCGCCCCTAGCAGCGGCTCCACTTCTTTAGGTGGCCGGCAGCGGGCCCCTCCTCCCCTTGCGGAAGGCGGCCGTTCCTCCGCATTCTGGTGGTTGGTGGCGAGCCCCTACGCCCCTGACAGCAGCTCCACTGCTTTAGGTAGACGGCAGCAAGCCCCTCCTCCCCTTGCAGACGGCGGACATTCCTACACATTCTGGTGGTTGGTAGCGAGCCCCTCCGACCCTGGCAGCGGCTTCCTCCGCAACAAGGCGGATGAAAGTGACTTCTCCGTTCCCCAGGTGGACGGCCACGGCTGCTCCTTTGGGCAACGGGTTTTGGCACCAATGTAACAGAGGTGTATCACTCTTACAAAGGAGGAGGCGGGAACCGGACAAACCATCAAAGTAATATTTAATTAAAAATTATAACATAAATACAACAACTTGAACACACACACGGCAGCTGCATGTGGCTCTCTCTCTCTCTAACTGCCGCATCCGGCTGCCTTTATCCCTCTTCTTGGCTGATTACCCCGATTGGGGGGGCGGCGTGCTTAGTCACGGCCCGGCCCCGCCCCCCTCGTCATCACACAAAGATTCGCAGACAAATATATAATATCCATATAAAAGTTAAGGGTGGCTATTTTTATTTTATTAACAAATCAAAGTTGTTTTCTCCCCCTTAAAAGCAGTTTTGTTTCTTCTGTACTAAAAAATTACAATAAGTTTAACATCATTGCAATCAATACTTTTCACAAATATGTAAACTTTGAAAACTATGCTATTTTCTAAAAATCTGAGTTTAGTGTTTTTAAAGGAGCTTTGGAATACTCACTTCAAAAGTGACTTTCTTTGTTATTTGAACCATGTTGGTCCTGATATATACATCCATGCAATTGTCTCAGAAGTGTGTCCACTCCAGTAATAGTGAAATAAAAGGTGCCTCAGTGGTGAAACCATTCTGAATAATCAACCGAAGTCTTGAAACACACCCCTTTAAAAAATCACCTCTTCAAGGACACGCGCTCACCTTATTTGAATTATTTACAAAAGACAGAAGCAATGTAGCCCACACATTTCCTTTACAGAACAAACTCTCCTCCCCCACTATCCTGCAATTCAAGTCACAATTATACTGTACTTCGCAGGATTTGCACCCCTATGATACTCTGATTTGATTAATCTGATCTAAATGACTTGCATAATTCTTGCAACTAGGAAGGTGGTTTTCTTTTTAACATTTGGCAGACCATAACTTAGCACTTTTTGTTCTCAGCAGCCTGGTCTGGTTAGTTATAACTGTAACACAGAGTATCACAGACACTTAAAACCTATGCAAAATCCCCACTTTCTAAAAGATCACTTTGGAAAAAAAGCATTTGGCATTAAGTAGGCTACATAAACGTAACAATATAATGTGATGTAAATGCAATTTCCTATGACTCTTGGAAATCAGCCAACCATGTGTCAAGAAAAAACGGACACAGGTTATGTCTTGTTGAAAATGCTGGGATTGTATTAAGTTTAATTTTTCATATACGTCACGTGAAATTCAAACTATGATAACTTGTTACTTCTCTCTTATGTTGGGCCCTGTATACCAAATTATCTGGAAAACTTTGAATGATGTGATGGCAAATTATTGCACATAAATTTGGGGGAATTGGGAATTTAAGATTAGTTATATTTGGTTTAACAGGCAATGACTAACAGACAACAAAAACGTCATTCAAGACACACGAACACTAAAATACTCTCACACTCACTATCAAAGCATTCACACGCACACTATCATACTCTCGCACACACTATCAAAGCATTCACACGCACACTCAAAGCATTCACACGCACACTATCATACTCTCACACGCACTATCAAAGCATTCACACGCACACTATCATAATCTCACACGCACTATCAAAGCATTCACATGGACACTGTCATACTCTCACACGCACTATCAAAGCATTCACAAGCACACTATCATACTCTCACATGCACTATCAAAGCATTCACAAGCACACTATAATACTCTCACATGCACTATCAAAGCATTCACAAGCACACTATAATACTCTCACATGCACTATCAAAGCATTCACACGCACACTATCATACTCTCACACGCACTATCAAAGCATTCACACGCACGCTATCATACTCTCACACGCACTATCAAAGCATTCACACGCACACTATCATAATCTCACACGCACTATCAAAGCATTCACACGGACACTGTCATACTCTCACACGCACTATCAAAGCATTCACACGCACACTATCATAATCTCACACGCACTATCAAAGCATTCACAAGCACACTATCATACTCTCACATGCACTATCAAAGCATTCACACGCACAGTATCATACTCTCACACGCACTATCAAAGCATTCACACGCACACTATCATACTCTCACATGCACTATCAAAGCATTCACACGCACAGTATCATACTCTCACACGCACTATCAAAGCATTCACAAGCACACAATAATACTCTCACATGCACTATCAAAGCATTCACACGCACACTATCATACTCTCACACGCACTATCAAAGCATTCACACGCACGCTATCATACTCTCACACGCACTATCAAAGCATTCACACGCACACTATCATAATCTCACACGCACTATCAAAGCATTCACACGGACACTGTCATACTCTCACACGCACTATCAAAGCATTCACACGCACACTATCATAATCTCACACGCACTATCAAAGCATTCACACGGACACTGTCATACTCTCACACGCACTATCAAAGCATTCACAAGCACACTATCATACTCTCACATGCACTATCAAAGCATTCACACGCACAGTATCATACTCTCACACGCACTATCAAAGCATTCACAAGCACACTATAATACTCTCACATGCACTATCAAAGCATTCACACGCACACTATCATACACTCACAAGCACTATAAAAGCATTCACACACACACTATCATACTCTCACACTCACTATTAAAAGAATTCACACGCACACTATCATACACTCACAAGCACTATAAAAGCTTTCACACGCACACTATAATACTCTCACACGCACTATCAAAGCATTCACACGCACAATATCATACTCTCACACTCACTATTAAAATAATTCACACGCACACTATCATACACTCACAAGCACTATAAAAGCTTTCACACGCACACTATAATACTCTCACACGCACTATCAAAGCATTCACACGCACACTATCATACTCTCACAAGCACTATCAAAGCATTCACACGCACATTATCATACTCTCACACTCACTATCAAAGCATTCAAACGCACACTATCATACTCTCACACGCACTATCTAAGCATTCACACGCACACTATAATACTCTCACACGCACTCTCACGGACACAATCATACTCTCACACGCACTATCAAAGCATTCACACGCACACTATCATACTCTCACACGCACTCTCACGGACACAATCATACTCTCACACGCACTATCAAAGCATTCACAAGCACACTATCATACTCTCACATGCACTATCAAAGCATTCACACGCACACTATCATACTCTCACAAGCACTATCAAAGCATTCACACGCACATTATCATACTCTCACACTCACTATCAAAGCATTCAAACGCACACTATCATACTCTCACACGCACTATCAAAGCATTCACACGCACACTATAATACTCTCACACGCACTATCAAAGCATTCACACGCACACTATCATACTCTCACACGCACTCTCACGGACACAATCATACTCTCACACGCACTATCAAAGCATTCACAAGCACACTATCATACTCTCACATGCACTATCAAAGCATTCACACACACACTATCATACTCTCACATGCACTATCAAAGCATTCACAAGCACACTATCATACTCTCACATGCACTATCAAAGCATTCACACGCACACTATCATACTCTCACAAGCACTATCAAAGCATTCACAAACACACCATCATACTCTCACACTCACTATCAAAGCATTCACACGCACACTATCATACTCTCACACGCACTATCAAAGCATTCAGACGCACACTATCATACTCTCACAAGCACTATCAAAGCATTCAGACGCACACTATCGTACTCTCACAAGCACTATCAAAGCATTCACACGCACACTATCATTCTCTCACACGCACTATCAAAGCATTCATATGCACACTATCATACTCTCACACTCGCTATCAAAGCATTCACACGCACACTATCGTACTCTCACAAGCACTATCAAAGCATTCACACACACACTATCATTCTCTCACACGCACTATCAAAGCATTCACACGGACACTATCATACTCTCACACTCGCTATCAAAGCATTCACATGCACACTATCACACTCTCACAAGCACTATCAAAGCATTCACATGCACACTACCATACTCTCACAAGCACTATCAAAGTATTCAAACGCACACTATCATACTCTCACACTCACTATTAAAAGAATTCACACGCACACTATCATACTCTCACACGCACTATCAAAGCATTCAGACGCACACTATCATTCTCTCACAAGCACTATCAAAGCATTCAGACGCACACTATCGTACTCTCACAAGCACTATCAAAGCATTCACACGCACACTATCATTCTCTCACACGCACTATCAAAGCATTCATACGCACACTATCATACTCTCACACTCAATATTAAAAGAATTCACACGCACACTATCATACACTCACAAGCACTATAAAAGCATTCACACGCACACTATCATACTCTCACACTCACTATTAAAAGAATTCACACGCACACTATCATACTCTCACACGCACTATCAAAGCATTCACACACACACCATCAAACTCTCACACTCACTATTAAAGAATTCACATGCACACTATCATACACTCACACACACTATAAAGAATTCACAAGCACACTATCATACTCTCACACACACTATCAAAGCATTCACAAGCACACTATCAAACGCTCACATGCACTATCAAAGCATTCACACGCACACTATCATACTCTCACAAGCACTATCAAAGCATTCACAAACACACTATCATACTCTCACACTCACTATTAAAGCATTCACAAGCACTATAATACTCTCACATGCACTATCAAAGCATTCACACAAACACTATCATACTCTCACTCTTACTATCAAAGCATTCACACACGAGCACTATCAAAGCATTCACAAACACACTATCATACTCTCACACTCACTATTAAAGCATTCAAAAGCACGCTATAATACTCTCACATGCACAATCAAAGCATTCACACGCACACTATCATACTCTCACACTTACTATCAAAGCATTCACACGCACACTATCATACTCTCACATGCACTATAAAGAATTCACAAGCACACTATCATACTCTCACACACACTATCAAAGCATTCACAAGCACACTATCATACTCTCACACGTACTATCAAAGCATTCAAAAGCACACTATCATACTCTCACATGCACTATCAAAGCATTCACACGCACACAATCATACTCTCACAAGCACTATCAAAGCATTCACAAACACACTATCATACTCTCACACTCACTATCAAAGCATTCACGAGCACACTATATTACTCTCACATGCACAATCAAAGCATTCACACGCACACTATCATACTCTCACACTTACTATCAAAGCATTCACAAACACACTATAATACTCTCACATGCACTATCATACTCTCACATGCACTATCAAAGCATTCAGACGCACACTATCATACTCTCACACTTACTATCAAAGCATTCACAAACACACTATAATACTCTCACATGCACTATCATACTCTCACACGCACTATCAAAGCATTCACACGCACACTATCATACTCTCACATGCACTATCAAAGCATTCACACGGACACTGTCATACTCTCACACGCACAATCAAAGCATTCACAATCACACTATAATACTCTCACATGCACTATCAAAGCATTCACACGCACACTATCATACTCTCACAAGCACTATCAAAGCATTCACACGCACATTATCATACTCTCACACTCACTATCAAAGCATTCAAACGCACACTATCATACTCTCACACGCACTATCAAAGCATTCACACGCACACTATAATACTCTCACACGCACTATCAAAGCATTCACACGCACACTATCATACTCTCACACGCACTCTCACGGACACAATCATACTCTCACACGCACTATCAAAGCATTCACAAGCACACTATCATACTCTCACATGCACTATCAAAGCATTCACACACACACTATCATACTCTCACATGCACTATCAAAGCATTCACAAGCACACTATCATACTCTCACATGCACTATCAAAGCATTCACACGCACACTATCATACTCTCACACGCACTATCAAAGCATTCACACACACACCATCAAACTCTCACACTCACTATTAAAGAATTCACATGCACACTATCATACACTCACACACACTATAAAGAATTCACAAGCACACTATCATACTCTCACACACACTATCAAAGCATTCACAAGCACACTATCAAACGCTCACATGCACTATCAAAGCATTCACACGCACACTATCATACTCTCACAAGCACTATCAAAGCATTCACAAACACACTATCATACTCTCACACTCACTATTAAAGCATTCACAAGCACTATAATACTCTCACATGCACTATCAAAGCATTCACACAAACACTATCATACTCTCACTCTTACTATCAAAGCATTCACACACGAGCACTATCAAAGCATTCACAAACACACTATCATACTCTCACTCACTATTAAAGCATTCAAAAGCACGCTATAATACTCTCACATGCACAATCAAAGCATTCACACGCACACTATCATACTCTCACACTTACTATCAAAGCATTCACACGCACACTATCATACTCTCACATGCACTATAAAGAATTCACAAGCACACTATCATACTCTCACACACACTATCAAAGCATTCACAAGCACACTATCATACTCTCACACGTACTATCAAAGCATTCAAAAGCACACTATCATACTCTCACATGCACTATCAAAGCATTCACACGCACACAATCATACTCTCACAAGCACTATCAAAGCATTCACAAACACACTATCATACTCTCACACTCACTATCAAAGCATTCACGAGCACACTATATTACTCTCACATGCACAATCAAAGCATTCACACGCACACTATCATACTCTCACACTTACTATCAAAGCATTCACAAACACACTATAATACTCTCACATGCACTATCATACTCTCACATGCACTATCAAAGCATTCAGACGCACACTATCATACTCTCACACTTACTATCAAAGCATTCACAAACACACTATAATACTCTCACATGCACTATCATACTCTCACACGCACTATCAAAGCATTCACACGCACACTATCATACTCTCACATGCACTATCAAAGCATTCACACGGACACTGTCATACTCTCACACGCACAATCAAAGCATTCACAATCACACTATCATACTCTCACAAGCACTATCAAAGCATTCACACGCACATTATCATACTCTCACACTCACTATCAAAGCATTCAAACGCACACTATCATACTCTCACACGCACTATCAAAGCATTCACACGCACACTATAATACTCTCACACGCACTATCAAAGCATTCACACGCACACTATCATACTCTCACACGCACTCTCACGGACACAATCATACTCTCACACGCACTATCAAAGCATTCACAAGCACACTATCATACTCTCACATGCACTATCAAAGCATTCACAAGCACACTATCATACTCTCACATGCACTATCAAAGCATTCACACGCACACTATCATACTCTCACAAGCACTATCAAAGCATTCACAAACACACCATCATACTCTCACACTCACTATCAAAGCATTCACACGCACACTATCATACTCTCACACGCACTATCAAAGCATTCAGACGCACACTATCATACTCTCACAAGCACTATCAAAGCATTCACACGCACACTATCATAATCTCACACGCACTATCAAAGCATTCACATGGACACTGTCATACTCTCACACGCACTATCAAAGCATTCACACGCACACTATCATAATCTCACACGCACTATCAAAGCATTCACACGGACACTGTCATACTCTCACACGCACTATCAAAGCATTCACAAGCACACTATCATACTCTCACATGCACTATCAAAGCATTCACACGCACAGTATCATACTCTCACACGCACTATCAAAGCATTCACAAGCACACTATAATACTCTCACATGCACTATCAAAGCATTCACACGCACACTATCATACACTCACAAGCACTATAAAAGCATTCACACACACACTATCATACTCTCACACTCACTATTAAAAGAATTCACACGCACACTATCATACACTCACAAGCACTATAAAAGCTTTCACACGCACACTATAATACTCTCACACGCACTATCAAAGCATTCACACGCACAATATCATACTCTCACACTCACTATTAAAATAATTCACACGCACACTATCATACACTCACAAGCACTATAAAAGCTTTCACACGCACACTATAATACTCTCACACGCACTATCAAAGCATTCACACGCACACTATCATACTCTCACAAGCACTATCAAAGCATTCACACGCACATTATCATACTCTCACACTCACTATCAAAGCATTCAAACGCACACTATCATACTCTCACACGCACTATCTAAGCATTCACACGCACACTATAATACTCTCACACGCACTCTCACGGACACAATCATACTCTCACACGCACTATCAAAGCATTCACACGCACACTATCATACTCTCACACGCAATCTCACGGACACAATCATACTCTCACACGCACTATCAAAGCATTCACAAGCACACTATCATACTCTCACATGCACTATCAAAGCATTCACACGCACACTATCATACTCTCACAAGCACTATCAAAGCATTCACACGCACATTATCATACTCTCACACTCACTATCAAAGCATTCAAACGCACACTATCATACTCTCACACGCACTATCAAAGCATTCACACGCACACTATAATACTCTCACACGCACTATCAAAGCATTCACACGCACACTATCATACTCTCACACGCACTCTCACGGACACAATCATACTCTCACACGCACTATCAAAGCATTCACAAGCACACTATCATACTCTCACATGCACTATCAAAGCATTCACACACACACTATCATACTCTCACATGCACTATCAAAGCATTCACAAGCACACTATCATACTCTCACATGCACTATCAAAGCATTCACACGCACACTATCATACTCTCACAAGCACTATCAAAGCATTCACAAACACACCATCATACTCTCACACTCACTATCAAAGCATTCACACGCACACTATCATACTCTCACACGCACTATCAAAGCATTCAGACGCACACTATCATACTCTCACAAGCACTATCAAAGCATTCAGACGCACACTATCGTACTCTCACAAGCACTATCAAAGCATTCACACGCACACTATCATTCTCTCACACGCACTATCAAAGCATTCATATGCACACTATCATACTCTCACACTCGCTATCAAAGCATTCACACGCACACTATCGTACTCTCACAAGCACTATCAAAGCATTCACACACACACTATCATTCTCTCACACGCACTATCAAAGCATTCACACGGACACTATCATACTCTCACACTCGCTATCAAAGCATTCACACGCACACTATCACACTCTCACAAGCACTATCAAAGCATTCACATGCACACTACCATACTCTCACAAGCACTATCAAAGTATTCAAACGCACACTATCATACTCTCACACTCACTATTAAAAGAATTCACACGCACACTATCATACTCTCACACGCACTATCAAAGCATTCAGACGCACACTATCATTCTCTCACAAGCACTATCAAAGCATTCAGACGCACACTATCGTACTCTCACAAGCACTATCAAAGCATTCACACGCACACTATCATTCTCTCACACGCACTATCAAAGCATTCATACGCACACTATCATACTCTCACACTCAATATTAAAAGAATTCACACGCACACTATCATACACTCACAAGCACTATAAAAGCATTCACACGCACACTATCATACTCTCACACTCACTATTAAAAGAATTCACACGCACACTATCATACTCTCACACGCACTATCAAAGCATTCACACACACACCATCAAACTCTCACACTCACTATTAAAGAATTCACATGCACACTATCATACACTCACACACACTATAAAGAATTCACAAGCACACTATCATACTCTCACACACACTATCAAAGCATTCACAAGCACACTATCAAACGCTCACATGCACTATCAAAGCATTCACACGCACACTATCATACTCTCACAAGCACTATCAAAGCATTCACAAACACACTATCATACTCTCACACTCACTATTAAAGCATTCACAAGCACTATAATACTCTCACATGCACTATCAAAGCATTCACACAAACACTATCATACTCTCACTCTTACTATCAAAGCATTCACACACGAGCACTATCAAAGCATTCACAAACACACTATCATACTCTCACACTCACTATTAAAGCATTCAAAAGCACGCTATAATACTCTCACATGCACAATCAAAGCATTCACACGCACACTATCATACTCTCACACTTACTATCAAAGCATTCACACGCACACTATCATACTCTCACATGCACTATAAAGAATTCACAAGCACACTATCATACTCTCACACACACTATCAAAGCATTCACAAGCACACTATCATACTCTCACACGTACTATCAAAGCATTCAAAAGCACACTATCATACTCTCACATGCACTATCAAAGCATTCACACGCACACAATCATACTCTCACAAGCACTATCAAAGCATTCACAAACACACTATCATACTCTCACACTCACTATCAAAGCATTCACGAGCACACTATATTACTCTCACATGCACAATCAAAGCATTCACACGCACACTATCATACTCTCACACTTACTATCAAAGCATTCACAAACACACTATAATACTCTCACATGCACTATCATACTCTCACATGCACTATCAAAGCATTCAGACGCACACTATCATACTCTCACACTTACTATCAAAGCATTCACAAACACACTATAATACTCTCACATGCACTATCATACTCTCACACGCACTATCAAAGCATTCACACGCACACTATCATACTCTCACATGCACTATCAAAGCATTCACACGGACACTGTCATACTCTCACACGCACAATCAAAGCATTCACAATCACACTATAATACTCTCACATGCACTATCAAAGCATTCACACGCACACTATCATACTCTCACAAGCACTATCAAAGCATTCACACGCACATTATCATACTCTCACACTCACTATCAAAGCATTCAAACGCACACTATCATACTCTCACACGCACTATCAAAGCATTCACACGCACACTATAATACTCTCACACGCACTATCAAAGCATTCACACGCACACTATCATACTCTCACACGCACTCTCACGGACACAATCATACTCTCACACGCACTATCAAAGCATTCACAAGCACACTATCATACTCTCACATGCACTATCAAAGCATTCACACACACACTATCATACTCTCACATGCACTATCAAAGCATTCACAAGCACACTATCATACTCTCACATGCACTATCAAAGCATTCACACGCACACTATCATACTCTCACACGCACTATCAAAGCATTCACACACACACCATCAAACTCTCACACTCACTATTAAAGAATTCACATGCACACTATCATACACTCACACACACTATAAAGAATTCACAAGCACACTATCATACTCTCACACACACTATCAAAGCATTCACAAGCACACTATCAAACGCTCACATGCACTATCAAAGCATTCACACGCACACTATCATACTCTCACAAGCACTATCAAAGCATTCACAAACACACTATCATACTCTCACACTCACTATTAAAGCATTCACAAGCACTATAATACTCTCACATGCACTATCAAAGCATTCACACAAACACTATCATACTCTCACTCTTACTATCAAAGCATTCACACACGAGCACTATCAAAGCATTCACAAACACACTATCATACTCTCACTCACTATTAAAGCATTCAAAAGCACGCTATAATACTCTCACATGCACAATCAAAGCATTCACACGCACACTATCATACTCTCACACTTACTATCAAAGCATTCACACGCACACTATCATACTCTCACATGCACTATAAAGAATTCACAAGCACACTATCATACTCTCACACACACTATCAAAGCATTCACAAGCACACTATCATACTCTCACACGTACTATCAAAGCATTCAAAAGCACACTATCATACTCTCACATGCACTATCAAAGCATTCACACGCACACAATCATACTCTCACAAGCACTATCAAAGCATTCACAAACACACTATCATACTCTCACACTCACTATCAAAGCATTCACGAGCACACTATATTACTCTCACATGCACAATCAAAGCATTCACACGCACACTATCATACTCTCACACTTACTATCAAAGCATTCACAAACACACTATAATACTCTCACATGCACTATCATACTCTCACATGCACTATCAAAGCATTCAGACGCACACTATCATACTCTCACACTTACTATCAAAGCATTCACAAACACACTATAATACTCTCACATGCACTATCATACTCTCACACGCACTATCAAAGCATTCACACGCACACTATCATACTCTCACATGCACTATCAAAGCATTCACACGGACACTGTCATACTCTCACACGCACAATCAAAGCATTCACAATCACACTATCATACTCTCACAAGCACTATCAAAGCATTCACACGCACATTATCATACTCTCACACTCACTATCAAAGCATTCAAACGCACACTATCATACTCTCACACGCACTATCAAAGCATTCACACGCACACTATAATACTCTCACACGCACTATCAAAGCATTCACACGCACACTATCATACTCTCACACGCACTCTCACGGACACAATCATACTCTCACACGCACTATCAAAGCATTCACAAGCACACTATCATACTCTCACATGCACTATCAAAGCATTCACAAGCACACTATCATACTCTCACATGCACTATCAAAGCATTCACACGCACACTATCATACTCTCACAAGCACTATCAAAGCATTCACAAACACACCATCATACTCTCACACTCACTATCAAAGCATTCACACGCACACTATCATACTCTCACACGCACTATCAAAGCATTCAGACGCACACTATCATACTCTCACAAGCACTATCAAAGCATTCACACGCACACTATCATAATCTCACACGCACTATCAAAGCATTCACACGGACACTGTCATACTCTCACACGCACTATCAAAGCATTCACACGCACACTATCATAATCTCACACGCACTATCAAAGCATTCACACGGACACTGTCATACTCTCACACGCACTATCAAAGCATTCACAAGCACACTATCATACTCTCACATGCACTATCAAAGCATTCACACGCACAGTATCATACTCTCACACGCACTATCAAAGCATTCACAAGCACACTATAATACTCTCACATGCACTATCAAAGCATTCACACGCACACTATCATACACTCACAAGCACTATAAAAGCATTCACACACACACTATCATACTCTTATACTCATTATTAAAAGAATTCACACGCACACTATCATACACTCACAAGCACTATAAAAGCTTTCACACGCACACTATAATACTCTCACACGCACTATCAAAGCATTCACACGCACAATATCATACTCTCACACTCACTATTAAAATAATTCACACGCACACTATCATACACTCACAAGCACTATAAAAGCTTTCACACGCACACTATAATACTCTCACACGCACTATCAAAGCATTCACACGCACACTATCATACTCTCACAAGCACTATCAAAGCATTCACACGCACATTATCATACTCTCACACTCACTATCAAAGCATTCAAACGCACACTATCATACTCTCACACGCACTATCTAAGCATTCACACGCACACTATAATACTCTCACACGCACTCTCACGGACACAATCATACTCTCACACGCACTATCAAAGCATTCACACGCACACTATCATACTCTCACACGCAATCTCACGGACACAATCATACTCTCACACGCACTATCAAAGCATTCACAAGCACACTATCATACTCTCACATGCACTATCAAAGCATTCACACGCACACTATCATACTCTCACAAGCACTATCAAAGCATTCACACGCACATTATCATACTCTCACACTCACTATCAAAGCATTCAAACGCACACTATCATACTCTCACACGCACTATCAAAGCATTCACACGCACACTATAATACTCTCACACGCACTATCAAAGCATTCACACGCACACTATCATACTCTCACACGCACTCTCACGGACACAATCATACTCTCACACGCACTATCAAAGCATTCACAAGCACACTATCATACTCTCACATGCACTATCAAAGCATTCACACACACACTATCATACTCTCACATGCACTATCAAAGCATTCACAAGCACACTATCATACTCTCCCATGCACTATCAAAGCATTCACACGCACACTATCATACTCTCACAAGCACTATCAAAGCATTCACAAACACACCATCATACTCTCACACTCACTATCAAAGCATTCACACGCACACTATCATACTCTCACACGCACTATCAAAGCATTCAGACGCACACTATCATACTCTCACAAGCACTATCAAAGCATTCAGACGCACACTATCGTACTCTCACAAGCACTATCAAAGCATTCACACGCACACTATCATTCTCTCACACGCACTATCAAAGCATTCATATGCACACTATCATACTCTCACACTCGCTATCAAAGCATTCACACGCACACTATCGTACTCTCACAAGCACTATCAAAGCATTCACACACACACTATCATTCTCTCACACGCACTATCAAAGCATTCACACGGACACTATCATACTCTCACACTCGCTATCAAAGCATTCACACGCACACTATCACACTCTCACAAGCACTATCAAAGCATTCACATGCACACTACCATACTCTCACAAGCACTATCAAAGTATTCAAACGCACACTATCATACTCTCACACTCACTATTAAAAGAATTCACACGCACACTATCATACTCTCACACGCACTATCAAAGCATTCAGACGCACACTATCATTCTCTCACAAGCACTATCAAAGCATTCAGACGCACACTATCGTACTCTCACAAGCACTATCAAAGCATTCACACGCACACTATCATTCTCTCACACGCACTATCAAAGCATTCATACGCACACTATCATACTCTCACACTCAATATTAAAAGAATTCACACGCACACTATCATACACTCACAAGCACTATAAAAGCATTCACACGCACACTATCATACTCTCACACTCACTATTAAAAGAATTCACACGCACACTATCATACTCTCACACGCACTATCAAAGCATTCACACACACACCATCAAACTCTCACACTCACTATTAAAGAATTCACATGCACACTATCATACACTCACACACACTATAAAGAATTCACAAGCACACTATCATACTCTCACACACACTATCAAAGCATTCACAAGCACACTATCAAACGCTCACATGCACTATCAAAGCATTCACACGCACACTATCATACTCTCACAAGCACTATCAAAGCATTCACAAACACACTATCATACTCTCACACTCACTATTAAAGCATTCACAAGCACTATAATACTCTCACATGCACTATCAAAGCATTCACACAAACACTATCATACTCTCACTCTTACTATCAAAGCATTCACACACGAGCACTATCAAAGCATTCACAAACACACTATCATACTCTCACACTCACTATTAAAGCATTCAAAAGCACGCTATAATACTCTCACATGCACAATCAAAGCATTCACACGCACACTATCATACTCTCACACTTACTATCAAAGCATTCACACGCACACTATCATACTCTCACATGCACTATAAAGAATTCACAAGCACACTATCATACTCTCACACACACTATCAAAGCATTCACAAGCACACTATCATACTCTCACACGTACTATCAAAGCATTCAAAAGCACACTATCATACTCTCACATGCACTATCAAAGCATTCACACGCACACAATCATACTCTCACAAGCACTATCAAAGCATTCACAAACACACTATCATACTCTCACACTCACTATCAAAGCATTCACGAGCACACTATATTACTCTCACATGCACAATCAAAGCATTCACACGCACACTATAATACTCTCACATGCACTATCATACTCTCACATGCACTATCAAAGCATTCAGACGCACACTATCATACTCTCACACTTACTATCAAAGCATTCACAAACACACTATAATACTCTCACATGCACTATCATAGTCTCACACGCACTATCAAAGCATTCACACGCACACTATCATACTCTCACATGCACTATCAAAGCATTCACACGGACACTGTCATACTCTCACACGCACAATCAAAGCATTCACAATCACACTATAATACTCTCACATGCACTATCAAAGCATTCACACGCACACTATCATACTCTCACAAGCACTATCAAAGCATTCACACGCACATTATCATACTCTCACACTCACTATCAAAGCATTCAAACGCACACTATCATACTCTCACACGCACTATCTAAGCATTCACACGCACACTATAATACTCTCACACGCACTCTCACGGACACAATCATACTCTCACACGCACTATCAAAGCATTCACACGCACACTATCATACTCTCACACGCACTCTCACGGACACAATCATACTCTCACACGCACTATCAAAGCATTCACAAGCACACTATCATACTCTCACATACACTATCAAAGCATTCACACGCACACTATCATACTCTCACAAGCACTATCAAAGCATTCACACGCACATTATCATACTCTCACACTCACTATCAAAGCATTCAAACGCACACTATCATACTCTCACACGCACTATCAAAGCATTCACACGCACACTATAATACTCTCACACGCACTATCAAAGCATTCACACGCACACTATCATACTCTCACACGCACTCTCACGGACACAATCATACTCTCACACGCACTATCAAAGCATTCACAAGCACACTATCATACTCTCACATGCACTATCAAAGCATTCACACACACACTATCATACTCTCACACGCACTATCAAAGCATTCAGACGCACACTATCATACTCTCACAAGCACTATCAAAGCATTCACACGCACACTATCATAATCTCACACGCACTATCAAAGCATTCACACGGACACTGTCATACTCTCACACGCACTATCAAAGCATTCACACGCACACTATCATAATCTCACACGCACTATCAAAGCATTCACACGGACACTGTCATACTCTCACACGCACTATCAAAGCATTCACACGCACACTATCATACACTCACAAGCACTATAAAAGCATTCACACACACACTATCATACTCTCACACTCACTATTAAAAGAATTCACACGCACACTATCATACACTCACAAGCACTATAAAAGCTTTCACACGCACACTATAATACTCTCACACGCACTATCAAAGCATTCACACGCACAATATCATACTCTCACACTCACTATTAAAATAATTCACACGCACACTATCATACACTCACAAGCACTATAAAAGCTTTCACACGCACACTATAATACTCTCACACGCACTATCAAAGCATTCACACGCACACTATCATACTCTCACAAGCACTATCAAAGCATTCACACGCACATTATCATACTCTCACACTCACTATCAAAGCATTCAAACGCACACTATCATACTCTCACACGCACTATCTAAGCATTCACACGCACACTATAATACTCTCACACGCACTCTCACGGACACAAACATACTCTCACACGCACTATCAAAGCATTCACACGCACACTATCATACTCTCACACGCACTCTCACGGACACAATCATACTCTCACACGCACTATCAAAGCATTCACAAGCACACTATCATACTCTCACATGCACTATCAAAGCATTCACACGCACATTATCATACTCTCACACTCACTATCAAAGCATTCAAACGCACACTATCATACTCTCACACGCACTATCAAAGCATTCACACGCACACTATAATACTCTCACACGCACTATCAAAACATTCACACGCACACTATCATACTCTCACACGCACTCTCACGGACACAATCATACTCTCACACGCACTATCAAAGCATTCACAAGCACACTATCATACTCTCACATGCACTATCAAAGCATTCACACACACACTATCATACTCTCACATGCACTATCAAAGCATTCACAAGCACACTATCATACTCTCACATGCACTATCAAAGCATTCACACGCACACTATCATACTCTCACAAGCACTATCAAAGCATTCACAAACACACCATCATACTCTCACACTCACTATCAAAGCATTCACACGCACACTATCATACTCTCACACGCACTATCAAAGCATTCAGACGCACACTATCATACTCTCACAAGCACTATCAAAGCATTCAGACGCACACTATCGTACTCTCACAAGCACTATCAAAGCATTCACACGCACACTATCATTCTCTCACACGCACTATCAAAGCATTCATATGCACACTATCATACTCTCACACTCGCTATCAAAGCATTCACACGCACACTATCGTACTCTCACAAGCACTATCAAAGCATTCACACACACACTATCATTCTCTCACACGCACTATCAAAGCATTCACACGGACACTATCATACTCTCACACTCGCTATCAAAGCATTCACACGCACACTATCACACTCTCACAAGCACTATCAAAGCATTCACACGCACACTACCATACTCTCACAAGCACTATCAAAGTATTCAAACGCACACTATCATACTCTCACACTCACTATTAAAAGAATTCACACGCACACTATCATACTCTCACACGCACTATCAAAGCATTCAGACGCACACTATCATTCTCTCACAAGCACTATCAAAGCATTCAGACGCACACTATCGTACTCTCACAAGCACTATCAAAGCATTCACACGCACACTATCATTCTCTCACACGCACTATCAAAGCATTCATACGCACACTATCATACTCTCACACTCAATATTAAAAGAATTCACACGCACACTATCATACACTCACAAGCACTATAAAAGCATTCACACGCACACTATCATACTCTCACACTCACTATTAAAAGAATTCACACGCACACTATCATACTCTCACACGCACTATCAAAGCATTCACACACACACCATCAAACTCTCACACTCACTATTAAAGAATTCACATGCACACTATCATACACTCACACACACTATAAAGAATTCACAAGCACACTATCATACTCTCACACACACTATCAAAGCATTCACAAGCACACTATCACACGCTCACATGCACTATCAAAGCATTCACACGCACACTATCATACTCTCACAAGCACTATCAAAGCATTCACAAACACACTATCATACTCTCACACTCACTATTAAAGCATTCACAAGCACTATAATACTCTCACATGCACTATCAAAGCATTCACACAAACACTATCATACTCTCACTCTTACTATCAAAGCATTCACACACGAGCACTATCAAAGCATTCACAAACAAACTATCATACTCTCACACTCACTATTAAAGCATTCAAAAGCACGCTATAATACTCTCACATGCACAATCAAAGCATTCACACGCACACTATCATACTCTCACACTTACTATCAAAGCATTCACACGCACACTATCATACTCTCACATGCACTATAAAGAATTCACAAGCACACTATCATACTCTCACACACACTATCAAAGCATTCACAAGCACACTATCATACTCTCACACGTACTATCAAAGCATTCAAAAGCACACTATCATACTCTCACATGCACTATCAAAGCATTCACACGCACACAATCATACTCTCACAAGCACTATCAAAGCATTCACAAACACACTATCATACTCTCACACTCACTATCAAAGCATTCACGAGCACACTATATTACTCTCACATGCACAATCAAAGCATTCACACGCACACTATCATACTCTCACACTTACTATCAAAGCATTCACAAACACACTATAATACTCTCACATGCACTATCATACTCTCACATGCACTATCAAAGCATTCAGACGCACACTATCATACTCTCACACTTACTATCAAAGCATTCACAAACACACTATAATACTCTCACATGCACTATCATACTCTCACACGCACTATAAAAGCATTCACACGCACACTATCATACTCTCACATGCACTATCAAAGCATTCACACGGACACTGTCATACTCTCACACGCACAATCAAAGCATTCACAATCACACTATAATACTCTCACATGCACTATCAAAGCATTCACACGCACACTATCATACTCTCACAAGCACTATCAAAGCATTCACACGCACATTATCATACTCTCACACTCACTATCAAAGCATTCAAACGCACACTATCATACTCTCACACGCACTATCAAAGCATTCACACGCACACTATAATACTCTCACACGCACTATCAAAGCATTCACACGCACACTATCATACTCTCACACGCACTCTCACGGACACAATCATACTCTCACACGCACTATCAAAGCATTCACAAGCACACTATCATACTCTCACATGCACTATCAAAGCATTCACACACACACTATCATACTCTCACATGCACTATCAAAGCATTCACACGCACAGTATCATACTCTCACACGCACTATCAAAGCATTCACACGCACACTATCATACTCTCACATGCACTATCAAAGCATTCACACGCACAGTATCATACTCTCACACGCACTATCAAAGCATTCACAAGCACACAATAATACTCTCACATGCACTATCAAAGCATTCACACGCACACTATCATACTCTCACACGCACTATCAAAGCATTCACACGCACGCTATCATACTCTCACACGCACTATCAAAGCATTCACACGCACACTATCATAATCTCACACGCACTATCAAAGCATTCACACGGACACTGTCATACTCTCACACGCACTATCAAAGCATTCACACGCACACTATCATAATCTCACACGCACTATCAAAGCATTCACACGGACACTGTCATACTCTCACACGCACTATCAAAGCATTCACAAGCACACTATCATACTCTCACATGCACTATCAAAGCATTCACACGCACAGTATCATACTCTCACACGCACTATCAAAGCATTCACAAGCACACTATAATACTCTCACATGCACTATCAAAGCATTCACACGCACACTATCATACACTCACAAGCACTATAAAAGCATTCACACACACACTATCATACTCTCACACTCACTATTAAAAGAATTCACACGCACACTATCATACACTCACAAGCACTATAAAAGCTTTCACACGCACACTATAATACTCTCACACGCACTATCAAAGCATTCACACGCACAATATCATACTCTCACACTCACTATTAAAATAATTCACACGCACACTATCATACACTCACAAGCACTATAAAAGCTTTCACACGCACACTATAATACTCTCACACGCACTATCAAAGCATTCACACGCACACTATCATACTCTCACAAGCACTATCAAAGCATTCACACGCACATTATCATACTCTCACACTCACTATCAAAGCATTCAAACGCACACTATCATACTCTCACACGCACTATCTAAGCATTCACACGCACACTATAATACTCTCACACGCACTCTCACGGACACAATCATACTCTCACACGCACTATCAAAGCATTCACACGCACACTATCATACTCTCACACGCACTCTCACGGACACAATCATACTCTCACACGCACTATCAAAGCATTCACAAGCACACTATCATACTCTCACATGCACTATCAAAGCATTCACACGCACACTATCATACTCTCACAAGCACTATCAAAGCATTCACACGCACATTATCATACTCTCACACTCACTATCAAAGCATTCAAACGCACACTATCATACTCTCACACGCACTATCAAAGCATTCACACGCACACTATAATACTCTCACACGCACTATCAAAGCATTCACACGCACACTATCATACTCTCACACGCACTCTCACGGACACAATCATACTCTCACACGCACTATCAAAGCATTCACAAGCACACTATCATACTCTCACATGCACTATCAAAGCATTCACACACACACTATCATACTCTCACATGCACTATCAAAGCATTCACAAGCACACTATCATACTCTCACATGCACTATCAAAGCATTCACACGCACACTATCATACTCTCACAAGCACTATCAAAGCATTCACAAACACACCATCATACTCTCACACTCACTATCAAAGCATTCACACGCACACTATCATACTCTCACACGCACTATCAAAGCATTCAGACGCACACTATCATACTCTCACAAGCACTATCAAAGCATTCAGACGCACACTATCGTACTCTCACAAGCACTATCAAAGCATTCACACGCACACTATCATTCTCTCACACGCACTATCAAAGCATTCATATGCACACTATCATACTCTCACACTCGCTATCAAAGCATTCACACGCACACTATCGTACTCTCACAAGCACTATCAAAGCATTCACACACACACTATCATTCTCTCACACGCACTATCAAAGCATTCACACGGACACTATCATACTCTCACACTCGCTATCAAAGCATTCACATGCACACTATCACACTCTCACAAGCACTATCAAAGCATTCACATGCACACTACCATACTCTCACAAGCACTATCAAAGTATTCAAACGCACACTATCATACTCTCACACTCACTATTAAAAGAATTCACACGCACACTATCATACTCTCACACGCACTATCAAAGCATTCAGACGCACACTATCATTCTCTCACAAGCACTATCAAAGCATTCAGACGCACACTATCGTACTCTCACAAGCACTATCAAAGCATTCACACGCACACTATCATTCTCTCACACGCACTATCAAAGCATTCATACGCACACTATCATACTCTCACACTCAATATTAAAAGAATTCACACGCACACTATCATACACTCACAAGCACTATAAAAGCATTCACACGCACACTATCATACTCTCACACTCACTATTAAAAGAATTCACACGCACACTATCATACTCTCACACGCACTATCAAAGCATTCACACACACACCATCAAACTCTCACACTCACTATTAAAGAATTCACATGCACACTATCATACACTCACACACACTATAAAGAATTCACAAGCACACTATCATACTCTCACACACACTATCAAAGCATTCACAAGCACACTATCAAACGCTCACATGCACTATCAAAGCATTCACACGCACACTATCATACTCTCACAAGCACTATCAAAGCATTCACAAACACACTATCATACTCTCACACTCACTATTAAAGCATTCACAAGCACTATAATACTCTCACATGCACTATCAAAGCATTCACACAAACACTATCATACTCTCACTCTTACTATCAAAGCATTCACACACGAGCACTATCAAAGCATTCACAAACACACTATCATACTCTCACACTCACTATTAAAGCATTCAAAAGCACGCTATAATACTCTCACATGCACAATCAAAGCATTCACACGCACACTATCATACTCTCACACTTACTATCAAAGCATTCACACGCACACTATCATACTCTCACATGCACTATAAAGAATTCACAAGCACACTATCATACTCTCACACACACTATCAAAGCATTCACAAGCACACTATCATACTCTCACACGTACTATCAAAGCATTCAAAAGCACACTATCATACTCTCACATGCACTATCAAAGCATTCACACGCACACAATCATACTCTCACAAGCACTATCAAAGCATTCACAAACACACTATCATACTCTCACACTCACTATCAAAGCATTCACGAGCACACTATATTACTCTCACATGCACAATCAAAGCATTCACACGCACACTATCATACTCTCACACTTACTATCAAAGCATTCACAAACACACTATAATACTCTCACATGCACTATCATACTCTCACATGCACTATCAAAGCATTCAGACGCACACTATCATACTCTCACACTTACTATCAAAGCATTCACAAACACACTATAATACTCTCACATGCACTATCATACTCTCACACGCACTATCAAAGCATTCACACGCACACTATCATACTCTCACATGCACTATCAAAGCATTCACACGGACACTGTCATACTCTCACACGCACAATCAAAGCATTCACAATCACACTATAATACTCTCACATGCACTATCAAAGCATTCACACGCACACTATCATACTCTCACAAGCACTATCAAAGCATTCACACGCACATTATCATACTCTCACACTCACTATCAAAGCATTCAAACGCACACTATCATACTCTCACACGCACTATCAAAGCATTCACACGCACACTATAATACTCTCACACGCACTATCAAAGCATTCACACGCACACTATCATACTCTCACACGCACTCTCACGGACACAATCATACTCTCACACGCACTATCAAAGCATTCACAAGCACACTATCATACTCTCACATGCACTATCAAAGCATTCACACACACACTATCATACTCTCACATGCACTATCAAAGCATTCACAAGCACACTATCATACTCTCACATGCACTATCAAAGCATTCACACGCACACTATCATACTCTCACACGCACTATCAAAGCATTCACACACACACCATCAAACTCTCACACTCACTATTAAAGAATTCACATGCACACTATCATACACTCACACACACTATAAAGAATTCACAAGCACACTATCATACTCTCACACACACTATCAAAGCATTCACAAGCACACTATCAAACGCTCACATGCACTATCAAAGCATTCACACGCACACTATCATACTCTCACAAGCACTATCAAAGCATTCACAAACACACTATCATACTCTCACACTCACTATTAAAGCATTCACAAGCACTATAATACTCTCACATGCACTATCAAAGCATTCACACAAACACTATCATACTCTCACTCTTACTATCAAAGCATTCACACACGAGCACTATCAAAGCATTCACAAACACACTATCATACTCTCACTCACTATTAAAGCATTCAAAAGCACGCTATAATACTCTCACATGCACAATCAAAGCATTCACACGCACACTATCATACTCTCACACTTACTATCAAAGCATTCACACGCACACTATCATACTCTCACATGCACTATAAAGAATTCACAAGCACACTATCATACTCTCACACACACTATCAAAGCATTCACAAGCACACTATCATACTCTCACACGTACTATCAAAGCATTCAAAAGCACACTATCATACTCTCACATGCACTATCAAAGCATTCACACGCACACAATCATACTCTCACAAGCACTATCAAAGCATTCACAAACACACTATCATACTCTCACACTCACTATCAAAGCATTCACGAGCACACTATATTACTCTCACATGCACAATCAAAGCATTCACACGCACACTATCATACTCTCACACTTACTATCAAAGCATTCACAAACACACTATAATACTCTCACATGCACTATCATACTCTCACATGCACTATCAAAGCATTCAGACGCACACTATCATACTCTCACACTTACTATCAAAGCATTCACAAACACACTATAATACTCTCACATGCACTATCATACTCTCACACGCACTATCAAAGCATTCACACGCACACTATCATACTCTCACATGCACTATCAAAGCATTCACACGGACACTGTCATACTCTCACACGCACAATCAAAGCATTCACAATCACACTATCATACTCTCACAAGCACTATCAAAGCATTCACACGCACATTATCATACTCTCACACTCACTATCAAAGCATTCAAACGCACACTATCATACTCTCACACGCACTATCAAAGCATTCACACGCACACTATAATACTCTCACACGCACTATCAAAGCATTCACACGCACACTATCATACTCTCACACGCACTCTCACGGACACAATCATACTCTCACACGCACTATCAAAGCATTCACAAGCACACTATCATACTCTCACATGCACTATCAAAGCATTCACAAGCACACTATCATACTCTCACATGCACTATCAAAGCATTCACACGCACACTATCATACTCTCACAAGCACTATCAAAGCATTCACAAACACACCATCATACTCTCACACTCACTATCAAAGCATTCACACGCACACTATCATACTCTCACACGCACTATCAAAGCATTCAGACGCACACTATCATACTCTCACAAGCACTATCAAAGCATTCACACGCACACTATCATAATCTCACACGCACTATCAAAGCATTCACATGGACACTGTCATACTCTCACACGCACTATCAAAGCATTCACACGCACACTATCATAATCTCACACGCACTATCAAAGCATTCACACGGACACTGTCATACTCTCACACGCACTATCAAAGCATTCACAAGCACACTATCATACTCTCACATGCACTATCAAAGCATTCACACGCACAGTATCATACTCTCACACGCACTATCAAAGCATTCACAAGCACACTATAATACTCTCACATGCACTATCAAAGCATTCACACGCACACTATCATACACTCACAAGCACTATAAAAGCATTCACACACACACTATCATACTCTCACACTCACTATTAAAAGAATTCACACGCACACTATCATACACTCACAAGCACTATAAAAGCTTTCACACGCACACTATAATACTCTCACACGCACTATCAAAGCATTCACACGCACAATATCATACTCTCACACTCACTATTAAAATAATTCACACGCACACTATCATACACTCACAAGCACTATAAAAGCTTTCACACGCACACTATAATACTCTCACACGCACTATCAAAGCATTCACACGCACACTATCATACTCTCACAAGCACTATCAAAGCATTCACACGCACATTATCATACTCTCACACTCACTATCAAAGCATTCAAACGCACACTATCATACTCTCACACGCACTATCTAAGCATTCACACGCACACTATAATACTCTCACACGCACTCTCACGGACACAATCATACTCTCACACGCACTATCAAAGCATTCACACGCACACTATCATACTCTCACACGCAATCTCACGGACACAATCATACTCTCACACGCACTATCAAAGCATTCACAAGCACACTATCATACTCTCACATGCACTATCAAAGCATTCACACGCACACTATCATACTCTCACAAGCACTATCAAAGCATTCACACGCACATTATCATACTCTCACACTCACTATCAAAGCATTCAAACGCACACTATCATACTCTCACACGCACTATCAAAGCATTCACACGCACACTATAATACTCTCACACGCACTATCAAAGCATTCACACGCACACTATCATACTCTCACACGCACTCTCACGGACACAATCATACTCTCACACGCACTATCAAAGCATTCACAAGCACACTATCATACTCTCACATGCACTATCAAAGCATTCACACACACACTATCATACTCTCACATGCACTATCAAAGCATTCACAAGCACACTATCATACTCTCACATGCACTATCAAAGCATTCACACGCACACTATCATACTCACACAAGCACTATCAAAGCATTCACAAACACACCATCATACTCTCACACTCACTATCAAAGCATTCACACGCACACTATCATACTCTCACACGCACTATCAAAGCATTCAGACGCACACTATCATACTCTCACAAGCACTATCAAAGCATTCAGACGCACACTATCGTACTCTCACAAGCACTATCAAAGCATTCACACGCACACTATCATTCTCTCACACGCACTATCAAAGCATTCATATGCACACTATCATACTCTCACACTCGCTATCAAAGCATTCACACGCACACTATCGTACTCTCACAAGCACTATCAAAGCATTCACACACACACTATCATTCTCTCACACGCACTATCAAAGCATTCACACGGACACTATCATACTCTCACACTCGCTATCAAAGCATTCACACGCACACTATCACACTCTCACAAGCACTATCAAAGCATTCACATGCACACTACCATACTCTCACAAGCACTATCAAAGTATTCAAACGCACACTATCATACTCTCACACTCACTATTAAAAGAATTCACACGCACACTATCATACTCTCACACGCACTATCAAAGCATTCAGACGCACACTATCATTCTCTCACAAGCACTATCAAAGCATTCAGACGCACACTATCGTACTCTCACAAGCACTATCAAAGCATTCACACGCACACTATCATTCTCTCACACGCACTATCAAAGCATTCATACGCACACTATCATACTCTCACACTCAATATTAAAAGAATTCACACGCACACTATCATACACTCACAAGCACTATAAAAGCATTCACACGCACACTATCATACTCTCACACTCACTATTAAAAGAATTCACACGCACACTATCATACTCTCACACGCACTATCAAAGCATTCACACACACACCATCAAACTCTCACACTCACTATTAAAGAATTCACATGCACACTATCATACACTCACACACACTATAAAGAATTCACAAGCACACTATCATACTCTCACACACACTATCAAAGCATTCACAAGCACACTATCAAACGCTCACATGCACTATCAAAGCATTCACACGCACACTATCATACTCTCACAAGCACTATCAAAGCATTCACAAACACACTATCATACTCTCACACTCACTATTAAAGCATTCACAAGCACTATAATACTCTCACATGCACTATCAAAGCATTCACACAAACACTATCATACTCTCACTCTTACTATCAAAGCATTCACACACGAGCACTATCAAAGCATTCACAAACACACTATCATACTCTCACACTCACTATTAAAGCATTCAAAAGCACGCTATAATACTCTCACATGCACAATCAAAGCATTCACACGCACACTATCATACTCTCACACTTACTATCAAAGCATTCACACGCACACTATCATACTCTCACATGCACTATAAAGAATTCACAAGCACACTATCATACTCTCACACACACTATCAAAGCATTCACAAGCACACTATCATACTCTCACACGTACTATCAAAGCATTCAAAAGCACACTATCATACTCTCACATGCACTATCAAAGCATTCACACGCACACAATCATACTCTCACAAGCACTATCAAAGCATTCACAAACACACTATCATACTCTCACACTCACTATCAAAGCATTCACGAGCACACTATATTACTCTCACATGCACAATCAAAGCATTCACACGCACACTATCATACTCTCACACTTACTATCAAAGCATTCACAAACACACTATAATACTCTCACATGCACTATCATACTCTCACATGCACTATCAAAGCATTCAGACGCACACTATCATACTCTCACACTTACTATCAAAGCATTCACAAACACACTATAATACTCTCACATGCACTATCATACTCTCACACGCACTATCAAAGCATTCACACGCACACTATCATACTCTCACATGCACTATCAAAGCATTCACACGGACACTGTCATACTCTCACACGCACAATCAAAGCATTCACAATCACACTATAATACTCTCACATGCACTATCAAAGCATTCACACGCACACTATCATACTCTCACAAGCACTATCAAAGCATTCACACGCACATTATCATACTCTCACACTCACTATCAAAGCATTCAAACGCACACTATCATACTCTCACACGCACTATCAAAGCATTCACACGCACACTATAATACTCTCACACGCACTATCAAAGCATTCACACGCACACTATCATACTCTCACACGCACTCTCACGGACACAATCATACTCTCACACGCACTATCAAAGCATTCACAAGCACACTATCATACTCTCACATGCACTATCAAAGCATTCACACACACACTATCATACTCTCACATGCACTATCAAAGCATTCACAAGCACACTATCATACTCTCACATGCACTATCAAAGCATTCACACGCACACTATCATACTCTCACACGCACTATCAAAGCATTCACACACACACCATCAAACTCTCACACTCACTATTAAAGAATTCACATGCACACTATCATACACTCACACACACTATAAAGAATTCACAAGCACACTATCATACTCTCACACACACTATCAAAGCATTCACAAGCACACTATCAAACGCTCACATGCACTATCAAAGCATTCACACGCACACTATCATACTCTCACAAGCACTATCAAAGCATTCACAAACACACTATCATACTCTCACACTCACTATTAAAGCATTCACAAGCACTATAATACTCTCACATGCACTATCAAAGCATTCACACAAACACTATCATACTCTCACTCTTACTATCAAAGCATTCACACACGAGCACTATCAAAGCATTCACAAACACACTATCATACTCTCACTCACTATTAAAGCATTCAAAAGCACGCTATAATACTCTCACATGCACAATCAAAGCATTCACACGCACACTATCATACTCTCACACTTACTATCAAAGCATTCACACGCACACTATCATACTCTCACATGCACTATAAAGAATTCACAAGCACACTATCATACTCTCACACACACTATCAAAGCATTCACAAGCACACTATCATACTCTCACACGTACTATCAAAGCATTCAAAAGCACACTATCATACTCTCACATGCACTATCAAAGCATTCACACGCACACAATCATACTCTCACAAGCACTATCAAAGCATTCACAAACACACTATCATACTCTCACACTCACTATCAAAGCATTCACGAGCACACTATATTACTCTCACATGCACAATCAAAGCATTCACACGCACACTATCATACTCTCACACTTACTATCAAAGCATTCACAAACACACTATAATACTCTCACATGCACTATCATACTCTCACATGCACTATCAAAGCATTCAGACGCACACTATCATACTCTCACACTTACTATCAAAGCATTCACAAACACACTATAATACTCTCACATGCACTATCATACTCTCACACGCACTATCAAAGCATTCACACGCACACTATCATACTCTCACATGCACTATCAAAGCATTCACACGGACACTGTCATACTCTCACACGCACAATCAAAGCATTCACAATCACACTATCATACTCTCACAAGCACTATCAAAGCATTCACACGCACATTATCATACTCTCACACTCACTATCAAAGCATTCAAACGCACACTATCATACTCTCACACGCACTATCAAAGCATTCACACGCACACTATAATACTCTCACACGCACTATCAAAGCATTCACACGCACACTATCATACTCTCACACGCACTCTCACGGACACAATCATACTCTCACACGCACTATCAAAGCATTCACAAGCACACTATCATACTCTCACATGCACTATCAAAGCATTCACAAGCACACTATCATACTCTCACATGCACTATCAAAGCATTCACACGCACACTATCATACTCTCACAAGCACTATCAAAGCATTCACAAACACACCATCATACTCTCACACTCACTATCAAAGCATTCACACGCACACTATCATACTCTCACACGCACTATCAAAGCATTCAGACGCACACTATCATACTCTCACAAACACTATCAAAGCATTCACACGCACACTATCATAATCTCACACGCACTATCAAAGCATTCACACGGACACTGTCATACTCTCACACGCACTATCAAAGCATTCACACGCACACTATCATAATCTCACACGCACTATCAAAGCATTCACACGGACACTGTCATACTCTCACACGCACTATCAAAGCATTCACAAGCACACTATCATACTCTCACATGCACTATCAAAGCATTCACACGCACAGTATCATACTCTCACACGCACTATCAAAGCATTCACAAGCACACTATAATACTCTCACATGCACTATCAAAGCATTCACACGCACACTATCATACACTCACAAGCACTATAAAAGCATTCACACACACACTATCATACTCTTATACTCATTATTAAAAGAATTCACACGCACACTATCATACACTCACAAGCACTATAAAAGCTTTCACACGCACACTATAATACTCTCACACGCACTATCAAAGCATTCACACGCACAATATCATACTCTCACACTCACTATTAAAATAATTCACACGCACACTATCATACACTCACAAGCACTATAAAAGCTTTCACACGCACACTATAATACTCTCACACGCACTATCAAAGCATTCACACGCACACTATCATACTCTCACAAGCACTATCAAAGCATTCACACGCACATTATCATACTCTCACACTCACTATCAAAGCATTCAAACGCACACTATCATACTCTCACACGCACTATCTAAGCATTCACACGCACACTATAATACTCTCACACGCACTCTCACGGACACAATCATACTCTCACACGCACTATCAAAGCATTCACACGCACACTATCATACTCTCACACGCAATCTCACGGACACAATCATACTCTCACACGCACTATCAAAGCATTCACAAGCACACTATCATACTCTCACATGCACTATCAAAGCATTCACACGCACACTATCATACTCTCACAAGCACTATCAAAGCATTCACACGCACATTATCATACTCTCACACTCACTATCAAAGCATTCAAACGCACACTATCATACTCTCACACGCACTATCAAAGCATTCACACGCACACTATAATACTCTCACACGCACTATCAAAGCATTCACACGCACACTATCATACTCTCACACGCACTCTCACGGACACAATCATACTCTCACACGCACTATCAAAGCATTCACAAGCACACTATCATACTCTCACATGCACTATCAAAGCATTCACACACACACTATCATACTCTCACATGCACTATCAAAGCATTCACAAGCACACTATCATACTCTCCCATGCACTATCAAAGCATTCACACGCACACTATCATACTCTCACAAGCACTATCAAAGCATTCACAAACACACCATCATACTCTCACACTCACTATCAAAGCATTCACACGCACACTATCATACTCTCACACGCACTATCAAAGCATTCAGACGCACACTATCATACTCTCACAAGCACTATCAAAGCATTCAGACGCACACTATCGTACTCTCACAAGCACTATCAAAGCATTCACACGCACACTATCATTCTCTCACACGCACTATCAAAGCATTCATATGCACACTATCATACTCTCACACTCGCTATCAAAGCATTCACACGCACACTATCGTACTCTCACAAGCACTATCAAAGCATTCACACACACACTATCATTCTCTCACACGCACTATCAAAGCATTCACACGGACACTATCATACTCTCACACTCGCTATCAAAGCATTCACACGCACACTATCACACTCTCACAAGCACTATCAAAGCATTCACATGCACACTACCATACTCTCACAAGCACTATCAAAGTATTCAAACGCACACTATCATACTCTCACACTCACTATTAAAAGAATTCACACGCACACTATCATACTCTCACACGCACTATCAAAGCATTCAGACGCACACTATCATTCTCTCACAAGCACTATCAAAGCATTCAGACGCACACTATCGTACTCTCACAAGCACTATCAAAGCATTCACACGCACACTATCATTCTCTCACACGCACTATCAAAGCATTCATACGCACACTATCATACTCTCACACTCAATATTAAAAGAATTCACACGCACACTATCATACACTCACAAGCACTATAAAAGCATTCACACGCACACTATCATACTCTCACACTCACTATTAAAAGAATTCACACGCACACTATCATACTCTCACACGCACTATCAAAGCATTCACACACACACCATCAAACTCTCACACTCACTATTAAAGAATTCACATGCACACTATCATACACTCACACACACTATAAAGAATTCACAAGCACACTATCATACTCTCACACACACTATCAAAGCATTCACAAGCACACTATCAAACGCTCACATGCACTATCAAAGCATTCACACGCACACTATCATACTCTCACAAGCACTATCAAAGCATTCACAAACACACTATCATACTCTCACACTCACTATTAAAGCATTCACAAGCACTATAATACTCTCACATGCACTATCAAAGCATTCACACAAACACTATCATACTCTCACTCTTACTATCAAAGCATTCACACACGAGCACTATCAAAGCATTCACAAACACACTATCATACTCTCACACTCACTATTAAAGCATTCAAAAGCACGCTATAATACTCTCACATGCACAATCAAAGCATTCACACGCACACTATCATACTCTCACACTTACTATCAAAGCATTCACACGCACACTATCATACTCTCACATGCACTATAAAGAATTCACAAGCACACTATCATACTCTCACACACACTATCAAAGCATTCACAAGCACACTATCATACTCTCACACGTACTATCAAAGCATTCAAAAGCACACTATCATACTCTCACATGCACTATCAAAGCATTCACACGCACACAATCATACTCTCACAAGCACTATCAAAGCATTCACAAACACACTATCATACTCTCACACTCACTATCAAAGCATTCACGAGCACACTATATTACTCTCACATGCACAATCAAAGCATTCACACGCACACTATAATACTCTCACATGCACTATCATACTCTCACATGCACTATCAAAGCATTCAGACGCACACTATCATACTCTCACACTTACTATCAAAGCATTCACAAACACACTATAATACTCTCACATGCACTATCATAGTCTCACACGCACTATCAAAGCATTCACACGCACACTATCATACTCTCACATGCACTATCAAAGCATTCACACGGACACTGTCATACTCTCACACGCACAATCAAAGCATTCACAATCACACTATAATACTCTCACATGCACTATCAAAGCATTCACACGCACACTATCATACTCTCACAAGCACTATCAAAGCATTCACACGCACATTATCATACTCTCACACTCACTATCAAAGCATTCAAACGCACACTATCATACTCTCACACGCACTATCTAAGCATTCACACGCACACTATAATACTCTCACACGCACTCTCACGGACACAATCATACTCTCACACGCACTATCAAAGCATTCACACGCACACTATCATACTCTCACACGCACTCTCACGGACACAATCATACTCTCACACGCACTATCAAAGCATTCACAAGCACACTATCATACTCTCACATGCACTATCAAAGCATTCACACGCACACTATCATACTCTCACAAGCACTATCAAAGCATTCACACGCACATTATCATACTCTCACACTCACTATCAAAGCATTCAAACGCACACTATCATACTCTCACACGCACTATCAAAGCATTCACACGCACACTATAATACTCTCACACGCACTATCAAAGCATTCACACGCACACTATCATACTCTCACACGCACTCTCACGGACACAATCATACTCTCACACGCACTATCAAAGCATTCACAAGCACACTATCATACTCTCACATGCACTATCAAAGCATTCACACACACACTATCATACTCTCACACGCACTATCAAAGCATTCAGACGCACACTATCATACTCTCACAAGCACTATCAAAGCATTCACACGCACACTATCATAATCTCACACGCACTATCAAAGCATTCACACGGACACTGTCATACTCTCACACGCACTATCAAAGCATTCACACGCACACTATCATAATCTCACACGCACTATCAAAGCATTCACACGGACACTGTCATACTCTCACACGCACTATCAAAGCATTCACACGCACACTATCATACACTCACAAGCACTATAAAAGCATTCACACACACACTATCATACTCTCACACTCACTATTAAAAGAATTCACACGCACACTATCATACACTCACAAGCACTATAAAAGCTTTCACACGCACACTATAATACTCTCACACGCACTATCAAAGCATTCACACGCACAATATCATACTCTCACACTCACTATTAAAATAATTCACACGCACACTATCATACACTCACAAGCACTATAAAAGCTTTCACACGCACACTATAATACTCTCACACGCACTATCAAAGCATTCACACGCACACTATCATACTCTCACAAGCACTATCAAAGCATTCACACGCACATTATCATACTCTCACACTCACTATCAAAGCATTCAAACGCACACTATCATACTCTCACACGCACTATCTAAGCATTCACACGCACACTATAATACTCTCACACGCACTCTCACGGACACAAACATACTCTCACACGCACTATCAAAGCATTCACACGCACACTATCATACTCTCACACGCACTCTCACGGACACAATCATACTCTCACACGCACTATCAAAGCATTCACAAGCACACTATCATACTCTCACATGCACTATCAAAGCATTCACACGCACATTATCATACTCTCACACTCACTATCAAAGCATTCAAACGCACACTATCATACTCTCACACGCACTATCAAAGCATTCACACGCACACTATAATACTCTCACACGCACTATCAAAACATTCACACGCACACTATCATACTCTCACACGCACTCTCACGGACACAATCATACTCTCACACGCACTATCAAAGCATTCACAAGCACACTATCATACTCTCACATGCACTATCAAAGCATTCACACACACACTATCATACTCTCACATGCACTATCAAAGCATTCACAAGCACACTATCATACTCTCACATGCACTATCAAAGCATTCACACGCACACTATCATACTCTCACAAGCACTATCAAAGCATTCACAAACACACCATCATACTCTCACACTCACTATCAAAGCATTCACACGCACACTATCATACTCTCACACGCACTATCAAAGCATTCAGACGCACACTATCATACTCTCACAAGCACTATCAAAGCATTCAGACGCACACTATCGTACTCTCACAAGCACTATCAAAGCATTCACACGCACACTATCATTCTCTCACACGCACTATCAAAGCATTCATATGCACACTATCATACTCTCACACTCGCTATCAAAGCATTCACACGCACACTATCGTACTCTCACAAGCACTATCAAAGCATTCACACACACACTATCATTCTCTCACACGCACTATCAAAGCATTCACACGGACACTATCATACTCTCACACTCGCTATCAAAGCATTCACACGCACACTATCACACTCTCACAAGCACTATCAAAGCATTCACACGCACACTACCATACTCTCACAAGCACTATCAAAGTATTCAAACGCACACTATCATACTCTCACACTCACTATTAAAAGAATTCACACGCACACTATCATACTCTCACACGCACTATCAAAGCATTCAGACGCACACTATCATTCTCTCACAAGCACTATCAAAGCATTCAGACGCACACTATCGTACTCTCACAAGCACTATCAAAGCATTCACACGCACACTATCATTCTCTCACACGCACTATCAAAGCATTCATACGCACACTATCATACTCTCACACTCAATATTAAAAGAATTCACACGCACACTATCATACACTCACAAGCACTATAAAAGCATTCACACGCACACTATCATACTCTCACACTCACTATTAAAAGAATTCACACGCACACTATCATACTCTCACACGCACTATCAAAGCATTCACACACACACCATCAAACTCTCACACTCACTATTAAAGAATTCACATGCACACTATCATACACTCACACACACTATAAAGAATTCACAAGCACACTATCATACTCTCACACACACTATCAAAGCATTCACAAGCACACTATCACACGCTCACATGCACTATCAAAGCATTCACACGCACACTATCATACTCTCACAAGCACTATCAAAGCATTCACAAACACACTATCATACTCTCACACTCACTATTAAAGCATTCACAAGCACTATAATACTCTCACATGCACTATCAAAGCATTCACACAAACACTATCATACTCTCACTCTTACTATCAAAGCATTCACACACGAGCACTATCAAAGCATTCACAAACAAACTATCATACTCTCACACTCACTATTAAAGCATTCAAAAGCACGCTATAATACTCTCACATGCACAATCAAAGCATTCACACGCACACTATCATACTCTCACACTTACTATCAAAGCATTCACACGCACACTATCATACTCTCACATGCACTATAAAGAATTCACAAGCACACTATCATACTCTCACACACACTATCAAAGCATTCACAAGCACACTATCATACTCTCACACGTACTATCAAAGCATTCAAAAGCACACTATCATACTCTCACATGCACTATCAAAGCATTCACACGCACACAATCATACTCTCACAAGCACTATCAAAGCATTCACAAACACACTATCATACTCTCACACTCACTATCAAAGCATTCACGAGCACACTATATTACTCTCACATGCACAATCAAAGCATTCACACGCACACTATCATACTCTCACACTTACTATCAAAGCATTCACAAACACACTATAATACTCTCACATGCACTATCATACTCTCACATGCACTATCAAAGCATTCAGACGCACACTATCATACTCTCACACTTACTATCAAAGCATTCACAAACACACTATAATACTCTCACATGCACTATCATACTCTCACACGCACTATAAAAGCATTCACACGCACACTATCATACTCTCACATGCACTATCAAAGCATTCACACGGACACTGTCATACTCTCACACGCACAATCAAAGCATTCACAATCACACTATAATACTCTCACATGCACTATCAAAGCATTCACACGCACACTATCATACTCTCACAAGCACTATCAAAGCATTCACACGCACATTATCATACTCTCACACTCACTATCAAAGCATTCAAACGCACACTATCATACTCTCACACGCACTATCAAAGCATTCACACGCACACTATAATACTCTCACACGCACTATCAAAGCATTCACACGCACACTATCATACTCTCACACGCACTCTCACGGACACAATCATACTCTCACACGCACTATCAAAGCATTCACAAGCACACTATCATACTCTCACATGCACTATCAAAGCATTCACACACACACTATCATACTCTCACATGCACTATCAAAGCATTCACAAGCACACTATCATACTCTCACATGCACTATCAAAGCATTCACACGCACACTATCATACTCTCACAAGCACTATCAAAGCATTCACAAACACACCATCATACTCTCACACTCACTATCAAAGCATTCACACGCACACTATCATACTCTCACACGCACTATCAAAGCATTCAGACGCACACTATCATACTCTCACAAGCACTATCAAAGCATTCACACGCACACTATCATAATCTCACACGCACTATCAAAGCATTCACACGGACACTGTCATACTCTCACACGCACTATCAAAGCATTCACAAGCACACTATCATACTCTCACATGCACTATCAAAGCATTCACACGCACAGTATCATACTCTCACACGCACTATCAAAGCATTCACAAGCACACTATAATACTCTCACATGCACTATCAAAGCATTCACACGCACACTATCATACACTCACAAGCACTATAAAAGCATTCACACACACACTATCATACTCTCACACTCACTATTAAAAGAATTCACACGCACACTATCATACACTCACAAGCACTATAAAAGCTTTCACACGCACACTATAATACTCTCACACGCACTATCAAAGCATTCACACGCACAATATCATACTCTCACACTCACTATTAAAATAATTCACACGCACACTATCATAAACTCACAAGCACTATAAAAGCTTTCACACGCACACTATAATACTCTCACACGCACTATCAAAGCATTCACACGCACACTATCATACTCTCACAAGCACTATCAAAGCATTCACACGCACATTATCATACTCTCACACTCACTATCAAAGCATTCAAACGCACACTATCATACTCTCACACGCACTATCTAAGCATTCACACGCACACTATAATACTCTCACACGCACTCTCACGGACACAATCATACTCTCACACGCACTATCAAAGCATTCACACGCACACTATCATACTCTCACACGCACTCTCACGGACACAATCATACTCTCACACGCACTATCAAAGCATTCACAAGCACACTATCATACTCTCACATGCACTATCAAAGCATTCACACGCACACTATCATACTCTCACAAGCACTATCAAAGCATTCACACGCACATTATCATACTCTCACACTCACTATCAAAGCATTCAAACGCACACTATCATACTCTCACACGCACTATCAAAGCATTCACACGCACACTATAATACTCTCACACGCACTATCAAAGCATTCACACGCACACTATCATACTCTCACACGCACTCTCACGGACACAATCATACTCTCACACGCACTATCAAAGCATTCACAAGCACACTATCATACTCTCACATGCACTATCAAAGCATTCACACACACACTATCATACTCTCACATGCACTATCAAAGCATTCACAAGCACACTATCATACTCTCACATGCACTATCAAAGCATTCACACGCACACTATCATACTCTCACAAGCACTATCAAAGCATTCACAAACACACCATCATACTCTCACACTCACTATCAAAGCATTCACACGCACACTATCATACTCTCACACGCACTATCAAAGCATTCAGACGCACACTATCATACTCTCACAAGCACTATCAAAGCATTCAGACGCACACTATCGTACTCTCACAAGCACTATCAAAGCATTCACACGCACACTATCATTCTCTCACACGCACTATCAAAGCATTCATATGCACACTATCATACTCTCACACTCGCTATCAAAGCATTCACACGCACACTATCGTACTCTCACAAGCACTATCAAAGCATTCACACACACACTATCATTCTCTCACACGCACTATCAAAGCATTCACACGGACACTATCATACTCTCACACTCGCTATCAAAGCATTCACACGCACACTATCACACTCTCACAAGCACTATCAAAGCATTCACATGCACACTACCATACTCTCACAAGCACTATCAAAGTATTCAAACGCACACTATCATACTCTCACACTCACTATTAAAAGAATTCACACGCACACTATCATACTCTCACACGCACTATCAAAGCATTCAGACGCACACTATCATTCTCTCACAAGCACTATCAAAGCATTCAGACGCACACTATCGTACTCTCACAAGCACTATCAAAGCATTCACACGCACACTATCATTCTCTCACACGCACTATCAAAGCATTCATACGCACACTATCATACTCTCACACTCAATATTAAAAGAATTCACACGCACACTATCATACACTCACAAGCACTATAAAAGCATTCACACGCACACTATCATACTCTCACACTCACTATTAAAAGAATTCACACGCACACTATCATACTCTCACACGCACTATCAAAGCATTCACACACACACCATCAAACTCTCACACTCACTATTAAAGAATTCACATGCACACTATCATACACTCACACACACTATAAAGAATTCACAAGCACACTATCATACTCTCACACACACTATCAAAGCATTCACAAGCACACTATCACACGCTCACATGCACTATCAAAGCATTCACACGCACACTATCATACTCTCACAAGCACTATCAAAGCATTCACAAACACACTATCATACTCTCACACTCACTATTAAAGCATTCACAAGCACTATAATACTCTCACATGCACTATCAAAGCATTCACACAAACACTATCATACTCTCACTCTTACTATCAAAGCATTCACACACGAGCACTATCAAAGCATTCACAAACACACTATCATACTCTCACACTCACTATTAAAGCATTCAAAAGCACGCTATAATACTCTCACATGCACAATCAAAGCATTCACACGCACACTATCATACTCTCACACTTACTATCAAAGCATTCACACGCACACTATCATACTCTCACATGCACTATAAAGAATTCACAAGCACACTATCATACTCTCACACACACTATCAAAGCATTCACAAGCACACTATCATACTCTCACACGTACTATCAAAGCATTCAAAAGCACACTATCATACTCTCACATGCACTATCAAAGCATTCACACGCACACAATCATACTCTCACAAGCACTATCAAAGCATTCACAAACACACTATCATACTCTCACACTCACTATCAAAGCATTCACGAGCACACTATATTACTCTCACATGCACAATCAAAGCATTCACACGCACACTATCATACTCTCACACTTACTATCAAAGCATTCACAAACACACTATAATACTCTCACATGCACTATCATACTCTCACATGCACTATCAAAGCATTCAGACGCACACTATCATACTCTCACACTTACTATCAAAGCATTCACAAACACACTATAATACTCTCACATGCACTATCATACTCTCACACGCACTATCAAAGCATTCACACGCACACTATCATACTCTCACATGCACTATCAAAGCATTCACACGGACACTGTCATACTCTCACACGCACAATCAAAGCATTCACAATCACACTATAATACTCTCACATGCACTATCAAAGCATTCACACGCACACTATCATACTCTCACAAGCACTATCAAAGCATTCACACGCACATTATCATACTCTCACACTCACTATCAAAGCATTCAAACGCACACTATCATACTCTCACACGCACTATCAAAGCATTCACACGCACACTATAATACTCTCACACGCACTATCAAAGCATTCACACGCACACTATCATACTCTCACACGCACTCTCACGGACACAATCATACTCTCACACGCACTATCAAAGCATTCACAAGCACACTATCATACTCTCACATGCACTATCAAAGCATTCACACACACACTATCATACTCTCACATGCACTATCAAAGCATTCACAAGCACACTATCATACTCTCACATGCACTATCAAAGCATTCACACGCACACTATCATACTCTCACAAGCACTATCAAAGCATTCACAAACACACCATCATACTCTCACACTCACTATCAAAGCATTCACACGCACACTATCATACTCTCACACGCACTATCAAAGCATTCAGACGCACACTATCATACTCTCACAAGCACTATCAAAGCATTCAGACGCACACTATCGTACTCTCACAAGCACTATCAAAGCATTCACACGCACACTATCATTCTCTCACACGCACTATCAAAGCATTCATATGCACACTATCATACTCTCATACTCGCTATCAAAGCATTCACACGCACACTATCGTACTCTCACAAGCACTATCAAAGCATTCACACACACACTATCATTCTCTCACACGCACTATCAAAGCATTCACACGGACACTATCATACTCTCACACTCGCTATCAAAGCATTCACACGCACACTATCACACTCTCACAAGCACTATCAAAGCATTCACATGCACACTACCATACTCTCACAAGCACTATCAAAGTATTCAAACGCACACTATCATACTCTCACACTCACTATTAAAAGAATTCACACGCACACTATCATACTCTCACACGCACTATCAAAGCATTCAGACGCACACTATCATTCTCTCACAAGCACTATCAAAGCATTCAGACGCACACTATCGTACTCTCACAAGCACTATCAAAGCATTCACACACACACTATCATTCTCTCACACGCACTATCAAAGCATTCATACGCACACTATCATACTCTCACACTCAATATTAAAAGAATTCACACGCACACTATCATACACTCACAAGCACTATAAAAGCATTCACACGCACACTATCATACTCTCACACTCACTATTAAAAGAATTCACACGCACACTATCATACTCTCACACGCACTATCAAAGCATTCACACACACACCATCAAACTCTCACACTCACTATTAAAGAATTCACATGCACACTATCATACACTCACACACACTATAAAGAATTCACAAGCACACTATCATACTCTCACACACACTATCAAAGCATTCACAAGCACACTATCAAACGCTCACATGCACTATCAAAGCATTCACACGCACACTATCATACTCTCACAAGCACTATCAAAGCATTCACAAACACACTATCATACTCTCACACTCACTATTAAAGCATTCACAAGCACTATAATACTCTCACATGCACTATCAAAGCATTCACACAAACACTATCATACTCTCACTCTTACTATCAAAGCATTCACACACGAGCACTATCAAAGCATTCACAAACACACTATCATACTCTCACACTCACTATTAAAGCATTCAAAAGCACGCTATAATACTCTCACATGCACAATCAAAGCATTCACACGCACACTATCATACTCTCACACTTACTATCAAAGCATTCACACGCACACTATCATACTCTCACATGCACTATAAAGAATTCACAAGCACACTATCATACTCTCACACACACTATCAAAGCATTCACAAGCACACTATCATACTCTCACACGTACTATCAAAGCATTCAAAAGCACACTATCATACTCTCACATGCACTATCAAAGCATTCACACGCACACAATCATACTCTCACAAGCACTATCAAAGCATTCACAAACACACTATCATACTCTCACACTCACTATCAAAGCATTCACGAGCACACTATATTACTCTCACATGCACAATCAAAGCATTCACACGCACACTATCATACTCTCACACTTACTATCAAAGCATTCACAAACACACTATAATACTCTCACATGCACTATCATACTCTCACATGCACTATCAAAGCATTCAGACGCACACTATCATACTCTCACACTTACTATCAAAGCATTCACAAACACACTATAATACTCTCACATGCACTATCATACTCTCACACGCACTATCAAAGCATTCACACGCACACTATCATACTCTCACATGCACTATCAAAGCATTCACACGGACACTGTCATACTCTCACACGCACAATCAAAGCATTCACAATCACACTATAATACTCTCACATGCACTATCAAAGCATTCACACGCACACTATCATACTCTCACAAGCACTATCAAAGCATTCACACGCACATTATCATACTCTCACACTCACTATCAAAGCATTCAAACGCACACTATCATACTCTCACACGCACTATCAAAGCATTCACACGCACACTATAATACTCTCACACGCACTATCAAAGCATTCACACGCACACTATCATACTCTCACACGCACTCTCACGGACACAATCATACTCTCACACGCACTATCAAAGCATTCACAAGCACACTATCATACTCTCACATGCACTATCAAAGCATTCACACACACACTATCATACTCTCACATGCACTATCAAAGCATTCACAAGCACACTATCATACTCTCACATGTACTATCAAAGCATTCACACGCACACTATCATACTCTCACAAGCACTATCAAAGCATTCACAAACACACCATCATACTCTCACACTCACTATCAAAGCATTCACACGCACACTATCATACTCTCACACGCACTATCAAAGCATTCAGACGCACACTATCATACTCTCACAAGCACTATCAAAGCATTCAGACGCACACTATCGTACTCTCACAAGCACTATCAAAGCATTCACACGCACACTATCATTCTCTCACATGCACTATCAAAGCATTCATATGCACACTATCATACTCTCACACTCGCTATCAAAGCATTCACACGCACACTATCGTACTCTCACAAGCACTATCAAAGCATTCACACACACACTATCATTCTCTCACACGCACTATCAAAGCATTCACACGGACACTATCATACTCTCACACTCGCTATCAAAGCATTCACACGCACACTATCACACTCTCACAAGCACTATCAAAGCATTCACATGCACACTACCATACTCTCACAAGCACTATCAAAGTATTCAAACGCACACTATCATACTCTCACACTCACTATTAAAAGAATTCACACGCACACTATCATACTCTCACACGCACTATCAAAGCATTCAGACGCACACTATCATTCTCTCACAAGCACTATCAAAGCATTCAGACGCACACTATCGTACTCTCACAAGCACTATCAAAGCATTCACACACACACTATCATTCTCTCACACGCACTATCAAAGCATTCATACGCACACCATCAAACTCTCACACTCACTATTAAAGAATTCACATGCACACTATCATACACTCACACACACTATAAAGAATTCACAAGCACACTATCATACTCTCACACACACTATCAAAGCATTCACAAGCACACTATCAAACGCTCACATGCACTATCAAAGCATTCACACGCACACTATCATACTCTCACAAGCACTATCAAAGCATTCACAAACACACTATCATACTCTCACACTCACTATTAAAGCATTCACAAGCACTATAATACTCTCACATGCACTATCAAAGCATTCACACAAACACTATCATACTCTCACTCTTACTATCAAAGCATTCACACACGAGCACTATCAAAGCATTCACAAACACACTATCATACTCTCACACTCACTATTAAAGCATTCAAAAGCACGCTATAATACTCTCACATGCACAATCAAAGCATTCACACGCACACTATCATACTCTCACACTTACTATCAAAGCATTCACACGCACACTATCATACTCTCACATGCACTATAAAGAATTCACAAGCACACTATCATACTCTCACACACACTATCAAAGCATTCACAAGCACACTATCATACTCTCACACGTACTATCAAAGCATTCAAAAGCACACTATCATACTCTCACATGCACTATCAAAGCATTCACACGCACACAATCATACTCTCACAAGCACTATCAAAGCATTCACAAACACACTATCATACTCTCACACTCACTATCAAAGCATTCACGAGCACACTATATTACTCTCACATGCACAATCAAAGCATTCACACGCACACTATCATACTCTCACACTTACTATCAAAGCATTCACAAACACACTATAATACTCTCACATGCACTATCATACTCTCACATGCACTATCAAAGCATTCAGACGCACACTATCATACTCTCACACTTACTATCAAAGCATTCACAAACACACTATAATACTCTCACATGCACTATCATACTCTCACACGCACTATCAAAGCATTCACACGCACACTATCATACTCTCACATGCACTATCAAAGCATTCACACGGACACTGTCATACTCTCACACGCACACTCAAAGCATTCACAATCACACTATAATACTCTCACATGCACTATCAAAGCATTCACACGCACACTATCATACTCTCACAAGCACTATCAAAGCATTCACACGCACATTATCATACTCTCACACTCACTATCAAAGCATTCAAACGCACACTATCATACTCTCACACGCACTATCAAAGCATTCACACGCACACTATAATACTCTCACACGCACTATCAAAGCATTCACACGCACACTATCATACTCTCACACGCACTCTCACGGACACAATCATACTCTCACACGCACTATCAAAGCATTCACAAGCACACTATCATACTCTCACATGCACTATCAAAGCATTCACACACACACTATCATACTCTCACATGCACTATCAAAGCATTCACAAGCACACTATCATACTCTCACATGCACTATCAAAGCATTCACACGCACACTATCATACTCTCACAAGCACTATCAAAGCATTCACAAACACACCATCATACTCTCACACTCACTATCAAAGCATTCACACGCACACTATCATACTCTCACACGCACTATCAAAGCATTCAGACGCACACTATCATACTCTCACAAGCACTATCAAAGCATTCACACGCACACTATCATAATCTCACACGCACTATCAAAGCATTCACACGGACACTGTCATACTCTCACACGCACTATCAAAGCATTCACACGCACACTATCATAATCTCACACGCACTATCAAAGCATTCACACGGACACTGTCATACTCTCACACGCACTATCAAAGCATTCACAAGCACACTATCATACTCTCACATGCACTATCAAAGCATTCACACGCACAGTATCATACTCTCACACGCACTATCAAAGCATTCACAAGCACACTATAATACTCTCACATGCACTATCAAAGCATTCACACGCACACTATCATACACTCACAAGCACTATAAAAGCATTCACACACACACTATCATACTCTCACACTCACTATTAAAAGAATTCACACGCACACTATCATACACTCACAAGCACTATAAAAGCTTTCACACGCACACTATAATACTCTCACACGCACTATCAAAGCATTCACACGCACAATATCATACTCTCACACTCACTATTAAAATAATTCACACGCACACTATCATACACTCACAAGCACTATAAAAGCTTTCACACGCACACTATAATACTCTCACACGCACTATCAAAGCATTCACACGCACACTATCATACTCTCACAAGCACTATCAAAGCATTCACACGCACATTATCATACTCTCACACTCACTATCAAAGCATTCACACGCACACTATCATACTCTCACACGCACTATCAAAGCATTCAGACGCACACTATCATACTCTCACACGCACTCTCACGGACACAATCATACTCTCACACGCACTATCAAAGCATTCACAAGCACACTATCATACTCTCACACGCACTCTCACGGACACAATCATACTCTCACACGCACTATCAAAGCATTCACAAGCACACTATCATACTCTCACATGCACTATCAAAGCATTCACACGCACACTATCATACTCTCACAAGCACTATCAAAGCATTCACACGCACATTATCATACTCTCACACTCACTATCAAAGCATTCAAACGCACACTATCATACTCTCACACGCACTATCAAAGCATTCACACGCACACTATAATACTCTCACACGCACTATCAAAGCATTCACACGCACACTATCATACTCTCACACGCACTCTCACGGACACAATCATACTCTCACACGCACTATCAAAGCATTCACAAGCACACTATCATACTCTCACATGCACTATCAAAGCATTCACACACACACTATCATACTCTCACATGCACTATCAAAGCATTCACAAGCACACTATCATACTCTCACATGCACTATCAAAGCATTCACACGCACACTATCATACTCTCACAAGCACTATCAAAGCATTCACAAACACACCATCATACTCTCACACTCACTATCAAAGCATTCACACGCACACTATCATACTCTCACACGCACTATCAAAGCATTCAGACGCACACTATCATACTCTCACAAGCACTATCAAAGCATTCAGACGCACACTATCGTACTCTCACAAGCACTATCAAAGCATTCACACGCACACTATCATTCTCTCACACGCACTATCAAAGCATTCACACGGACACTATCATACTCTCACACTCGCTATCAAAGCATTCACACGCACACTATCACACTCTCACAAGCACTATCAAAGCATTCACATGCACACTACCATACTCTCACAAGCACTATCAAAGTATTCAAACGCACACTATCATACTCTCACACTCACTATTAAAAGAATTCACACGCACACTATCATACTCTCACACGCACTATCAAAGCATTCAGACGCACACTATCATTCTCTCACAAGCACTATCAAAGCATTCAGACGCACACTATCGTACTCTCACAAGCACTATCAAAGCATTCACACGCACACTATCATTCTCTCACACGCACTATCAAAGCATTCATACGCACACTATCATACTCTCACACTCAATATTAAAAGAATTCACACGCACACTATCATACACTCACAAGCACTATAAAAGCATTCACACGCACACTATCATACTCTCACACTCACTATTAAAAGAATTCACACGCACACTATCATACTCTCACACGCACTATCAAAGCATTCACACGGACACTGTCATACTCTCACACGCACAATCAAAGCATTCACAATCACACTATAATACTCTCACATGCACTATCAAAGCATTCACACGCACACTATCATACTCTCACACTCACTATCAAAGCATTCAAACGCACACTATCATACTCTCACACGCACTATCAAAGCATTCACACGCACACTATAATACTCTCACACGCACTATCAAAGCATTCACACGCACACTATCATACTCTCACACGCACTCTCACGGACACAATCATACTCTCACACGCACTATCAAAGCATTCACAAGCACACTATCATACTCTCACATGCACTATCAAAGCATTCACACACACACTATCATACTCTCACATGCACTATCAAAGCATTCACAAGCACACTATCATACTCTCACATGCACTATCAAAGCATTCACACGCACACTATCATACTCTCACAAGCACTATCAAAGCATTCACAAACACACCATCATACTCTCACACTCACTATCAAAGCATTCACACGCACACTATCATACTCTCACACGCGCTATCAAAGCATTCAGACGCACACTATCATACTCTCACAAGCACTATCAAAGCATTCAGACGCACACTATCGTACTCTCACAAGCACTATCAAAGCATTCACACGCACACTATCATTCTCTCACACGCACTATCAAAGCATTCATATGCACACTATCATACTCTCACACTCGCTATCAAAGCATTCACACGCACACTATCGTACTCTCACAAGCACTATCAAAGCATTCACACACACACTATCATTCTCTCACACGCACTATCAAAGCATTCACACGGACACTATCATACTCTCACACTCGCTATCAAAGCATTCACACGCACACTATCACACTCTCACAAGCACTATCAAAGCATTCACATGCACACTACCATACTCTCACAAGCACTATCAAAGTATTCAAACGCACACTATCATACTCTCACACTCACTATTAAAAGAATTCACACGCACACTATCATACTCTCACACGCACTATCAAAGCATTCAGACGCACACTATCATTCTCTCACAAGCACTATCAAAGCATTCAGACGCACACTATCGTACTCTCACAAGCACTATCAAAGCATTCACACACACACTATCATTCTCTCACACGCACTATCAAAGCATTCATACGCACACTATCATACTCTCACACTCAATATTAAAAGAATTCACACGCACACTATCATACACTCACAAGCACTATAAAAGCATTCATACGCACACTATCATACTCTCACACTCACTATTAAAAGAATTCACACGCACACTATCATACTCTCACACGCACTATCAAAGCATTCACACACACACCATCAAACTCTCACACTCACTATTAAAGAATTCACATGCACACTATCATACACTCACACACACTATAAAGAATTCACAAGCACACTATCATACTCTCACACACACTATCAAAGCATTCACAAGCACACTATCAAACGCTCACATGCACTATCAAAGCATTCACACGCACACTATCATACTCTCACAAGCACTATCAAAGCATTCACAAACACACTATCATACTCTCACACTCACTATTAAAGCATTCACAAGCACTATAATACTCTCACATGCACTATCAAAGCATTCACACAAACACTATCATACTCTCACTCTTACTATCAAAGCATTCACACACGAGCACTATCAAAGCATTCACAAACACACTATCATACTCTCACACTCACTATTAAAGCATTCAAAAGCACGCTATAATACTCTCACATGCACAATCAAAGCATTCACACGCACACTATCATACTCTCACACTTACTATCAAAGCATTCACACGCACACTATCATACTCTCACATGCACTATAAAGAATTCACAAGCACACTATCATACTCTCACACACACTATCAAAGCATTCACAAGCACACTATCATACTCTCACACGTACTATCAAAGCATTCAAAAGCACACTATCATACTCTCACATGCACTATCAAAGCATTCACACGCACACAATCATACTCTCACAAGCACTATCAAAGCATTCACAAACACACTATCATACTCTCACACTCACTATCAAAGCATTCACGAGCACACTATATTACTCTCACATGCACAATCAAAGCATTCACACGCACACTATCATACTCTCACACTTACTATCAAAGCATTCACAAACACACTATAATACTCTCACATGCACTATCATACTCTCACATGCACTATCAAAGCATTCAGACGCACACTATCATACTCTCACACTTACTATCAAAGCATTCACAAACACACTATAATACTCTCACATGCACTATCATACTCTCACACGCACTATCAAAGCATTCACACGCACACTATCATACTCTCACATGCACTATCAAAGCATTCACACGGACACTGTCATACTCTCACACGCACAATCAAAGCATTCACAATCACACTATAATACTCTCACATGCACTATCAAAGCATTCACACGCACACTATCATACTCTCACAAGCACTATCAAAGCATTCACACGCACATTATCATACTCTCACACTCACTATCAAAGCATTCAAACGCACACTATCATACTCTCACACGCACTATCAAAGCATTCACACGCACACTATAATACTCTCACACGCACTATCAAAGCATTCACACGCACACTATCATACTCTCACACGCACTCTCACGGACACAATCATACTCTCACACGCACTATCAAAGCATTCACAAGCACACTATCATACTCTCACATGCACTATCAAAGCATTCACACACACACTATCATACTCTCACATGCACTATCAAGGCATTCACAAGCACACTATCATACTCTCACATGCACTATCAAAGCATTCACACGCACACTATCATACTCTCACAAGCACTATCAAAGCATTCACAAACACACCATCATACTCTCACACTCACTATCAAAGCATTCACACGCACACTATCATACTCTCACACGCACTATCAAAGCATTCAGACGCACACTATCATACTCTCACAAGCACTATCAAAGCATTCACACGCACACTATCATAATCTCACACGCACTATCAAAGCATTCACACGGACACTGTCATACTCTCACACGCACTATCAAAGCATTCACAAGCACACTATCATACTCTCACATGCACTATCAAAGCATTCACACGCACAGTATCATACTCTCACACGCACTATCAAAGCATTCACAAGCACACTATAATACTCTCACATGCACTATCAAAGCATTCACACGCACACTATCATACACTCACAAGCACTATAAAAGCATTCACACACACACTATCATACTCTCACACTCACTATTAAAAGAATTCACACGCACACTATCATACACTCACAAGCACTATAAAAGCTTTCACACGCACACTATAATACTCTCACACGCACTATCAAAGCATTCACACGCACAATATCATACTCTCACACTCACTATTAAAATAATTCACACGCACACTATCATACACTCACAAGCACTATAAAAGCTTTCACACGCACACTATAATACTCTCACACGCACTATCAAAGCATTCACACGCACACTATCATACTCTCACAAGCACTATCAAAGCATTCACACGCACATTATCATACTCTCACACTCACTATCAAAGCATTCAAACGCACACTATCATACTCTCACACGCACTATCTAAGCATTCACACGCACACTATAATACTCTCACACGCACTCTCACGGACACAATCATACTCTCACACGCACTATCAAAGCATTCACACGCACACTATCATACTCTCACACGCACTCTCACGGACACAATCATACTCTCACACGCACTATCAAAGCATTCACAAGCACACTATCATACTCTCACATGCACTATCAAAGCATTCACACGCACACTATCATACTCTCACAAGCACTATCAAAGCATTCACACGCACATTATCATACTCTCACACTCACTATCAAAGCATTCAAACGCACACTATCATACTCTCACACGCACTATCAAAGCATTCACACGCACACTATAATACTCTCACACGCACTATCAAAGCATTCACACGCACACTATCATACTCTCACACGCACTCTCACGGACACAATCATACTCTCACACGCACTATCAAAGCATTCACAAGCACACTATCATACTCTCACATGCACTATCAAAGCATTCACACACACACTATCATACTCTCACATGCACTATCAAAGCATTCACAAGCACACTATCATACTCTCACATGCACTATCAAAGCATTCACACGCACACTATCATACTCTCACAAGCACTATCAAAGCATTCACAAACACACCATCATACTCTCACACTCACTATCAAAGCATTCACACGCACACTATCATACTCTCACACGCACTATCAAAGCATTCAGACGCACACTATCATACTCTCACAAGCACTATCAAAGCATTCAGACGCACACTATCGTACTCTCACAAGCACTATCAAAGCATTCACACGCACACTATCATTCTCTCACACGCACTATCAAAGCATTCATATGCACACTATCATACTCTCACACTCGCTATCAAAGCATTCACACGCACACTATCGTACTCTCACAAGCACTATCAAAGCATTCACACACACACTATCATTCTCTCACACGCACTATCAAAGCATTCACACGGACACTATCATACTCTCACACTCGCTATCAAAGCATTCACACGCACACTATCACACTCTCACAAGCACTATCAAAGCATTCACATGCACACTACCATACTCTCACAAGCACTATCAAAGTATTCAAACGCACACTATCATACTCTCACACTCACTATTAAAAGAATTCACACGCACACTATCATACTCTCACACGCACTATCAAAGCATTCAGACGCACACTATCATTCTCTCACAAGCACTATCAAAGCATTCAGACGCACACTATCGTACTCTCACAAGCACTATCAAAGCATTCACACGCACACTATCATTCTCTCACTCGCACTATCAAAGCATTCATACGCACACTATCATACTCTCACACTCAATATTAAAAGAATTCACACGCACACTATCATACACTCACAAGCACTATAAAAGCATTCACACGCACACTATCATACTCTCACACTCACTATTAAAAGAATTCACACGCACACTATCATACTCTCACACGCACTATCAAAGCATTCACACACACACCATCAAACTCTCACACTCACTATTAAAGAATTCACATGCACACTATCATACACTCACACACACTATAAAGAATTCACAAGCACACTATCATACTCTCACACACACTATCAAAGCATTCACAAGCACACTATCACACGCTCACATGCACTATCAAAGCATTCACACGCACACTATCATACTCTCAACAGCACTATCAAAGCATTCACAAACACACTATCATACTCTCACATTCACTATTAAAGCATTCACAAGCACTATAATACTCTCACATGCACTATCAAAGCATTCACACAAACACTATCATACTCTCACTCTGACTATCAAAGCATTCACACACGAGCACTATCAAAGCATTCACAAACACACTATCATACTCTCACACTCACTATTAAAGCATTCAAAAGCACGCTATAATACTCTCACATGCACAAAGCATTCACACGCACACTATCATACTCTCACACTTACTATCAAAGCATTCACACGCACACTATCATACTCTCACATGCACTATAAAGAATTCACAAGCACACTATCATACTCTCACACACACTATCAAAGCATTCACAAGCACACTATCATACTCTCACACGTACTATCAAAGCATTCAAAAGCACACTATCATACTCTCACATGCACTATCAAAGCATTCACACGCACACAATCATACTCTCACAAGCACTATCAAAGCATTCACAAACACACTATCATACTCTCACACTCACTATCAAAGCATTCACGAGCACACTATATTACTCTCACATGCACAATCAAAGCATTCACACGCACACTATCATACTCTCACACTTACTATCAAAGCATTCACAAACACACTATAATACTCTCACATGCACTATCATACTCTCACATGCACTATCAAAGCATTCAGACGCACACTATCATACTCTCACACGTACTATCAAAGCATTCAAAAGCACACTATCATACTCTCACATGCACTATCAAAGCATTCACACGCACACAATCATACTCTCACAAGCACTATCAAAGCATTCACAAACACACTATCATACTCTCACACTCACTATCAAAGCATTCACGAGCACACTATATTACTCTCACATGCACAATCAAAGCATTCACACGCACACTATCATACTCTCACACTTACTATCAAAGCATTCACAAACACACTATAATACTCTCACATGCACTATCATACTCTCACATGCACTATCAAAGCATTCAGACGCACACTATCATACTCTCACACTTACTATCAAAGCATTCACAAACACACTATAATACTCTCACATGCACTATCATACTCTCACACGCACTATCAAAGCATTCACACGCACACTATCATACTCTCACATGCACTATCAAAGCATTCACACGGACACTGTCATACTCTCACACGCACAATCAAAGCATTCACAATCACACTATAATACTCTCACATGCACTATCAAAGCATTCACACGCACACTATCATACTCTCACAAGCACTATCAAAGCATTCACACGCACATTATCATACTCTCACACTCACTATCAAAGCATTCAAACGTACACTATCATACTCTCACACGCACTATCAAAGCATTCACACGCACACTATAATACTCTCACACGCACTATCAAAGCATTCACACGCACACTATCATACTCTCACACGCACTCTCACGGACACAATCATACTCTCACACGCACTATCAAAGCATTCACACGGACACTATCATACTCTCACACTCGCTATCAAAGCATTCACACGCACACTATCACACTCTCACAAGCACTATCAAAGCATTCACATGCACACTACCATACTCTCACAAGCACTATCAAAGTATTCAAACGCACACTATCATACTCTCACACTCACTATTAAAAGAATTCACACGCACACTATCATACTCTCACACGCACTATCAAAGCATTCAGACGCACACTATCATTCTCTCACAAGCACTATCAAAGCATTCAGACGCACACTATCGTACTCTCACAAGCACTATCAAAGCATTCACACGCACACTATCATACTCTCACACTCAATATTAAAAGAATTCACACGCACACTATCATACACTCACAAGCACTATAAAAGCATTCACACGCACACTATCATACTCTCACACTCACTATTAAAAGAATTCACACGCACACTATCATACTCTCACACGCACTATCAAAGCATTCACACACACACCATCAAACTCTCACACTCACTATTAAAGAATTCACATGCACACTATCATACACTCACAAACACTATAAAGAATTCACAAGCACACTATCATACTCTCACACACACTATCAAAGCATTCACAAGCACACTATCACACGCTCACATGCACTATCAAAGCATTCACACGCACACTATCATACTCTCACAAGCACTATCAAAGCATTCACAAACACACTATCATACTCTCACACTCACTATTAAAGCATTCACAAGCACTATAATACTCTCACATGCACTATCAAAGCATTCACACAAACACTATCATACTCTCACTCTTACTATCAAAGCATTCACACACGAGCACTATCAAAGCATTCACAAACACACTATCATACTCTCACACTCACTATTAAAGCATTCAAAAGCACGCTATAATACTCTCACATGCACAATCAAAGCATTCACACGCACACTATCATACTCTCACACTTACTATCAAAGCATTCACACGCACACTATCATACTCTCACATGCACTATAAAGAATTCACAAGCACACTATCATACTCTCACACACACTATCAAAGCATTCACAAGCACACTATCATACTCTCACACGTACTATCAAAGCATTCAAAAGCACACTATCATACTCTCACATGCACTATCAAAGCATTCACACGCACACAATCATACTCTCACAAGCACTATCAAAGCATTCACAAACACACTATCATACTCTCACACTCACTATCAAAGCATTCACGAGCACACTATATTACTCTCACATGCACAATCAAAGCATTCACACGCACACTATCATACTCTCACACTTACTATCAAAGCATTCACAAACACACTATAATACTCTCACATGCACTATCATACTCTCACATGCACTATCAAAGCATTCAGACGCACACTATCATACTCTCACACTTACTATCAAAGCATTCACAAACACACTATAATACTCTCACATGCACTATCATACTCTCACACGCACTATCAAAGCATTCACACGCACACTATCATACTCTCACATGCACTATCAAAGCATTCACACGGACACTGTCATACTCTCACACGCACAATCAAAGCATTCACAATCACACTATAATACTCTCACATGCACTATCAAAGCATTCACACGCACACTATCATACTCTCACAAGCACTATCAAAGCATTCACACGCACATTATCATACTCTCACACTCACTATCAAAGCATTCAAACGCACACTATCATACTCTCACACGCACTATCAAAGCATTCACACGCACACTATAATACTCTCACACGCACTATCAAAGCATTCACACGCACACTATCATACTCTCACACGCACTCTCACGGACACAATCATACTCTCACACGCACTATCAAAGCATTCACAAGCACACTATCATACTCTCACATGCACTATCAAAGCATTCACACACACACTATCATACTCTCACATGCACTATCAAAGCATTCACAAGCACACTATCATACTCTCACATGCACTATCAAAGCATTCACACGCACACTATCATACTCTCACAAGCACTATCAAAGCATTCACAAACACACCATCATACTCTCACACTCACTATCAAAGCATTCACACGCACACTATCATACTCTCACACGCACTATCAAAGCATTCAGACGCACACTATCATACTCTCACAAGCACTATCAAAGCATTCAGACGCACACTATCGTACTCTCACAAGCACTATCAAAGCATTCACACGCACACTATCATTCTCTCACACGCACTATCAAAGCATTCATATGCACACTATCATACTCTCACACTCGCTATCAAAGCATTCACACGCACACTATCGTACTCTCACAAGCACTATCAAAGCATTCACACACACACTATCATTCTCTCACACGCACTATCAAAGCATTCACACGGACACTATCATACTCTCACACTCGCTATCAAAGCATTCACACGCACACTATCACACTCTCACAAGCACTATCAAAGCATTCACATGCACACTACCATACTCTCACAAGCACTATCAAAGTATTCAAACGCACACTATCATACTCTCACACTCACTATTAAAAGAATTCACACGCACACTATCATACTCTCACACGCACTATCAAAGCATTCAGACGCACACTATCATTCTCTCACAAGCACTATCAAAGCATTCAGACGCACACTATCGTACTCTCACAAGCACTATCAAAGCATTCACACGCACACTATCATTCTCTCACACGCACTATCAAAGCATTCATACGCACACTATCATACTCTCACACTCAATATTAAAAGAATTCACACGCACACTATCATACACTCACAAGCACTATAAAAGCATTCACACGCACACTATCATACTCTCACACTCACTATTAAAAGAATTCACACGCACACTATCATACTCTCACACGCACTATCAAAGCATTCACACACACACCATCAAACTCTCACACTCACTATTAAAGAATTCACATGCACACTATCATACACTCACACACACTATAAAGAATTCACAAGCACACTATCATACTCTCACACACACTATCAAAGCATTCACAAGCACACTATCACACGCTCACATGCACTATCAAAGCATTCACACGCACACTATCATACTCTCACAAGCACTATCAAAGCATTCACAAACACACTATCATACTCTCACACTCACTATTAAAGCATTCAAAAGCACGCTATAATACTCTCACATGCACAATCAAAGCATTCACACGCACACTATCATACTCTCACACTTACTATCAAAGCATTCACACACACACTATCATACTCTCACATGCACTATAAAGAATTCACAAGCACACTATCATACTCTCACACACACTATCAAAGCAATCAAAAGCACACTATCATACTCTCACACGTACTATCAAAGCATTCACAAGCACACTATAATACTCTCACATGCACTATCAAAGCATTCACACGCACACAATCATACTCTCACAAGCACTATCAAAGCATTCACAAACACACTATCATACTCTCACACTCACTATCAAAGCATTCACAAGCACACTATATTACTCTCACATGCACAATCAAAGCATTCACACGCACACTATCATACTCTCACACTTACTATCAAAGCATTCACAAACACACTATAATACTCTCACATGCACTATCATACTCTCACATGCACTATCAAAGCATTCAGACGCACACTATCATACTCTCACACGCACAATCAAAGCATTCACAATCACACTATAATACTCTCACATGCACTATCAAAGCATTCACACGCACACTATCATATTCTCACAAGCACTATCAAAGCATTCACATGCACACTATCATACTCTCACACGCACTATAAAGAATTCACAAGCACACTATCATACTCTCACATGGACTATCAAAGCATTCACAAGCACACTATCATACTCTCACATGCACTATCAAAGCTTTCAGACGCACACTATCATACTCTCACACTCACTATCAAAGCATTCACACGCACACTATCATACTCTCACACGCACTATCAAAGCATTCACACGCACACTATCATACTCTCACATGCACTATCAAAGCATTCACACGGACACTGTCATACTCTCACACGCACAATCAAAGCATTCACAATCACACTATAATACTCTCACATGCACTATCAAAGCATTCACACGCACACTATCATATTCTCACAAGCACTATCAAAGCATTCACACAAGCACTATCAAAGCATTCACACGCACACTATCATACTCTCAAACTCACTATCAAAGCATTCACACGCACACTATCATACACTCACAAGCACTATAAAAGCTTTCACACGCACACTATAATACTCTCACACGCACTATCAAAGCATTCACACGCACAATATCATACTCTCACACTCACTATTAAAATAATTCACACGCACACTATCATACACTCACAAGCACTATAAAAGCTTTCACACGCACACTATAATACTCTCACACGCACTATCAAAGCATTCACACGCACACTATCATACTCTCACAAGCACTATCAAAGCATTCACACGCACATTATCATACTCTCACACTCACTATCAAAGCATTCAAACGCACACTATCATACTCTCACACGCACTATCTAAGCATTCACACGCACACTATAATACTCTCACACGCACTCTCACGGACACAATCATACTCTCACACGCACTATCAAAGCATTCACACGCACACTATCATACTCTCACACGCACTCTCACGGACACAATCATACTCTCACACGCACTATCAAAGCATTCACAAGCACACTATCATACTCTCACATGCACTATCAAAGCATTCACACGCACACTATCATACTCTCACAAGCACTATCAAAGCATTCACACGCACATTATCATACTCTCACACTCACTATCAAAGCATTCAAACGCACACTATCATACTCTCACACGCACTATCAAAGCATTCACACGCACACTATAATACTCTCACACGCACTATCAAAGCATTCACACGCACACTATCATACTCTCACACGCACTCTCACGGACACAATCATACTCTCACACGCACTATCAAAGCATTCACAAGCACACTATCATACTCTCACAAGCACTATCAAAGCATTCACACGCACACTATCATACTCTCACACTCACTATCAAAGCATTCAAACGCACACTATCATACTCTCACACGCACTATAAAGAATTCACAAGCACACTATCATACTCTCACACGCACTATCAAAGCATTCACAAGCACACTATCATACTCTCACACGCACTATAAAGAATTCACAAGCACACTATCATACTCTCACATGCACTATCAAAGCATTCACACGCACACTATCATACTCTCACACGCACTATCAAAGCATTCAGAAGCATACTATCATACTCTCACAAACACTATCAAAGCATTCAGACGCACACTATCATTCTCTCACACGCACTATCAAAGCTTTCACACTATCAATGCATTCACATGCACACTATCATACTCTCACACGCACTATAAAGAATTCACAAGCACACTATCATACTCTCACACACACTACAAAGAATTCACAAGCACACTATCATACTCTCACATGCACTATCAAAGCATTCACACGCACACTATCATACTCTCACAAGCACTATCAAAGCATTCACAAACACACTATCATACTCTCACACTCACTATTAAAGCATTCACAAGCACTATAATACTCTCACATGCACTATCAAAGCATTCACACAAACACTATCATACTCTCACTCTTACTATCAAAGCATTCACAAACACACTATCATACTCTCACACTCACTATTAAAGCATTCAAAAGCACGCTATAATACTCTCACATGCACAATCAAAGCATTCACACGCACACTATCATACTCTCACACTTACTATCAAAGCATTCACACACACACTATCATACTCTCACATGCACTATAAAGAATTCACAAGCACACTATCATACTCTCACACACACTATCAAAGCAATCAAAAGCACACTATCATACTCTCACACGTACTATCAAAGCATTCACAAGCACACTATAATACTCTCACATGCACTATCAAAGCATTCACACGCACACAATCATACTCTCACAAGCACTATCAAAGCATTCACAAACACACTATCATACTCTCACACGCACTATCAAAGCATTCACACGCACACTATAATACTCTCACACGCACTATCAAAGCATTCACACGCACACTATCATACTCTCACACGCACTCTCACGGACACAATCATACTCTCACACGCACTATCAAAGCATTCACAAGCACACTATCATACTCTCACAAGCACTATCAAAGCATTCACACGCACACTATCATACTCTCACACTCACTATCAAAGCATTCAAACGCACACTATCATACTCTCACACGCACTATAAAGAATTCACAAGCACACTATCATACTCTCACACGCACTATAAAGCATTCACAAACACACTATCATACTCTCACACGCACTATCAAAGCATTCACACGCACACTATAATACTCTCACACGCACTATCAAAGCATTCACACGCACACTATCATACTCTCACACGCACTCTCACGGACACAATCATACTCTCACACGCACTATCAAAGCATTCACAAGCACACTATCATACTCTCACAAGCACTATCAAAGCATTCACACGCACACTATCATACTCTCACACTCACTATCAAAGCATTCAAACGCACACTATCATACTCTCACACGCACTATAAAGAATTCACAAGCACACTATCATACTCTCACACGCACTATCAAAGCATTCACAAGCACACTATCATACTCTCACACGCACTATAAAGAATTCACAAGCACACTATCATACTCTCACATGCACTATCAAAGCATTCACACGCACACTATCATACTCTCACACGCACTATCAAAGCATTCAGAAGCACACTATCATACTCTCACAAGCACAATCAAAGCATTCAGACGCACACTATCATTCTCTCACACGCACTATCAAAGCTTTCACACTATCAATGCATTCACATGCACACTATCATACTCTCACACGCACTATAAAGAATTCACAAGCACACTATCATACTCTCACACGCACTACAAAGAATTCACAAGCACACTATCATACTCTCACATGCACTATCAAAGCATTCACACGCACACTATCATACTCTCACACTCACTATTAAAGCATTCACAAGCACTATAATACTCTCACATGCACTATCAAAGCATTCACACAAACACTATCATACTCTCACTCTTACTATCAAAGCATTCACAAACACACTATCATACTCTCACACTCACTATTAAAGCATTCAAAAGCACGCTATAATACTCTCACATGCACAATCAAAGCATTCACACGCACACTATCATACTCTCACACTTACTATCAAAGCATTCACACACACACTATCATACTCTCACATGCACTATAAAGAATTCACAAGCACACTATCATACTCTCACACACACTATCAAAGCAATCAAAAGCACACTATCATACTCTCACACGTACTATCAAAGCATTCACAAGCACACTATAATACTCTCACATGCACTATCAAAGCATTCACACGCACACAATCATACTCTCACAAGCACTATCAAAGCATTCACAAACACACTATCATACTCTCACACTCACTATCAAAGCATTCACAAGCACACTATATTACTCTCACATGCACAATCAAAGCATTCACACGCACACTATCATACTCTCACACTTACTATCAAAGCATTCAAACGCACACTATCATACTCTCACACGCACTATCAAAGCATTCACAAGCACACTATCATACTCTCACACGCACTATAAAGAATTCACAAGCACACTATCATACTCTCACATGCACTATCAAAGCATTCACACGCACACTATCATACTCTCACACGCACTATCAAAGCATTCAGAAGCACACTATCATACTCTCACAAGCACAATCAAAGCATTCAGACGCACACTATCATTCTCTCACACGCACTATCAAAGCTTTCACACTATCAATGCATTCACATGCACACTATCATACTCTCACACGCACTATAAAGAATTCACAAGCACACTATCATACTCTCACACGCACTACAAAGAATTCACAAGCACACTATCATACTCTCACATGCACTATCAAAGCATTCACACGCACACTATCATACTCTCACACTCACTATTAAAGCATTCACAAGCACTATAATACTCTCACATGCACTATCAAAGCATTCACACAAACACTATCATACTCTCACTCTTACTATCAAAGCATTCACAAACACACTATCATACTCTCACACTCACTATTAAAGCATTCAAAAGCACGCTATAATACTCTCACATGCACAATCAAAGCATTCACACGCACACTATCATACTCTCACACTTACTATCAAAGCATTCACACACACACTATCATACTCTCACATGCACTATAAAGAATTCACAAGCACACTATCATACTCTCACACACACTATCAAAGCAATCAAAAGCACACTATCATACTCTCACACGTACTATCAAAGCATTCACAAGCACACTATAATACTCTCACATGCACTATCAAAGCATTCACACGCACACAATCATACTCTCACAAGTACTATCAAAGCATTCACAAACACTATCATACTCTCACACTCACTATCAAAGCATTCACAAGCACACTATATTACTCTCACATGCACAATCAAAGCATTCACACGCACACTATCATACTCTCACACTTACTATCAAAGCATTCACAAACACACTATAATACTCTCACATACACTATCATACTCTCACATGCACTATCAAAGCATTCAGACGCACACTATCATACTCTCACACGCACAATCAAAGCATTCACAATCACACTATAATACTCTCACATGCACTATCAAAGCATTCACACGCACACTATCATATTCTCACAAGCACTATCAAAGCATTCACATGCACACTATCATACTCTCACACGCACTATAAAGAATTCACAAGCACACTATCATACTCTCACATGGACTATCAAAGCATTCACAAGCACACTATCATACTCTCACATGCACTATCAAAGCTTTCAGACGCACACTATCATACTCTCACACTCACTATCAAAGCATTCACACGCACACTATCATACTCTCACACGCACTATCAAAGCATTCACACGCACACTATCATACTCTCACATGCACTATCAAAGCATTCACACGGACACTGTCATACTCTCACACGCACAATCAAAGCATTAACAATCACACTATAATACTCTCACATGCACTATCAAAGCATTCACACGCACACTATCATATTCTCACAAGCACTATCAAAGCATTCACACAAGCACTATCAAAGCATTCACACGCACACTATCATACTCTCAAACTCACTATCAAAGCATTCACACGCACACTATCATACACTCACAAGCACTATAAAAGCTTTCACACGCACACTATAATACTCTCACATGCACTATCAAAGCATTCACACGCACAATATCATACTCTCACACTCACTATTAAAATAATTCACACGCACACTATCATACACTCACAAGCACTATAAAAGCTTTCACACGCACACTATAATACTCTCACACGCACTATCAAAGCATTCACACGCACACTATCATACTCTCACAAGCACTATCAAAGCATTCACACGCACATTATCATACTCTCACACTCACTATCAAAGCATTCAAACGCACACTATCATACTCTCACACGCACTATCTAAGCATTCACACGCACACTATAATACTCTCACACGCACTCTCACGGACACAATCATACTCTCACACGCACTATCAAAGCATTCACACGCACACTATCATACTCTCACACGCACTCTCACGGACACAATCATACTCTCACACGCACTATCAAAGCATTCACAAGCACACTATCATACTCTCACATGCACTATCAAAGCATTCACACGCACACTATCATACTCTCACAAGCACTATCAAAGCATTCACACGCACATTATCATACTCTCACACTCACTATCAAAGCATTCAAACGCACACTATCATACTCTCACACGCACTATCAAAGCATTCACACGCACACTATAATACTCTCACACGCACTATCAAAGCATTCACACGCACACTATCATACTCTCACACGCACTCTCACGGACACAATCATACTCTCACACGCACTATCAAAGCATTCACAAGCACACTATCATACTCTCACAAGCACTATCAAAGCATTCACACGCACACTATCATACTCTCACACTCACTATCAAAGCATTCAAACGCACACTATCATACTCTCACACGCACTATAAAGAATTCACAAGCACACTATCATACTCTCACATGCACTATCAAAGCATTCACACGCACACTATCATACTCTCACACGCACTATCAAAGCATTCAGAAGCACACTATCATACTCTCACAAGCACTATCAAAGCATTCAGACGCACACTATCATTCTCTCACACGCACTATCAAAGCTTTCACACTATCAATGCATTCACATGCACACTATCATACTCTCACACGCACTATAAAGAATTCACAAGCACACTATCATACTCTCACACGCACTACAAAGAATTCACAAGCACACTATCATACTCTCACATGCACTATCAAAGCATTCACACGCACACTATCATACTCTCACAAGCACTATCAAAGCATTCACAAACACACTATCATACTCTCACACTCACTATTAAAGCATTCACAAGCACTATAATACTCTCACATGCACTATCAAAGCATTCACACAAACACTATCATACTCTCACTCTTACTATCAAAGCATTCACAAACACACTATCATACTCTCACACTCACTATTAAAGCATTCAAAAGCACGCTATAATACTCTCACATGCACAATCAAAGCATTCACACGCACACTATCATACTCTCACACTTACTATCAAAGCATTCACACACACACTATCATACTCTCACATGCACTATAAAGAATTCACAAGCACACTATCATACTCTCACACACACTATCAAAGCAATCAAAAGCACACTATCATACTCTCACACGTACTATCAAAGCATTCACAAGCACACTATAATACTCTCACATGCACTATCAAAGCATTCACACGCACACAATCATACTCTCACAAGCACTATCAAAGCATTCACAAACACACTATCATACTCTCACACTCACTATCAAAGCATTCACAAGCACACTATATTACTCTCACATGCACAATCAAAGCATTCACACGCACACTATCATACTCTCACACTATCAAAGCATTCACAAACACACTATAATACTCTCACATGCACTATCATACTCTCACATGCACTATCAAAGCATTCACACGGACACTGTCATACTCTCACACGCACAATCAAAGCATTCACAATCACACTATAATACTCTCACATGCACTATCAAAGCATTCACACGCACACTATCATATTCTCACAAGCACTATCAAAGCATTCACATGCACACTATCATACTCTCACACGCACTATAAAGAATTCACAAGCACACTATCATACTCTCACATGCACTATCAAAGCATTCACACGCACACTATCATACTCTCACACGCACTATCAAAGCATTCAGAAGCACACTATCATACTCTCACAAGCACTATCAAAGCATTCAGACGCACACTATCATTCTCTCACACGCACTATCAAAGCTTTCACACTATCAATGCATTCACATGCACACTATCATACTCTCACACGCACTATAAAGAATTCACAAGCACACTATCATACTCTCACACGCACTACAAAGAATTCACAAGCACACTATCATACTCTCACATGCACTATCAAAGCATTCACACGCACACTATCATACTCTCACAAGCACTATCAAAGCATTCACAAACACACTATCATACTCTCACACTCACTATTAAAGCATTCACAAGCACTATAATACTCTCACATGCACTATCAAAGCATTCACACAAACACTATCATACTCTCACTCTTACTATCAAAGCATTCACAAACACACTATCATACTCTCACATGCACTATCATACTCTCACACGCACTATCAAAGCATTCACACGCACACTATCATACTCTCACATGCACTATCAAAGCATTCACACGGACACTGTCATACTCTCACACGCACAATCAAAGCATTCACAATCACACTATAATACTCTCACATGCACTATCAAAGCATTCACACGCACACTATCATATTCTCACAAGCACTATCAAAGCATTCACACAAGCACTATCAAAGCATTCACACGCACACTATCATACTCTCACACGCACTATCAAAGCATTCACACGCACACTATCATACTCTCACATGCACTATCAAAGCATTCACACGGACACTGTCATACTCTCACACGCACAATCAAAGCATTCACAATCACACTATAATACTCTCACATGCACTATCAAAGCATTCACACGCACACTATCATATTCTCACAAGCACTATCAAAGCATTCACACAAGCACTATCAAAGCATTCACACGCACACTATCATACTCTCAAACTCACTATCAAAGCATTCACACGCACACTATCATACACTCACAAGCACTATAAAAGCTTTCACACGCACACTATAATACTCTCACATGCACTATCAAAGCATTCACACGCACAATATCATACTCTCACACTCACTATTAAAATAATTCACACGCACACTATCATACACTCACAAGCACTATAAAAGCTTTCACACGCACACTATAATACTCTCACACGCACTATCAAAGCATTCACACGCACACTATCATACTCTCACAAGCACTATCAAAGCATTCACACGCACATTATCATACTCTCACACTCACTATCAAAGCATTCAAACGCACACTATCATACTCTCACACGCACTATCTAAGCATTCACACGCACACTATAATACTCTCACACGCACTCTCACGGACACAATCATACTCTCACACGCACTATCAAAGCATTCACACGCACACTATCATACTCTCACACGCACTCTCACGGACACAATCATACTCTCACACGCACTATCAAAGCATTCACAAGCACACTATCATACTCTCACATGCACTATCAAAGCATTCACACGCACACTATCATACTCTCACAAGCACTATCAAAGCATTCACACGCACATTATCATACTCTCACACTCACTATCAAAGCATTCAAACGCACACTATCATACTCTCACACGCACTATCAAAGCATTCACACGCACACTATAATACTCTCACACGCACTATCAAAGCATTCACACGCACACTATCATACTCTCACACGCACTCTCACGGACACAATCATACTCTCACACGCACTATCAAAGCATTCACAAGCACACTATCATACTCTCACAAGCACTATCAAAGCATTCACACGCACACTATCATACTCTCACACTCACTATCAAAGCATTCAAACGCACACTATCATACTCTCACACGCACTATAAAGAATTCACAAGCACACTATCATACTCTCACATGCACTATCAAAGCATTCACACGCACACTATCATACTCTCACACGCACTATCAAAGCATTCAGAAGCACACTATCATACTCTCACAAGCACTATCAAAGCATTCAGACGCACACTATCATTCTCTCACACGCACTATCAAAGCTTTCACACTATCAATGCATTCACATGCACACTATCATACTCTCACACGCACTATAAAGAATTCACAAGCACACTATCATACTCTCACACGCACTACAAAGAATTCACAAGCACACTATCATACTCTCACATGCACTATCAAAGCATTCACACGCACACTATCATACTCTCACAAGCACTATCAAAGCATTCACAAACACACTATCATACTCTCACACTCACTATTAAAGCATTCACAAGCACTATAATACTCTCACATGCACTATCAAAGCATTCACACAAACACTATCATACTCTCACTCTTACTATCAAAGCATTCACAAACACACTATCATACTCTCACACTCACTATTAAAGCATTCAAAAGCACGCTATAATACTCTCACATGCACAATCAAAGCATTCACACGCACACTATCATACTCTCACACTTACTATCAAAGCATTCACAAGCACACTATAATACTCTCACATGCACTATCAAAGCATTCACACGCACACAATCATACTCTCACAAGCACTATCAAAGCATTCACAAACACACTATCATACTCTCACACTCACTATCAAAGCATTCACAAGCACACTATATTACTCTCACATGCACAATCAAAGCATTCACACGCACACTATCATACTCTCACACTATCAAAGCATTCACAAACACACTATAATACTCTCACATGCACTATCATACTCTCACATGCACTATCAAAGCATTCACACGGACACTGTCATACTCTCACACGCACAATCAAAGCATTCACAATCACACTATAATACTCTCACATGCACTATCAAAGCATTCACACGCACACTATCATATTCTCACAAGCACTATCAAAGCATTCACATGCACACTATCATACTCTCACACGCACTATAAAGAATTCACAAGCACACTATCATACTCTCACATGCACTATCAAAGCATTCACACGCACACTATCATACTCTCACACGCACTATCAAAGCATTCAGAAGCACACTATCATACTCTCACAAGCACTATCAAAGCATTCAGACGCACACTATCATTCTCTCACACGCACTATCAAAGCTTTCACACTATCAATGCATTCACATGCACACTATCATACTCTCACACGCACTATAAAGAATTCACAAGCACACTATCATACTCTCACACGCACTACAAAGAATTCACAAGCACACTATCATACTCTCACATGCACTATCAAAGCATTCACACGCACACTATCATACTCTCACAAGCACTATCAAAGCATTCACAAACACACTATCATACTCTCACACTCACTATTAAAGCATTCACAAGCACTATAATACTCTCACATGCACTATCAAAGCATTCACACAAACACTATCATACTCTCACTCTTACTATCAAAGCATTCACAAACACACTATCATACTCTCACACTCACTATTAAAGCATTCAAAAGCACGCTATAATACTCTCACATGCACAATCAAAGCATTCACACGCACACTATCATACTCTCACACTTACTATCAAAGCATTCACACACACACTATCATACTCTCACATGCACTATAAAGAATTCACAAGCACACTATCATACTCTCACACACACTATCAAAGCAATCAAAAGCACACTATCATACTCTCACACGTACTATCAAAGCATTCACAAGCACACTATAATACTCTCACATGCACTATCAAAGCATTCACACGCACACAATCATACTCTCACAAGCACTATCAAAGCATTCACAAACACACTATCATACTCTCACACTCACTATCAAAGCATTCACAAGCACACTATATTACTCTCACATGCACAATCAAAGCATTCACACGCACACTATCATACTCTCACACTTACTATCAAAGCATTCACAAACACACTATAATACTCTCACATGCACTATCATACTCTCACATGCACTATCAAAGCATTCACACGGACACTGTCATACTCTCACACGCACAATCAAAGCATTCACAATCACACTATAATACTCTCACATGCACTATCAAAGCATTCACACGCACACTATCATATTCTCACAAGCACTATCAAAGCATTCACATGCACACTATCATACTCTCACACGCACTATAAAGAATTCACAAGCACACTATCATACTCTCACATGGACTATCAAAGCATTCACAAGCACACTATCATACTCTCACATGCACTATCAAAGCTTTCAGACGCACACTATCATACTCTCACACTCACTATCAAAGCATTCACACGCACACTATCATACTCTCACACGCACTATCAAAGCATTCACACGCACACTATCATACTCTCACATGCACTATCAAAGCATTCACATGGACACTGTCATACTCTCACACGCACAATCAAAGCATTCACAAGCACACTATAATACTCTCACACGCACTATCAAAGCATTCACACGCACACTATCATACTGTCACACTCGCTATCAAAGCATTCACAAGCACACTATCACACGCTCACAAGCACTATCAAAGCATTCACACGCACACTATCATACTCTCAAACTCACTATCAAAGCATTCACATGCACACTATCATACTCTCACACGCACTATAAAGAATTCACAAGCACAATATCATACTCTCACATGCACTATTAAAGCATTCACACGCACACTATCATACTCTCACAAGCACTATCAAAGCATTAACAAACACACTATCATACTCTCACACTCACTATTAAAGCATTCACAAGCACACTATAATACTCTCACATGCACTATCAAAGCATTCACACAAACACTATCATACTCTCACTCTTACTATCAAAGCATTCACACACGAGCACTATCAAAGCATTCACAAACACACTATCATACTCTCACACTCACTATTAAAGCATTCAAAAGCACGCTATAATACTCTCACATGCACTATCAAAGCATTCACACGCACACTATCATACTCTCACTCTTACTATCAAAGCATTCACATGAACATTATCATACTCTCACACTCACTATCAAAGCATTCACACGCACACTAACATACTCTCACATGCACTATCAAAGCATTCACAAACACACAATCATACTCTCACACTCACTATCAAAGCATTCACAAGCACACTATATTACTCTCACATGCACAATCAAAGCATTCACACACACACTATCATTCTCTCACACGCACTATCAAAGCATTCACACGCACACTATCATACTCTCACACTCACTATAAAAGCATTCACACGCACACTATCATACTCTCACAAGCACTATCAAAGCATTCAAACGCACACTATCATACTCTCACACGCACTATCAAAGCATTCACAAGCACACTATCATACTCTCACAAGCACTATCAAAGCATTCACACGCACACTATCATACTCTCACACTCACTATCAAAGCATTCAAACGCACACTATCATACTCTCACACGCACTATAAAGAATTCACAAGCACACTATCATACTCTCACACGCACTATCAAAGCATTCACAAGCACACTATCATACTCTCACACGCACTATAAAGAATTCACAAGCACACTATCATACTCTCACATGCACTATCAAAGCATTCACACGCACACTATCATACTCTCACACGCACTATCAAAGCATTCAGAAGCACACTATCATACTCTCACAAGCACTATCAAAGCATTCAGACGCACACTATCATTCTCTCACACGCACTATCAAAGCTTTCACACTATCAATGCATTCACATGCACACTATCATACTCTCACACGCACTATAAAGAATTCACAAGCACACTATCATACTCTCACACGCACTACAAAGAATTCACAAGCACACTATCATACTCTCACATGCACTATCAAAGCATTCACACGCACACTATCATACTCTCACAAGCACTATCAAAGCATTCACAAACACACTATCATACTCTCACACTCACTATTAAAGCATTCACAAGCACTATAATACTCTCACATGCACTATCAAAGCATTCACACAAACACTATCATACTCTCACTCTTACTATCAAAGCATTCACACACGAGCACTATCAAAGCATTCACAAACACACTATCATACTCTCACACTCACTATTAAAGCATTCAAAAGCACGCTATAATACTCTCACATGCACAATCAAAGCATTCACACGCACACTATCATACTCTCACACTTACTATCAAAGCATTCACACACACACTATCATACTCTCACATGCACTATAAAGAATTCACAAGCACACTATCATACTCTCACACACACTATCAAAGCAATCAAAAGCACACTATCATACTCTCACACGTACTATCAAAGCATTCACAAGCACACTATCATACTCTCACATGCACTATCAAAGCATTCACACGCACACAATCATACTCTCACAAGCACTATCAAAGTATTCACAAACACACTATCATACTCTCACACTCACTATCAAAGCATTCACAAGCACACTATATTACTCTCACATGCACAATCAAAGCATTCACACGCACACTATCATACTCTCACACTTACTATCAAAGCATTCACAAACACACTATAATACTCTCACATGCACTATCATACTCTCACATGCACTATCAAAGCATTCAGACGCACACTATCATACTCTCACACTTACTATCAAAGCATTCACAAACACACTATAATACTCTCACATGCACTATCATACTCTCACACGCACTATCAAAGCATTCACACGCACACTATCATACTCTCACATGCACTATCAAAGCATTCACACGGACACTGTCATACTCTCACACGCACAATCAAAGCATTCACAATCACACTATAATACTCTCACATGCACTATCAAAGCATTCACACGCACACTATCATATTCTCACAAGCACTATCAAAGCATTCACACAAGCACTATCAAAGCATTCACACGCACACTATCATACTCTCACACGCACTATCAAAGCATTCACACGCACACTATCATACTCTCACATGCACTATCAAAGCATTCACACGGACACTGTCATACTCTCACACGCACAATCAAAGCATTCACAATCACACTATAATACTCTCACATGCACTATCAAAGCATTCACACGCACACTATCATATTCTCACAAGCACTATCAAAGCATTCACACAAGCACTATCAAAGCATTCACACGCACACTATCATACTCTCAAACTCACTATCAAAGCATTCACACGCACACTATCATACACTCACAAGCACTATAAAAGCTTTCACACGCACACTATAATACTCTCACATGCACTATCAAAGCATTCACACGCACAATATCATACTCTCACACTCACTATTAAAATAATTCACACGCACACTATCATACACTCACAAGCACTATAAAAGCTTTCACACGCACACTATAATACTCTCACACGCACTATCAAAGCATTCACACGCACACTATCATACTCTCACAAGCACTATCAAAGCATTCACACGCACATTATCATACTCTCACACTCACTATCAAAGCATTCAAACGCACACTATCATACTCTCACACGCACTATCTAAGCATTCACACGCACACTATAATACTCTCACACGCACTCTCACGGACACAATCATACTCTCACACGCACTATCAAAGCATTCACACGCACACTATCATACTCTCACACTCACTATCAAAGCATTCACACGCACACTATCATACTCTCACACGCACTATCAAAGCATTCAGACGCACACTATCATACTCTCACAAGCACTATCAAAGCATTCAGACGCACACTATCGTACTCTCACAAGCACTATCAAAGCATTCACACGCACACTATCATTCTCTCACACGCACTATCAAAGCATTCATATGCACACTATCATACTCTCACACTCGCTATCAAAGCATTCACACGCACACTATCGTACTCTCACAAGCACTATCAAAGCATTCACACACACACTATCATTCTCTCACACGCACTATCAAAGCATTCACACGGACACTATCATACTCTCACACTCGCTATCAAAGCATTCACACGCACACTATCACACTCTCACAAGCACTATCAAAGCATTCACATGCACACTACCATACTCTCACAAGCACTATCAAAGTATTCAAACGCACACTATCATACTCTCACACTCACTATTAAAAGAATTCACACGCACACTATCATACTCTCACACGCACTATCAAAGCATTCAGACGCACACTATCATTCTCTCACAAGCACTATCAAAGCATTCAGACGCACACTATCGTACTCTCACAAGCACTATCAAAGCATTCACACGCACACTATCATTCTCTCACACGCACTATCAAAGCATTCATACGCACACTATCATACTCTCACACTCAATATTAAAAGAATTCACACGCACACTATCATACACTCACAAGCACTATAAAAGCATTCACACGCACACTATCATACTCTCACACTCACTATTAAAAGAATTCACACGCACACTATCATACTCTCACACGCACTATCAAAGCATTCACACACACACCATCAAACTCTCACACTCACTATTAAAGAATTCACATGCACACTATCATACACTCACACACACTATAAAGAATTCACAAGCACACTATCATACTCTCACACACACTATCAAAGCATTCACAAGCACACTATCACACGCTCACATGCACTATCAAAGCATTCACACGCACACTATCATACTCTCACAAGCACTATCAAAGCATTCACAAACACACTATCATACTCTCACACTCACTATTAAAGCATTCAAAAGCACGCTATAATACTCTCACATGCACAATCAAAGCATTCACACGCACACTATCATACTCTCACACTTACTATCAAAGCATTCACACACACACTATCATACTCTCACATGCACTATAAAGAATTCACAAGCACACTATCATACTCTCACACACACTATCAAAGCAATCAAAAGCACACTATCATACTCTCACACGTACTATCAAAGCATTCACAAGCACACTATAATACTCTCACATGCACTATCAAAGCATTCACACGCACACAATCATACTCTCACAAGCACTATCAAAGCATTCACAAACACACTATCATACTCTCACACTCACTATCAAAGCATTCACAAGCACACTATATTACTCTCACATGCACAATCAAAGCATTCACACGCACACTATCATACTCTCACACTTACTATCAAAGCATTCACAAACACACTATAATACTCTCACATGCACTATCATACTCTCACATGCACTATCAAAGCATTCAGACGCACACTATCATACTCTCACACGCACAATCAAAGCATTCACAATCACACTATAATACTCTCACATGCACTATCAAAGCATTCACACGCACACTATCATATTCTCACAAGCACTATCAAAGCATTCACATGCACACTATCATACTCTCACACGCACTATAAAGAATTCACAAGCACACTATCATACTCTCACATGGACTATCAAAGCATTCACAAGCACACTATCATACTCTCACATGCACTATCAAAGCTTTCAGACGCACACTATCATACTCTCACACTCACTATCAAAGCATTCACACGCACACTATCATACTCTCACACGCACTATCAAAGCATTCACACGCACACTATCATACTCTCACATGCACTATCAAAGCATTCACACGGACACTGTCATACTCTCACACGCACAATCAAAGCATTCACAATCACACTATAATACTCTCACATGCACTATCAAAGCATTCACACGCACACTATCATATTCTCACAAGCACTATCAAAGCATTCACACAAGCACTATCAAAGCATTCACACGCACACTATCATACTCTCAAACTCACTATCAAAGCATTCACACGCACACTATCATACACTCACAAGCACTATAAAAGCTTTCACACGCACACTATAATACTCTCACACGCACTATCAAAGCATTCACACGCACAATATCATACTCTCACACTCACTATTAAAATAATTCACACGCACACTATCATACACTCACAAGCACTATAAAAGCTTTCACACGCACACTATAATACTCTCACACGCACTATCAAAGCATTCACACGCACACTATCATACTCTCACAAGCACTATCAAAGCATTCACACGCACATTATCATACTCTCACACTCACTATCAAAGCATTCAAACGCACACTATCATACTCTCACACGCACTATCTAAGCATTCACACGCACACTATAATACTCTCACACGCACTCTCACGGACACAATCATACTCTCACACGCACTATCAAAGCATTCACACGCACACTATCATACTCTCACACGCACTCTCACGGACACAATCATACTCTCACACGCACTATCAAAGCATTCACAAGCACACTATCATACTCTCACATGCACTATCAAAGCATTCACACGCACACTATCATACTCTCACAAGCACTATCAAAGCATTCACACGCACATTATCATACTCTCACACTCACTATCAAAGCATTCAAACGCACACTATCATACTCTCACACGCACTATCAAAGCATTCACACGCACACTATAATACTCTCACACGCACTATCAAAGCATTCACACGCACACTATCATACTCTCACACGCACTCTCACGGACACAATCATACTCTCACACGCACTATCAAAGCATTCACAAGCACACTATCATACTCTCACAAGCACTATCAAAGCATTCACACGCACACTATCATACTCTCACACTCACTATCAAAGCATTCAAACGCACACTATCATACTCTCACACGCACTATAAAGAATTCACAAGCACACTATCATACTCTCACACGCACTATCAAAGCATTCACAAGCACACTATCATACTCTCACACGCACTATAAAGAATTCACAAGCACACTATCATACTCTCACATGCACTATCAAAGCATTCACACGCACACTATCATACTCTCACACGCACTATCAAAGCATTCAGAAGCATACTATCATACTCTCACAAACACTATCAAAGCATTCAGACGCACACTATCATTCTCTCACACGCACTATCAAAGCTTTCACACTATCAATGCATTCACATGCACACTATCATACTCTCACACGCACTATAAAGAATTCACAAGCACACTATCATACTCTCACACACACTACAAAGAATTCACAAGCACACTATCATACTCTCACATGCACTATCAAAGCATTCACACGCACACTATCATACTCTCACAAGCACTATCAAAGCATTCACAAACACACTATCATACTCTCACACTCACTATTAAAGCATTCACAAGCACTATAATACTCTCACATGCACTATCAAAGCATTCACACAAACACTATCATACTCTCACTCTTACTATCAAAGCATTCACAAACACACTATCATACTCTCACACTCACTATTAAAGCATTCAAAAGCACGCTATAATACTCTCACATGCACAATCAAAGCATTCACACGCACACTATCATACTCTCACACTTACTATCAAAGCATTCACACACACACTATCATACTCTCACATGCACTATAAAGAATTCACAAGCACACTATCATACTCTCACACACACTATCAAAGCAATCAAAAGCACACTATCATACTCTCACACGTACTATCAAAGCATTCACAAGCACACTATAATACTCTCACATGCACTATCAAAGCATTCACACGCACACAATCATACTCTCACAAGCACTATCAAAGCATTCACAAACACACTATCATACTCTCACACGCACTATCAAAGCATTCACACGCACACTATAATACTCTCACACGCACTATCAAAGCATTCACACGCACACTATCATACTCTCACACGCACTCTCACGGACACAATCATACTCTCACACGCACTATCAAAGCATTCACAAGCACACTATCATACTCTCACAAGCACTATCAAAGCATTCACACGCACACTATCATACTCTCACACTCACTATCAAAGCATTCAAACGCACACTATCATACTCTCACACGCACTATAAAGAATTCACAAGCACACTATCATACTCTCACACGCACTATAAAGCATTCACAAACACACTATCATACTCTCACACGCACTATCAAAGCATTCACACGCACACTATAATACTCTCACACGCACTATCAAAGCATTCACACGCACACTATCATACTCTCACACGCACTCTCACGGACACAATCATACTCTCACACGCACTATCAAAGCATTCACAAGCACACTATCATACTCTCACAAGCACTATCAAAGCATTCACACGCACACTATCATACTCTCACACTCACTATCAAAGCATTCAAACGCACACTATCATACTCTCACACGCACTATAAAGAATTCACAAGCACACTATCATACTCTCACACGCACTATCAAAGCATTCACAAGCACACTATCATACTCTCACACGCACTATAAAGAATTCACAAGCACACTATCATACTCTCACATGCACTATCAAAGCATTCACACGCACACTATCATACTCTCACACGCACTATCAAAGCATTCAGAAGCACACTATCATACTCTCACAAGCACAATCAAAGCATTCAGACGCACACTATCATTCTCTCACACGCACTATCAAAGCTTTCACACTATCAATGCATTCACATGCACACTATCATACTCTCACACGCACTATAAAGAATTCACAAGCACACTATCATACTCTCACACGCACTACAAAGAATTCACAAGCACACTATCATACTCTCACATGCACTATCAAAGCATTCACACGCACACTATCATACTCTCACACTCACTATTAAAGCATTCACAAGCACTATAATACTCTCACATGCACTATCAAAGCATTCACACAAACACTATCATACTCTCACTCTTACTATCAAAGCATTCACAAACACACTATCATACTCTCACACTCACTATTAAAGCATTCAAAAGCACGCTATAATACTCTCACATGCACAATCAAAGCATTCACACGCACACTATCATACTCTCACACTTACTATCAAAGCATTCACACACACACTATCATACTCTCACATGCACTATAAAGAATTCACAAGCACACTATCATACTCTCACACACACTATCAAAGCAATCAAAAGCACACTATCATACTCTCACACGTACTATCAAAGCATTCACAAGCACACTATAATACTCTCACATGCACTATCAAAGCATTCACACGCACACAATCATACTCTCACAAGCACTATCAAAGCATTCACAAACACACTATCATACTCTCACACTCACTATCAAAGCATTCACAAGCACACTATATTACTCTCACATGCACAATCAAAGCATTCACACGCACACTATCATACTCTCACACTTACTATCAAAGCATTCAAACGCACACTATCATACTCTCACACGCACTATCAAAGCATTCACAAGCACACTATCATACTCTCACACGCACTATAAAGAATTCACAAGCACACTATCATACTCTCACATGCACTATCAAAGCATTCACACGCACACTATCATACTCTCACACGCACTATCAAAGCATTCAGAAGCACACTATCATACTCTCACAAGCACAATCAAAGCATTCAGACGCACACTATCATTCTCTCACACGCACTATCAAAGCTTTCACACTATCAATGCATTCACATGCACACTATCATACTCTCACACGCACTATAAAGAATTCACAAGCACACTATCATACTCTCACACGCACTACAAAGAATTCACAAGCACACTATCATACTCTCACATGCACTATCAAAGCATTCACACGCACACTATCATACTCTCACACTCACTATTAAAGCATTCACAAGCACTATAATACTCTCACATGCACTATCAAAGCATTCACACAAACACTATCATACTCTCACTCTTACTATCAAAGCATTCACAAACACACTATCATACTCTCACACTCACTATTAAAGCATTCAAAAGCACGCTATAATACTCTCACATGCACAATCAAAGCATTCACACGCACACTATCATACTCTCACACTTACTATCAAAGCATTCACACACACACTATCATACTCTCACATGCACTATAAAGAATTCACAAGCACACTATCATACTCTCACACACACTATCAAAGCAATCAAAAGCACACTATCATACTCTCACACGTACTATCAAAGCATTCACAAGCACACTATAATACTCTCACATGCACTATCAAAGCATTCACACGCACACAATCATACTCTCACAAGTACTATCAAAGCATTCACAAACACACTATCATACTCTCACACTCACTATCAAAGCATTCACAAGCACACTATATTACTCTCACATGCACAATCAAAGCATTCACACGCACACTATCATACTCTCACACTTACTATCAAAGCATTCACAAACACACTATAATACTCTCACATGCACTATCATACTCTCACATGCACTATCAAAGCATTCAGACGCACACTATCATACTCTCACACGCACAATCAAAGCATTCACAATCACACTATAATACTCTCACATGCACTATCAAAGCATTCACACGCACACTATCATATTCTCACAAGCACTATCAAAGCATTCACATGCACACTATCATACTCTCACACGCACTATAAAGAATTCACAAGCACACTATCATACTCTCACATGGACTATCAAAGCATTCACAAGCACACTATCATACTCTCACATGCACTATCAAAGCTTTCAGACGCACACTATCATACTCTCACACTCACTATCAAAGCATTCACACGCACACTATCATACTCTCACACGCACTATCAAAGCATTCACACGCACACTATCATACTCTCACATGCACTATCAAAGCATTCACACGGACACTGTCATACTCTCACACGCACAATCAAAGCATTAACAATCACACTATAATACTCTCACATGCACTATCAAAGCATTCACACGCACACTATCATATTCTCACAAGCACTATCAAAGCATTCACACAAGCACTATCAAAGCATTCACACGCACACTATCATACTCTCAAACTCACTATCAAAGCATTCACACGCACACTATCATACACTCACAAGCACTATAAAAGCTTTCACACGCACACTATAATACTCTCACATGCACTATCAAAGCATTCACACGCACAATATCATACTCTCACACTCACTATTAAAATAATTCACACGCACACTATCATACACTCACAAGCACTATAAAAGCTTTCACACGCACACTATAATACTCTCACACGCACTATCAAAGCATTCACACGCACACTATCATACTCTCACAAGCACTATCAAAGCATTCACACGCACATTATCATACTCTCACACTCACTATCAAAGCATTCAAACGCACACTATCATACTCTCACACGCACTATCTAAGCATTCACACGCACACTATAATACTCTCACACGCACTCTCACGGACACAATCATACTCTCACACGCACTATCAAAGCATTCACACGCACACTATCATACTCTCACACGCACTCTCACGGACACAATCATACTCTCACACGCACTATCAAAGCATTCACAAGCACACTATCATACTCTCACATGCACTATCAAAGCATTCACACGCACACTATCATACTCTCACAAGCACTATCAAAGCATTCACACGCACATTATCATACTCTCACACTCACTATCAAAGCATTCAAACGCACACTATCATACTCTCACACGCACTATCAAAGCATTCACACGCACACTATAATACTCTCACACGCACTATCAAAGCATTCACACGCACACTATCATACTCTCACACGCACTCTCACGGACACAATCATACTCTCACACGCACTATCAAAGCATTCACAAGCACACTATCATACTCTCACAAGCACTATCAAAGCATTCACACGCACACTATCATACTCTCACACTCACTATCAAAGCATTCAAACGCACACTATCATACTCTCACACGCACTATAAAGAATTCACAAGCACACTATCATACTCTCACATGCACTATCAAAGCATTCACACGCACACTATCATACTCTCACACGCACTATCAAAGCATTCAGAAGCACACTATCATACTCTCACAAGCACTATCAAAGCATTCAGACGCACACTATCATTCTCTCACACGCACTATCAAAGCTTTCACACTATCAATGCATTCACATGCACACTATCATACTCTCACACGCACTATAAAGAATTCACAAGCACACTATCATACTCTCACACGCACTACAAAGAATTCACAAGCACACTATCATACTCTCACATGCACTATCAAAGCATTCACACGCACACTATCATACTCTCACAAGCACTATCAAAGCATTCACAAACACACTATCATACTCTCACACTCACTATTAAAGCATTCACAAGCACTATAATACTCTCACATGCACTATCAAAGCATTCACACAAACACTATCATACTCTCACTCTTACTATCAAAGCATTCACAAACACACTATCATACTCTCACACTCACTATTAAAGCATTCAAAAGCACGCTATAATACTCTCACATGCACAATCAAAGCATTCACACGCACACTATCATACTCTCACACTTACTATCAAAGCATTCACACACACACTATCATACTCTCACATGCACTATAAAGAATTCACAAGCACACTATCATACTCTCACACACACTATCAAAGCAATCAAAAGCACACTATCATACTCTCACACGTACTATCAAAGCATTCACAAGCACACTATAATACTCTCACATGCACTATCAAAGCATTCACACGCACACAATCATACTCTCACAAGCACTATCAAAGCATTCACAAACACACTATCATACTCTCACACTCACTATCAAAGCATTCACAAGCACACTATATTACTCTCACATGCACAATCAAAGCATTCACACGCACACTATCATACTCTCACACTATCAAAGCATTCACAAACACACTATAATACTCTCACATGCACTATCATACTCTCACATGCACTATCAAAGCATTCACACGGACACTGTCATACTCTCACACGCACAATCAAAGCATTCACAATCACACTATAATACTCTCACATGCACTATCAAAGCATTCACACGCACACTATCATATTCTCACAAGCACTATCAAAGCATTCACATGCACACTATCATACTCTCACACGCACTATAAAGAATTCACAAGCACACTATCATACTCTCACATGCACTATCAAAGCATTCACACGCACACTATCATACTCTCACACGCACTATCAAAGCATTCAGAAGCACACTATCATACTCTCACAAGCACTATCAAAGCATTCAGACGCACACTATCATTCTCTCACACGCACTATCAAAGCTTTCACACTATCAATGCATTCACATGCACACTATCATACTCTCACACGCACTATAAAGAATTCACAAGCACACTATCATACTCTCACACGCACTACAAAGAATTCACAAGCACACTATCATACTCTCACATGCACTATCAAAGCATTCACACGCACACTATCATACTCTCACAAGCACTATCAAAGCATTCACAAACACACTATCATACTCTCACACTCACTATTAAAGCATTCACAAGCACTATAATACTCTCACATGCACTATCAAAGCATTCACACAAACACTATCATACTCTCACTCTTACTATCAAAGCATTCACAAACACACTATCATACTCTCACATGCACTATCATACTCTCACACGCACTATCAAAGCATTCACACGCACACTATCATACTCTCACATGCACTATCAAAGCATTCACACGGACACTGTCATACTCTCACACGCACAATCAAAGCATTCACAATCACACTATAATACTCTCACATGCACTATCAAAGCATTCACACGCACACTATCATATTCTCACAAGCACTATCAAAGCATTCACACAAGCACTATCAAAGCATTCACACGCACACTATCATACTCTCACACGCACTATCAAAGCATTCACACGCACACTATCATACTCTCACATGCACTATCAAAGCATTCACACGGACACTGTCATACTCTCACACGCACAATCAAAGCATTCACAATCACACTATAATACTCTCACATGCACTATCAAAGCATTCACACGCACACTATCATATTCTCACAAGCACTATCAAAGCATTCACACAAGCACTATCAAAGCATTCACACGCACACTATCATACTCTCAAACTCACTATCAAAGCATTCACACGCACACTATCATACACTCACAAGCACTATAAAAGCTTTCACACGCACACTATAATACTCTCACATGCACTATCAAAGCATTCACACGCACAATATCATACTCTCACACTCACTATTAAAATAATTCACACGCACACTATCATACACTCACAAGCACTATAAAAGCTTTCACACGCACACTATAATACTCTCACACGCACTATCAAAGCATTCACACAAACACTATCATACTCTCACAAGCACTATCAAAGCATTCACACGCACATTATCATACTCTCACACTCACTATCAAAGCATTCAAACGCACACTATCATACTCTCACACGCACTATCTAAGCATTCACACGCACACTATAATACTCTCACACGCACTCTCACGGACACAATCATACTCTCACACGCACTATCAAAGCATTCACACGCACACTATCATACTCTCACACGCACTCTCACGGACACAATCATACTCTCACACGCACTATCAAAGCATTCACAAGCACACTATCATACTCTCACATGCACTATCAAAGCATTCACACGCACACTATCATACTCTCACAAGCACTATCAAAGCATTCACACGCACATTATCATACTCTCACACTCACTATCAAAGCATTCAAACGCACACTATCATACTCTCACACGCACTATCAAAGCATTCACACGCACACTATAATACTCTCACACGCACTATCAAAGCATTCACACGCACACTATCATACTCTCACACGCACTCTCACGGACACAATCATACTCTCACACGCACTATCAAAGCATTCACAAGCACACTATCATACTCTCACAAGCACTATCAAAGCATTCACACGCACACTATCATACTCTCACACTCACTATCAAAGCATTCAAACGCACACTATCATACTCTCACACGCACTATAAAGAATTCACAAGCACACTATCATACTCTCACATGCACTATCAAAGCATTCACACGCACACTATCATACTCTCACACGCACTATCAAAGCATTCAGAAGCACACTATCATACTCTCACAAGCACTATCAAAGCATTCAGACGCACACTATCATTCTCTCACACGCACTATCAAAGCTTTCACACTATCAATGCATTCACATGCACACTATCATACTCTCACACGCACTATAAAGAATTCACAAGCACACTATCATACTCTCACACGCACTACAAAGAATTCACAAGCACACTATCATACTCTCACATGCACTATCAAAGCATTCACACGCACACTATCATACTCTCACAAGCACTATCAAAGCATTCACAAACACACTATCATACTCTCACACTCACTATTAAAGCATTCACAAGCACTATAATACTCTCACATGCACTATCAAAGCATTCACACAAACACTATCATACTCTCACTCTTACTATCAAAGCATTCACAAACACACTATCATACTCTCACACTCACTATTAAAGCATTCAAAAGCACGCTATAATACTCTCACATGCACAATCAAAGCATTCACACGCACACTATCATACTCTCACACTTACTATCAAAGCATTCACAAGCACACTATAATACTCTCACATGCACTATCAAAGCATTCACACGCACACAATCATACTCTCACAAGCACTATCAAAGCATTCACAAACACACTATCATACTCTCACACTCACTATCAAAGCATTCACAAGCACACTATATTACTCTCACATGCACAATCAAAGCATTCACACGCACACTATCATACTCTCACACTATCAAAGCATTCACAAACACACTATAATACTCTCACATGCACTATCATACTCTCACATGCACTATCAAAGCATTCACACGGACACTGTCATACTCTCACACGCACAATCAAAGCATTCACAATCACACTATAATACTCTCACATGCACTATCAAAGCATTCACACGCACACTATCATATTCTCACAAGCACTATCAAAGCATTCACATGCACACTATCATACTCTCACACGCACTATAAAGAATTCACAAGCACACTATCATACTCTCACATGCACTATCAAAGCATTCACACGCACACTATCATACTCTCACACGCACTATCAAAGCATTCAGAAGCACACTATCATACTCTCACAAGCACTATCAAAGCATTCAGACGCACACTATCATTCTCTCACACGCACTATCAAAGCTTTCACACTATCAATGCATTCACATGCACACTATCATACTCTCACACGCACTATAAAGAATTCACAAGCACACTATCATACTCTCACACGCACTACAAAGAATTCACAAGCACACTATCATACTCTCACATGCACTATCAAAGCATTCACACGCACACTATCATACTCTCACAAGCACTATCAAAGCATTCACAAACACACTATCATACTCTCACACTCACTATTAAAGCATTCACAAGCACTATAATACTCTCACATGCACTATCAAAGCATTCACACAAACACTATCATACTCTCACTCTTACTATCAAAGCATTCACAAACACACTATCATACTCTCACACTCACTATTAAAGCATTCAAAAGCACGCTATAATACTCTCACATGCACAATCAAAGCATTCACACGCACACTATCATACTCTCACACTTACTATCAAAGCATTCACACACACACTATCATACTCTCACATGCACTATAAAGAATTCACAAGCACACTATCATACTCTCACACACACTATCAAAGCAATCAAAAGCACACTATCATACTCTCACACGTACTATCAAAGCATTCACAAGCACACTATAATACTCTCACATGCACTATCAAAGCATTCACACGCACACAATCATACTCTCACAAGCACTATCAAAGCATTCACAAACACACTATCATACTCTCACACTCACTATCAAAGCATTCACAAGCACACTATATTACTCTCACATGCACAATCAAAGCATTCACACGCACACTATCATACTCTCACACTTACTATCAAAGCATTCACAAACACACTATAATACTCTCACATGCACTATCATACTCTCACATGCACTATCAAAGCATTCACACGGACACTGTCATACTCTCACACGCACAATCAAAGCATTCACAATCACACTATAATACTCTCACATGCACTATCAAAGCATTCACACGCACACTATCATATTCTCACAAGCACTATCAAAGCATTCACATGCACACTATCATACTCTCACACGCACTATAAAGAATTCACAAGCACACTATCATACTCTCACATGGACTATCAAAGCATTCACATGGACACTGTCATACTCTCACACGCACAATCAAAGCATTCACAAGCACACTATAATACTCTCACACGCACTATCAAAGCATTCACACGCACACTATCATACTGTCACACTCGCTATCAAAGCATTCACAAGCACACTATCACACGCTCACAAGCACTATCAAAGCATTCACACGCACACTATCATACTCTCAAACTCACTATCAAAGCATTCACATGCACACTATCATACTCTCACACGCACTATAAAGAATTCACAAGCACAATATCATACTCTCACATGCACTATTAAAGCATTCACACGCACACTATCATACTCTCACAAGCACTATCAAAGCATTAACAAACACACTATCATACTCTCACACTCACTATTAAAGCATTCACAAGCACACTATAATACTCTCACATGCACTATCAAAGCATTCACACAAACACTATCATACTCTCACTCTTACTATCAAAGCATTCACACACGAGCACTATCAAAGCATTCACAAACACACTATCATACTCTCACACTCACTATTAAAGCATTCAAAAGCACGCTATAATACTCTCACATGCACTATCAAAGCATTCACACGCACACTATCATACTCTCACTCTTACTATCAAAGCATTCACATGAACATTATCATACTCTCACACTCACTATCAAAGCATTCACACGCACACTAACATACTCTCACATGCACTATCAAAGCATTCACAAACACACAATCATACTCTCACACTCACTATCAAAGCATTCACAAGCACACTATATTACTCTCACATGCACAATCAAAGCATTCACACACACACTATCATTCTCTCACACGCACTATCAAAGCATTCACACGCACACTATCATACTCTCACACTCACTATAAAAGCATTCACACGCACACTATCATACTCTCACAAGCACTATCAAAGCATTCAAACGCACACTATCATACTCTCACACGCACTATCAAAGCATTCACAAGCACACTATCATACTCTCACAAGCACTATCAAAGCATTCACACGCACACTATCATACTCTCACACTCACTATCAAAGCATTCAAACGCACACTATCATACTCTCACACGCACTATAAAGAATTCACAAGCACACTATCATACTCTCACACGCACTATCAAAGCATTCACAAGCACACTATCATACTCTCACACGCACTATAAAGAATTCACAAGCACACTATCATACTCTCACATGCACTATCAAAGCATTCACACGCACACTATCATACTCTCACACGCACTATCAAAGCATTCAGAAGCACACTATCATACTCTCACAAGCACTATCAAAGCATTCAGACGCACACTATCATTCTCTCACACGCACTATCAAAGCTTTCACACTATCAATGCATTCACATGCACACTATCATACTCTCACACGCACTATAAAGAATTCACAAGCACACTATCATACTCTCACACGCACTACAAAGAATTCACAAGCACACTATCATACTCTCACATGCACTATCAAAGCATTCACACGCACACTATCATACTCTCACAAGCACTATCAAAGCATTCACAAACACACTATCATACTCTCACACTCACTATTAAAGCATTCACAAGCACTATAATACTCTCACATGCACTATCAAAGCATTCACACAAACACTATCATACTCTCACTCTTACTATCAAAGCATTCACACACGAGCACTATCAAAGCATTCACAAACACACTATCATACTCTCACACTCACTATTAAAGCATTCAAAAGCACGCTATAATACTCTCACATGCACAATCAAAGCATTCACACGCACACTATCATACTCTCACACTTACTATCAAAGCATTCACACACACACTATCATACTCTCACATGCACTATAAAGAATTCACAAGCACACTATCATACTCTCACACACACTATCAAAGCAATCAAAAGCACACTATCATACTCTCACACGTACTATCAAAGCATTCACAAGCACACTATCATACTCTTACATGCACTATCAAAGCATTCACACGCACACAATCATACTCTCACAAGCACTATCAAAGTATTCACAAACACACTATCATACTCTCACACTCACTATCAAAGCATTCACAAGCACACTATATTACTCTCACATGCACAATCAAAGCATTCACACGCACACTATCATACTCTCACACTTACTATCAAAGCATTCACAAACACACTATAATACTCTCACATGCACTATCATACTCTCACATGCACTATCAAAGCATTCAGACGCACACTATCATACTCTCACACTTACTATCAAAGCATTCACAAACACACTATAATACTCTCACATGCACTATCATACTCTCACACGCACTATCAAAGCATTCACACGCACACTATCATACTCTCACATGCACTATCAAAGCATTCACACGGACACTGTCATACTCTCACACGCACAATCAAAGCATTCACAATCACACTATAATACTCTCACATGCACTATCAAAGCATTCACACGCACACTATCATATTCTCACAAGCACTATCAAAGCATTCACACAAGCACTATCAAAGCATTCACACGCACACTATCATACTCTCACACGCACTATCAAAGCATTCACACGCACACTATCATACTCTCACATGCACTATCAAAGCATTCACACGGACACTGTCATACTCTCACACGCACAATCAAAGCATTCACAATCACACTATAATACTCTCACATGCACTATCAAAGCATTCACACGCACACTATCATATTCTCACAAGCACTATCAAAGCATTCACACAAGCACTATCAAAGCATTCACACGCACACTATCATACTCTCAAACTCACTATCAAAGCATTCACACGCACACTATCATACACTCACAAGCACTATAAAAGCTTTCACACGCACACTATAATACTCTCACATGCACTATCAAAGCATTCACACGCACAATATCATACTCTCACACTCACTATTAAAATAATTCACACGCACACTATCATACACTCACAAGCACTATAAAAGCTTTCACACGCACACTATAATACTCTCACACGCACTATCAAAGCATTCACACGCACACTATCATACTCTCACAAGCACTATCAAAGCATTCACACGCACATTATCATACTCTCACACTCACTATCAAAGCATTCAAACGCACACTATCATACTCTCACACGCACTATCTAAGCATTCACACGCACACTATAATACTCTCACACGCACTCTCACGGACACAATCATACTCTCACACGCACTATCAAAGCATTCACACGCACACTATCATACTCTCACACGCACTCTCACGGACACAATCATACTCTCACACGCACTATCAAAGCATTCACAAGCACACTATCATACTCTCACATGCACTATCAAAGCATTCACACGCACACTATCATACTCTCACAAGCACTATCAAAGCATTCACACGCACATTATCATACTCTCACACTCACTATCAAAGCATTCAAACGCACACTATCATACTCTCACACGCACTATCAAAGCATTCACACGCACACTATAATACTCTCACACGCACTATCAAAGCATTCACACGCACACTATCATACTCTCACACGCACTCTCACGGACACAATCATACTCTCACACGCACTATCAAAGCATTCACAAGCACACTATCATACTCTCACAAGCACTATCAAAGCATTCACACGCACACTATCATACTCTCACACTCACTATCAAAGCATTCAAACGCACACTATCATACTCTCACACGCACTATAAAGAATTCACAAGCACACTATCATACTCTCACATGCACTATCAAAGCATTCACACGCACACTATCATACTCTCACACGCACTATCAAAGCATTCAGAAGCACACTATCATACTCTCACAAGCACTATCAAAGCATTCAGACGCACACTATCATTCTCTCACACGCACTATCAAAGCTTTCACACTATCAATGCATTCACATGCACACTATCATACTCTCACACGCACTATAAAGAATTCACAAGCACACTATCATACTCTCACACGCACTACAAAGAATTCACAAGCACACTATCATACTCTCACATGCACTATCAAAGCATTCACACGCACACTATCATACTCTCACAAGCACTATCAAAGCATTCACAAACACACTATCATACTCTCACACTCACTATTAAAGCATTCACAAGCACTATAATACTCTCACATGCACTATCAAAGCATTCACACAAACACTATCATACTCTCACTCTTACTATCAAAGCATTCACAAACACACTATCATACTCTCACACTCACTATTAAAGCATTCAAAAGCACGCTATAATACTCTCACATGCACAATCAAAGCATTCACACGCACACTATCATACTCTCACACTTACTATCAAAGCATTCACAAGCACACTATAATACTCTCACATGCACTATCAAAGCATTCACACGCACACAATCATACTCTCACAAGCACTATCAAAGCATTCACAAACACACTATCATACTCTCACACTCACTATCAAAGCATTCACAAGCACACTATATTACTCTCACATGCACAATCAAAGCATTCACACGCACACTATCATACTCTCACACTATCAAAGCATTCACAAACACACTATAATACTCTCACATGCACTATCATACTCTCACATGCACTATCAAAGCATTCACACGGACACTGTCATACTCTCACACGCACAATCAAAGCATTCACAATCACACTATAATACTCTCACATGCACTATCAAAGCATTCACACGCACACTATCATATTCTCACAAGCACTATCAAAGCATTCACATGCACACTATCATACTCTCACACGCACTATAAAGAATTCACAAGCACACTATCATACTCTCACATGCACTATCAAAGCATTCACACGCACACTATCATACTCTCACACGCACTATCAAAGCATTCAGAAGCACACTATCATACTCTCACAAGCACTATCAAAGCATTCAGACGCACACTATCATTCTCTCACACGCACTATCAAAGCTTTCACACTATCAATGCATTCACATGCACACTATCATACTCTCACACGCACTATAAAGAATTCACAAGCACACTATCATACTCTCACACGCACTACAAAGAATTCACAAGCACACTATCATACTCTCACATGCACTATCAAAGCATTCACACGCACACTATCATACTCTCACAAGCACTATCAAAGCATTCACAAACACACTATCATACTCTCACACTCACTATTAAAGCATTCACAAGCACTATAATACTCTCACATGCACTATCAAAGCATTCACACAAACACTATCATACTCTCACTCTTACTATCAAAGCATTCACAAACACACTATCATACTCTCACACTCACTATTAAAGCATTCAAAAGCACGCTATAATACTCTCACATGCACAATCAAAGCATTCACACGCACACTATCATACTCTCACACTTACTATCAAAGCATTCACACACACACTATCATACTCTCACATGCACTATAAAGAATTCACAAGCACACTATCATACTCTCACACACACTATCAAAGCAATCAAAAGCACACTATCATACTCTCACACGTACTATCAAAGCATTCACAAGCACACTATAATACTCTCACATGCACTATCAAAGCATTCACACGCACACAATCATACTCTCACAAGCACTATCAAAGCATTCACAAACACACTATCATACTCTCACACTCACTATCAAAGCATTCACAAGCACACTATATTACTCTCACATGCACAATCAAAGCATTCACACGCACACTATCATACTCTCACACTTACTATCAAAGCATTCACAAACACACTATAATACTCTCACATGCACTATCATACTCTCACATGCACTATCAAAGCATTCACACGGACACTGTCATACTCTCACACGCACAATCAAAGCATTCACAATCACACTATAATACTCTCACATGCACTATCAAAGCATTCACACGCACACTATCATATTCTCACAAGCACTATCAAAGCATTCACATGCACACTATCATACTCTCACACGCACTATAAAGAATTCACAAGCACACTATCATACTCTCACATGGACTATCAAAGCATTCACAAGCACACTATCATACTCTCACATGCACTATCAAAGCTTTCAGACGCACACTATCATACTCTCACACTCACTATCAAAGCATTCACACGCACACTATCATACTCTCACACGCACTATCAAAGCATTCACACGCACACTATCATACTCTCACATGCACTATCAAAGCATTCACATGGACACTGTCATACTCTCACACGCACAATCAAAGCATTCACAAGCACACTATAATACTCTCACACGCACTATCAAAGCATTCACACGCACACTATCATACTGTCACACTCGCTATCAAAGCATTCACAAGCACACTATCACACGCTCACAAGCACTATCAAAGCATTCACACGCACACTATCATACTCTCAAACTCACTATCAAAGCATTCACATGCACACTATCATACTCTCACACGCACTATAAAGAATTCACAAGCACAATATCATACTCTCACATGCACTATTAAAGCATTCACACGCACACTATCATACTCTCACAAGCACTATCAAAGCATTAACAAACACACTATCATACTCTCACACTCACTATTAAAGCATTCACAAGCACACTATAATACTCTCACATGCACTATCAAAGCATTCACACAAACACTATCATACTCTCACTCTTACTATCAAAGCATTCACACACGAGCACTATCAAAGCATTCACAAACACACTATCATACTCTCACACTCACTATTAAAGCATTCAAAAGCACGCTATAATACTCTCACATGCACTATCAAAGCATTCACACGCACACTATCATACTCTCACTCTTACTATCAAAGCATTCACATGAACATTATCATACTCTCACACTCACTATCAAAGCATTCACACGCACACTAACATACTCTCACATGCACTATCAAAGCATTCACAAACACACAATCATACTCTCACACTCACTATCAAAGCATTCACAAGCACACTATATTACTCTCACATGCACAATCAAAGCATTCACACACACACTATCATTCTCTCACACGCACTATCAAAGCATTCACACGCACACTATCATACTCTCACACTCACTATAAAAGCATTCACACGCACACTATCATACTCTCACAAGCACTATCAAAGCATTCAAACGCACACTATCATACTCTCAAACGCACTATCAAAGCATTCACAAGCACACTATCATACTCTCACAAGCACTATCAAAGCATTCACACGCACACTATCATACTCTCACACTCACTATCAAAGCATTCAAACGCACACTATCATACTCTCACACGCACTATAAAGAATTCACAAGCACACTATCATACTCTCACACGCACTATCAAAGCATTCACAAGCACACTATCATACTCTCACACGCACTATAAAGAATTCACAAGCACACTATCATACTCTCACATGCACTATCAAAGCATTCACACGCACACTATCATACTCTCACACGCACTATCAAAGCATTCAGAAGCACACTATCATACTCTCACAAGCACTATCAAAGCATTCAGACGCACACTATCATTCTCTCACACGCACTATCAAAGCTTTCACACTATCAATGCATTCACATGCACACTATCATACTCTCACACGCACTATAAAGAATTCACAAGCACACTATCATACTCTCACACGCACTACAAAGAATTCACAAGCACACTATCATACTCTCACATGCACTATCAAAGCATTCACACGCACACTATCATACTCTCACAAGCACTATCAAAGCATTCACAAACACACTATCATACTCTCACACTCACTATTAAAGCATTCACAAGCACTATAATACTCTCACATGCACTATCAAAGCATTCACACAAACACTATCATACTCTCACTCTTACTATCAAAGCATTCACACACGAGCACTATCAAAGCATTCACAAACACACTATCATACTCTCACACTCACTATTAAAGCATTCAAAAGCACGCTATAATACTCTCACATGCACAATCAAAGCATTCACACGCACACTATCATACTCTCACACTTACTATCAAAGCATTCACACACACACTATCATACTCTCACATGCACTATAAAGAATTCACAAGCACACTATCATACTCTCACACACACTATCAAAGCAATCAAAAGCACACTATCATACTCTCACACGTACTATCAAAGCATTCACAAGCACACTATCATACTCTCACATGCACTATCAAAGCATTCACACGCACACAATCATACTCTCACAAGCACTATCAAAGTATTCACAAACACACTATCATACTCTCACACTCACTATCAAAGCATTCACAAGCACACTATATTACTCTCACATGCACAATCAAAGCATTCACACGCACACTATCATACTCTCACACTTACTATCAAAGCATTCACAAACACACTATAATACTCTCACATGCACTATCATACTCTCACATGCACTATCAAAGCATTCAGACGCACACTATCATACTCTCACACTTACTATCAAAGCATTCACAAACACACTATAATACTCTCACATGCACTATCATACTCTCACACGCACTATCAAAGCATTCACACGCACACTATCATACTCTCACATGCACTATCAAAGCATTCACACGGACACTGTCATACTCTCACACGCACAATCAAAGCATTCACAATCACACTATAATACTCTCACATGCACTATCAAAGCATTCACACGCACACTATCATATTCTCACAAGCACTATCAAAGCATTCACACAAGCACTATCAAAGCATTCACACGCACACTATCATACTCTCACACGCACTATCAAAGCATTCACACGCACACTATCATACTCTCACATGCACTATCAAAGCATTCACACGGACACTGTCATACTCTCACACGCACAATCAAAGCATTCACAATCACACTATAATACTCTCACATGCACTATCAAAGCATTCACACGCACACTATCATATTCTCACAAGCACTATCAAAGCATTCACACAAGCACTATCAAAGCATTCACACGCACACTATCATACTCTCAAACTCACTATCAAAGCATTCACACGCACACTATCATACACTCACAAGCACTATAAAAGCTTTCACACGCACACTATAATACTCTCACATGCACTATCAAAGCATTCACACGCACAATATCATACTCTCACACTCACTATTAAAATAATTCACACGCACACTATCATACACTCACAAGCACTATAAAAGCTTTCACACGCACACTATAATACTCTCACACGCACTATCAAAGCATTCACACGCACACTATCATACTCTCACAAGCACTATCAAAGCATTCACACGCACATTATCATACTCTCACACTCACTATCAAAGCATTCAAACGCACACTATCATACTCTCACACGCACTATCTAAGCATTCACACGCACACTATAATACTCTCACACGCACTCTCACGGACACAATCATACTCTCACACGCACTATCAAAGCATTCACACGCACACTATCATACTCTCACACGCACTCTCACGGACACAATCATACTCTCACACGCACTATCAAAGCATTCACAAGCACACTATCATACTCTCACATGCACTATCAAAGCATTCACACGCACACTATCATACTCTCACAAGCACTATCAAAGCATTCACACGCACATTATCATACTCTCACACTCACTATCAAAGCATTCAAACGCACACTATCATACTCTCACACGCACTATCAAAGCATTCACACGCACACTATAATACTCTCACACGCACTATCAAAGCATTCACACGCACACTATCATACTCTCACACGCACTCTCACGGACACAATCATACTCTCACACGCACTATCAAAGCATTCACAAGCACACTATCATACTCTCACAAGCACTATCAAAGCATTCACACGCACACTATCATACTCTCACACTCACTATCAAAGCATTCAAACGCACACTATCATACTCTCACACGCACTATAAAGAATTCACAAGCACACTATCATACTCTCACATGCACTATCAAAGCATTCACACGCACACTATCATACTCTCACACGCACTATCAAAGCATTCAGAAGCACACTATCATACTCTCACAAGCACTATCAAAGCATTCAGACGCACACTATCATTCTCTCACACGCACTATCAAAGCTTTCACACTATCAATGCATTCACATGCACACTATCATACTCTCACACGCACTATAAAGAATTCACAAGCACACTATCATACTCTCACACGCACTACAAAGAATTCACAAGCACACTATCATACTCTCACATGCACTATCAAAGCATTCACACGCACACTATCATACTCTCACAAGCACTATCAAAGCATTCACAAACACACTATCATACTCTCACACTCACTATTAAAGCATTCACAAGCACTATAATACTCTCACATGCACTATCAAAGCATTCACACAAACACTATCATACTCTCACTCTTACTATCAAAGCATTCACAAACACACTATCATACTCTCACACTCACTATTAAAGCATTCAAAAGCACGCTATAATACTCTCACATGCACAATCAAAGCATTCACACGCACACTATCATACTCTCACACTTACTATCAAAGCATTCACAAGCACACTATAATACTCTCACATGCACTATCAAAGCATTCACACGCACACAATCATACTCTCACAAGCACTATCAAAGCATTCACAAACACACTATCATACTCTCACACTCACTATCAAAGCATTCACAAGCACACTATATTACTCTCACATGCACAATCAAAGCATTCACACGCACACTATCATACTCTCACACTATCAAAGCATTCACAAACACACTATAATACTCTCACATGCACTATCATACTCTCACATGCACTATCAAAGCATTCACACGGACACTGTCATACTCTCACACACACAATCAAAGCATTCACAATCACACTATAATACTCTCACATGCACTATCAAAGCATTCACACGCACACTATCATATTCTCACAAGCACTATCAAAGCATTCACATGCACACTATCATACTCTCACACGCACTATAAAGAATTCACAAGCACACTATCATACTCTCACATGCACTATCAAAGCATTCACACGCACACTATCATACTCTCACACGCACTATCAAAGCATTCAGAAGCACACTATCATACTCTCACAAGCACTATCAAAGCATTCAGACGCACACTATCATTCTCTCACACGCACTATCAAAGCTTTCACACTATCAATGCATTCACATGCACACTATCATACTCTCACACGCACTATAAAGAATTCACAAGCACACTATCATACTCTCACACGCACTACAAAGAATTCACAAGCACACTATCATACTCTCACATGCACTATCAAAGCATTCACACGCACACTATCATACTCTCACAAGCACTATCAAAGCATTCACAAACACACTATCATACTCTCACACTCACTATTAAAGCATTCACAAGCACTATAATACTCTCACATGCACTATCAAAGCATTCACACAAACACTATCATACTCTCACTCTTACTATCAAAGCATTCACAAACACACTATCATACTCTCACACTCACTATTAAAGCATTCAAAAGCACGCTATAATACTCTCACATGCACAATCAAAGCATTCACACGCACACTATCATACTCTCACACTTACTATCAAAGCATTCACACACACACTATCATACTCTCACATGCACTATAAAGAATTCACAAGCACACTATCATACTCTCACACACACTATCAAAGCAATCAAAAGCACACTATCATACTCTCACACGTACTATCAAAGCATTCACAAGCACACTATAATACTCTCACATGCACTATCAAAGCATTCACACGCACACTATCATACTCTCACACGCACTATCAAAGCATTCACACGCACACTATCATACTCTCACATGCACTATCAAAGCATTCACACGGACACTGTCATACTCTCACACGCACAATCAAAGCATTCACAATCACACTATAATACTCTCACATGCACTATCAAAGCATTCACACGCACACTATCATATTCTCACAAGCACTATCAAAGCATTCACACAAGCACTATCAAAGCATTCACACGCACACTATCATACTCTCAAACTCACTATCAAAGCATTCACACGCACACTATCATACACTCACAAGCACTATAAAAGCTTTCACACGCACACTATAATACTCTCACATGCACTATCAAAGCATTCACACGCACAATATCATACTCTCACACTCACTATTAAAATAATTCACACGCACACTATCATACACTCACAAGCACTATAAAAGCTTTCACACGCACACTATAATACTCTCACACGCACTATCAAAGCATTCACACGCACACTATCATACTCTCACAAGCACTATCAAAGCATTCACACGCACATTATCATACTCTCACACTCACTATCAAAGCATTCAAACGCACACTATCATACTCTCACACGCACTATCTAAGCATTCACACGCACACTATAATACTCTCACACGCACTCTCACGGACACAATCATACTCTCACACGCACTATCAAAGCATTCACACGCACACTATCATACTCTCACACGCACTCTCACGGACACAATCATACTCTCACACGCACTATCAAAGCATTCACAAGCACACTATCATACTCTCACATGCACTATCAAAGCATTCACACGCACACTATCATACTCTCACAAGCACTATCAAAGCATTCACACGCACATTATCATACTCTCACACTCACTATCAAAGCATTCAAACGCACACTATCATACTCTCACACGCACTATCAAAGCATTCACACGCACACTATAATACTCTCACACGCACTATCAAAGCATTCACACGCACACTATCATACTCTCACACGCACTCTCACGGACACAATCATACTCTCACACGCACTATCAAAGCATTCACAAGCACACTATCATACTCTCACAAGCACTATCAAAGCATTCACACGCACACTATCATACTCTCACACTCACTATCAAAGCATTCAAACGCACACTATCATACTCTCACACGCACTATAAAGAATTCACAAGCACACTATCATACTCTCACATGCACTATCAAAGCATTCACACGCACACTATCATACTCTCACACGCACTATCAAAGCATTCAGAAGCACACTATCATACTCTCACAAGCACTATCAAAGCATTCAGACGCACACTATCATTCTCTCACACGCACTATCAAAGCTTTCACACTATCAATGCATTCACATGCACACTATCATACTCTCACACGCACTATAAAGAATTCACAAGCACACTATCATACTCTCACACGCACTACAAAGAATTCACAAGCACACTATCATACTCTCACATGCACTATCAAAGCATTCACACGCACACTATCATACTCTCACAAGCACTATCAAAGCATTCACAAACACACTATCATACTCTCACACTCACTATTAAAGCATTCACAAGCACTATAATACTCTCACATGCACTATCAAAGCATTCACACAAACACTATCATACTCTCACTCTTACTATCAAAGCATTCACAAACACACTATCATACTCTCACACTCACTATTAAAGCATTCAAAAGCACGCTATAATACTCTCACATGCACAATCAAAGCATTCACACGCACACTATCATACTCTCACACTTACTATCAAAGCATTCACAAGCACACTATAATACTCTCACATGCACTATCAAAGCATTCACACGCACACAATCATACTCTCACAAGCACTATCAAAGCATTCACAAACACACTATCATACTCTCACACTCACTATCAAAGCATTCACAAGCACACTATATTACTCTCACATGCACAATCAAAGCATTCACACGCACACTATCATACTCTCACACTATCAAAGCATTCACAAACACACTATAATACTCTCACATGCACTATCATACTCTCACATGCACTATCAAAGCATTCACACGGACACTGTCATACTCTCACACGCACAATCAAAGCATTCACAATCACACTATAATACTCTCACATGCACTATCAAAGCATTCACACGCACACTATCATATTCTCACAAGCACTATCAAAGCATTCACATGCACACTATCATACTCTCACACGCACTATAAAGAATTCACAAGCACACTATCATACTCTCACATGCACTATCAAAGCATTCACACGCACACTATCATACTCTCACACGCACTATCAAAGCATTCAGAAGCACACTATCATACTCTCACAAGCACTATCAAAGCATTCAGACGCACACTATCATTCTCTCACACGCACTATCAAAGCTTTCACACTATCAATGCATTCACATGCACACTATCATACTCTCACACGCACTATAAAGAATTCACAAGCACACTATCATACTCTCACACGCACTACAAAGAATTCACAAGCACACTATCATACTCTCACATGCACTATCAAAGCATTCACACGCACACTATCATACTCTCACAAGCACTATCAAAGCATTCACAAACACACTATCATACTCTCACACTCACTATTAAAGCATTCACAAGCACTATAATACTCTCACATGCACTATCAAAGCATTCACACAAACACTATCATACTCTCACTCTTACTATCAAAGCATTCACAAACACACTATCATACTCTCACACTCACTATTAAAGCATTCAAAAGCACGCTATAATACTCTCACATGCACAATCAAAGCATTCACACGCACACTATCATACTCTCACACTTACTATCAAAGCATTCACACACACACTATCATACTCTCACATGCACTATAAAGAATTCACAAGCACACTATCATACTCTCACACACACTATCAAAGCAATCAAAAGCACACTATCATACTCTCACACGTACTATCAAAGCATTCACAAGCACACTATAATACTCTCACATGCACTATCAAAGCATTCACACGCACACAATCATACTCTCACAAGCACTATCAAAGCATTCACAAACACACTATCATACTCTCACACTCACTATCAAAGCATTCACAAGCACACTATATTACTCTCACATGCACAATCAAAGCATTCACACGCACACTATCATACTCTCACACTTACTATCAAAGCATTCACAAACACACTATAATACTCTCACATGCACTATCATACTCTCACATGCACTATCAAAGCATTCACACGGACACTGTCATACTCTCACACGCACAATCAAAGCATTCACAATCACACTATAATACTCTCACATGCACTATCAAAGCATTCACACGCACACTATCATATTCTCACAAGCACTATCAAAGCATTCACATGCACACTATCATACTCTCACACGCACTATAAAGAATTCACAAGCACACTATCATACTCTCACATGGACTATCAAAGCATTCACAAGCACACTATCATACTCTCACATGCACTATCAAAGCTTTCAGACGCACACTATCATACTCTCACACTCACTATCAAAGCATTCACACGCACACTATCATACTCTCACACGCACTATCAAAGCATTCACACGCACACTATCATACTCTCACATGCACTATCAAAGCATTCACATGGACACTGTCATACTCTCACACGCACAATCAAAGCATTCACAAGCACACTATAATACTCTCACACGCACTATCAAAGCATTCACACGCACACTATCATACTGTCACACTCGCTATCAAAGCATTCACAAGCACACTATCACACGCTCACAAGCACTATCAAAGCATTCACACGCACACTATCATACTCTCAAACTCACTATCAAAGCATTCACATGCACACTATCATACTCTCACACGCACTATAAAGAATTCACAAGCACAATATCATACTCTCACATGCACTATTAAAGCATTCACACGCACACTATCATACTCTCACAAGCACTATCAAAGCATTAACAAACACACTATCATACTCTCACACTCACTATTAAAGCATTCACAAGCACACTATAATACTCTCACATGCACTATCAAAGCATTCACACAAACACTATCATACTCTCACTCTTACTATCAAAGCATTCACACACGAGCACTATCAAAGCATTCACAAACACACTATCATACTCTCACACTCACTATTAAAGCATTCAAAAGCACGCTATAATACTCTCACATGCACTATCAAAGCATTCACACGCACACTATCATACTCTCACTCTTACTATCAAAGCATTCACATGAACATTATCATACTCTCACACTCACTATCAAAGCATTCACACGCACACTAACATACTCTCACATGCACTATCAAAGCATTCACAAACACACAATCATACTCTCACACTCACTATCAAAGCATTCACAAGCACACTATATTACTCTCACATGCACAATCAAAGCATTCACACACACACTATCATTCTCTCACACGCACTATCAAAGCATTCACATGCACACTATCATACTCTCACACTCACTATAAAAGCATTCACACGCACACTATCATACTCTCACAAGCACTATCAAAGCATTCAAACGCACACTACCATACTCTCACACGCACTATCAAAGCATTCACAAGCACACTATCATACTCTCACAAGCACTATCAAAGCATTCACACGCACACTATCATACTCTCACACTCACTATCAAAGCATTCAAACGCACACTATCATACTCTCACACGCACTATAAAGAATTCACAAGCACACTATCATACTCTCACACGCACTATCAAAGCATTCACAAGCACACTATCATACTCTCACACGCACTATAAAGAATTCACAAGCACACTATCATACTCTCACATGCACTATCAAAGCATTCACACGCACACTATCATACTCTCACACGCACTATCAAAGCATTCAGAAGCACACTATCATACTCTCACAAGCACTATCAAAGCATTCAGACGCACACTATCATTCTCTCACACGCACTATCAAAGCTTTCACACTATCAATGCATTCACATGCACACTATCATACTCTCACACGCACTATAAAGAATTCACAAGCACACTATCATACTCTCACACGCACTACAAAGAATTCACAAGCACACTATCATACTCTCACATGCACTATCAAAGCATTCACACGCACACTATCATACTCTCACAAGCACTATCAAAGCATTCACAAACACACTATCATACTCTCACACTCACTATTAAAGCATTCACAAGCACTATAATACTCTCACATGCACTATCAAAGCATTCACACAAACACTATCATACTCTCACTCTTACTATCAAAGCATTCACACACGAGCACTATCAAAGCATTCACAAACACACTATCATACTCTCACACTCACTATTAAAGCATTCAAAAGCACGCTATAATACTCTCACATGCACAATCAAAGCATTCACACGCACACTATCATACTCTCACACTTACTATCAAAGCATTCACACACACACTATCATACTCTCACATGCACTATAAAGAATTCACAAGCACACTATCATACTCTCACACACACTATCAAAGCAATCAAAAGCACACTATCATACTCTCACACGTACTATCAAAGCATTCACAAGCACACTATCATACTCTCACATGCACTATCAAAGCATTCACACGCACACAATCATACTCTCACAAGCACTATCAAAGTATTCACAAACACACTATCATACTCTCACACTCACTATCAAAGCATTCACAAGCACACTATATTACTCTCACATGCACAATCAAAGCATTCACACGCACACTATCATACTCTCACACTTACTATCAAAGCATTCACAAACACACTATAATACTCTCACATGCACTATCATACTCTCACATGCACTATCAAAGCATTCAGACGCACACTATCATACTCTCACACTTACTATCAAAGCATTCACAAACACACTATAATACTCTCACATGCACTATCATACTCTCACACGCACTATCAAAGCATTCACACGCACACTATCATACTCTCACATGCACTATCAAAGCATTCACACGGACACTGTCATACTCTCACACGCACAATCAAAGCATTCACAATCACACTATAATACTCTCACATGCACTATCAAAGCATTCACACGCACACTATCATATTCTCACAAGCACTATCAAAGCATTCACACAAGCACTATCAAAGCATTCACACGCACACTATCATACTCTCAAACTCACTATCAAAGCATTCACACGCACACTATCATACACTCACAAGCACTATAAAAGCTTTCACACGCACACTATAATACTCTCACACGCACTATCAAAGCATTCACACGCACAATATCATACTCTCACACTCACTATTAAAATAATTCACACGCACACTATCATACACTCACAAGCACTATAAAAGCTTTCACACGCACACTATAATACTCTCACACGCACTATCAAAGCATTCACACGCACACTATCATACTCTCACAAGCACTATCAAAGCATTCACACGCACATTATCATACTCTCACACTCACTATCAAAGCATTCAAACGCACACTATCATACTCTCACACGCACTATCTAAGCATTCACACGCACACTATAATACTCTCACACTCACTATCAAAGCATTCAAACGCACACTATCATACTCTCACACGCACTATAAAGAATTCACAAGCACACTATCATACTCTCACACGCACTATCAAAGCATTCACAAGCACACTATCATACTCTCACACGCACTATAAAGAATTCACAAGCACACTATCATACTCTCACATGCACTATCAAAGCATTCACACGCACACTATCATACTCTCACACGCACTATCAAAGCATTCAGAAGCACACTATCATACTCTCACAAGCACTATCAAAGCATTCAGACGCACACTATCATTCTCTCACACGCACTATCAAAGCTTTCACACTATCAATGCATTCACATGCACACTATCATACTCTCACACTTACTATCAAAGCATTCACAAACACACTATAATACTCTCACATGCACTATCATACTCTCACACGCACTATCAAAGCATTCACACGCACACTATCATACTCTCACATGCACTATCAAAGCATTCACACGGACACTGTCATACTCTCACACGCACAATCAAAGCATTCACAATCACACTATAATACTCTCACATGCACTATCAAAGCATTCACACGCACACTATCATATTCTCACAAGCACTATCAAAGCATTCACAAACACACTATCATACTCTCACACTCACTATTAAAGCATTCACAAGCACTATAATACTCTCACATGCACTATCAAAGCATTCACACAAACACTATCATACTCTCACTCTTACTATCAAAACATTCACACACGAGCACTATCAAAGCATTCACAAACACACTATCATACTCTCACACTCACTATTAAAGCATTCAAAAGCACGCTATAATACTCTCACATGCACAATCAAAGCATTCACACGCACACTATCATACTCTCACACTTACTATCAAAGCATTCACACACACACTATCATACTCTCACATGCACTATAAAGAATTCACAAGCACACTATCATACTCTCACACACACTATCAAAGCAATCAAAAGCACACTATCATACTCTCACACGTACTATCAAAGCATTCACAAGCACACTATCATACTCTCACATGCACTATCAAAGCATTCACACGTACACAATCATACTCTCACAAGCACTATCAAAGTATTCACAAACACACTATCATACTCTCACACTCACTATCAAAGCATTCACAAGCACACTATATTACTCTCACATGCACAATCAAAGCATTCACACGCACACTATCATACTCTCAAACTTACTATCAAAGCATTCACAAACACACTATAATACTCTCACATGCACTATCATACTCTCACATGCACTATCAAAGCATTCAGACGCACACTATCATACTCTCACACTTACTATCAAAGCATTCACAAACACACTATAATACTCTCACATGCACTATAATACTCTCACACGCACTATCAAAGCATTCACACGCACACTATCATACTCTCACATGCACTATCAAAGCATTCACACGGACACTGTCATACTCTCACACGCACAATCAAAGCATTCACAATCACACTATAATACTCTCACATGCACTATCAAAGCATTCACACGCACACTATCATATTCTCACAAGCACTATCAAAGCATTCACACAAGCACTATCAAAGCATTCACACGCACACTATCATACTCTCAAACTCACTATCAAAGCATTCACACGCACACTATCATACACTCACAAGCACTATAAAAGCTTTCACACGCACACTATAATACTCTCACACGCACTATCAAAGCATTCACACGCACAATATCATACTCTCACACTCACTATTAAAATAATTCACACGCACACTATCATACACTCACAAGCACTATAAAAGCTTTCACACGCACACTATAATACTCTCACACGCACTATCAAAGCATTCACACGCACACTATCATACTCTCACAAGCACTATCAAAACATTCACACGCACATTATCATACTCTCACACTCACTATCAATGCATTCAAACGCACACTATCATACTCTCACACGCACTATCTAAGCATTCACACGCACACTATAATACTCTCACACGCACTCTCACGGACACAATCATACTCTCACACGCACTATCAAAGCATTCACACGCACACTATCATACTCTCACACGCACTCTCACGGACACAATCATACTCTCACACGCACTATCAAAGCATTCACAAGCACACTATCATACTCTCACAAGCACTATCAAAGCATTCACACGCACATTATCATACTCTCACACTCACTATCAAAGCATTCAAACGCACACTATCATACTCTCACACGCACTATCAAAGCATTCACACGCACACTATAATACTCTCACACGCACTATCAAAGCATTCACACGCACACTATCATACTCTCACACGCACTCTCACGGACACAATCATACTCTCACACGCACTATCAAAGCATTCACAAGCACACTATAATACTCTCACATGCACTATCAAAGCATTCACACACACACTATCATACTCTCACATGCACTATCAAAGCATTCACAAGCACACTATCATACTCTCACATGCACTATCAAAGCATTCACACGCACACTATCATACTCTCACAAGCACTATCAAAGCATTCACAAACACACCATCATACTCTCACACTCACTATCAAAGCATTCACACGCACACTATCATACTCTCACACGCACTATCAAAGCATTCAGACGCACACTATCATACTCTCACAAGCACTATCAAAGCATTGACACGCACACTATCATTCTCTCACACGCACTATCAAAGCATTCACACAAACACTATCATACTCTCACTCTTACTATCAAAGCATTCACACACGAGCACTATCAAAGCATTCACAAACACACTATCATACTCTCACACTCACTATTAAAGCATTCAAAAGCACGCTATAATACTCTCACATGCACAATCAAAGCATTCACACGCACACTATCATACTCTCACACTTACTATCAAAGCATTCACACGCACACTATCATACTCTCACATGCACTATAAAGAATTCACGAGCACACTATCATACTCTCACATGCACTATCAAAGCATTCACACGCACACTATCATACTCTCACAAGCACTATCAAAGCATTCACAAACACACTATCATACTCTCACAAGCACTATCAAAGCATTCAGACGCACACTATCGTACTCTCACAAGCACTATCAAAGCATTCACACGCACACTATCATTCTCTCACACGCACTATCAAAGCATTCATATGCACACTATCATACTCTCACACTCGCTATCAAAGCATTCACACGCACACTATCGTACTCTCACACTCGCTATCAAAGCATTCACACGCACACTATCACACTCTCACAAGCACTATCAAAGCATTCACATGCACACTACCATACTCTCACAAGCACTATCAAAGTATTCAAACGCACACTATCATACTCTCACACTCACTATTAAAAGAATTCACACGCACACTATCATACTCTCACACGCACTATCAAAGCATTCAGACGCACACTATCATTCTCTCACAAGCACTATCAAAGCATTCAGACGCACACTATCGTACTCTCACAAGCACTATCAAAGCATTCACACGCACACTATCATTCTCTCACATGCACTATCAAAGCATTCACACGGACACTATCATACTCTCACACTCGCTATCAAAGCATTCACACGCACACTATCATACTCTCACAAGCACTATCAAAGTATTCAAACGCACACTATCATACTCTCACACGCACTATCAAAGCATTCACACACACACTATCATACTCTCACACTCAATATTAAAAGAATTCACACGCACACTATCATACACTCACAAGCACTATAAAAGCATTCACACGCACACTATCATACTCTCACACTCACTATTAAAAGCATTCACACGCACACTATCATACTCTCACACGCACTATCAAAGCATTCACACACACACCATCAAACTCTCACACTCACTATTAAAGAATTCACATGCACACTATCATACACTCACACACACTATAAAGAATTCACAAGCACACTATCATACTCTCACACACACTATCAAAGCATTCACAAGCACACTATCACACGCTCACAAGCACTATCAAAGCATTCACACGCACACTATCATACTCTCAAATTCACTATCAAAGCATTCACATGCACGCTATCATACTCTCACACGCACTATAAAGAATTCACAAGCACACTATCATACTCTCACATGCACTATCAAAGCATTCACACGCACACTATCATACTCTCACAAGCACTATCAAAGCATTCACAAACACACTATCATACTCTCACACTCACTATTAAAGCATTCACAAGCACTATAATACTCTCACATGCACTATCAAAGCATTCACACAAACACTATCATACTCTCACTCTTACTATCAAAGCATTCACACACGAGCACTATCAAAGCATTCACAAACACACTATCATACTCTCACACTCACTATTAAAGCATTCAAAAGCACGCTATAATACTCTCACATGCACAATCAAAGCATTCACACGCACACTATCATACTCTCACACTTACTATCAAAGCATTCACACGCACACTATCATACTCTCACATGCACTATAAAGAATTCACAAGCACACTATCATACTCTCACACACACTATCAAAGCATTCACAAGCACACTATCATACTCTCACACGTACTATCAAAGCATTCACAAGCACACTATCATACTCTCACATGCACTATCAAAGCATTCACACGCACACAATCATACTCTCACAAGCACTATCAAAGCATTCACAAACACACTATCATACTCTCACACTCACTATCAAAGCATTCACGAGCACACTATATTACTCTCACATGCACAATCAAAGCATTCACACGCACACTATCATACTCTCACACTTACTATCAAAGCATTCACAAACACACTATAATACTCTCACATGCACTATCATACTCTCACAAGCACTATCAAAGCATTCACAAACACACCATCATACTCTCACACTCACTATCAAAGCATTCACACGCACACTATCATACTCTCACACGCACTATCAAAGCATTCAGACGCACACTATCATACTCTCACAAGCACTATCAAAGCATTCAGACGCACACTATCGTACTCTCACAAGCACTATCAAAGCATTCACACGCACACTATCATTCTCTCACACGCACTATCAAAGCATTCATATGCACACTATCATACTCTCACACTCGCTATCAAAGCATTCACACGCACACTATCGTACTCTCACAAGCACTATCAAAGCATTCACACACACACTATCATTCTCTCACACGCACTATCAAAGCATTCACACGGACACTATCATACTCTCACACTCGCTATCAAAGCATTCACACGCACACTATCGCACTCTCACAAGCACTATCAAAGCATTCACATGCACACTACCATACTCTCACAAGCACTATCAAAGTATTCAAACGCACACTATCATACTCTCACACTCACTATTAAAAGAATTCACACGCACACTATCATACTCTCACACGCACTATCAAAGCATTCAGACGCACACTATCATTCTCTCACAAGCACTATCAAAGCATTCAGACGCACACTATCGTACTCTCACAAGCACTATCAAAGCATTCACACACACACTATCATTCTCTCACACGCACTATCAAAGCATTCATACGCACACTATCATACTCTCACACTCAATATTAAAAGAATTCACACGCACACTATCATACACTCACAAGCACTATAAAAGCATTCACACGCACACTATCATACTCTCACACTCACTATTAAAAGAATTCACACGCACACTATCATACTCTCACACGCACTATCAAAGCATTCACACACACACCATCAAACTCTCACACTCACTATTAAAGAATTCACATGCACACTATCATACACTCACACACACTATAAAGAATTCACAAGCACACTATCATACTCTCACACACACTATCAAAGCATTCACAAGCACACTATCAAACGCTCACATGCACTATCAAAGCATTCACACGCACACTATCATACTCTCACAAGCACTATCAAAGCATTCACAAACACACTATCATACTCTCACACTCACTATTAAAGCATTCACAAGCACTATAATACTCTCACATGCACTATCAAAGCATTCACACAAACACTATCATACTCTCACTCTTACTATCAAAGCATTCACACACGAGCACTATCAAAGCATTCACAAACACACTATCATACTCTCACACTCACTATTAAAGCATTCAAAAGCACGCTATAATACTCTCACATGCACAATCAAAGCATTCACACGCACACTATCATACTCTCACACTTACTATCAAAGCATTCACACGCACACTATCATACTCTCACATGCACTATAAAGAATTCACAAGCACACTATCATACTCTCACACACACTATCAAAGCATTCACAAGCACACTATCATACTCTCACACGTACTATCAAAGCATTCAAAAGCACACTATCATACTCTCACATGCACTATCAAAGCATTCACACGCACACAATCATACTCTCACAAGCACTATCAAAGCATTCACAAACACACTATCATACTCTCACACTCACTATCAAAGCATTCACGAGCACACTATATTACTCTCACATGCACAATCAAAGCATTCACACGCACACTATCATACTCTCACACTTACTATCAAAGCATTCACAAACACACTATAATACTCTCACATGCACTATCATACTCTCACATGCACTATCAAAGCATTCAGACGCACACTATCATACTCTCACACTTACTATCAAAGCATTCACAAACACACTATAATACTCTCACATGCACTATCATACTCTCACACGCACTATCAAAGCATTCACACGCACACTATCATACTCTCACATGCAGTATCAAAGCATTCACACGGACACTGTCATACTCTCACACGCACAATCAAAGCATTCACAATCACACTATAATACTCTCACATGCACTATCAAAGCATTCACACGCACACTATCATACTCTCACAAGCACTATCAAAGCATTCACACGCACATTATCATACTCTCACACTCACTATCAAAGCATTCAAACGCACACTATCATACTCTCACACGCACTATCAAAGCATTCACACGCACACTATAATACTCTCACACGCACTATCAAAGCATTCACACGCACACTATCATACTCTCACACGCACTCTCACGGACACAATCATACTCTCACACGCACTATCAAAGCATTCACAAGCACACTATCATACTCTCACATGCACTATCAAAGCATTCACACACACACTATCATACTCTCACATGCACTATCAAAGCATTCACAAGCACACTATCATACTCTCACATGCACTATCAAAGCATTCACACGCACACTATCATACTCTCACAAGCACTATCAAAGCATTCACAAACACACCATCATACTCTCACACTCACTATCAAAGCATTCACACGCACACTATCATACTCTCACACGCACTATCAAAGCATTCAGACGCACACTATCATACTCTCACAAGCACTATCAAAGCATTCACACGCACACTATCATAATCTCACACGCACTATCAAAGCATTCACACGGACACTGTCATACTCTCACACGCACTATCAAAGCATTCACACGCACACTATCATAATCTCACACGCACTATCAAAGCATTCACACGGACACTGTCATACTCTCACACGCACTATCAAAGCATTCACAAGCACACTATCATACTCTCACATGCACTATCAAAGCATTCACACGCACAGTATCATACTCTCACACGCACTATCAAAGCATTCACAAGCACACTATAATACTCTCACATGCACTATCAAAGCATTCACACGCACACTATCATACACTCACAAGCACTATAAAAGCATTCACACACACACTATCATACTCTCACACTCACTATTAAAAGAATTCACACGCACACTATCATACACTCACAAGCACTATAAAAGCTTTCACACGCACACTATAATACTCTCACACGCACTATCAAAGCATTCACACGCACAATATCATACTCTCACACTCACTATTAAAATAATTCACACGCACACTATCATACACTAACAAGCACTATAAAAGCTTTCACACGCACACTATAATACTCTCACACGCACTATCAAAGCATTCACACGCACACTATCATACTCTCACAAGCACTATCAAAGCATTCACACGCACATTATCATACTCTCACACTCACTATCAAAGCATTCAAACGCACACTATCATACTCTCACACGCACTATCTAAGCATTCACACGCACACTATAATACTCTCACACGCACTCTCACGGACACAATCATACTCTCACACGCACTATCAAAGCATTCACACGCACACTATCATACTCTCACACGCACTCTCACGGACACAATCATACTCTCACACGCACTATCAAAGCATTCACAAGCACACTATCATACTCTCACATGCACTATCAAAGCATTCACACGCACACTATCATACTCTCACAAGCACTATCAAAGCATTCACACGCACATTATCATACTCTCACACTCACTATCAAAGCATTCAAACGCACACTATCATACTCTCACACGCACTATCAAAGCATTCACACGCACACTATAATACTCTCACACGCACTATCAAAGCATTCACACGCACACTATCATACTCTCACACGCACTCTCACGGACACAATCATACTCTCACACGCACTATCAAAGCATTCACAAGCACACTATCATACTCTCACATGCACTATCAAAGCATTCACACACACACTATCATACTCTCACATGCACTATCAAAGCATTCACAAGCACACTATCATACTCTCACATGCACTATCAAAGCATTCACACGCACACTATCATACTCTCACAAGCACTATCAAAGCATTCACAAACACACCATCATACTCTCACACTCACTATCAAAGCATTCACACGCACACTATCATACTCTCACACGCACTATCAAAGCATTCAGACGCACACTATCATACTCTCACAAGCACTATCAAAGCATTCAGACGCACACTATCGTACTCTCACAAGCACTATCAAAGCATTCACACGCACACTATCATTCTCTCACACGCACTATCAAAGCATTCATATGCACACTATCATACTCTCACACTCGCTATCAAAGCATTCACACGCACACTATCGTACTCTCACAAGCACTATCAAAGCATTCACACACACACTATCATTCTCTCACACGCACTATCAAAGCATTCACACGGACACTATCATACTCTCACACTCGCTATCAAAGCATTCACACGCACACTATCACACTCTCACAAGCACTATCAAAGCATTCACATGCACACTACCATACTCTCACAAGCACTATCAAAGTATTCAAACGCACACTATCATACTCTCACACTCACTATTAAAAGAATTCACACGCACACTATCATACTCTCACACGCACTATCAAAGCATTCAGACGCACACTATCATTCTCTCACAAGCACTATCAAAGCATTCAGACGCACACTATCGTACTCTCACAAGCACTATCAAAGCATTCACACGCACACTATCATTCTCTCACACGCACTATCAAAGCATTCATACGCACACTATCATACTCTCACACTCAATATTAAAAGAATTCACACGCACACTATCATACACTCACAAGCACTATAAAAGCATTCACACGCACACTATCATACTCTCACACTCACTATTAAAAGAATTCACACGCACACTATCATACTCTCACACGCACTATCAAAGCATTCACACACACACCATCAAACTCTCACACTCACTATTAAAGAATTCACATGCACACTATCATACACTCACACACACTATAAAGAATTCACAAGCACACTATCATACTCTCACACACACTATCAAAGCATTCACAAGCACACTATCACACGCTCACATGCACTATCAAAGCATTCACACGCACACTATCATACTCTCACAAGCACTATCAAAGCATTCACAAACACACTATCATACTCTCACACTCACTATTAAAGCATTCACAAGCACTATAATACTCTCACATGCACTATCAAAGCATTCACACAAACACTATCATACTCTCACTCTTACTATCAAAGCATTCACACACGAGCACTATCAAAGCATTCACAAACACACTATCATACTCTCACACTCACTATTAAAGCATTCAAAAGCACGCTATAATACTCTCACATGCACAATCAAAGCATTCACACGCACACTATCATACTCTCACACTTACTATCAAAGCATTCACACGCACACTATCATACTCTCACATGCACTATAAAGAATTCACAAGCACACTATCATACTCTCACACACACTATCAAAGCATTCACAAGCACACTATCATACTCTCACACGTACTATCAAAGCATTCAAAAGCACACTATCATACTCTCACATGCACTATCAAAGCATTCACACGCACACAATCATACTCTCACAAGCACTATCAAAGCATTCACAAACACACTATCATACTCTCACACTCACTATCAAAGCATTCACGAGCACACTATATTACTCTCACATGCACAATCAAAGCATTCACACGCACACTATCATACTCTCACACTTACTATCAAAGCATTCACAAACACACTATAATACTCTCACATGCACTATCATACTCTCACATGCACTATCAAAGCATTCAGACGCACAATATCATACTCTCACACTTACTATCAAAGCATTCACAAACACACTATAATACTCTCACATGCACTATCATACTCTCACATGCACTATCAAAGCATTCACACGGACACTGTCATACTCTCACACGCACAATCAAAGCATTCACAATCACACTATAATACTCTCACATGCACTATCAAAGCATTCACACGCACACTATCATACTCTCACAAGCACTATCAAAGCATTCACACGCACATTATCATACTCTCACACTCACTATCAAAGCATTCAAACGCACACTATCATACTCTCACACGCACTATCAAAGCATTCACACGCACACTATAATACTCTCACACGCACTATCAAAGCATTCACACGCACACTATCATACTCTCACACGCACTCTCACGGACACAATCATACTCTCACACGCACTATCAAAGCATTCACAAGCACACTATCATACTCTCACATGCACTATCAAAGCATTCACACACACACTATCATACTCTCACATGCACTATCAAAGCATTCACAAGCACACTATCATACTCTCACATGCACTATCAAAGCATTCACACGCACACTATCATACTCTCACAAGCACTATCAAAGCATTCACAAACACACCATCATACTCTCACACTCACTATCAAAGCATTCACACGCACACTATCATACTCTCACACGCACTATCAAAGCATTCAGACGCACACTATCATACTCTCACAAGCACTATCAAAGCATTCAGACGCACACTATCGTACTCTCACAAGCACTATCAAAGCATTCACACGCACACTATCATTCTCTCACACGCACTATCAAAGCATTCATATGCACACTATCATACTCTCACACTCGCTATCAAAGCATTCACACGCACACTATCGTACTCTCACAAGCACTATCAAAGCATTCACACACACACTATCATTCTCTCACACGCACTATCAAAGCATTCACACGGACACTATCATACTCTCACACTCGCTATCAAAGCATTCACACGCACACTATCACACTCTCACAAGCACTATCAAAGCATTCACATGCACACTACCATACTCTCACAAGCACTATCAAAGTATTCAAACGCACACTATCATACTCTCACACTCACTATTAAAAGAATTCACACGCACACTATCATACTCTCACACGCACTATCAAAGCATTCAGACGCACACTATCATTCTCTCACAAGCACTATCAAAGCATTCAGACGCACACTATCGTACTCTCACAAGCACTATCAAAGCATTCACACGCACACTATCATTCTCTCACACGCACTATCAAAGCATTCATACGCACACTATCATACTCTCACACTCAATATTAAAAGAATTCACACGCACACTATCATACTCTCACATGCACTATCAAAGCATTCACACGCACACAATCATACTCTCACAAGCACTATCAAAGCATTCACAAACACACTATCATACTCTCACACTCACTATCAAAGCATTCACGAGCACACTATATTACTCTCACATGCACAATCAAAGCATTCACACGCACACTATCATACTCTCACACTTACTATCAAAGCATTCACAAACACACTATAATACTCTCACATGCACTATCATACTCTCACATGCACTATCAAAGCATTCAGACGCACACTATCATACTCTCACACTTACTATCAAAGCATTCACAAACACACTATAATACTCTCACATGCACTATCATACTCTCACACGCACTATCAAAGCATTCACACGCACACTATCATACTCTCACATGCACTATCAAAGCATTCACACGGACACTGTCATACTCTCACACGCACAATCAAAGCATTCACAATCACACTATAATACTCTCACATGCACTATCAAAGCATTCACACGCACACTATCATACTCTCACAAGCACTATCAAAGCATTCACACGCACATTATCATACTCTCACACTCACTATCAAAGCATTCAAACGCACACTATCATACTCTCACACGCACTATCAAAGCATTCACACGCACACTATAATACTCTCACACGCACTATCAAAGCATTCACACGCACACTATCATACTCTCACACGCACTCTCACGGACACAATCATACTCTCACACGCACTATCAAAGCATTCACAAGCACACTATCATACTCTCACATGCACTATCAAAGCATTCACACACACACTATCATACTCTCACATGCACTATCAAAGCATTCACAAGCACACTATCATACTCTCACAAGCACTATCAAAGCATTCAGACGCACACTATCGTACTCTCACAAGCACTATCAAAGCATTCACACGCACACTATCATTCTCTCACACGCACTATCAAAGCATTCATATGCACACTATCATACTCTCACACTCGCTATCAAAGCATTCACACGCACACTATCGTACTCTCACAAGCACTATCAAAGCATTCACACACACACTATCATTCTCTCACACGCACTATCAAAGCATTCACACGGACACTATCATACTCTCACACTCGCTATCAAAGCATTCACACGCACACTATCACACTCTCACAAGCACTATCAAAGCATTCACATGCACACTACCATACTCTCACAAGCACTATCAAAGTATTCAAACGCACACTATCATACTCTCACACTCACTATTAAAAGAATTCACACGCACACTATCATACTCTCACACGCACTATCAAAGCATTCAGACGCACACTATCATTCTCTCACAAGCACTATCAAAGCATTCAGACGCACACTATCGTACTCTCACAAGCACTATCAAAGCATTCACACGCACACTATCATTCTCTCACACGCACTATCAAAGCATTCATACGCACACTATCATACTCTCACACTCAATATTAAAAGAATTCACACGCACACTATCATACACTCACAAGCACTATAAAAGCATTCACACGCACACTATCATACTCTCACACTCACTATTAAAAGAATTCACACGCACACTATCATACTCTCACACGCACTATCAAAGCATTCACACACACACCATCAAACTCTCACACTCACTATTAAAGAATTCACATGCACACTATCATACACTCACACACACTATAAAGAATTCACAAGCACACTATCATACTCTCACACACACTATCAAAGCATTCACAAGCACACTATCACACGCTCACATGCACTATCAAAGCATTCACACGCACACTATCATACTCTCACAAGCACTATCAAAGCATTCACAAACACACTATCATACTCTCACACTCACTATTAAAGCATTCACAAGCACTATAATACTCTCACATGCACTATCAAAGCATTCACACAAACACTATCATACTCTCACTCTTACTATCAAAGCATTCACACACGAGCACTATCAAAGCATTCACAAACACACTATCATACTCTCACACTCACTATTAAAGCATTCAAAAGCACGCTATAATACTCTCACATGCACAAAGCATTCACACGCACACTATCATACTCTCACACTTACTATCAAAGCATTCACACGCACACTATCATACTCTCACATGCACTATAAAGAATTCACAAGCACACTATCATACTCTCACACACACTATCAAAGCATTCACAAGCACACTATCATACTCTCACACGTACTATCAAAGCATTCAAAAGCACACTATCATACTCTCACATGCACTATCAAAGCATTCACACGCACACAATCATACTCTCACAAGCACTATCAAAGCATTCACAAACACACTATCATACTCTCACACTCACTATTAAAGCATTCAAAAGCACGCTATAATACTCTCACATGCACAATCAAAGCATTCACACGCACACTATCATACTCTCACACTTACTATCAAAGCATTCACACACACACTATCATACTCTCACATGCACTATAAAGAATTCACAAGCACACTATCATACTCTCACACACACTATCAAAGCAATCAAAAGCACACTATCATACTCTCACACGTACTATCAAAGCATTCACAAGCACACTATAATACTCTCACATGCACTATCAAAGCATTCACACGCACACAATCATACTCTCACAAGCACTATCAAAGCATTCACAAACACACTATCATACTCTCACACTCACTATCAAAGCATTCACAAGCACACTATATTACTCTCACATGCACAATCAAAGCATTCACACGCACACTATCATACTCTCACACTTACTATCAAAGCATTCACAAACACACTATAATACTCTCACATGCACTATCATACTCTCACATGCACTATCAAAGCATTCAGACACACACTATCATACTCTCACACGCACAATCAAAGCATTCACAATCACACTATAATACTCTCACATGCACTATCAAAGCATTCACACGCACACTATCATATTCTCACAAGCACTATCAAAGCATTCACATGCACACTATCATACTCTCACACGCACTATAAAGAATTCACAAGCACACTATCATACTCTCACATGGACTATCAAAGCATTCACAAGCACACTATCATACTCTCACATGCACTATCAAAGCTTTCAGACGCACACTATCATACTCTCACACTCACTATCAAAGCATTCACATGCACACTATCATACTCTCACACGCACTATCAAAGCATTCACACGCACACTATCATACTCTCACATGCACTATCAAAGCATTCACACGGACACTGTCATACTCTCACACGCACAATCAAAGCATTCACAATCACACTATAATACTCTCACATGCACTATCAAAGCATTCACACGCACACTATCATATTCTCACAAGCACTATCAAAGCATTCACACAAGCACTATCAAAGCATTCACACGCACACTATCATACTCTCAAACTCACTATCAAAGCATTCACACGCACACTATCATACACTCACAAGCACTATAAAAGCTTTCACACGCACACTATAATACTCTCACACGCACTATCAAAGCATTCACACGCACAATATCATACTCTCACACTCACTATTAAAATAATTCACACGCACACTATCATACACTCACAAGCACTATAAAAGCTTTCACACGCACACTATAATACTCTCACACGCACTATCAAAGCATTCACACGCACACTATCATACTCTCACAAGCACTATCAAAGCATTCACACGCACATTATCATACTCTCACACTCACTATCAAAGCATTCAAACGCACACTATCATACTCTCACACGCACTATCTAAGCATTCACACGCACACTATAATACTCTCACACGCACTCTCACGGACACAATCATACTCTCACACGCACTATCAAAGCATTCACAAGCACACTATCATACTCTCACATGCACTATCAAAGCATTCACACGCACACTATCATACTCTCACAAGCACTATCAAAGCATTCACACGCACATTATCATACTCTCACACTCACTATCAAAGCATTCAAACGCACACTATCATACTCTCACACGCACTATCAAAGCATTCACACGCACACTATAATACTCTCACACGCACTATCAAAGCATTCACACGCACACTATCATACTCTCACACGCACTCTCACGGACACAATCATACTCTCACACGCACTATCAAAGCATTCACAAGCACACTATCATACTCTCACAAGCACTATCAAAGCATTCACACGCACACTATCATACTCTCACACTCACTATCAAAGCATTCAAACGCACACTATCATACTCTCACACGCACTATAAAGAATTCACAAGCACACTATCATACTCTCACACGCACTATCAAAGCATTCACAAGCACACTATCATACTCTCACACGCACTATAAAGAATTCACAAGCACACTATCATACTCTCACATGCACTATCAAAGCATTCACACGCACACTATCATACTCTCACACGCACTATCAAAGCATTCAGAAGCACACTATCATACTCTCACAAGCACTATCAAAGCATTCAGACACACACTATCATTCTCTCACACGCACTATCAAAGCTTTCACACTATCAATGCATTCACATGCACACTATCATACTCTCACACGCACTATAAAGAATTCACAAGCACACTATCATACTCTCACACGCACTACAAAGAATTCACAAGCACACTATCATACTCTCACATGCACTATCAAAGCATTCACACGCACACTATCATACTCTCACAAGCACTATCAAAGCATTCACAAACACACTATCATACTCTCACACTCACTATTAAAGCATTCACAAGCACTATAATACTCTCACATGCACTATCAAAGCATTCACACAAACACTATCATACTCTCACTCTTACTATCAAAGCATTCACAAACACACTATCATACTCTCACACTCACTATTAAAGCATTCAAAAGCACGCTATAATACTCTCACATGCACAATCAAAGCATTCACACGCACACTATCATACTCTCACACTTACTATCAAAGCATTCACACACACACTATCATACTCTCACATGCACTATAAAGAATTCACAAGCACACTATCATACTCTCACACACACTATCAACGCAATCAAAAGCACACTATCATACTCTCACACGTACTATCAAAGCATTCACAAGCACACTATAATACTCTCACATGCACTATCAAAGCATTCACACGCACACAATCATACTCTCACAAGCACTATCAAAGCATTCACAAACACACTATCATACTCTCACACTCACTATCAAAGCATTCACAAGCACACTATATTACTCTCACATGCACAATCAAAGCATTCACACGCACACTATCATACTCTCACACTTACTATCAAAGCATTCACAAACACACTATAATACTCTCACATGCACTATCATACTCTCACATGCACTATCAAAGCATTCACACGGACACTGTCATACTCTCACACGCACAATCAAAGCATTCACAATCACACTATAATACTCTCACATGCACTATCAAAGCATTCACACGCACACTATCATATTCTCACAAGCACTATCAAAGCATTCACATGCACACTATCATACTCTCACACGCACTATAAAGAATTCACAAGCACACTATCATACTCTCACATGCACTATCAAAGCATTCACACGCACACTATCATACTCTCACACGCACTATCAAAGCATTCAGAAGCACACTATCATACTCTCACAAGCACTATCAAAGCATTCAGACGCACACTATCATTCTCTCACACGCACTATCAAAGCTTTCACACTATCAATGCATTCACATGCACACTATCATACTCTCACACGCACTATAAAGAATTCACAAGCACACTATCATACTCTCACACGCACTACAAAGAATTCACAAGCACACTATCATACTCTCACATGCACTATCAAAGCATTCACACGCACACTATCATACTCTCACAAGCACTATCAAAGCATTCACAAACACACTATCATACTCTCACACTCACTATTAAAGCATTCACAAGCACTATAATACTCTCACATGCACTATCAAAGCATTCACACAAACACTATCATACTCTCACTCTTACTATCAAAGCATTCACAAACACACTATCATACTCTCACACTCACTATTAAAGCATTCAAAAGCACGCTATAATACTCTCACATGCACAATCAAAGCATTCACACGCACACTATCATACTCTCACACTTACTATCAAAGCATTCACACACACACTATCATACTCTCACATGCACTATAAAGAATTCACAAGCACACTATCATACTCTCACACACACTATCAAAGCAATCAAAAGCACACTATCATACTCTCACACGTACTATCAAAGCATTCACAAGCACACTATAATACTCTCACATGCACTATCAAAGCATTCACACGCACACAATCATACTCTCACAAGCACTATCAAAGCATTCACAAACACACTATCATACTCTCACACTCACTATCAAAGCATTCACAAGCACACTATATTACTCTCACATGCACAATCAAAGCATTCACACGCACACTATCATACTCTCACACTTACTATCAAAGCATTCACAAACACACTATAATACTCTCACATGCACTATCATACTCTCACATGCACTATCAAAGCATTCACACGGACACTGTCATACTCTCACACGCACAATCAAAGCATTCACAATCACACTATAATACTCTCACATGCACTATCAAAGCATTCACACGCACACTATCATATTCTCACAAGCACTATCAAATCATTCACATGCACACTATCATACTCTCACACGCACTATAAAGAATTCACAAGCACACTATCATACTCTCACATGGACTATCAAAGCATTCACAAGCACACTATCATACTCTCACATGCACTATCAAAGCTTTCAGACGCACACTATCATACTCTCACACTCACTATCAAAGCATTCACACGCACACTATCATACTCTCACACGCACTATCAAAGCATTCACACGCACACTATCATACTCTCACATGCACTATCAAAGCATTCACATGGACACTGTCATACTCTCACACGCACAATCAAAGCATTCACAAGCACACTATAATACTCTCACACGCACTATCAAAGCATTCACACGCACACTATCATACTGTCACACTCGCTATCAAAGCATTCACAAGCACACTATCACACGCTCACAAGCACTATCAAAGCATTCACACGCACACTATCATACTCTCAAACTCACTATCAAAGCATTCACATGCACACTATCATACTCTCACACGCACTATAAAGAATTCACAAGCACAATATCATACTCTCACATGCACTATTAAAGCATTCACACGCACACTATCATACTCTCACAAGCACTATCAAAGCATTAACAAACACACTATCATACTCTCACACTCACTATTAAAGCATTCACAAGCACACTATAATACTCTCACATGCACTATCAAAGCATTCACACAAACACTATCATACTCTCACTCTTACTATCAAAGCATTCACACACGAGCACTATCAAAGCATTCACAAACACACTATCATACTCTCACACTCACTATTAAAGCATTCAAAAGCACGCTATAATACTCTCACATGCACTATCAAAGCATTCACACGCACACTATCATACTCTCACTCTTACTATCAAAGCATTCACATGAACATTATCATACTCTCACACTCACTATCAAAGCATTCACACGCACACTAACATACTCTCACATGCACTATCAAAGCATTCACAAACACACAATCATACTCTCACACTCACTATCAAAGCATTCACAAGCACACTATATTACTCTCACATGCACAATCAAAGCATTCACACACACACTATCATTCTCTCACACGCACTATCAAAGCATTCACACGCACACTATCATACTCTCACACTCACTATAAAAGCATTCACACGCACACTATCATACTCTCACAAGCACTATCAAAGCATTCAAACGCACACTATCATACTCTCACACGCACTATCAAAGCATTCACAAGCACACTATCATACTCTCACAAGCACTATCAAAGCATTCACACGCACACTATCATACTCTCACACTCACTATCAAAGCATTCAAACGCACACTATCATACTCTCACACGCACTATAAAGAATTCACAAGCACACTATCATACTCTCACACGCACTATCAAAGCATTCACAAGCACACTATCATACTCTCACAAGCACTATCAAAGCATTCAGACGCACACTATCATTCTCTCACACGCACTATCAAAGCTTTCACACTATCAATGCATTCACATGCACACTATCATACTCTCACACGCACTATAAAGAATTCACAAGCACACTATCATACTCTCACACGCACTACAAAGAATTCACAAGCACACTATCATACTCTCACATGCACTATCAAAGCATTCACACGCACACTATCATACTCTCACAAGCACTATCAAAGCATTCACAAACACACTATCATACTCTCACACTCACTATTAAAGCATTCACAAGCACTATAATACTCTCACATGCACTATCAAAGCATTCACACAAACACTATCATACTCTCACTCTTACTATCAAAGCATTCACACACGAGCACTATCAAAGCATTCACAAACACACTATCATACTCTCACACTCACTATTAAAGCATTCAAAAGCACGCTATAATACTCTCACATGCACAATCAAAGCATTCACACGCACACTATCATACTCTCACACTTACTATCAAAGCATTCACACACACACTATCATACTCTCACATGCACTATAAAGAATTCACAAGCACACTATCATACTCTCACACACACTATCAAAGCAATCAAAAGCACACTATCATACTCTCACACGTACTATCAAAGCATTCACAAGCACACTATCATACTCTCACATGCACTATCAAAGCATTCACACGCACACAATCATACTCTCACAAGCACTATCAAAGTATTCACAAACACACTATCATACTCTCACACTCACTATCAAAGCATTCACAAGCACACTATATTACTCTCACATGCACAATCAAAGCATTCACACGCACACTATCATACTCTCACACTTACTATCAAAGCATTCACAAACACACTATAATACTCTCACATGCACTATCATACTCTCACATGCACTATCAAAGCATTCAGACGCACACTATCATACTCTCACACTTACTATCAAAGCATTCACAAACACACTATAATACTCTCACATGCACTATCATACTCTCACACGCACTATCAAAGCATTCACACGCACACTATCATACTCTCACATGCACTATCAAAGCATTCACACGGACACTGTCATACTCTCACACGCACAATCAAAGCATTCACAATCACACTATAATACTCTCACATGCACTATCAAAGCATTCACACGCACACTATCATATTCTCACAAGCACTATCAAAGCATTCACACAAGCACTATCAAAGCATTCACACGCACACTATCATACTCTCAAACTCACTATCAAAGCATTCACACGCACACTATCATACACTCACAAGCACTATAAAAGCTTTCACACGCACACTATAATACTCTCACACGCACTATCAAAGCATTCACACGCACAATATCATACTCTCACACTCACTATTAAAATAATTCACACGCACACTATCATACACTCACAAGCACTATAAAAGCTTTCACACGCACACTATAATACTCTCACACGCACTATCAAAGCATTCACACGCACACTATCATACTCTCACAAGCACTATCAAAGCATTCACACGCACATTATCATACTCTCACACTCACTATCAAAGCATTCAAACGCACACTATCATACTCTCACATGCACTATCAAAGCATTCACACGGACACTGTCATACTCTCACACGCACAATCAAAGCATTCACAATCACACTATAATACTCTCACATGCACTATCAAAGCATTCACACGCACACTATCATATTCTCACAAGCACTATCAAATCATTCACATGCACACTATCATACTCTCACACGCACTATAAAGAATTCACAAGCACACTATCATACTCTCACATGGACTATCAAAGCATTCACAAGCACACTATCATACTCTCACATGCACTATCAAAGCTTTCAGACGCACACTATCATACTCTCACACTCACTATCAAAGCATTCACACGCACACTATCATACTCTCACACGCACTATCAAAGCATTCACACGCACACTATCATACTCTCACATGCACTATCAAAGCATTCACATGGACACTGTCATACTCTCACACGCACAATCAAAGCATTCACAAGCACACTATAATACTCTCACACGCACTATCAAAGCATTCACACGCACACTATCATACTGTCACACTCGCTATCAAAGCATTCACAAGCACACTATCACACGCTCACAAGCACTATCAAAGCATTCACACGCACACTATCATACTCTCAAACTCACTATCAAAGCATTCACATGCACACTATCATACTCTCACACGCACTATAAAGAATTCACAAGCACAATATCATACTCTCACATGCACTATTAAAGCATTCACACGCACACTATCATACTCTCACAAGCACTATCAAAGCATTAACAAACACACTATCATACTCTCACACTCACTATTAAAGCATTCACAAGCACACTATAATACTCTCACATGCACTATCAAAGCATTCACACAAACACTATCATACTCTCACTCTTACTATCAAAGCATTCACACACGAGCACTATCAAAGCATTCACAAACACACTATCATACTCTCACACTCACTATTAAAGCATTCAAAAGCACGCTATAATACTCTCACATGCACTATCAAAGCATTCACACGCACACTATCATACTCTCACTCTTACTATCAAAGCATTCACATGAACATTATCATACTCTCACACTCACTATCAAAGCATTCACACGCACACTAACATACTCTCACATGCACTATCAAAGCATTCACAAACACACAATCATACTCTCACACTCACTATCAAAGCATTCACAAGCACACTATATTACTCTCACATGCACAATCAAAGCATTCACACACACACTATCATTCTCTCACACGCACTATCAAAGCATTCACACGCACACTATCATACTCTCACACTCACTATAAAAGCATTCACACGCACACTATCATACTCTCACAAGCACTATCAAAGCATTCAAACGCACACTATCATACTCTCACACGCACTATCAAAGCATTCACAAGCACACTATCATACTCTCACAAGCACTATCAAAGCATTCACACGCACACTATCATACTCTCACACTCACTATCAAAGCATTCAAACGCACACTATCATACTCTCACACGCACTATAAAGAATTCACAAGCACACTATCATACTCTCACACGCACTATCAAAGCATTCACAAGCACACTATCATACTCTCACAAGCACTATCAAAGCATTCAGACGCACACTATCATTCTCTCACACGCACTATCAAAGCTTTCACACTATCAATGCATTCACATGCACACTATCATACTCTCACACGCACTATAAAGAATTCACAAGCACACTATCATACTCTCACACGCACTACAAAGAATTCACAAGCACACTATCATACTCTCACATGCACTATCAAAGCATTCACACGCACACTATCATACTCTCACAAGCACTATCAAAGCATTCACAAACACACTATCATACTCTCACACTCACTATTAAAGCATTCACAAGCACTATAATACTCTCACATGCACTATCAAAGCATTCACACAAACACTATCATACTCTCACTCTTACTATCAAAGCATTCACACACGAGCACTATCAAAGCATTCACAAACACACTATCATACTCTCACACTCACTATTAAAGCATTCAAAAGCACGCTATAATACTCTCACATGCACAATCAAAGCATTCACACGCACACTATCATACTCTCACACTTACTATCAAAGCATTCACACACACACTATCATACTCTCACATGCACTATAAAGAATTCACAAGCACACTATCATACTCTCACACACACTATCAAAGCAATCAAAAGCACACTATCATACTCTCACACGTACTATCAAAGCATTCACAAGCACACTATCATACTCTCACATGCACTATCAAAGCATTCACACGCACACAATCATACTCTCACAAGCACTATCAAAGTATTCACAAACACACTATCATACTCTCACACTCACTATCAAAGCATTCACAAGCACACTATATTACTCTCACATGCACAATCAAAGCATTCACACGCACACTATCATACTCTCACACTTACTATCAAAGCATTCACAAACACACTATAATACTCTCACATGCACTATCATACTCTCACATGCACTATCAAAGCATTCAGACGCACACTATCATACTCTCACACTTACTATCAAAGCATTCACAAACACACTATAATACTCTCACATGCACTATCATACTCTCACACGCACTATCAAAGCATTCACACGCACACTATCATACTCTCACATGCACTATCAAAGCATTCACACGGACACTGTCATACTCTCACACGCACAATCAAAGCATTCACAATCACACTATAATACTCTCACATGCACTATCAAAGCATTCACACGCACACTATCATATTCTCACAAGCACTATCAAAGCATTCACACAAGCACTATCAAAGCATTCACACGCACACTATCATACTCTCAAACTCACTATCAAAGCATTCACACGCACACTATCATACACTCACAAGCACTATAAAAGCTTTCACACGCACACTATAATACTCTCACACGCACTATCAAAGCATTCACACGCACAATATCATACTCTCACACTCACTATTAAAATAATTCACACGCACACTATCATACACTCACAAGCACTATAAAAGCTTTCACACGCACACTATAATACTCTCACACGCACTATCAAAGCATTCACACGCACACTATCATACTCTCACAAGCACTATCAAAGCATTCACACGCACATTATCATACTCTCACACTCACTATCAAAGCATTCAAACGCACACTATCATACTCTCACACGCACTATCTAAGCATTCACACGCACACTATAATACTCTCACACGCACTCTCACGGACACAATCATACTCTCACACGCACTATCAAAGCATTCACAAGCACACTATCATACTCTCACATGCACTATCAAAGCATTCACACGCACACTATCATACTCTCACAAGCACTATCAAAGCATTCACACGCACATTATCATACTCTCACACTCACTATCAAAGCATTCAAACGCACACTATCATACTCTCACACGCACTATCAAAGCATTCACACGCACACTATAATACTCTCACACGCACTATCAAAGCATTCACACGCACACTATCATACTCTCACACGCACTCTCACGGACACAATCATACTCTCACACGCACTATCAAAGCATTCACAAGCACACTATCATACTCTCACAAGCACTATCAAAGCATTCACACGCACACTATCATACTCTCACACTCACTATCAAAGCATTCAAACGCACACTATCATACTCTCACACGCACTATAAAGAATTCACAAGCACACTATCATACTCTCACACGCACTATCAAAGCATTCACAAGCACACTATCATACTCTCACACGCACTATAAAGAATTCACAAGCACACTATCATACTCTCACATGCACTATCAAAGCATTCACACGCACACTATCATACTCTCACACGCACTATCAAAGCATTCAGAAGCACACTATCATACTCTCACAAGCACTATCAAAGCATTCAGACACACACTATCATTCTCTCACACGCACTATCAAAGCTTTCACACTATCAATGCATTCACATGCACACTATCATACTCTCACACGCACTATAAAGAATTCACAAGCACACTATCATACTCTCACACGCACTACAAAGAATTCACAAGCACACTATCATACTCTCACATGCACTATCAAAGCATTCACACGCACACTATCATACTCTCACAAGCACTATCAAAGCATTCACAAACACACTATCATACTCTCACACTCACTATTAAAGCATTCACAAGCACTATAATACTCTCACATGCACTATCAAAGCATTCACACAAACACTATCATACTCTCACTCTTACTATCAAAGCATTCACAAACACACTATCATACTCTCACACTCACTATTAAAGCATTCAAAAGCACGCTATAATACTCTCACATGCACAATCAAAGCATTCACACGCACACTATCATACTCTCACACTTACTATCAAAGCATTCACACACACACTATCATACTCTCACATGCACTATAAAGAATTCACAAGCACACTATCATACTCTCACACACACTATCAACGCAATCAAAAGCACACTATCATACTCTCACACGTACTATCAAAGCATTCACAAGCACACTATAATACTCTCACATGCACTATCAAAGCATTCACACGCACACAATCATACTCTCACAAGCACTATCAAAGCATTCACAAACACACTATCATACTCTCACACTCACTATCAAAGCATTCACAAGCACACTATATTACTCTCACATGCACAATCAAAGCATTCACACGCACACTATCATACTCTCACACTTACTATCAAAGCATTCACAAACACACTATAATACTCTCACATGCACTATCATACTCTCACATGCACTATCAAAGCATTCACACGGACACTGTCATACTCTCACACGCACAATCAAAGCATTCACAATCACACTATAATACTCTCACATGCACTATCAAAGCATTCACACGCACACTATCATATTCTCACAAGCACTATCAAAGCATTCACATGCACACTATCATACTCTCACACGCACTATAAAGAATTCACAAGCACACTATCATACTCTCACATGCACTATCAAAGCATTCACACGCACACTATCATACTCTCACACGCACTATCAAAGCATTCAGAAGCACACTATCATACTCTCACAAGCACTATCAAAGCATTCAGACGCACACTATCATTCTCTCACACGCACTATCAAAGCTTTCACACTATCAATGCATTCACATGCACACTATCATACTCTCACACGCACTATAAAGAATTCACAAGCACACTATCATACTCTCACACGCACTACAAAGAATTCACAAGCACACTATCATACTCTCACATGCACTATCAAAGCATTCACACGCACACTATCATACTCTCACAAGCACTATCAAAGCATTCACAAACACACTATCATACTCTCACACTCACTATTAAAGCATTCACAAGCACTATAATACTCTCACATGCACTATCAAAGCATTCACACAAACACTATCATACTCTCACTCTTACTATCAAAGCATTCACAAACACACTATCATACTCTCACACTCACTATTAAAGCATTCAAAAGCACGCTATAATACTCTCACATGCACAATCAAAGCATTCACACGCACACTATCATACTCTCACACTTACTATCAAAGCATTCACACACACACTATCATACTCTCACATGCACTATAAAGAATTCACAAGCACACTATCATACTCTCACACACACTATCAAAGCAATCAAAAGCACACTATCATACTCTCACACGTACTATCAAAGCATTCACAAGCACACTATAATACTCTCACATGCACTATCAAAGCATTCACACGCACACAATCATACTCTCACAAGCACTATCAAAGCATTCACAAACACACTATCATACTCTCACACTCACTATCAAAGCATTCACAAGCACACTATATTACTCTCACATGCACAATCAAAGCATTCACACGCACACTATCATACTCTCACACTTACTATCAAAGCATTCACAAACACACTATAATACTCTCACATGCACTATCATACTCTCACATGCACTATCAAAGCATTCACACGGACACTGTCATACTCTCACACGCACAATCAAAGCATTCACAATCACACTATAATACTCTCACATGCACTATCAAAGCATTCACACGCACACTATCATACTCTCACACTCACTATCAAAGCATTCAAACGCACACTATCATACTCTCACACGCACTATAAAGAATTCACAAGCACACTATCATACTCTCACACGCACTATCAAAGCATTCACAAGCACACTATCATACTCTCACAAGCACTATCAAAGCATTCAGACGCACACTATCATTCTCTCACACGCACTATCAAAGCTTTCACACTATCAATGCATTCACATGCACACTATCATACTCTCACACGCACTATAAAGAATTCACAAGCACACTATCATACTCTCACACGCACTACAAAGAATTCACAAGCACACTATCATACTCTCACATGCACTATCAAAGCATTCACACGCACACTATCATACTCTCACAAGCACTATCAAAGCATTCACAAACACACTATCATACTCTCACACTCACTATTAAAGCATTCACAAGCACTATAATACTCTCACATGCACTATCAAAGCATTCACACAAACACTATCATACTCTCACTCTTACTATCAAAGCATTCACACACGAGCACTATCAAAGCATTCACAAACACACTATCATACTCTCACACTCACTATTAAAGCATTCAAAAGCACGCTATAATACTCTCACATGCACAATCAAAGCATTCACACGCACACTATCATACTCTCACACTTACTATCAAAGCATTCACACACACACTATCATACTCTCACATGCACTATAAAGAATTCACAAGCACACTATCATACTCTCACACACACTATCAAAGCAATCAAAAGCACACTATCATACTCTCACACGTACTATCAAAGCATTCACAAGCACACTATCATACTCTCACATGCACTATCAAAGCATTCACACGCACACAATCATACTCTCACAAGCACTATCAAAGTATTCACAAACACACTATCATACTCTCACACTCACTATCAAAGCATTCACAAGCACACTATATTACTCTCACATGCACAATCAAAGCATTCACACGCACACTATCATACTCTCACACTTACTATCAAAGCATTCACAAACACACTATAATACTCTCACATGCACTATCATACTCTCACATGCACTATCAAAGCATTCAGACGCACACTATCATACTCTCACACTTACTATCAAAGCATTCACAAACACACTATAATACTCTCACATGCACTATCATACTCTCACACGCACTATCAAAGCATTCACACGCACACTATCATACTCTCACATGCACTATCAAAGCATTCACACGGACACTGTCATACTCTCACACGCACAAAGCATTCACAATCACACTATAATACTCTCACATGCACTATCAAAGCATTCACACGCACACTATCATATTCTCACAAGCACTATCAAAGCATTCACACAAGCACTATCAAAGCATTCACACGCACACTATCATACTCTCAAACTCACTATCAAAGCATTCACACGCACACTATCATACACTCACAAGCACTATAAAAGCTTTCACACGCACACTATAATACTCTCACACGCACTATCAAAGCATTCACACGCACAATATCATACTCTCACACTCACTATTAAAATAATTCACACGCACACTATCATACACTCACAAGCACTATAAAAGCTTTCACACGCACACTATAATACTCTCACACGCACTATCAAAGCATTCACACGCACACTATCATACTCTCACAAGCACTATCAAAGCATTCACACGCACATTATCATACTCTCACACTCACTATCAAAGCATTCAAACGCACACTATCATACTCTCACACGCACTATCTAAGCATTCACACGCACACTATAATACTCTCACACTCACTATCAAAGCATTCAAACGCACACTATCATACTCTCACACGCACTATAAAGAATTCACAAGCACACTATCATACTCTCACACGCACTATCAAAGCATTCACAAGCACACTATCATACTCTCACACGCACTATAAAGAATTCACAAGCACACTATCATACTCTCACATGCACTATCAAAGCATTCACACGCACACTATCATACTCTCACACGCACTATCAAAGCATTCAGAAGCACACTATCATACTCTCACAAGCACTATCAAAGCATTCAGACGCACACTATCATTCTCTCACACGCACTATCAAAGCTTTCACACTATCAATGCATTCACATGCACACTATCATACTCTCACACGCACTATAAAGAATTCACAAGCACACTATCATACTCTCACACGCACTACAAAGAATTCACAAGCACACTATCATACTCTCACATGCACTATCAAAGCATTCACACGCACACTATCATACTCTCACAAGCACTATCAAAGCATTCACAAACACACTATCATACTCTCACACTCACTATTAAAGCATTCACAAGCACTATAATACTCTCACATGCACTATCAAAGCATTCACACAAACACTATCATACTCTCACTCTTACTATCAAAGCATTCACACACGAGCACTATCAAAGCATTCACAAACACACTATCATACTCTCACACTCACTATTAAAGCATTCAAAAGCACGCTATAATACTCTCACATGCACAATCAAAGCATTCACACGCACACTATCATACTCTCACACTTACTATCAAAGCATTCACACACACACTATCATACTCTCACATGCACTATAAAGAATTCACAAGCACACTATCATACTCTCACACACACTATCAAAGCAATCAAAAGCACACTATCATACTCTCACACGTACTATCAAAGCATTCACAAGCACACTATCATACTCTCACATGCACTATCAAAGCATTCACACGCACACAATCATACTCTCACAAGCACTATCAAAGTATTCACAAACACACTATCATACTCTCACACTCACTATCAAAGCATTCACAAGCACACTATATTACTCTCACATGCACAATCAAAGCATTCACACGCACACTATCATACTCTCACACTTACTATCAAAGCATTCACAAACACACTATAATACTCTCACATGCACTATCATACTCTCACATGCACTATCAAAGCATTCAGACGCACACTATCATACTCTCACACTTACTATCAAAGCATTCACAAACACACTATAATACTCTCACATGCACTATCATACTCTCACACGCACTATCAAAGCATTCACAAGCACACTATCATACTCTCACATGCACTATCAAAGCATTCACACGGACACTGTCATACTCTCACACGCACAATCAAAGCATTCACAATCACACTATAATACTCTCACATGCACTATCAAAGCATTCACACGCACACTATCATATTCTCACAAGCACTATCAAAGCATTCACACAAGCACTATCAAAGCATTCACACGCACACTATCATACTCTCAAACTCACTATCAAAGCATTCACACGCACACTATCATACACTCACAAGCACTATAAAAGCTTTCACACGCACACTATAATACTCTCACACGCACTATCAAAGCATTCACACGCACAATATCATACTCTCACACTCACTATTAAAATAATTCACACGCACACTATCATACACTCACAAGCACTATAAAAGCTTTCACACGCACACTATAATACTCTCACACGCACTATCAAAGCATTCACACGCACACTATCATACTCTCACAAGCACTATCAAAGCATTCACACGCACATTATCATACTCTCACACTCACTATCAAAGCATTCAAACGCACACTATCATACTCTCACACGCACTATCTAAGCATTCACACGCACACTATAATACTCTCACACGCAATCTCACGGACACAATCATACTCTCACACGCACTATCAAAGCATTCACAAGCACACTATCATACTCTCACATGCACTATCAAAGCATTCACACGCACACTATCATACTCTCACAAGCACTATCAAAGCATTCACACGCACATTATCATACTCTCACACTCACTATCAAAGCATTCAAACGCACACTATCATACTCTCACACGCACTATCAAAGCATTCACACGCACACTATAATACTCTCACACGCACTATCAAAGCATTCACACGCACACTATCATACTCTCACACGCACTCTCACGGACACAATCATACTCTCACACGCACTATCAAAGCATTCACAAGCACACTATCATACTCTCACAAGCACTATCAAAGCATTCACACGCACACTATCATACTCTCACACTCACTATCAAAGCATTCAAACGCACACTATCATACTCTCACACGCACTATAAAGAATTCACAAGCACACTATCATACTCTCACACGCACTATCAAAGCATTCACAAGCACACTATCATACTCTCACACGCACTATAAAGAATTCACAAGCACACTATCATACTCTCACATGCACTATCAAAGCATTCACACGCACACTATCATACTCTCACACGCACTATCAAAGCATTCAGAAGCACACTATCATACTCTCACAAGCACTATCAAAGCATTCAGACACACACTATCATTCTCTCACACGCACTATCAAAGCTTTCACACTATCAATGCATTCACATGCACACTATCATACTCTCACACGCACTATAAAGAATTCACAAGCACACTATCATACTCTCACACGCACTACAAAGAATTCACAAGCACACTATCATACTCTCACATGCACTATCAAAGCATTCACACGCACACTATCATACTCTCACAAGCACTATCAAAGCATTCACAAACACACTATCATACTCTCACACTCACTATTAAAGCATTCACAAGCACTATAATACTCTCACATGCACTATCAAAGCATTCACACAAACACTATCATACTCTCACTCTTACTATCAAAGCATTCACAAACACACTATCATACTCTCACACTCACTATTAAAGCATTCAAAAGCACGCTATAATACTCTCACATGCACAATCAAAGCATTCACACGCACACTATCATACTCTCACACTTACTATCAAAGCATTCACACACACACTATCATACTCTCACATGCACTATAAAGAATTCACAAGCACACTATCATACTCTCACACACACTATCAACGCAATCAAAAGCACACTATCATACTCTCACACGTACTATCAAAGCATTCACAAGCACACTATAATACTCTCACATGCACTATCAAAGCATTCACACGCACACAATCATACTCTCACAAGCACTATCAAAGCATTCACAAACACACTATCATACTCTCACACTCACTATCAAAGCATTCACAAGCACACTATATTACTCTCACATGCACAATCAAAGCATTCACACGCACACTATCATACTCTCACACTTACTATCAAAGCATTCACAAACACACTATAATACTCTCACATGCACTATCATACTCTCACATGCACTATCAAAGCATTCACACGGACACTGTCATACTCTCACACGCACAATCAAAGCATTCACAATCACACTATAATACTCTCACATGCACTATCAAAGCATTCACACGCACACTATCATATTCTCACAAGCACTATCAAAGCATTCACATGCACACTATCATACTCTCACACGCACTATAAAGAATTCACAAGCACACTATCATACTCTCACATGCACTATCAAAGCATTCACACGCACACTATCATACTCTCACACGCACTATCAAAGCATTCAGAAGCACACTATCATACTCTCACAAGCACTATCAAAGCATTCAGACGCACACTATCATTCTCTCACACGCACTATCAAAGCTTTCACACTATCAATGCATTCACATGCACACTATCATACTCTCACACGCACTATAAAGAATTCACAAGCACACTATCATACTCTCACACGCACTACAAAGAATTCACAAGCACACTATCATACTCTCACATGCACTATCAAAGCATTCACACGCACACTATCATACTCTCACAAGCACTATCAAAGCATTCACAAACACACTATCATACTCTCACACTCACTATTAAAGCATTCACAAGCACTATAATACTCTCACATGCACTATCAAAGCATTCACACAAACACTATCATACTCTCACTCTTACTATCAAAGCATTCACAAACACACTATCATACTCTCACACTCACTATTAAAGCATTCAAAAGCACGCTATAATACTCTCACATGCACAATCAAAGCATTCACACGCACACTATCATACTCTCACACTTACTATCAAAGCATTCACACACACACTATCATACTCTCACATGCACTATAAAGAATTCACAAGCACACTATCATACTCTCACACACACTATCAAAGCAATCAAAAGCACACTATCATACTCTCACACGTACTATCAAAGCATTCACAAGCACACTATAATACTCTCACATGCACTATCAAAGCATTCACACGCACACAATCATACTCTCACAAGCACTATCAAAGCATTCACAAACACACTATCATACTCTCACACTCACTATCAAAGCATTCACAAGCACACTATATTACTCTCACATGCACAATCAAAGCATTCACACGCACACTATCATACTCTCACACTTACTATCAAAGCATTCACAAACACACTATAATACTCTCACATGCACTATCATACTCTCACATGCACTATCAAAGCATTCACACGGACACTGTCATACTCTCACACGCACAATCAAAGCATTCACAATCACACTATAATACTCTCACATGCACTATCAAAGCATTCACACGCACACTATCATATTCTCACAAGCACTATCAAATCATTCACATGCACACTATCATACTCTCACACGCACTATAAAGAATTCACAAGCACACTATCATACTCTCACATGGACTATCAAAGCATTCACAAGCACACTATCATACTCTCACATGCACTATCAAAGCTTTCAGACGCACACTATCATACTCTCACACTCACTATCAAAGCATTCACACGCACACTATCATACTCTCACACGCACTATCAAAGCATTCACACGCACACTATCATACTCTCACATGCACTATCAAAGCATTCACATGGACACTGTCATACTCTCACACGCACAATCAAAGCATTCACAAGCACACTATAATACTCTCACACGCACTATCAAAGCATTCACACGCACACTATCATACTGTCACACTCGCTATCAAAGCATTCACAAGCACACTATCACACGCTCACAAGCACTATCAAAGCATTCACACGCACACTATCATACTCTCAAACTCACTATCAAAGCATTCACATGCACACTATCATACTCTCACACGCACTATAAAGAATTCACAAGCACAATATCATACTCTCACATGCACTATTAAAGCATTCACACGCACACTATCATACTCTCACAAGCACTATCAAAGCATTAACAAACACACTATCATACTCTCACACTCACTATTAAAGCATTCACAAGCACACTATAATACTCTCACATGCACTATCAAAGCATTCACACAAACACTATCATACTCTCACTCTTACTATCAAAGCATTCACACACGAGCACTATCAAAGCATTCACAAACACACTATCATACTCTCACACTCACTATTAAAGCATTCAAAAGCACGCTATAATACTCTCACATGCACTATCAAAGCATTCACACGCACACTATCATACTCTCACTCTTACTATCAAAGCATTCACATGAACATTATCATACTCTCACACTCACTATCAAAGCATTCACACGCACACTAACATACTCTCACATGCACTATCAAAGCATTCACAAACACACAATCATACTCTCACACTCACTATCAAAGCATTCACAAGCACACTATATTACTCTCACATGCACAATCAAAGCATTCACACACACACTATCATTCTCTCACACGCACTATCAAAGCATTCACACGCACACTATCATACTCTCACACTCACTATAAAAGCATTCACACGCACACTATCATACTCTCACAAGCACTATCAAAGCAATCAAAAGCACACTATCATACTCTCACACGTACTATCAAAGCATTCACAAGCACACTATCATACTCTCACATGCACTATCAAAGCATTCACACGCACACAATCATACTCTCACACGCACTATCAAAGCATTCACAAACACACTATCATACTCTCACATGCACTATCAAAGCATTCACACGGACACTGTCATACTCTCACACGCACAATCAAAGCATTCACAATCACACTATAATACTCTCACATGCACTATCAAAGCATTCACACGCACACTATCATATTCTCACAAGCACTATCAAAGCATTCACATGCACACTATCATACTCTCACACGCACTATAAAGAATTCACAAGCACACTATCATACTCTCACACGGACTATCAAAGCATTCACAAGCACACTATCATACTCTCACATGCACTATCAAAGCTTTCAGACGCACACTATCATACTCTCACACTCACTATCAAAGCATTCACACGCACACTATCATACTCTCACACGCACTATCAAAGCATTCACACGCACACTATCATACTCTCACATGCACTATCAAAGCATTCACATGGACACTGTCATACTCTCACACGCACAATCAAAGCATTCACAAGCACACTATAATACTCTCACACGCACTATCAAAGCATTCACACGCACACTATCATACCGTCACACTCGCTATCAAAGCATTCACAAGCACACTATCACACGCTCACAAGCACTATCAAAGCATTCACACGCACACTATCAAACTCTCAAACTCACTATCAAAGCATTCACATGCACACTATCATACTCTCACACGCACTATAAAGAATTCACAAGCACAATATCATACTCTCACATGCACTATTAAAGCATTCACACGCACACTATCATACTCTCACAAGCACTATCAAAGCATTCACAAACACACTATCATACTCTCACACTCACTATTAAAGCATTCACAAGCACACTATAATACTCTCACACTCACTATCAAAGCATTCACATGCACACTATCATACTCTCACATGCACTATAAAGCATTCACAAGCATACTATCATACTCTCACATGCACTATCAAAGCATTCACAAGCACACTATCATACTCTCACAAGCACTATCAAAAAATTCACAAGCACACAATCATACTCTCACACGCACTATCAAAGCATTCACACACACACTATCAAACTCTCACACTCACTATCAAAGCATTCACAAGCACACTATCATACTCTCACACGCACTATCAAAGCATTCACACACACACACTATCAAACTCTCACACTCACTATTAAAAGAATTCACATGCACACTATCATACACTCACAAGCACTATCAAAGTATTCAAACGCACACTATCATACTCTCATACGCACTATCAAAGCATTCACAAGCACACTATCATACTCTCACAAGCACTATCAAAGCATTCACAAGCACACTATCATACTCTCACAAGCACTATCAAAGCATTCACACGCACACTATCATACTCTCACACGCACTATAAAGAATACACAAGCACACTATCATTCTCTCACACGCACTATCAAAGCATTCACAAGCACACTATCACACGCTCACAAGCACTATCAAAGCATTCATACGCACACTATCATACTCTCAAACTCACTATCAAAGCATTCACATGCACACTATCATACTCTCACACGCACTATAAAGAATTCACAAGCACAATATCATACTCTCACATGCACTATCAAAGCATTCACAAGCACACTATCATACTCTCACAAGCACTATCAAAGCATTCACACGCACACTATCATACTCTCACACGCACTATAAAGAATACACAAGCACACTATCATTCTCTCACACGCACTATCAAAGCATTCACAAGCACACTATCATACTCTCACAAGCACTATCAAAGCATTCACAAGCACACTATCATACTCTCACACGCACTATCAAAGCATTCACACACACACACTATCAAACTCTCACACTCACTATTAAAAGAATTCACATGCACACTATCATACACTCACAAGCACTATCAAAGTATTCAAACGCACACTATCATACTCTCATACGCACTATCAAAGCATTCACAAGCACACTATCATACTCTCACAAGCACTATCAAAGCATTCACAAGAACACTATCATACTCTCACATGCACTATCAAAGCATTCACACGCACACTATCATACGCTCACACGCACTATCAAAGCATTCAGAAGCACACTATCATACTCTCACAAGCACTATCAAAGCATTCAGACGCACACTATCATTCTCTCACACGCACTATCAAAGCTTTCACACTATCAATGCATTCACATGCAAACTATCATACTCTCACACGCACTATAAAGAATTCACAAGCACACTATCATACTCTCACAAGCACTACAAAGAATTCACAAGCACACTATCATACTCTCACACGCACTATCAAAGCATTCACAAGCACACTATCATACTCTCACATGCACTATCAAAGCATTCAAATGCACACTATCATACTCTCACACGCACTATCAAAGCATTCACAAGCACACTATCATACACTCACAAGCACTATCAAAGCATTCACACGCACACTATCATACTCTCACTCTTACTATCAAAGCATTGACACGAACATTATCATACTCTCACACTCACTAACAAAGCATTCACACGCACACTATCATAGTCTCACACTCACTATCAAAGCATTCACAAACACACTATCATACTCTCACACTCACTATCAAAGCATTCACTAGCACACTATATTACTCTCACATGCACAATCAAAGCATTCACACGCACACTATCATACTCTCACACTTACTATCAAAGCATTCACACGCACACTATCATACTCTCACATGCACTATAAAGAATTCACAAGCACACTATCATACTCTCACACGCACTATCAAAGCATTCACAAGCACACTATCATACTCTCACACGCACTATCAAAGCATTCACAAGCACACTATCATACTCTCACATGCACTATCAAAGCATTCACACACACACTATCATTCTCTCACACGCACTATCAAAGCATTCACACGCACACTATCATACTCTCACACTCACTATCAAAGCATTCACAAACACACTATCATACTCTCACACTCACTATCAAAGCATTCACAAGCACACTATATTACTCTCACATGCACAATCAAAGTATTCACACGCACACTATCATACTCTCACACTTACTATCAAAGCATTCACAAGCACACTATCATACTCTCACATGCACTATCAAAGCTTTCAGGCGCACACTATCATACTCTCACACGCACTATCAAAGCATTCACACGCACACTGTCATACTCTCATATGCACTATCAAAGCATTCACATGGACACTGTCATACTCTCACATGCACTATCAAAGCATTCACATGGACACTGTCATACTCTCACACGCACAATCAAAGCATTCACAAGCACACTATAATACTCTCACACGCACTATCAAAGCATTCACACGCACACTATCTTACTGTCACACTCGCTATCAAAGCATTCACACGCACACTATCATACTGTCACACTCGCTATCAAAGCATTCACACGCACACTATCATACTCTCACAAGCACTATCAAAGCATTCACACGCACACTATCATACTCTCACACGCACAATCAAAGCATTCACAAGCACACTATAATACTCTCACACGCACTATCAAAGCATTCACACGCACACTATCATACTGTCACACTCGCTATCAAAGCATTCACACGCACACTATCATACTCTCACAAGCACTATCAAAGCATTCACACGCACACTATCATACTCTCACACTCACTATAAAAGCATTCACACGCACACTATCATACTCTCACAAGCACTATCAAAGCATTCAAACGCACACTATCATACTCTCACACGCACTATCAAAGCATTCACAAGCACACTATCATACTCTCACAAGCACTATCAAAGCATTCACACGCACACTATCATACTCTCACACTCACTATCAAAGCATTTAAACGCACACTATCATACTCTCACACGCACTATAAAGAATTCACAAGCACACTATCATACTCTCACACGCACTATCAAAGCATTCACAAGCACACTATCATACTCTCACACGCACTATAAAGAATTCACAAGCACACTATCATACTCTCACATGCACTATCAAAGCATTCACACGCACACTATCATACTCTCACACGCACTATCAAAGCATTCAGAAGCACACTATCATACTCTCACAAGCACTATCAAAGCATTCAGACGCACACTATCATTCTCTCACACGCACTATCAAAGCTTTCACACTATCAATGCATTCACATGCACACTATCATACTCTCACACGCAGTATAAAGAATTCACAAGCACACTATCATACTCTCACACGCACTACAAAGAATTCACAAGCACACTATCATACTCTCACATGCACTATCAAAGCATTCACACGCACACTATCATACTCTCACAAGCACTATCAAAGCATTCACAAACACACTATCATACTCTCACACTCACTATTAAAGCATTCACAAGCACTATAATACTCTCACATGCACTATCAAAGCATTCACACAAACACTATCATACTCTCACTCTTACTATCAAAGCATTCACAAACACACTATCATACTCTCACACTCACTATTAAAGCATTCAAAAGCACGCTATAATACTCTCACATGCACAATCAAAGCATTCACACGCACACTATCATACTCTCACACTTACTATCAAAGCATTCACACACACACTATCATACTCTCACATGCACTATAAAGAATTCACAAGCACACTATCATACTCTCACACACACTATCAAAGCAATCAAAAGCACACTATCATACTCTCACACGTACTATCAAAGCATTCACAAGCACACTATCATACTCTCACATGCACTATCAAAGCATTCACACGCACACAATCATACTCTCACACGCACTATCAAAGCATTCACAAACACACTATCATACTCTCACATGCACTATCAAAGCATTCACACGGACACTGTCATACTCTCACACGCACAATCAAAGCATTCACAATCACACTATAATACTCTCACATGCACTATCAAAGCATTCACACGCACACTATCATATTCTCACAAGCACTATCAAAGCATTCACATGCACACTATCATACTCTCACACGCACTATAAAGAATTCACAAGCACACTATCATACTCTCACACGGACTATCAAAGCATTCACAAGCACACTATCATACTCTCACATGCACTATCAAAGCTTTCAGACGCACACTATCATACTCTCACACTCACTATCAAAGCATTCACACGCACACTATCATACTCTCACTCGCACTATCAAAGCATTCACACGCACACTATCATACTCTCACATGCACTATCAAAGCATTCACATGGACACTGTCATACTCTCACACGCACAATCAAAGCATTCACAAGCACACTATAATACTCTCACACGCACTATCAAAGCATTCACACGCACACTATCATACTGTCACACTCGCTATCAAAGCATTCACAAGCACACTATCACACGCTCACAAGCACTATCAAAGCATTCACACGCACACTATCATACTCTCAAACTCACTATCAAAGCATTCACATGCACACTATCATACTCTCACACGCACTATAAAGAATTCACAAGCACAATATCATACTCTCACATGCACTATTAAAGCATTCACACGCACACTATCATACTCTCACAAGCACTATCAAAGCATTCACAAACACACTATCATACTCTCACACTCACTATTAAAGCATTCACAAGCACACTATAATACTCTCACATGCACTATCAAAGCATTCACACAAACACTATCATACTCTCACTCTTACTATCAAAGCATTCACACACAAGCACTATCAAAGCATTCACAAACACACTATCATACTCTCACACTCACTATTAAAGCATTCAAAAGCACGCTATAATACTCTCACATGCACTATCAAAGCATTCACATGCACACTATCATACTCTCACTCTTACTATCAAAGCATTCACATGAACATTATCATACTCTCACACTCACTATCAAAGCATTCACACGCACACTAACATACTCTCACATGGACTATCAAAGCATTCACAAACACACAATCATACTCTCACACTCACTATCAAAGCATTCACAAGCACACTATATTACTCTCACATGCACAATCAAAGCATTCACACACACACTATCATTCTCTCACACGCACTATCAAAGCATTCACACGCACACTATCATACTCTCACACTCACTATAAAAGCATTCACACGCACACTATCATACTCTCACACGCACTATCAAAGCATTCACAAGCACACTATCATACTCTCACAAGCACTATCAAAGCATTCACACGCACACTATCATACTCTCACACTCACTATCAAAGCATTCAAACGCACACTATCATACTCTCACACGCACTATAAAGAATTCACAAGCACACTATCATACTCTCACACGCACTATCAAAGCATTCACAAGCACACTATCATACTCTCACACGCACTATAAAGAATTCACAAGCACACTATCATACTCTCACATGCACTATCAAAGCATTCACACGCACACTATCATACTCTCACACGCACTATCAAAGCATTCAGAAGCACACTATCATACTCTCACAAGCACTATCAAAGCATTCAGACGCACACTATCATTCTCTCACACGCACTATCAAAGCTTTCACACTATCAATGCATTCACATGCACACTATCATACTCTCACACGCACTATAAAGAATTCACAAGCACACTATCATACTCTCACACGCACTACAAAGAATTCACAAGCACACTATCATACTCTCACATGCACTATCAAAGCATTCACACGCACACTATCATACTCTCACAAGCACTATCAAAGCATTCACAAACACACTATCATACTCTCACACTCACTATTAAAGCATTCACAAGCACTATAATACTCTCACATGCACTATCAAAGCATTCACACAAACACTATCATACTCTCACTCTTACTATCAAAGCATTCACACACGAGCACTATCAAAGCATTCACAAACACACTATCATACTCTCACACTTACTATCAAAGCATTCACACACACACTATCATACTCTCACATGCACTATAAAGAATTCACAAGCACACTATCATACTCTCACACACACTATCAAAGCAATCAAAAGCACACTATCATACTCTCACACGTACTATCAAAGCATTCACAAGCACACTATCATACTCTCACATGCACTATCAAAGCATTCACACGCACACAATCATACTCTCACAAGCACTATCAAAGCATTCACAAACACACTATCATACTCTCACACTCACTATCAAAGCATTCACAAGCACACTATATTACTCTCACATGCACAATCAAAGCATTCACACGCACACTATCATACTCTCACACTTACTATCAAAGCATTCACAAACACACTATAATACTCTCACATGCACTATCATACTCTCACATGCACTATCAAAGCATTCAGACGCACACTATCATACTCTCACACTTACTATCAAAGCATTCACAAACACACTATAATACTCTCACATGCACTATCATACTCTCACACGCACTATCAAAGCATTCACACGCACAGTATCATACTCTCACATGCACTATCAAAGCATTCACACGGACACTGTCATACTCTCACACGCACAATCAAAGCATTCACAATCACACTATAATACTCTCACATGCACTATCAAAGCATTCACACGCACACTATCATATTCTCACAAGCACTATCAAAGCATTCACACAAGCACTATCAAAGCATTCACACGCACACTATCATACTCTCAAACTCACTATCAAAGCATTCACATGCACACTATCATACTCTCACACGCACTATAAAGAATTCACAAGCACAATATCATACTCTAATATGCACTATCAAAGCATTCACACGCACACTATCATACTCTCACAAGCACTATCAAAGCATTCACAAACACACTATCATACTCTCACACTCACTATTAAAGCATTCACAAGCACACTATAATACTCTCACATGCACTATCAAAGCATTCACACAAACACTATCATACTCTCACTCTTACTATCAAAGCATTCACACACGAGCACTATCAAAGCATTCACAAACACACTATCATACTCTCACACTCACTATTAAAGCATTCAAAAGCACGCTATAATACTCTCACATGCACTATCAAAGCATTCACACGCACACTATCATACTCTCACTCTTACTATCAAAGCATTCACATGAACATTATCATACTCTCACACTCACTAACAAAGCATTCACACGCACACTATCATACTCTCACACTCACTATCAAAGCATTCACACGCACACTAACATACTCTCACATGCACTATCAAAGCATTCACAAACACACAATCATACTCTCACACTCACTATCAAAGCATTCACAAGCACACTATATTACTCTCTCATGCACAATCAAAGCATTCACACACACACTATCATTCTCTCACACGCACTATCAAAGCATTCACACGCACACTATCATACTCTCACACTCACTATAAAAGCATTCACACGCAAACTATCATACTCTCACAAGCACTATCAAAGCATTCAAACGCACACTATCATACTCTCACACGCACTATCAAAGCATTCACAAGCACACTATCATACTCTCACAAGCACTATCAAAGCATTCACACGCACACTATCATACTCTCACACTCACTATCAAAGCATTCAAACGCAAACTATCATACTCTCACACGCACTATAAAGAATTCACAAGCACACTATCATACTCTCACACGCACTATCAAAGCATTCACAAGCACACTATCATACTCTCACACGCACTATAAAGAATTCACAAGCACACTATCATACTCTCACATGCACTATCAAAGCATTCACACGCACACTATCATACTCTCACACGCACTATCAAAGCATTCAGAAGCACACTATCATACTCTCACAAGCACTATCAAAGCATTCAGACGCACACTATCATTCTCTCACACGCACTATCAAAGCTTTCACACTATCAATGCATTCACATGCAAACTATCATACTCTCACACGCACTATAAAGAATTCACAAGCACACTATCATACTCTCACAAGCACTACAAAGAATTCACAAGCACACTATCATACTCTCACACGCACTATCAAAGCATTCACAAGCACACTATCATACTCTCACATGCACTATCAAAGCATTCAAATGCACACTATCATACTCTCACACGCACTATCAAAGCATTCACAAGCACACTATCATACACTCACAAGCACTATCAAAGCATTCACACGCACACTATCATACTCTCACTCTTACTATCAAAGCATTGACACGAACATTATCATACTCTCACACTCACTAACAAAGCATTCACAAGCACACTATCATAGTCTCACACTCACTATCAAAGCATTCACAAACACACTATCATACTCTCACACTCACTATCAAAGCATTCACTAGCACACTATATTACTCTCACATGCACAATCAAAGCATTCACACGCACACTATCATACTCTCACACTTACTATCAAAGCATTCACACGCACACTATCATACTCTCACATGCACTATAAAGAATTCACAAGCACACTATCATACTCTCACACGCACTATCAAAGCATTCACATGCACACTATCATACTCTCACACGCACTATCAAAGCATTCACAAGCACACTATCATACTCTCACATGCACTATCAAAGCATTCACACACACACTATCATTCTCTCACACGCACTATCAAAGCATTCACACGCACACTATCATACTCTCACACTCACTATAAAAGCATTCACACGCACACTATCATACTCTCACAAGCACTATCAAAGCATTCAAACGCACACTATCATACTCTCACACGCACTATCAAAGCATTCACAAGCACACTATCATACTCTCACAAGCACTATCAAAGCATTCACACGCACACTATCATACTCTCACACTCACTATCAAAGCATTCAAACGCAAACTATCATACTCTCACACGCACTATAAAGAATTCACAAGCACACTATCATACTCTCACACGCACTATCAAAGCATTCACAAGCACACTATCATACTCTCACACGCACTATAAAGAATTCACAAGCACACTATCATACTCTCACATGCACTATCAAAGCATTCACACGCACACTATCATACTCTCACACGCACTATCAAAGCATTCAGAAGCACACTATCATACTCTCACAAGCACTATCAAAGCATTCAGACGCACACTATCATTCTCTCACACGCACTATCAAAGCTTTCACACTATCAATGCATTCACATGCAAACTATCATACTCTCACACGCACTATAAAGAATTCACAAGCACACTATCATACTCTCACAAGCACTACAAAGAATTCACAAGCACACTATCATACTCTCACACGCACTATCAAAGCATTCACAAGCACACTATCATACTCTCACATGCACTATCAAAGCATTCAAATGCACACTATCATACTCTCACACGCACTATCAAAGCATTCACAAGCACACTATCATACACTCACAAGCACTATCAAAGCATTCACACGCACACTATCATACTCTCACTCTTACTATCAAAGCATTGACACGAACATTATCATACTCTCACACTCACTAACAAAGCATTCACACGCACACTATCATAGTCTCACACTCACTATCAAAGCATTCACAAACACACTATCATACTCTCACACTCACTATCAAAGCATTCACTAGCACACTATATTACTCTCACATGCACAATCAAAGCATTCACACGCACACTATCATACTCTCACACTTATTATCAAAGCATTCACACGCACACTATCATACTCTCACATGCACTATAAAGAATTCACAAGCACACTATCATACTCTCACACGCACTATCAAAGCATTCACAAGCACACTATCATACTCTCACACGCACTATCAAAGCATTCACAAGCACACTATCATACTCTCACATGCACTATCAAAGCATTCACACACACACTATCATTCTCTCACACGCACTATCAAAGCATTCACACGCACACTATCATACTCTCACACTCACTATCAAAGCATTCACAAACACACTATCATACTCTCACACTCACTATCAAAGCATTCACAAGCACACTATATTACTCTCACATGCACAATCAAAGTATTCACACGCACACTATCATACTCTCACACTTACTATCAAAGCATTCACAAGCACACTATCATACTCTCACATGCACTATCAAAGCTTTCAGGCGCACACTATCATACTCTCACACTCACTATCAAAGCATTCACACGCACACTATCATACTCTCACACGCACTATCAAAGCATTCACACGCACACTATCATACTCTCACATGCACTATCAAAGCATTCACATGGACACTGTCATACTCTCACATGCACTATCAAAGCATTCACATGGACACTGTCATACTCTCACACGCACAATCAAAGCATTCACAAGCACACTATAATACTCTCACACGCACTATCAAAGCATTCACACGCACACTATCTTACTGTCACACTCGCTATCAAAGCATTCACACGCACACTATCATACTGTCACACTCGCTATCAAAGCATTCACACGCACACTATCATACTCTCACAAGCACTATCAAAGCATTCACACGCACACTATCATACTCTCACACGCACAATCAAAGCATTCACAAGCACACTATAATACTCTCACACGCACTATCAAAGCATTCACACGCACACTATCATACTGTCACACTCGCTATCAAAGCATTCACACGCACACTATCATACTCTCACAAGCACTATCAAAGCATTCACACGCACACTATCATACTCTCACACGCACTATAAAGAATTCACAAGCACACCATCATACTCTCAGACGCACTATAAAGCATTCACACGCACACTATCATACTCTCACAAGCACTATCAAAGCATTCACAAACACACCATCATACTCTCACACTCACTATCAAAGCATTCACACGCACACTATCATACTCTCACACGCACTATCAAAGCATTCAGACGCACACTATCATACTCTCACAAGCACTATCAAAGCATTCACACGCACACTATTATTCTCTCACACGCACTATCAAAGCATTCACACAAACACTATCATACTGTCACACTCGCTATCAAAGCATTCACACGCACACTATCATACTCTCACAAGCACTATCAAAGTATTCAAACGCACACTATCATACACTCACACGCACTATCAAAGCATTCACAAGCACACTATCATACTCTCACAAGCACTATCAAAGCATTCACACGCACACTATCATACTCTCACACGCACTATAAAGAATTCACAAGCACACTATCATACTCTCACACACACTATCAAAGCATTCACAAGCACACTATCATACTCTCACACGCACTATAAAGAATTCACAAGCACACTATCATACTCTCACATGCACTATCAAAGCATTCACACGCACACTATCATACTCTCACAAGCACTATCAAAGCATTCAGACGCACACTATCATACTCTCACAAGCACTATCAAAGCATTCAGACGCACACTATCGTACTCTCACAAGCACTATCAAAGCATTCACACGCACACTATCATTCTCTCACACGCACTATCAAAGCATTCATACGCACACTATCATACTCTCACAAGCACTATCAAAGTATTCAAACGCACACTATCATACTCTCACAAGCACTATCAAAGCATTCACACGCACACTATCATACTCTCACACTCACTATCAAAGCATTCACATGCACACTATCATACTCTCACATGCACTATAAAGCATTCACAAGCATACTATCATACTCTCACATGCACTATCAAAGCATTCACAAGCACACTATCATACTCTCACAAGCACTATCAAAAAATTCACAAGCACACAATCATACTCTCACACGCACTATCAAAGCATTCACACACACACTATCAAACTCTCACACTCACTATCAAAGCATTCACAAGCACACTATCATACTCTCACACGCACTATCAAAGCATTCACACACACACACTATCAAACTCTCACACTCACTATTAAAAGAATTCACATGCACACTATCATACACTCACAAGCACTATCAAAGTATTCAAACGCACACTATCATACTCTCATACGCACTATCAAAGCATTCACAAGCACACTATCATACTCTCACAAGCACTATCAAAGCATTCACAAGCACACTATCATACTCTCACAAGCACTATCAAAGCATTCACACGCACACTATCATACTCTCACACGCACTATAAAGAATACACAAGCACACTATCATTCTCTCACACGCACTATCAAAGCATTCACAAGCACACTATCACACGCTCACAAGCACTATCAAAGCATTCATACGCACACTATCATACTCTCAAACTCACTATCAAAGCATTCACATGCACACTATCATACTCTCACACGCACTATAAAGAATTCACAAGCACAATATCATACTCTCACATGCACTATCAAAGCATTCACAAGCACACTATCATACTCTCACAAGCACTATCAAAGCATTCACACGCACACTATCATACTCTCACACGCACTATAAAGAATACACAAGCACACTATCATTCTCTCACACGCACTATCAAAGCATTCACAAGCACACTATCATACTCTCACAAGCACTATCAAAGCATTCACAAGCACACTATCATACTCTCACACGCACTATCAAAGCATTCACACACACACACTATCAAACTCTCACACTCACTATTAAAAGAATTCACATGCACACTATCATACACTCACAAGCACTATCAAAGTATTCAAACGCACACTATCATACTCTCATACGCACTATCAAAGCATTCACAAGCACACTATCATACTCTCACAAGCACTATCAAAGCATTCACAAGCACACTATCATACTCTCACATGCACTATCAAAGCATTCACACGCACACTATCATACGCTCACACGCACTATCAAAGCATTCAGAAGCACACTATCATACTCTCACAAGCACTATCAAAGCATTCAGACGCACACTATCATTCTCTCACACGCACTATCAAAGCTTTCACACTATCAATGCATTCACATGCAAACTATCATACTCTCACACGCACTATAAAGAATTCACAAGCACACTATCATACTCTCACAAGCACTACAAAGAATTCACAAGCACACTATCATACTCTCACACGCACTATCAAAGCATTCACAAGCACACTATCATACTCTCACATGCACTATCAAAGCATTCAAATGCACACTATCATACTCTCACACGCACTATCAAAGCATTCACAAGCACACTATCATACACTCACAAGCACTATCAAAGCATTCACACGCACACTATCATACTCTCACTCTTACTATCAAAGCATTGACACGAACATTATCATACTCTCACACTCACTAACAAAGCATTCACACGCACACTATCATAGTCTCACACTCACTATCAAAGCATTCACAAACACACTATCATACTCTCACACTCACTATCAAAGCATTCACTAGCACACTATATTACTCTCACATGCACAATCAAAGCATTCACACGCACACTATCATACTCTCACACTTACTATCAAAGCATTCACACGCACACTATCATACTCTCACATGCACTATAAAGAATTCACAAGCACACTATCATACTCTCACACGCACTATCAAAGCATTCACAAGCACACTATCATACTCTCACACGCACTATCAAAGCATTCACAAGCACACTATCATACTCTCACATGCACTATCAAAGCATTCACACACACACTATCATTCTCTCACACGCACTATCAAAGCATTCACACGCACACTATCATACTCTCACACTCACTATCAAAGCATTCACAAACACACTATCATACTCTCACACTCACTATCAAAGCATTCACAAGCACACTATATTACTCTCACATGCACAATCAAAGTATTCACACGCACACTATCATACTCTCACACTTACTATCAAAGCATTCACAAGCACACTATCATACTCTCACATGCACTATCAAAGCTTTCAGGCGCACACTATCATACTCTCACACTCACTATCAAAGCATTCACACGCACACTATCATACTCTCACACGCACTATCAAAGCATTCACACGCACACTGTCATACTCTCATATGCACTATCAAAGCATTCACATGGACACTGTCATACTCTCACATGCACTATCAAAGCATTCACATGGACACTGTCATACTCTCACACGCACAATCAAAGCATTCACAAGCACACTATAATACTCTCACACGCACTATCAAAGCATTCACACGCACACTATCTTACTGTCACACTCGCTATCAAAGCATTCACACGCACACTATCATACTGTCACACTCGCTATCAAAGCATTCACACGCACACTATCATACTCTCACAAGCACTATCAAAGCATTCACACGCACACTATCATACTCTCACACGCACAATCAAAGCATTCACAAGCACACTATAATACTCTCACACGCACTATCAAAGCATTCACACGCACACTATCATACTGTCACACTCGCTATCAAAGCATTCACACGCACACTATCATACTCTCACAAGCACTATCAAAGCATTCACACGCACACTATCATACTCTCACACGCACTATAAAGAATTCACAAGCACACCATCATACTCTCAGACGCACTATAAAGCATTCACACGCACACTATCATACTCTCACAAGCACTATCAAAGCATTCACAAACACACCATCATACTCTCACACTCACTATCAAAGCATTCACACGCACACTATCATACTCTCACACGCACTATCAAAGCATTCAGACGCACACTATCATACTCTCACAAGCACTATCAAAGCATTCACACGCACACTATTATTGTCTCACACGCACTATCAAAGCATTCACACAAACACTATCATACTGTCACACTCGCTATCAAAGCATTCACACGCACACTATCATACTCTCACAAGCACTATCAAAGCATTCAAACGCACACTATCATACACTCACACGCACTATCAAAGCATTCACAAGCACACTATCATACTCTCACAAGCACTATCAAAGCATTCACACGCACACTATCATACTCTCACACGCACTATAAAGAATTCACAAGCACACTATCATACTCTCACACACACTATCAAAGCATTCACAAGCACACTATCATACTCTCACACGCACTATAAAGAATTCACAAGCACACTATCATACTCTCACATGCACTATCAAAGCATTCACACGCACACTATCATACTCTCACAAGCACTATCAAAGCATTCAGACGCACACTATCATACTCTCACAAGCACTATCAAAGCATTCAGACGCACACTATCGTACTCTCACAAGCACTATCAAAGCATTCACACGCACACTATCATTCTCTCACACGCACTATCAAAGCATTCATACGCACACTATCATACTCTCACACTCGCTATCAAAGCATTCACACGCACACTATCATACTCTCACAAGCACTATCAAAGTATTCAAACGCACACTATCATACTCTCACAAGCACTATCAAAGCATTCACACGCACACTATCATACTCTCACACTCACTATCAAAGCATTCACATGCACACTATCATACTCTCACATGCACTATAAAGCATTCACAAGCATACTATCATACTCTCACATGCACTATCAAAGCATTCACAAGCACACTATCATACTCTCACAAGCACTATCAAAAAATTCACAAGCACACAATCATACTCTCACACGCACTATCAAAGCATTCACACACACACTATCAAACTCTCACACTCACTATCAAAGCATTCACAAGCACACTATCATACTCTCACACGCACTATCAAAGCATTCACACACACACACTATCAAACTCTCACACTCACTATTAAAAGAATTCACATGCACACTATCATACACTCACAAGCACTATCAAAGTATTCAAACGCACACTATCATACTCTCATACGCACTATCAAAGCATTCACAAGCACACTATCATACTCTCACAAGCACTATCAAAGCATTCACAAGCACACTATCATACTCTCACAAGCACTATCAAAGCATTCACACGCACACTATCATACTCTCACACGCACTATAAAGAATACACAAGCACACTATCATTCTCTCACACGCACTATCAAAGCATTCACAAGCACACTATCACACGCTCACAAGCACTATCAAAGCATTCATACGCACACTATCATACTCTCAAACTCACTATCAAAGCATTCACATGCACACTATCATACTCTCACACGCACTATAAAGAATTCACAAGCACAATATCATACTCTCACATGCACTATCAAAGCATTCACAAGCACACTATCATACTCTCACAAGCACTATCAAAGCATTCACACGCACACTATCATACTCTCACACGCACTATAAAGAATACACAAGCACACTATCATTCTCTCACACGCACTATCAAAGCATTCACAAGCACACTATCATACTCTCACAAGCACTATCAAAGCATTCACAAGCACACTATCATACTCTCACACGCACTATCAAAGCATTCACACACACACACTATCAAACTCTCACACTCACTATTAAAAGAATTCACATGCACACTATCATACACTCACAAGCACTATCAAAGTATTCAAACGCACACTATCATACTCTCATACGCACTATCAAAGCATTCACAAGCACACTATCATACTCTCACAAGCACTATCAAAGCATTCACAAGCACACTATCATACTCTCACAAGCACTATCAAAGCATTCACACACACACTATCATACTCTCACACGCACTATAAAGAATAAACAAGCACACTATCATTCTCTCACACGCACTATCAAAGCATTCACAAGCACAATATCACACGCTCACAAGCACTATCAAAGCATTCACACGCACACTATCATACTCTCAAACTCACTATCAAAGCATTCACATGCACACTATCATACTCTCACACGCACTATAAAGAATTCACAAGCACAATATCATACTCTCACATGCACTATCAAAGCATTCACACGCACACTATCATACTCTCACAAGCACTATCAAAGCATTCACAAACACACTATCATACTCTCACACTCACTATTAAAGCATTCACAAGCACACTATAATACTCTCACATGCACTATCAAAGCATTCACACAAACACTATCATACTCTCACTCTTACTATCAAAGCATTCACACACGAGCACTATCAAAACATTCACAAACACACTATCATACTCTCACACTCACTATTAAAGCATTCAAAAGCACGCTATAATACTCTCACATGCACTATCAAAGCATTCACACGCACACTATCATACTCTCACTCTTACTATCAAAGCATTCACACGAACATTATCATACTCTCACACTCACTAACAAAGCATTCACACGCACACTATCATACTCTCACACTCACTATCAAAGCATTCACACGCACACTAACATACTCTCACATGCACTATCAAAGCATTCACAAACACACAATCATACTCTCACACTCACTATCAAAGCATTCACAAGCACACTATATTACTCTCACATGCACAATCAAAGCATTCACACACACACTATCATTCTCTAACACGCACTATCAAAGCATTCACACGCACACTATCATACTCTAACACGCACTATCAAAGCATTCACACGCACACTATCATACTCTCACACGCACTATCAAAGCATTCACACGCACACTATCATACTCTCACATGCACTATCAAAGCATTCACATGGACACTGTCATACTCTCACACGCACAATCAAAGCATTCACAAGCACACTATAATACTCTCACACGCACTATCAAAGCATTCACACGCACACTATCATACTGTCACACTCGCTATCAAAGCATTCACACGCACACTATCATACTCTCACAAGCACTATCAAAGCATTCACACGCACACTATCATACTCTCACACGCACAATCAAAGCATTCACAAGCACACTATAATACTCTCACACGCACTATCAAAGCATTCACACGCACACTATCATATTGTCACACTCGCTATCAAAGCATTCACACGCACACTATCATACTCTTACAAGCACTATCAAAGCATTCACACGCACACTATCATACTCTCACACGCACTATAAAGAATTCACAAGCACACCATCATACTCTCAGACGCACTATAAAGCATTCACACGCACACTATCATACTCTCACAAGCACTATCAAAGCATTCACAAACACACCATCATACTCTCACACTCACTATCAAAGCATTCACACGCACACTATCATACTCTCACACGCACTATCAAAGCATTCAGACGCACACTATCATACTCTCACAAGCACTATCAAAGCATTCACACGCACACTATTATTCTCTCACACACACTATCAAAGCATTCACACGCACACTATCATACTGTCACACTCGCTATCAAAGCATTCACACGCACACTATCATACTCTCACAAGCACTATCAAAGTATTCAAACGCACACTATCATACACTCACACGCACTATCAAAGCATTCACAAGCACACTATCATACTCTCACACGCACTATAAAGAATTCACAAGCACACTATCATACTCTCACATGCACTATCAAAGCATTCACACGCACACTATCATACTCTCACAAGCACTATCAAAGCATTCACAAACACACCATCATACTCTTACACTCACTATCAAAGCATTCACACGCACACTATCATACTCTCACAAGCACTATCAAAGCATTCAGACGCACACTATCATACTCTCACAAGCACTATCAAAGCATTCAGACGCACACTATCGTACTCTCACAAGCACTATCAAAGCATTCACACGCACACTATCATTCTCTCACAAGCACTATCAAAGCATTCATACGCACACTATCATACTCTCACACTCGCTATCAAAGCATTCACACGCACACTATCATACTCTCACAAGCACTATCAAAGTATTCAAACGCACACTATCATACTCTCACACGCACTATCAAAGCATTCACAAGCACACTATCATACTCTCACACTCACTATCAAAGCATTCACACGCACACTATCATACTCTCACACTCACTATCAAAGCATTCACATGCACACTATCATACTCTCACATGCACTATAAAGCATTCACAAGCATACTATCATACTCTCACATGCACTATCAAAGCATTCACAAGCACACTATCATACTCTCACAAGCACTATCAAAAAATTCACAAGCACACTATCATACTCTCACACGCACTATCAAAGCATTCACAAGCACACTATCATACTCTCACACGCACTATAAAGAATTCACAAGCACACTATCATACTCTCACATGCACTATCAAAGCATTCACACGCACACTATCATACTCTCACAAGCACTATCAAAGCATTCACAAACACACCATCATACTCTTACACTCACTATCAAAGCATTCACACGCACACTATCATACTCTCACAAGCACTATCAAAGCATTCAGACGCACACTATCATACTCTCACAAGCACTATCAAAGCATTCAGACGCACACTATCGTACTCTCACAAGCACTATCAAAGCATTCACACGCACACTATCATTCTCTCACACGCACTATCAAAGCATTCATACGCACACTATCATACTCTCACACTCGCTATCAAAGCATTCACACGCACACTATCATACTCTCACAAGCACTATCAAAGTATTCAAACGCACACTATCATACTCTCACACGCACTATCAAAGCATTCACAAGCACACTATCATACTCTCACAAGCACTATCAAAGCATTCACACGCACACTATCATACTCTCACACTCACTATCAAAGCATTCACATGCACACTATCATACTCTCACATGCACTATAAAGCATTCACAAGCATACTATCATACTCTCACATGCACTATCAAAGCATTCACAAGCACACTATCATACTCTCACAAGCACTATCAAAAAATTCACAAGCACACAATCATACTCTCACACGCACTATCAAAGCATTCACACACACAATATCAAACTCTCACACTCACTATTAAAGAATTCACATGCACACATTCATACACACACTATCAAAGCATTCACACGCACACTGTCATACTCTCACACGCACAATCAAAGCATTCACACGCACACTATCATACTGTCACACTCGCTATCAAAGCATTCACACGCACACTATCATACTCTCACAAGCACTATCAAAGCATTCACACGCACACTATCATACTCTCACACGCACTATAAAGAATTCACAAGCACACCATCATACTCTCAGACGCACTATAAAGCATTCACACGCACACTATCATACTCTCACAAGCACTATCAAAGCATTCACAAACACACCATCATACTCTCACACTCACTATCAAAGCATTCACACGCACACTATCATACTCTCACACGCACTATCAAAGCATTCAGACGCACACTATCATACTCTCACAAGCACTATCAAAGCATTCACACGCACACTATTATTGTCTCACACGCACTATCAAAGCATTCACACAAACACTATCATACTGTCACACTCGCTATCAAAGCATTCACACGCACACTATCATACTCTCACAAGCACTATCAAAGCATTCAAACGCACACTATCATACACTCACACGCACTATCAAAGCATTCACAAGCACACTATCATACTCTCACAAGCACTATCAAAGCATTCACACGCACACTATCATACTCTCACACGCACTATAAAGAATTCACAAGCACACTATCATACTCTCACACACACTATCAAAGCATTCACAAGCACACTATCATACTCTCACACGCACTATAAAGAATTCACAAGCACACTATCATACTCTCACATGCACTATCAAAGCATTCACACGCACACTATCATACTCTCACAAGCACTATCAAAGCATTCAGACGCACACTATCATACTCTCACAAGCACTATCAAAGCATTCAGACGCACACTATCGTACTCTCACAAGCACTATCAAAGCATTCACACGCACACTATCATTCTCTCACACGCACTATCAAAGCATTCATACGCACACTATCATACTCTCACACTCGCTATCAAAGCATTCACACGCACACTATCATACTCTCACAAGCACTATCAAAGTATTCAAACGCACACTATCATACTCTCACAAGCACTATCAAAGCATTCACACGCACACTATCATACTCTCACACTCACTATCAAAGCATTCACATGCACACTATCATACTCTCACATGCACTATAAAGCATTCACAAGCATACTATCATACTCTCACATGCACTATCAAAGCATTCACAAGCACACTATCATACTCTCACAAGCACTATCAAAAAATTCACAAGCACACAATCATACTCTCACACGCACTATCAAAGCATTCACACACACACTATCAAACTCTCACACTCACTATCAAAGCATTCACAAGCACACTATCATACTCTCACACGCACTATCAAAGCATTCACACACACACACTATCAAACTCTCACACTCACTATTAAAAGAATTCACATGCACACTATCATACACTCACAAGCACTATCAAAGTATTCAAACGCACACTATCATACTCTCATACGCACTATCAAAGCATTCACAAGCACACTATCATACTCTCACAAGCACTATCAAAGCATTCACAAGCACACTATCATACTCTCACAAGCACTATCAAAGCATTCACACGCACACTATCATACTCTCACACGCACTATAAAGAATACACAAGCACACTATCATTCTCTCACACGCACTATCAAAGCATTCACAAGCACACTATCACACGCTCACAAGCACTATCAAAGCATTCATACGCACACTATCATACTCTCAAACTCACTATCAAAGCATTCACATGCACACTATCATACTCTCACACGCACTATAAAGAATTCACAAGCACAATATCATACTCTCACATGCACTATCAAAGCATTCACAAGCACACTATCATACTCTCACAAGCACTATCAAAGCATTCACACGCACACTATCATACTCTCACACGCACTATAAAGAATACACAAGCACACTATCATTCTCTCACACGCACTATCAAAGCATTCACAAGCACACTATCATACTCTCACAAGCACTATCAAAGCATTCACAAGCACACTATCATACTCTCACACGCACTATCAAAGCATTCACACACACACACTATCAAACTCTCACACTCACTATTAAAAGAATTCACATGCACACTATCATACACTCACAAGCACTATCAAAGTATTCAAACGCACACTATCATACTCTCATACGCACTATCAAAGCATTCACAAGCACACTATCATACTCTCACAAGCACTATCAAAGCATTCACAAGCACACTATCATACTCTCACAAGCACTATCAAAGCATTCACACACACACTATCATACTCTCACACGCACTATAAAGAATAAACAAGCACACTATCATTCTCTCACACGCACTATCAAAGCATTCACAAGCACAATATCACACGCTCACAAGCACTATCAAAGCATTCACACGCACACTATCATACTCTCAAACTCACTATCAAAGCATTCACATGCACACTATCATACTCTCACACGCACTATAAAGAATTCACAAGCACAATATCATACTCTCACATGCACTATCAAAGCATTCACACGCACACTATCATACTCTCACAAGCACTATCAAAGCATTCACAAACACACTATCATACTCTCACACTCACTATTAAAGCATTCACAAGCACACTATAATACTCTCACATGCACTATCAAAGCATTCACACAAACACTATCATACTCTCACTCTTACTATCAAAGCATTCACACACGAGCACTATCAAAACATTCACAAACACACTATCATACTCTCACACTCACTATTAAAGCATTCAAAAGCACGCTATAATACTCTCACATGCACTATCAAAGCATTCACACGCACACTATCATACTCTCACTCTTACTATCAAAGCATTCACACGAACATTATCATACTCTCACACTCACTAACAAAGCATTCACACGCACACTATCATACTCTCACACTCACTATCAAAGCATTCACACGCACACTAACATACTCTCACATGCACTATCAAAGCATTCACAAACACACAATCATACTCTCACACTCACTATCAAAGCATTCACAAGCACACTATATTACTCTCACATGCACAATCAAAGCATTCACACACACACTATCATTCTCTAACACGCACTATCAAAGCATTCACACGCACACTATCATACTCTAACACGCACTATCAAAGCATTCACACGCACACTATCATACTCTCACACGCACTATCAAAGCATTCACACGCACACTATCATACTCTCACATGCACTATCAAAGCATTCACATGGACACTGTCATACTCTCACACGCACAATCAAAGCATTCACAAGCACACTATAATACTCTCACACGCACTATCAAAGCATTCACACGCACACTATCATACTGTCACACTCGCTATCAAAGCATTCACACGCACACTATCATACTCTCACAAGCACTATCAAAGCATTCACACGCACACTATCATACTCTCACACGCACAATCAAAGCATTCACAAGCACACTATAATACTCTCACACGCACTATCAAAGCATTCACACGCACACTATCATATTGTCACACTCGCTATCAAAGCATTCACACGCACACTATCATACTCTTACAAGCACTATCAAAGCATTCACACGCACACTATCATACTCTCACACGCACTATAAAGAATTCACAAGCACACCATCATACTCTCAGACGCACTATAAAGCATTCACACGCACACTATCATACTCTCACAAGCACTATCAAAGCATTCACAAACACACCATCATACTCTCACACTCACTATCAAAGCATTCACACGCACACTATCATACTCTCACACGCACTATCAAAGCATTCAGACGCACACTATCATACTCTCACAAGCACTATCAAAGCATTCACACGCACACTATTATTCTCTCACACACACTATCAAAGCATTCACACGCACACTATCATACTGTCACACTCGCTATCAAAGCATTCACACGCACACTATCATACTCTCACAAGCACTATCAAAGTATTCAAACGCACACTATCATACACTCACACGCACTATCAAAGCATTCACAAGCACACTATCATACTCTCACACGCACTATAAAGAATTCACAAGCACACTATCATACTCTCACATGCACTATCAAAGCATTCACACGCACACTATCATACTCTCACAAGCACTATCAAAGCATTCACAAACACACCATCATACTCTTACACTCACTATCAAAGCATTCACACGCACACTATCATACTCTCACAAGCACTATCAAAGCATTCAGACGCACACTATCATACTCTCACAAGCACTATCAAAGCATTCAGACGCACACTATCGTACTCTCACAAGCACTATCAAAGCATTCACACGCACACTATCATTCTCTCACAAGCACTATCAAAGCATTCATACGCACACTATCATACTCTCACACTCGCTATCAAAGCATTCACACGCACACTATCATACTCTCACAAGCACTATCAAAGTATTCAAACGCACACTATCATACTCTCACACGCACTATCAAAGCATTCACAAGCACACTATCATACTCTCACACTCACTATCAAAGCATTCACACGCACACTATCATACTCTCACACTCACTATCAAAGCATTCACATGCACACTATCATACTCTCACATGCACTATAAAGCATTCACAAGCATACTATCATACTCTCACATGCACTATCAAAGCATTCACAAGCACACTATCATACTCTCACAAGCACTATCAAAAAATTCACAAGCACACTATCATACTCTCACACGCACTATCAAAGCATTCACAAGCACACTATCATACTCTCACACGCACTATAAAGAATTCACAAGCACACTATCATACTCTCACATGCACTATCAAAGCATTCACACGCACACTATCATACTCTCACAAGCACTATCAAAGCATTCACAAACACACCATCATACTCTTACACTCACTATCAAAGCATTCACACGCACACTATCATACTCTCACAAGCACTATCAAAGCATTCAGACGCACACTATCATACTCTCACAAGCACTATCAAAGCATTCAGACGCACACTATCGTACTCTCACAAGCACTATCAAAGCATTCACACGCACACTATCATTCTCTCACACGCACTATCAAAGCATTCATACGCACACTATCATACTCTCACACTCGCTATCAAAGCATTCACACGCACACTATCATACTCTCACAAGCACTATCAAAGTATTCAAACGCACACTATCATACTCTCACACGCACTATCAAAGCATTCACAAGCACACTATCATACTCTCACAAGCACTATCAAAGCATTCACACGCACACTATCATACTCTCACACTCACTATCAAAGCATTCACATGCACACTATCATACTCTCACATGCACTATAAAGCATTCACAAGCATACTATCATACTCTCACATGCACTATCAAAGCATTCACAAGCACACTATCATACTCTCACAAGCACTATCAAAAAATTCACAAGCACACAATCATACTCTCACACGCACTATCAAAGCATTCACACACACAATATCAAACTCTCACACTCACTATTAAAGAATTCACATGCACACATTCATACACACACTATCAAAGCATTCACACGCACACTGTCATACTCTCACACGCACAATCAAAGCATTCACAAGCACACTATCATACTCTCACAAGCACTATCAAAGCATTCACAAGCACACTATCATACTCTCACACGCACTATCAAAGCATTCACACACACACACTATCAAACTCTCACACTCACTATTAAAAGAATTCACATGCACACTATCATACACTCACAAGCACTATCAAAGCATTCACACACACACACTATCAAACTCTCACACTCACTATTAAAATAATTCACATGCACACTATCATACACTCACAAGCACTATCAAAGTATTCAAATGCACACTATCATACTCTCATACGCACTATCAAAGCATTCACAAGCACACTATCATACTCTCACAAGCACTATCAAAGCATTCACAAGCACACTATCATACTCTCACAAGCACTATCAAAGCATTCACACGCACACTATCATACTCTCACACGCACTATAAAGAATACACAAGCACACTATCATTCTCTCACACGTACTATCAAAGCATTCACAAGCACACTATCATACTCTCACAAGCACTATCAAAGCATTCACAAGCACACTATCATACTCTCACACGCACTATCAAAGCATTCACACACACACACTATCAAACTCTCACACTCACTATTAAAAGAATTCACATGCACACTATCATACACTCACAAGCACTATCAAAGTATTCAAACGCACACTATCATACTCTCATACGCACTATCAAAGCATTCACAAGCACACTATCATTCTCTCACACGCACTATCAAAGCATTCACAAGCACACTATCACACGCTCACAAGCACTATCAAAGCATTCACACGCACACTATCATACTCTCAAACTCACTATCAAAGCATTCACATGCACACTATCATAGTCTCACACGCACTATAAAGAATTCACAAGCACAATATCATACTCTCACATGCACTATCAAAGCATTCACACGCACACTATCATACTCTCACACGCACTATAAAGAATACACAAGCACACTATCATTCTCTCACACGCACTATCAAAGCATTCACAAGCACACTATCATACTCTCACACGCACTATCAAAGCATTCACACACACACTATCATACTCTCACACGCACTATAAAGAATACACAAGCACACTATCATTCTCTCACACGCACTATCAAAGCATTCACAAGCACACTATCACACGCTCACAAGCACTATCAAAGCATTCACACGCACACTATCATACTCTCAAACTCACTATCAAAGCATTCACATGCACACTATCATACTCTCACACGCACTATAAAGAATTCACAAGCACAATATCATACTCTCACATGCACTATCAAAGCATTCACACGCACACTATCATACTCTCACAAGCACTATCAAAGCATTCACAAACACACTATCATACTCTCACACTCACTATTAAAGCATTCACAAGCACACTATAATACTCTCACATGCACTATCAAAGCATTCACACAAACACTATCATACTCTCACTCTTACTATCAAAGCATTCACACACGAGCACTATCAAAGCATTCACAAACACACTATCATACTCTCACACTCACTATTAAAGCATTCAAAAGCACGCTATAATACTCTCACATGCACTATCAAAGCATTCACACGCACACTATCATACTCTCACTCTTACTATCAAAGCATTCACACGAACATTATCATACTCTCACACTCATTAACAAAGCATTCACACGCACACTATCATACTCTCACACTCACTATCAAAGCATTCACACGCACACTAACATACTCTCACATGCACTATCAAAGCATTCACAAACACACAATCATACTCTCACACTCACTATCAAAGCATTCACAAGCACACTATATTACTCTCACATGCACAATCAAAGCATTCACACACACACTATCATTCTCTCACACGCACTATCAAAGCATTCACACGCACACTATCATACTCTCACACTCACTATCAAAGCATTCACACGCACACTATCATACTCTCACACGCACTATCAAAGCATTCACACGCACACTATCATACTCTCACATGCACTATCAAAGCATTCACATGGACACTGTCATACTCTCACACGCACAATCAAAGCATTCACAAGCACACTATAATACTCTCACACGCACTATCAAAGCATTCACACGCACACTATCATACTGTCACACTCGCTATCAAAGCATTCACACGCACACTATCATACTGTCACACTCGCTATCAAAGCATTCACACGCACACTATCATACTCTCACAAGCACTATCAAAGCATTCACACGCACACTATCATACTCTCACACGCACAATCAAAGCATTCACAAGCACACTATAATACTCTCACACGCACTATCAAAGCATTCACACGCATACTATCATATTGTCACACTCGCTATCAAAGCATTCACACGCACACTATCATACTCTCACAAGCACTATCAAAGCATTCACACGCACACTATCATACTCTCACACGCACTATAAAGAATTCACAAGCACACCATCATACTCTCAGACGCACTATAAAGCATTCACACGCACACTATCATACTCTCACAAGCACTATCAAAGCATTCACAAACACACCATCATACTCTCACACTCACTATCAAAGCATTCACACGCACACTATCATACTCTCACACGCACTATCAAAGCATTCACACACACACTATCAAACTCTCTCGCACTCACTATTAAAGAATTCACATGCACACTATCATACACACACACACTATAAAGAATTCACAAGCACACTATCATACTCTCACACGCACTATCAAAGCATTCACAAGCACACTATCACACGCTCACAAGCACTATCAAAGCATTCACACGCACACTATCATACTCTCAAACTCACTATAAAGAATTCACAAGCACACTATCATACTCTCACATGCACTATCAAAGCATTCACACGCACACTATCATACTCTCACAAGCACTATCAAAGCATTCACAAACACACTATCATACTCTCACACTCACTATTAAAGCATTCACAAGCACTATAATACTCTCACATGCACTATCAAAGCATTCACACAAACACTATCATACTCTCACTCTTACTATCAAAGCATTCACACACGAGCACTATCAAAGCATTCACAAACACACTATCATACTCTCACACTCACTATTAAAGCATTCAAAAGCACGCTATAATACTCTCACATGCACTATCAAAGCATTCACACGCACACTATCATACTCTCACTCTTACTATCAAAGCATTCACACGAACATTATCATACTCTCACACTCACTAACAAAGCATTCACACGCACACTATCATACTCTCACACTCACTATCAAAGCATTCACACGCACACTATCATACTCTCACATGCACTATCAAAGCATTCACAAACACACTATCATACTCTCACACTCACTATCAAAGCATTCACAAGCACACTATATTACTCTCACATGCACAATCAAAGCATTCACATGCACACTATCATACTCTCACACTTACTATCAAAGCATTCACACGCACACTATCATACTCTCACATGCACTATAAAGAATTCACAAGCACACTATCATACTCTCACACGCACTATCAAAGCATTCACAAGCACACTATCATACTCTCACACGCACTATCAAAGCATTCACAAGCACACTATCATACTCTCACATGCACTATCAAAGCATTCACACACACACTATCATTCTCTCACACGCACTATCAAAGCATTCACACGCACACTATCATACTCTCACACTCACTATAAAAGCATTCACACGCACAATATCATACTCTCACAAGCACTATCAAAGCATTCAAACGCACACTATCATACTCTCACACGCACTATCAAAGCATTCACAAGCACACTATCATACTCTCACAAGCACTGTCAAAGCATTCACACGCACACTATCATACTCTCACACTCACTATCAAAGCATTCACACGCACACTATCATACTCTCACACGCACTATAAAGAATTCACAAGCACACTATCATACTCTCACACGCACTATCAAAGCATTCACAAGCACACTATCATACTCTCACATGCACTATCAAAGCATTCACACGCACACAATCATACTCTCACAAGCACTATCAAAGCATTCACAAACACACTATCATACTCTCACACTCACTATTAAAGCATTCACAAGCACACTATATTACTCTCACATGCACAATCAAAGCATTCACACGCACACTATCATACTCTCACACTTACTATCAAAGCATTCACAAACACACTATAATACTCTCACATGCACTATCATACTCTCACATGCACTATCAAAGCATTCAGACGCACACTATCATGCTCTCACACTCACTATCAAAGCATTCACACGCACACTATCATACTCTCACACGCACTATCAAAGCATTCACACGCACACTATCATACTCTCACTTGCACTATCAAAGCATTCACACGCACACTATCATACTCTCACACTCACTATAAAAGCATTCACATGCACACTATCATACTCTCACATGCACTATCAAAGCATTCACAAGCACACTATCATACTCTCACACGCACTATCAAAGCATTCACACGCACACTATCATACTCCCACACGCACTATCAAAGCATTCACACGCACACTATCATACTCTCACACGCACTATCAAACTCTCACAACTGTATTTTTTTTTTTTTTTTTTTTTTTTGAATTAGTAGTTATGTAGTATGGAGCATAAACTGCCTTGCATCACAGCATGAAGTCTGGCATTTAATATCTAATGGTTCATAAAATGTTACTACTATTTCCATTGAACATTCCAGAAGGTGTCATAGCTCTCTAACTCTGCTTTATAAATTAAGAGTTAAAAAGATTCAATTAAAGTAAATTGTTATTTGAGACTAGCATACTCCATAACATCTCATTCCACAAAAAAAAATAAAAATTTGTTTTAGAACATGATTGTGTCAGTGATAAAAGAATTGTAATTTTGGGATGAACTACCTTTTAAGTAAGGTAGAGGTTTATTAATCATGCATCCAGCACTTGCTCAGTGAGTGTCACCACCCTGACAAGTGACACGAAACAGGCACGTAGTGGGGGCGGGGCTGTTTAATGCTAACAGGTTTCTTAAAGAAACTAACGAAGAACAAATAAATTTATTTTGTGCACAAATAAACAATAAAATGGGTGTTTCTTAACTATCCAATTAAAGTATGGAATCTCAATGTAGTAATAAGTAGGCATTTTTAAACCAGGATGATCGTTTCTCAACTATTCAATGAAAGTGAATCTCAATGTAGCAGACAAATCATGTGAAAACACACACTGATTGGGCAACACCCATTTTTGTTCTGTGGGTCACAAGTCTCTACAAACTCGGTGGACTCTTTTGAATTGGGCCAGTAAGCAACCAACTAGCAAAGCCCTAGCAACCTCACAGTAATGTGCTAAAAAACAAACTAGCTATGCCAAGGGACACATTCTGAATAGGTTGGGCTTTTTGGAGAGCTTCCAAGCAGGTCTGTAGCTTGAGTGAAAGGTTGTAACGATTCCAGGGGACGACAACACATTTTAAACAGTATTTTTTATATATATGAAAGGGGCCCACACCAATATACAGTCAGGAGGGCCAGAATTCCTTGCTACGCCCTTTTTATAGGTTACTAACTAGGGCAGACATCGCCCAAAGTGCTTCTAAATAATCTAACTTTTACCACAAGTTTATCATGTCACTCACTTTTCCTGATACAGCCAGATATGCAGAATTCCCATAGTTCAATTTTATGACTTTACACAGATAGCATATGTAAATCTCAGAGATGTCTATTTTTAGATATTTTCAACACATGCAAAACATCTTAATAAGATAATAAACATCTCAAAGACATCTGCGAATGTCTTATAGACATCCAAGAAATACTTATTGACATCTGACTTACAGATATATTGCAGAAAGGAGCAAATTATGTTACAAATACATCTTCCAGATGTAAAAACACATAAAAAAAACACACCGACATCTCGGTGATATACTATCAGGGTATTGTATGGCTACATGCCAGTCTCTGTAAGTCTAATTGGTCAGTGAAGATTCCTCAGCCACTTAAAGCAATTAATTAACAACCTCTCAACCTTACAGGTGTCCCTATCAAAGGAGTTCTACCTTGTGCACAGAAAACCTCTTCAACACTTATGAAAAATGTAATATACGTCAAAAAGAGCATAGGACATTTCTACATTGTTGGGGATCCTAATAAGAGGCAGTCCACTTTTAATCACACGAAAACATACATTTACCAATTAGTCAACCCCAAACATATTGAACTTGACCTAATAAATTACCTCTGCATGTCAGTCGATATTAGGTTTCCGTATTCTGCCAAGAGCAACAAAAAAACACACTCGCGGTAAGAACTGAGCTTTTTTGCCATATAATTTTATTTTTAAGAATAAAATATCATTTTGAATAAGCTCATACGCCTACAATGATGCAAAAATGTAAAAAATTGCGATGCAAAGAGCTTAACAGTGCAAATATATTATTAAAAATCCGTTCAATATATTTTAAACTAATTTAAGATAAGAAAGCAGCATTGAATCACGTAAATATAATAAATAAAAGCAGATATTTTCCCTGTTTTTTGGATTAGACAGGACACTCATGTGACTGATTCTGGGAGGGTTTAAAGATGACTGGGAGCCATTTTACACACTCGCTTTACACCCCTAAATAAATGCCACAACTCTACACCTAAAACTCACAAATTTAAACACACAGAGAGCTATTCTCAGCCACATTAGGTGAGTACATATAAAGTGAGATTGATGTGTATTACGGCAATGTTGAGTGCGATTTGACCTCGGGTTTGTGTGGTTCTTTATGACGACGTGTTTACGTACTCTTTTCTATCTTGGCTCAGTTTCAGCTTTTAGGTAATCGCTTAAGACGGCGGTAAGTGTTATTTAACGGTGTACAATGGTTTAGGATATTAATGTTTGCTGGTTTGACCGTTCATTGCGAATATCTGCTAGATTTAATGAGCGTGCGGCCTGTGTGTGTGTATTCGCGAGCTGTGACGTGAGCTAACCAGCTCGAGCAATGCGAGATTTTTTTTTTTCCCGCACCGCTCAACTATTTAATTGTCGGAAAAAACGAAACGCATCGAAATGGGCTTGTTTGTTAAGTTTATTATTTTGTTTTACTTCTCAGTTCAAAATGAGACGCACATCGAGCTGTCCGCTTTAGCTGCGTAGCTCACGTTAGCGTTAGCTTCGTGCCAGCGAAATTCACGTTGTGTGGAAACAAGACCGTAAACTATGAACTATATTATCACTATCGAAAGACAACAATATTATACTTGATAGTAACTTGTTTTCTGTGTTTTAAAAATGGTTTATTTCAGACGTTCGATTAACCTTATCTTGAGCTAAACTGCATTTGCAGTGTCTTTTTAAATGTAACACGATTTCACAGCTGCACCGGTTTCACAGCAACATTATCAATACCGTATTATTATTATTATTAAAGCATTATTGAGTTAAATAAATGAGGGCAAATTATTACTCTGCAGATAGGTCTGTCGTGTTGACATTGTGCTATCTGCTGCTGTTAGATTAGATGTGGCATTTAATTGACACTAAAGTTTGATATTGTATACAAGTTTGTCGAAAATGTGCATGTCTTATTGGGTTACCACGGTGTTACCGGTTTTACTCGGTGCAACGGACAACACCGGTGTGACATGTTATACCGGGCAATAGAGGGGAACCTTATGAATGGAACTTCCAATACAATAACCTAATAAATAGAATAACCTTAAATAAAGAAAAGTTGCCTAAAGCGTTTGCGACCCATGGTAAATGATCCTAAATATGCACTGAAAGCCAGATGTTCTTTTCCAGCTTATCAAATTACACAGTCAGCAAGTACACACACTGACAGAAGACGTTTAATTGCAGGTAGCGAATATAATGTGCATGGTGGGTAACCATAAGACGTCTCATATTCAGAATGAAACAGTTCTGTTAAACACACAGACACGTGCTTGAAGAAACACTTTATTATATTATTATTAACAGATGACAGAAAAGCCGTCTAGCTGCATGTCTGATGTGCTGTTTGTTCAGAGGTGTGCAGTCTCTTGGATCATGCGCATGTAAAGGGTTCTCGTTCGTTCTTTCTTTCTTTCAGTCTTCTGAAGCTTTTAGCAAGAATAATATATAGTATAGTGTAGTCTGAGCGCTACAAATGACCTCAGACCATCAGGTGCTTTGAGTTCAGCTCGCTTTATTCCCACAGAGCAACTCGTTGTGAACGCAACTCTGCAGGGTCACTTTATATATAGCCTATACATCTGTGATTTAAATCATACAATAATACAAACGCATTCACCTCGAACTATGATTTATATGTCAGTGATTATTATCTTTAGAATTGTTTACTTTAAGAATTAGTTTTTAGATCTTAATTGGTATTTTCTGCCTGTTGTCATACGGATACTTGTGATTTGTAAATGGGTGATTTTAATATTTTTTTTTAACTTTTTTTAATTTTTTTTTTAATTGCTTTTTCGTTTTGTTTGAATTGCAATTTGAATTTAGATATGTCTTTTGGTTTAAATGTAATTTTATTAAATTTAATGCAAAATCACTAAAGCATGAATTTTCACCGATCCCTCAGCCGGGGGGTTGACGATATAATTGGATACATTTTTTTTATTAAAAATGTTTTAACGAATATTGTTAACAAATTTCTTGCATATCGCCCATCCCTAGGAAGGATTAACAAAAATGAATGTGTGAATAAATAGTCATTTCTCTTCTGAATCGGCTAAACTGGGTCCTGGGATGAATGGTGATTAAATGCCAACAGTAATCCCTCAACAACCCACAATAAGTGATGTATTTGCCCAGACAACTAAATACCCGACCGGCAGCCCATGATGGAGAGGGTGCATGGGTGAAGTAGGTTAATTGCCAAAGAGATGTTGCCCTGCACATCTGTTGAAAAGCCATCGTTCAAAAAAGTTGAGCACATTTTAATTGCTCTTCAAAACGATTCATCTGAATAATATAACAAATATTTGTAGGACTGATCATCCAGGAGGAACAAGGATAAAGGGACCTTTTAAATAAACATATTTAAAATGACAATGTATGAATCTGTGCAGCCAGTATTTCTGAAGTGTAGACCTTATGAATGAAAATGCAGTGTCATTTCCGATCGGATGGGATTCAGATTCGACTATTTGCAGTCTGTTAATTGTGCGCGTCCCGAGCTTGTCAAGTATAACGTTTAGAGGATGCAACATCCTATACACTTTTCACTTCTTGAAATGTTTAAGTATCGCACGATTTTCATTTATTTATTTATAGCCTAAACCTGAGCGTGATGTTAAATTCCTGACCTGAAGCGACGATTTCACGTCGGAGCCTGTCTATTCGCCTTTTAAAGTTGACCACATTTATTTTCACATCAGTGATTTTAGGCAATTATCTTGTTAAGACTTTATTCTGAAAAGTAAAAATGCTCTAGTATTCATCTATTTGGAGGATAGATATGAAGGAACTGAAACATGTTCTGTCTTTTAAACCGTGATACCTCTGGTAAGACACTATATAAATGTAACATTATTTTTTATTATTAATGACAAAATGAATGACTAAATGGTGTCTTATCATAGAAATTCCTGATTTACAGGACTTTGATGGGTGTTGGCTATATTTATTTTATTTTCAATACAGGTTTTAATTTGTATTTATTATTCACTACAAAATGTGTGCTTGACATTTCACATTTTACTTGACACCACCTGCCTTCAGAATAATGTTATACATGCACAGACAAAAATCTGTTTCATGCAGATATTAATATCTGAAATACCAGCAGAAACCACAGTTAACAACATTCCACAGTTAATGTTGGAGCTGTTGGAAAAAAAAATAGTTTCAGCGATGTTGCAATTTATACTCCGAACTGATTCTTTTGAGAATAGATTCAGAATCATTTGAGTTCAGTTTAAATCACAGCAGGCCAGTGGTGCGCGCCAAAGACAGATGTGGAAACAAAGATGCGAGTTAAGTGCATACGCTAAAGTCAAGTGCACAAACATGACTGTTTGCAGACCAGCTGTATCAAACACATGACCATTTGTGCCCGAATGAAACGATGATCCTGAAATTCTTTCACAAACCCACACACATAGCAACGGGAGAGTTTATTTGTGATAAGAAGCAAACAAACAACACGAAAGATGGTCTTGCACCCATAATTGCACTGATTTTCACATAACGGTGGGGCACAGAATAAAATGATGGCGAGGCAGCGGTTCGGGAGACGTTGATGTTTTCATTTAATTATTTTGTCTCCCCCCTGATGCCTTTCTCTACTCTTGCACGCTCTCCATTTCATTGGCTTTTGTCATTGCCGCTCGCTCAAAGGTTTTATCTTCTACTCGCTGAGCAAACAGAGAACGGTGCATACAAGATGCTTGATTCATTTCTGAAGCAACAACTGTGCTATTTAAACCGCTTTACTATCACCTGTGCAGGTGAGGAGAGAAGCTGAAAGCTGCACTCCCATAGCAGATATATCTCCCATCCTGCACCAGCAATTTCCATTTGTGCTTAAATGAATATCATTGCATAGATTAATTTTAAATAATTCAATACTATTAAATGATTTACAATGCTTGAATGAAAAAATTAATATAATCCGTTGAAGTAATAGTATTCAGAGTGTTTTGATGGAGAACCAATATTTTTTTTTATAAGGTTCTAAAGAAAGAAACTGAGAATCTTTTAAACTATAGAACCATTTATTTAATCTTGTGGATGTTCCATGTTTTGTTCACAGCTCCAACTTGATGTAAAAGGCCAGTTTATGTAATGTGACTCATTCTGATTTTTAAAACGGCTGTTAAAAAGCTGAAAGGGGAAAAAATACATTTTGAAGAAACTGAGAAAAAGATATTGAAGGACAAGATGCTTTGAGAATTGTTTTAAATCCAATCGTTACCCTTTGAGTTATGGTGCGTTCACGTGCTATGGTAATTATGGTAAATACCAAAAGCCGACGTGGAAATGCACATGAACACCCCCTCATGTGGTATTTTCCACTGGGCAACTCGTAGAATATTTTGATGCCCGAGTTGCCGAGATGAGATAACCTTTGACCTTTTCAAAATGGCGGAGAGCATCGCGAGAGTGTTGAATGGTAAGCATTGTACAAAACCAAACCTTTTTTGCTACTGTTAGCTAGGGGTGGAATGGTACATTCGTATTGAATCGAAACGGCGCGGTCCAGTGCACGAATTTACACGGAGAATACACGTTATAAAAATAAATAAATAAAACTCTAAATAGCGATACTATTATACTACGCTCTATTCGCGTTTGGTGTGAACGCAGCATAATGAACAGGCTGCGCTGTCAAGATTGTGTGTGTGTGTGTGTGTGTGTCCATCTTTTTACCACATTACGACAACAAAAGCACTTGAACGCAACACACTGGTAAATACCAGTTCACAAGTGGAAAATATCATATTTACCATAGCACGTGAACGCACCATTAATGTATCCTACAAATTCAACTTCTAGTAAGAAAAAGAATAAATATAGAATATTAAATAATAGTTGTATAGTAATACTAATTATTATTATAGACTATTATTCTGAAAAGGCATATACAAGGCATTTAATTAATGTAAACTAAATGTAAGCGCAACATTTAAAATTGGACATTTCATTGTTTTGATGCACTTCTGGTTTAAGCCCCACCCAGATTCGTTCTATACTAATACAGAGACGGATAAATAATTTTGTCATAAACGGATACAAATACAGAATAGCTTCGCTGCACACCACTACCCCATAGTACCACTTGGCATCCACTAAAGTTAGTCGGTTTGAACGTGAACGCTGCACCGTCTAATGTCTTCCTTCATGGGACTGTTTTTGACAGCTTTGTTATAAATTATTTTGGGTGTTTGAACAGCCTTGTCACCTCTGCCAGAGTAAGGCCTTTTCTCTTGTGTTCTAAATGTTTATTTCTCTGATGTTAGGCTAACTATTTTTACTGCTGTAAAGCTACAATGTCCCTTATAAACAAGTTGACTTTAGTGTCGATCAGTATGTGTTTCTCATTGGCCTATATCCAAATATACAGAGAATAATATAGTGCCGTATCAATTGTATTAGTATGTACAATGAGCGCATTATTAACAAGCACGTTCTTATGCACGTACGTATGATGAGAGGAGAACGTGACCAATTGAAGATTGAAAAAGCACATGCTGAACTCTTGGCTCAATCCAAAGAATACATGGGCTATTTCAAAGCTGCATGTTTTATAGTTGCTGGAATGTAGACTATATATTTTAAATAAAATATTATTTTCTTGCACGAAAACAGGGTTCTCACGCGTCCTGGAAAACCTAGAATTTTGTAATGCAGTTTTCCAGTCATGGAAAAGTGATGGAAAATTAGAAAATATCTAAAACGTCCTGGAAAATATTAATATAACCTGCTAGCAAGGTTTTCGTCACAAGCACAAAAACATGGTAACGATCTGACTGAGTGGAGTCAAATACAGAAATTTGTATAGTGTATAGTTTCACTCATAGACTGTAAAAAAAGATGGACGACGCCCCTTCGCTCTTTTCCATCGGAGAGAACTGAAGCCGCCAGTGTCCCGATATGGCGCTGACATCTTGGAACTTGAGTCTGCGCACTTGCGTTTTCGGGACCAGTCATGCGCAGTAGTGAGCAGGAAGTAAAGCCGCGAAAACAAGGCCCCGCCCTCACTCTCGCAGAATCAATCGCAAGCACACGCCCCTGCCAGATCGGTTAGCACATTCTACTGCAGAACAACCCATTATGTCGGTGTGAAATAATTAATTATAGAAATTTAGATATGTAATTTAAAGCTCCAATCTCCTCAATCCTCCGAATATCCCGAAAAAAAGTCCGTTGGTGCTTCAGTGACTACTTCGCTCAGAGAACCTGTCAATCACAGCTGTCAATCATGACGTAACAGCACCGTTTTTATAGCATCAAATAACTAACTAAAAACAAACTTATTTTAAAAACAAACACTTGAAATTACATCAGCGTGATAAAAACTACAGTAAATGACAGAAACTGTCTTTGGAAAAAAAGATATGTGAAGTGTAATTTAATTGTTTAGTTGGTCTCACGTCCCGTTGAATAACATGGGGAGGCGGGGTTTATGACCTATACTAGGACCGGCCTCTGGGGGGCGATCAAGACGTTTTGGCTTCACTTTTGAGGGCTTGTGCGGCACGCTTGGTTTCACTGCTGGCGGCTGCGCATTGTGAAACAACATCAGCGGTTAAGGGCGTTTACACCCTCATGATTGATTACAGCAGCAGCCAATCGTGAGCTTGGCAATCATTGTGCAACAGAGGCAGATCTCTTGATTGGTTACAGCTACAACCAATTGTGTGCTTCAGCAGCGCATGCAAAGAAGCGCTATTCGTGAAACTTTTCATAAACAAACTGAATGACCTGGTACTTGGATGGACCGGCCGACTGAATGAGGGGCATGATGTTTGTTTACTTCAGTATTGGCATGTGAGTCTACCTTGTTCATCATGGAAAGAAAAGGGTGGAAGAGCTATTAATGTGTAAAAGTATCTGTTTCTGCACGTTGAGGGGACGTCACATGACTTGTGTCAGTGCTGCCGAATACATTTTAGTCTTTGGTGTGAAGTTGGAGCTGAGGTTGTGCTGACATGTCACTTCAAAGTGTTTTTCACACAATTTGTGCCTCACAAATCATGTATTTTGAGAGTACAAAGCTACATTGAGTATTTTAAAATGACATTTTTTTTTTTGACATTTTTGAACGTCTCATAATTTCCCTCTTCGTCCATCTGACGTACAATCCCCTTTGAAATCGGTGCATTCGCAGCATTCTCTGACGCATGCTTGCTGGTGTTTAGCTGAGCTTTGATGCCTCAACTCTGTGAAATGCATTTTATAATGATGAAGGTAGCCTACATCATTAACTCAATTATTGTTGTTGTGCTATTGTTTTTTCTGTTAAGTCATGTTCAGCAGTTTAAATACTGTATGAAAATGCAGTACATCTGCTTTGATTTTATAATTCTTAAACATTCTGCTGAAGTCAGTTGATTTGACATGCAAATTTTAATGTAGAAGGCTTTAATAATTTTACGTTATTGATACTAATTATTAGACTTATTGTTGTCTTTTTGGATAGTCATGCTCAGCCGTTCACAAACTGAATGGAAATGATAAATCTGCTTTGTTCTTCTAATGGTTAAATACTATAAAGTCTCTTGGCAGATTTAGGTTGTGAACACATTCAAATGATTCAATGACTCCTAGCACATTAGTTTCATTTGTTGCCACCTAGTGGCATCTTCAAAAGGGGTCACTGAACTAATCAATTACACTATGTAACTCAATATTTGTTCCTGGGTAGTGTGTTATTTCCTAATTGCTTATGCCTCAAAAGTACAGAAAATGGCTATTATTCTCCGCAAACTTTGCTTTTGTAATCAGGAGTGATATTTTGAAATTTACCAATTTTCCATGAGAAAACTGGCAAATTTGTCTTTTCTAGAGATGCACCGATCGACCGGCCAGGGACCGGAATCAGCCGATATATATTTATTTATTTTTATTTTTTTTCCTCAGCCTCACTAATTTCCGATTCCGAGCCGGTCCGTTTTGTTGACAGCGGCGCAGTCAATAACGTCACAGCCGCAATAACGTGGAAGTTCTTCACTGTGAGTGAAGAATACATAGTCCGCCATGTGTAATAATTATAAGGCTAAAGTATACTGTGGGGGAACCACCACAATAACGTTCAGATCAACAAACCTAATTAGACATTTAAAACACCCAGCTGAAAATGCCCATTTTAAAAAAGGGAAAGCGGCTAAAGCTAGCCAGAGCTCAGAGCCAGCCACAAGACAGCCACAAGTCAGCATCATCTCCTTTCTTTCCTTGGTATGATCAGCAAAAATTATGGAATTCATGGCCCTGGATGACCAGCCGTTCTCCATAGTTGAGGACCGAGTGTTCAGAGATCTGATAAATTTCCTCGATACAGAGTAGGTGGTACTTTTCCCACGTCACGTTGCCCGAGTTGTTTAATCTCGTGTCCTGTCACACACGCAGCCTGTTACAAACATACCTGTCAACATTTGGGTACACAAATCCGGGAAGGGAAGTGGGGTGCTGGATGACAGAGACAGGCTAAATACATACAAATTGTGCCGTTGTGATTTAATGTGCTGAGTAACGTAATTTTTCCCACCGTGTCTGATATTAAAATGTTTTTTTTTTTTCGGCTCGAGCACCAGCTGAGTCTTCTACTCCAATCTACCAGTGATGCTTGATTCAACTTCCGTGTCTACTGCCTGCGCAGATTTCAACAGAGCAGCTGGGTTTTGGTTGCCAGGTTGAGGTCACAAATGGGTTGAAATTTGTATGATGTGTCGATTGTGTGATTGTGCGAACTGGAGAACCTTGGAATAATATATTGATGTGTTTATTCATATAAAGTGGTTTGGGCCATACAAATTACGGGAGTTTCCCAAGAGCAATAACAAAACGGGAGGGGGGGCGGGAGATGGGTGTAAAATATGGGAGACTCCCGGGAAAAACAGGAGTGTTGACAGGTATGGTTACAAGCCGATCTTAAAGCACAACTGATATTTGGACATCTAACGTACGCTTGATGTCAATGTTTAGTGTATTGGACCTCTTTCTAGTCACAGCACTTTATTTTGAGTTGTTTAAATGAGAGAAGATCCTGTAACTTAATGCAGTTTGGAGGAAATTGTAATGTTTAATTTCTTTTATTATGAAAATTTTTGCATTGAAGAAAGGTAGATTTTTGTTTGTATATGCGGTCAATAGTTCTTAGAAAGAAAATCGGAATTGGAAAAAATCAGTTTTGGCAGGTCACACTTGCAAAAAAAATCGGAATCGGACAAAAGTATTGCAATCGGTGCATCTAGTCTTTTCGTTCACAAAGTCAGAAAATAACTTGTGAATCCAAATTAACATGCATTTATACTAAAGTAATACAAAAATGACAAGATCTAGAAGTGAGTAGTTTTTCGAGATTTACGATTATACTCTAAATCATTTTCATGAATCAGCCCCCAAACGTAGTCTCCCATCATGTTCTCATTATTGTCCTTGGTAGCGGCATTCAAAGTCCTGTACATCCTGATGGAAGCACTCTCCTTGCTCCCCTGAGTACGCTTCCATGTTCTCCTTGAATTAATCAAGATAAGCATCAATGATATGGACTTTGAGGGACATCCTACAGCCCATTGTGCCATAGTTCCTCACCAGAGTCTCAACCAGCTCCACCTTTGTGATTGCCCAGGAAGGCCCGAACCACTGCGACCAAAGTTGTTCCAAGCCACTTTCTCCTTGCTAGTGAGCGTCTTGGGGAATTAATTTTGCTCTCCATGATCTTTGTTATCTGTGGTCGAAGACACTAAGACACCAGCTTTGATCTTTGCCTCCGACAGTTTAGGGAAGAAGTCAGAGAGAGATTCATTCATTCATTCATTCATTGGTTTATTGCGACTGCCATTTTTATGACCTACTGTATTTGGATGATTGAATGTACAATTACGAGATGTCCTAGTGTTCTTAATTAAACTAAATTGTCTGATTTAATTGAATGAATAATCTGCAATGATGCATGGCTCAAAATGAGTGTTGAGCCGGCCGATCATACACTGAAAGCTGAGACGGAGCACTCTGAAGTGCACAGAACATACAGTGAGGAAAATAAGTATTTGAACACCCTGCTATTTTGCAAGTTCTCCCACTTAGAAATCATGGAGGGGTCTGAAATTGTCATCGTAGGTGCATGTCCAATGTGAGACATAATCTAAAAAAAAAAAAATCCAGAAATCACAATGTATGATTTTAACTATTTATTTGCATGATACAGCTGCAAATAAGTATTTGAACTCCTGTCTATCAGCTAGAATTCTGACCCTCAAAGACCTGTTAGTCTGCATTTAAAATGATTTCCAAGTGGGAGAACTTGCAAAATAGCAGGGTGTTCAAATACTTATTTTCCTCACTGTACCAACTATGTATTTATTTAATTTGCTGTTTTACTGGGATTAATAATCACACTAGACCATGGAGCATACTGCTTATCTGGAGGTGAGAAACCCCTGTCAAAAACACACCAAAACTGCAAAATAAAAGCTTGATTTAAATGTACACGTGTTTTTGCTTCTTGTGCATTTGTTGGGTGCTTAAAATGTCCTGGAAAATGGTGGCTTGAAAAGGGTAGGAACCCTCCAGAAGCCTTTCCTGCGCAACAACATATTCTGGTCTTTCATTGTCGTGTGCTCAACATAGTGTGACTGCCCCTTAAGGTGTTTACATGCAATGTGAATTAGGAGTAATGGGCAAAAATCTACCTGTGTCTTATCAGTTTATTCTTAAGTGGGTTGTGACCATGCATCGATAAAGGTAAGTCATTAATGCATTTAAATGACGACACACTTTGTTGGCCTACTTGGCATAATCAGTGTAAGGATGTTAAAGTAAACGTGCTTATCAATTACTCTGTAAAGTTCACTAAACCTGACAACAGCGATTCTCAAGCCAGTGATGGCTATCTTTGTTGTTTTTGTGTGTGGAATTTACACAAGTGGACACTAACATTTTAATCGGCTGAGCAAACACTTTTTTTTTTTTTTTCATTGCTTAATATCTCAAAGTGCCTTAATATCTTCTGAGTAAACTGTTGAGCATGTGCGAAGATGTGCAGTCCAGATCTTCCAGTTGAATAATGTAAATGTGCAGCATTAATAGCACACCTGCTAAATGATGACTTGCATTTGTCACTTTCTGTGATTTTAATTGACATTTGAAGAAGCTATTTCTCCATAATATGCCCATAACAAGATCACTTGGTTCATGCAACTGCAATTCCCAAGCTGTGGAACTCGCTCCCAGATAACCTACAAGCATTTGATTCAATTAGCTCTTTAAAAAGTAGGCTATTCCAAAGTGCACCTTTTTACTTGGTGAATGTTTATGTACATGTGTTTTGTAAAGCACCATGTAAATGCAAAGATATAGCCTCTTTTTAAACTAAGTTTTTACTTTCTCACACAGGTGGAAAACCTTTTGAAATTGTTGTCAATGCATAGATGAGAAAGGAATGGACAGAAAAATTGAAAAGACTTGCAGTAGCTTCCTGGACCCTGGTCTTTGAAACTTTTGCAAAGGAGGGATTTCTTGATTCGTGGAAGGATAATTGAAGCTATTCTTCCTGCTTCTAAAATCTGTGACCAGTTGCTTGAGTGACATTCATATTAAAATGTTCCACAAGAGACTTTCATATTGAGGAACAAGGAACTGCTTGAAAATATTGCTTTAAATTGTGTTGTGTGCTTTGGATGCCGAGTAAGCTGTTGGAAGAGCAACTTACAAGTTATCTCCATTGTTATTGTTGCTCACGGTTTGGAAGAGAGAGAATATTAAAGTCATGAGTACCGCCAGAATGGAGAATCCAGTGATTATGGGACTGTCGAGTCAGAATGGCCAAATGCGAGGCTCTGTAAAGCCAGCAGGGGGCCCTGGAGGTGGTGGAGGTGGGTCCCAAACAATGCAGCCTGCCCAGGTAAAGGCCTCTAGTACAGTCATCAATGGCAACTCCTTGCCAGCACCCACAGCCAACACCATTATCAAGTAAGTCCTGGCAATAGAAGTGCATGTCGGACAGTAAGTGCTAAGATGATTGGCATAATTTGGTGTATATTATTTCTGTAAGGGCTGGGGATGACTGGAAGAAGAATCTAAAGCTTCCTCCAAAGGATTTGCGCATGAGAACTTCAGTAAGTAGATGTACATCTGTAACAAAACATGATCTGATGATGGCTTATGAAACGGAATCCTTTTAAAGTTCTTGTTGCTGTCTGGAGCTAATGCGTTTATTGTGAAATTCACAGGATGTGACGTCGACCAAGGGAAATGAGTTTGAAGATTACTGCCTGAAACGAGAGCTGCTTATGGGCATCTTTGAAATGGGCTGGGAGAAACCGTCACCTATACAGGTAAGGGGCAAAAACATAGTGTATTTGATACTGTTAAAGGGTTACTTCAGGATTTAGCATTAAGCTTTGTATCAGTAGAAAACCAGTAGTATTTTCGAATTACCGAGCTTCCCCCCCCCCCCCCCCCTCATATCCCCCTGAGACGAGAGATTTATGTATTTTTAGTCTGGAAAAAATCCTCTGACGCAAAAATCGTCATTTTGCGTCATTGGAGGATTTTTGGGCCAGAGGCTTAAAACTACAGCCAGTATTCTGCATGTTTTCACCACGCCCATATGGGGCGGGATCTCACTCACAGAATGTGAAGATAGTGTCAGCCATCTTTCTGTAGAAGCTAAGATAACAGGCTCTTGCTCTGTGTAGAAAGTTTGTATACAAGTAGGCTAATCACGATGGCGGAAGGTAGTTTTGAAGTTGAAATGGCAGAAGGGGATTTCGAAGATCTGTTGTGAGAATCTGATGCTCGCGGCTACCTGTACGAGCCGCAATACAGCGATGAACAGTTGCGGGAGATGGAGGAACGAGAGGCAGCTGCTGTAGCAGGGAAGCAAAACCTGCTTGGCAGGCAGGAGGAAGAGCCCGGCCAGACTCGAGTTGGGCCGGACTGGTGGTGTCAGTGCTCTCGCTGTGCGCCTATGGAAACAGATAGAGAGTCCTATTGCTGTCACGAATTTCAGCGATGCCGTTTTCTTCTGGACGAGATCGCTGAATCCGCTGATGAAACTGCACCGCTAACTTGAGCATGTATAACTGAGCACCCAAGTTTTGTACCACACATGGACAGGGGAGTCCTGGAAACTTATTTTAGGATCCCGAAGATAAATTGGAAACGCCAGCCAAAGCCCGCAGGGACAAACGGACGGCTTAGTGTAAAGTGAGTATTTTGTTTGTTTTTCTTTTTGTTACTAAGACGTCATGTACAGAGTTTGGACACCCGGAATTATCATAATGTTCTTCCCGCGTAGTCAGTCAATTTATCAACTAACTCACGATTTATAGAGTCACGATGTATCAAAGCAAGCCTAGTTGTATCAAATTTTCAGATACTACCGCCTGTAACCGGTAGGCATGGTTTGGGAGTAGCCTCGTAAGGGCAGCAAAGCAAGTGCATTCTGGGAGTTGTTGTCTTTCAGCCACATGTGTAAAAAAATACATTTTCTGCCTTTTCTCTGTCTAGAATGCTTCAAATTCAAAAATAATTTCACATTTATACTATATAAATGACCAATTTTAAATACACATTCATCTTCCCAGAGGTGAAGTATCCCTTTAAAAAGGGGTGGTTCAGCAAGACAAATATTCTCTCGGGGCTCCAGACTGTGACTAAAATGGTCCCAAATGTGAACAGAAATAATTGATTGTGACAATTTAACATCTAGTCGCCATCAGCGACCGTCGGGTTGTGTGCATTCATATGCAGTTTCATCAGATGATATCTTGTAAGTTATTGAATATATTTTAGAGCGCACACACAACCAGTGTGTCTCGCGCCGCTTTTCACCAGTTCTGTTTCTGGTGAGCGCTCTGCACGCAACAACAAACCCAGCGCAAGAGAGTCGTGAACAAATGACTCTTTTGAACCAGATCTTTTTCATGAATCAACTGAAAAGAACTGAGGGTTTGATCTCAGGTTAGCAGTTTGAATCTGATTCACTTTCTGAGTGAATCAGCCGTCAGTGTCCTCGCATCTGGTAGTGCAGACATTTAAAAATAAGAGTCCCAAGTGCATTTTGGGCTGCTTTATAATAAAAAGTCCTGTATTGTGTACTGGACTACCACTATAAACTGCATCTGGGATTTCTTTCAATTTGCACTCTTGTAGTCTGTGTCTGGGCCATCCAGTAACTGTAAAGAAAGTCTTAAGGCAATATTTTAAAATATCGCGTGTGAGTGAATGAGATCAAGCTTTTGACACTTATGACAATTGAGGGAATTGACAACTATATTCATACGATACTTTTAATAGATTCTGAAGAGCCGTACTAAAAATCTCATTTGTGTAAATTATGAAAGGGGTGTGAATGTTTGAGACAAAAGGGAATGCAAACTTCTCAATATATTCTGTTTATTAAACCTCTGATTTATGGGATATCAGCTGTCTTCAGCTTTCTATCTTGTTTCTGAACAACAATCTAAATTGAGCAATTCTGTAATTTGGTGACTTAAAAACAGCCATTTGGCTCTGAAGTCATTTCTTCTTTTAAGTCTGGAGCCCTGTTCTCATTTACTCAATTCGTATGACTTCAGTGGAACACAATGGAAAAGCTAAGCAGACAAACCTTGTTGCTGAGTTTAGAAATGTGCCATTTTAAGTGTTTATTTCTCTCAGAGAAACTGACTTTAGACTGCTCAGAAATGGATCCTTGTCAATGTGACCATTCAGTATCTCCTTTATGACAGAAGTCTGTGTTTAATCAGGCCCATCTGATCATTACTGTGTTCCCACTCATTCCTGCAGGAGGAGAGCATTCCCATTGCGTTGTCTGGGAGGGACATTCTGGCCAGAGCCAAGAACGGAACAGGAAAAAGTGGCGCCTACCTCATTCCCTTACTTGAACGCATTGACCTGAAGAAAGACAGCATACAAGGTAACTGGATTTGCCTGACCTAACTAATGGAGAGATGTTTGGTTTGACATCTTCAAGATAACAAACTGCAGCAGTTTTTTTTTTTTTTTTTTTTATATCATGAATTTTTACTTTCTAAAGAAGCTTCATGCACCAAGCATCATACATTCATACTTTTGACTTTTGCAGCATTGGTCATTGTGCCCACTAGAGAACTGGCTCTACAGGTGAGTCAGATATGCATCCAGGTCAGCAAGCACATGGGTGGGGTCAAGGTCATGGCAACTACAGGTGGAACCAACCTCCGTGATGACATCATGAGACTCGACGAAACGGGTATGTGCAATTAATATTGGTGGTAGGGGTTTGGGAATTATTTGAGCCGTTTTATTCTGTAAAAGCCTTTGACTCATGGATTACAATTGTCCCTTTTGTGTAGTGCATGTTGTCATTGCCACTCCAGGAAGAATTTTAGACCTCATCAAAAAGGGAGTGGCCAAAGTCAGCCTAGTACAGATGATCGTGTTGGATGAGGTGTGTGAAATAAAACCTTTTTAATTGGCTTGTAGTTAATTTAATATGGTTGCAGTTACTTAAAGTACTTCAGTAGTTGGTATGACAATTGCGTATCAAATGTATTACCCATGTGTTGCTGAGTAGGCAGATAAGCTACTGTCACAGGACTTTGTTAAGATGATGGAGGAACTTTTGAGCTGCTTGGCCAAGCAAAGGCAAATTCTACTGTACTCTGCCACCTTCCCCCTGAGTGTGCAGAAGTTCATGGTAAGCCCACTGATTCAGATAGTGAAGTAATTTTTGTTTTTATACTAATCCTATGAGGTAATTGTATAACTGCCATTTTTAGAGTCCTGCCTCAACTCGTTGTTTAATAGCACCACAGTGCTTAAAATCGGCGTACGAATGGCTTGCTTATAGTTGATCCTGCCTGCATATATGATGGGGGGGGGGAAAGAGTGTTTTACCATCTAAACAATTAAACATCACCTTTAATTGTATGTTTGCTGCATTTTTAAAGTCAAATGGTGCCATTTTATGTGAAACATCTGTGGTTTTGGAAAGTATGACTAATTCTATGCTCTTGCTCCCCTTAAATGTAGAACTCTCATCTGCAGAAACCCTATGAGATCAACCTGATGGAGGAGTTGACCCTGAAGGGGGTTACCCAGTATTACGCCTATGTGACTGAAAGGCAGAAAGTCCATTGCCTTAATACACTATTTTCCAGGGTAAAGTCCAAGTCCTTTTTTTGGCATGGCATACTTTTACAGATTTTCATACCTGTATTTGGATGTTTTTTGAACTCTAGACTACAAAATTGTATAATCAGTTTTTGATGTTTTGTGTTGTAAATGTTTTTGTTTTCAGCTCCAGATCAATCAGTCTATAATCTTCTGCAATTCATCCCAGCGAGTGGAGCTCCTGGCCAAGAAAATCTCTCAGCTGGGATACTCTTGTTTCTACATTCACGCCAAGATGAGACAGGTGGGTGTAAAATTTGCCTGCCGTGTTAACACGTTTCTGTTGGCAGAATTTTGTAAAAGAGCAAACGTTTGAATTGAGATATTTATTCTCCTCAATTTCCAGATTTGGGCTGGTAAATCTGAATTTCAACAAAGTATTTTTCTTCTCCTTGCATATTGCTAATTCATGTTTTTATTTTATTTTAGGAACACCGAAACAGAGTGTTCCATGATTTCAGAAATGGCTTATGTCGAAATCTCGTCTGCACTGGTAAGGGCAGTTGGCAGTCTTTGTCAGAGTAGCTTCTTCTGTTTTGCATTTTTTGCCTTCACTAATATAGGCACTGTCTCATGCATATTTTATTGGATTGTGCTTGTTTGTAATTTGATTTGAGAATTTTATTTGGCTGACAAAGTCAGACCAGAATTGAGTTTATTAAACTAGATTTTAAAAATTATATATTGGTTTCAGCCATATTGCTGTACCTGGTTTTCAAACAATCACTTGTATTAAAACAGAATTTGATTCATAAACCATGTTTTGAAAAATTGAACAAAAGTGAAATTTTGCCCCTTAAGTTCTTGTAAATATTAAAGCAATTTGCTGCACCTTTTACCTTCAATCACCATTTATTTTGTGATCGCTTGAAATGTTTCTCTGTGTAGATCTCTTCACAAGAGGAATTGATATACAAGCTGTGAACGTTGTGATCAACTTTGATTTTCCCAAACTTGGGGAGACATACCTCCATCGCATTGGCAGATCTGGTGAGTATTAAGCTTTCGGTGATCTGAGCATCCCATCACGCATCCACGTGTGTGTGTGTGTGTGTGTGTGTGTGTGTGTGTGTGTGTGTTTTTTTTTTTTTTTTTTTTTTTTTTTTTTTAAAGCTAATGTTCATAACATTTGCCTTCTCCCCACAGGTAGATTTGGGCACTTGGGTCTTGCCATTAACTTGATCACATATGATGACCGCTTTAACCTGAAAGGTATTGAAGAACAGCTGGGTACTGAGATCAAGCCCATTCCCAGCAGTATTGACAAAAGTCTATATGTGGCCGAGTACCACAGTGAGAGTGGCGAGGAGGTTAAACTGTGAGCAAAATTGGTGAGTTCAGTCAAGACTATAGCTAAAAATACAAGCTTCAATGCATGAAACCTTTGAAGAGAAGTGTATCGTTTTAAAGGTCTTTTCCTTTAACAAATGTTACATGTTTCACTGCGCTTGTTTGCATGTGCAAGGTAACTCTGATAATGCTTAACTTGACTGTGTGATCATATCAACATTTTAAACTGTTTTCTTATTGGGGTAAAATCATAAACTGCTAAACCCTTTAAGCTCTGTTGGGCTCTGCATAGAAATCTAAATATTACTAACTGCAGTCTTGACCAACACACAATGGGCATCGTTTGAAAGTTTAGAAGTTCGACTTTACAATGTATGCAGGCATTGTGACAAATTTAACAAGTGCTTGGAACACTTCTGATTTGTCTGCAAATTTCAGTTTGTATAGTAGATTTAATAACTTTTGGACTTCAAAAAAAGGTTTGTAATCTGTAAAAAAAAAAAACATGGCGAGTAATGGCTAAGTATGTCTTTGACATGCATGTTATGTGTAATACGGCTCCAAGTACATGATACAGTCTCAATAATGACTCGTATGACACCGACTGGAACTGAATGAGATCTCCTTATTGGGGGGGGGGCGAGAGAGCGAACTGGGGCTGAGGGATTAGTGAATATTTTTCAATAATATATTTTTAGAATTTAAAATAATATGCTTTATTGATTTTTGCATTGAAAATTACATTTATTTAAACTTAATCGAATAAATTTCTAAATTCAAATTGCACTCCAAATGAAAAGGCAAATAAAGTGATAAAATAATAAATATATACTTGACCACCTTTCCATTTACTGTCAGGCAAGAATCATCTAAACATGCAGGTGGAAAATGACTTGCACAAATGAAGACAAACTATTATAAATGTAAAAATAACAATTATAATGATAATCACTGAAATGTAAATCATGGTTTGAGGTGAACATGTTTTTGTATTTTACAGGCTGCAGAGTTGCGTTCACAAACTGCTCTGTGGAAATAAAGTGAAGTGATCTCAAAGCACCTCCTGAACTGAGATGTCTAAAGTCATTTGCAGCACTCATAAATAAAAATCAGAAGGCAGAAACAAAGTATGAGAACCTTAGATGCGCGTGTTCCACGAGACCGCACGCCTCTGTATCAGCGTGTCATACATGCCCATATACGGCTTTTCTTTCATCTGTACTTAATGATATAATAAAGAGTGTGTCTTCAAACGCGTGTCTGTCTACGGGCAAATTATTTATTAATTTAATAAGTCTAATAATTTAATAGATTAATGGGAAACGGCGAAGTATCATGACATGGTCAAAGGCATCAGCTATTGGCAATCACTCTGACCATCATTGATCCCGAGAACATCTTCTGTTGGCAAAACCCTAATGTGCAATGTTCAGACCATCTCTTGCTGGATTTTCGGACACATTCAGGATCATTACCGCTTTCCCGATGTCGCTGCGGCTCGCTTCATGTGCGCGCTTGTAAAAATTAAATTTTAAAGGCTCATTATTACATTTATTCAGTTTGTTAGACGCTTTTATCCAACACGACTTCCAAAAGAGGAAAACATAAGCGAATCATCTTAAGGAGACATTTGTACGAAAAGTGCCATACTTGGTTTTACTAGCATCTGAATAGCATTCAAAACAGATTTAAGTGCAACAAGTTTTCTTTTGACTCTTTGGAAAGATGTGTTTTTAGCCGTTTTTGTTTTTTGAAGACCGAGTGAGTCGGCTTCACGGATGTCATTCCACCAATGTGGAATTGTTTTGGTGCCTCTGTGTTGGTACAACAAGGTGACGTTCCTTAGCCGACCGCAGGCTTCTGGCGGGAGTGTAGATCTGAATAAATTATTTTAGGTATGCTGGAGCAGACCTAGTGACCGTTTTGTATGCCAGCATCAGAGCCTTGAATTTAATACATGCATCCACCGGTAGCCAGTGGAGAGCGACAAAGAGTGGTGTTACATGTGCTCTCTTTGTTTCATTAAAGACCAGACGTGCTGCTGCATTCTGGATCATTTGAAGGGGTCTAATTGCACATGAAGGGAGGCCAGCAATGAGTTACAGTAGTCTAGTTATGACAAGTGACTGAACAAGTAGTTGTGTGGCATGAGAGGAAAGGTCTTATCTTCCTGATATTGTAGAGTGTAAATCTACATGATCTTGCAGTCTTTGAGATGTGGTCTGTGAAATGTAGCTTATTGATGGTTGCCCCTAGATTTCTGACCATTTTGGAAGGCGTTACTGTAGTTGAACCCAGCTGCACACTGATGTGTTCAACAGCAGGGTTGGCTGGAAAGACAAAGGAGTTCAGTCTTGGCTGGTTTGAGTTGCAGGTGGTGTTCCTTCAACCAGGCTGAGATGTCTGCCAGACAGGCAGCGATTCGAGTGGTCACTGTGGTGTCATTGGGCTGGAAAGACAAGTAGAGTTGCGGTTTAGTATTTCTCTGTAATGTAGAACAGTGTTAGCAATGTTACTGATTACATTCTTTCTCAGCCCTGGAACTCGAACCATTTTCTGATACCAGCACTTATAGATTTGGGCACATCACGCATTCTACATGCTTATCACTGCGACTAATAGGGATCGAAATTTGGTACCGAACGGCAAGACATTTTTCGATACTCGATTAGAGGCAATTCTGTCGGTGCCTAAAATGTATCGAACTCTATACCCAGCCATGGTGTGTGTGGGGTTTGGGTTGTGGGTGTGTGTGTGTGTGTGTGTGTGTGTGTGTGTGTGTGGTGTTTTTTTTTTTTTTTGTTTTGTTCTTACTGGCTTTATTTTAGAATTGTACAGGAATCCCTTTTACTCTGTAAATCATGCATTTTAACTTTTCACGATGCCTCTGATCTCTTGTGCAGTGTAAACTTGTTTTAATTTCATTTCTATAACAATTTCTTGTGATGTGTAAAATTATTTAAAAAAAAAATTTATGAACAGCCTTTAGCAGGAGAGCTAAATCCCACTGACTCTCGCAAATGTTTGTCTGTCACACGATTGGCTGTTTGCTGCTAACATCCCTCATTATTGTTCAAAGCCTAAGTTGATGAGCAGCATTATGGTACCAATTAACCTTGATTGGTTTGGTTTTGTCAACTCAACCAATCCTGCAACCCTGAGTTTGTACAACTGGCTTGATGGTATAGGCCACTGATCTTGCCAATCTTTCACTCTGCATGAAAATACCATCTTTACCTTTTGATCATTGTGCACGTGTTGTACCTTTTTTTATTTTTTATTTTTTATTTTAATGTTTTAAAACTTGTGCAAAACATCCAATAATGCAAGAAAACCACATGTATCTTACCCCAATGAAGGAAAACCATTTAAGGTGGTTAGGTGATCGCATGCATTTTTGGCTTGAGCATAATCGTGTGCGATTTGTGCATGTAAAGCACTCAATGTCAAACTGCTATCAAATAATCGATGATGATGATTATTAAGACTTTTTGTTTTCTCTCTGCCTCTTTCAGATCACCAATCCTTTGTCCCCTATCTCCCCCCCCCCCCCTTTTTTTTTCTTTTTTTCCTCCTCAACTCTTCCATCTGTCTTCCTCTTTCCCCCACTATTTTACTTTTTATTTTTTTTCTTGTCTGGTGCCACCGCAAGGAATGTGACGTTGCGACTGCCCAATAATCGTGAAGGACTTGTGGCCTAATACAGGACCGCTGCACTATTTTTCCACTCTGAAGACTTTCAATCACTTAATGAGGAGGGAAAGAGGGGAAACGAGGATCTGAATTATCAGCCGAGGGGGGGAAAAAAAGTGACTACTCATCGCCTGCAAGCACATCCTCAACCCACTCTCACACACTATCCCTTTTGCATCTTCATGTTTCTAGTCATTTGAAACAAGTGCCTTAACAAGCAGTTTAACTTGTTCAAAAAGTAATAACCTGATTTTCTTTTTCGCTTTTTTTTTTTTTTTTTTTTGAGACTAGATCTTTGTTTTTCTCACTTTTGCATAGCTTGTCAGCTCCCCCTCCCATTTGACATCAAGAGATCCATTTTGCAACTGCCACCTTTAGAGTTTTAGTGCGATTTTTATTACGAAGAACAGGATTTTGCAGCAAAAGAGTGGTGAGGCAGCATGTGTTATTGTGCGGCCTTTGGCGTACTTTACTATGGTGTGAAGAAAAACCCCCTGGAGAACTGCGGCGATATCAGTGACAAGCATGATTGCAATGATATGAGGCTAACGTTCCTGTCGCAAGCTTTCAAAAGTCCTGCAAGGCTCTCTATGGCTTTTTCCTTCAACTGCTCATGGAACATGCCATGCCTCTAGAGACCCATAAATCTTTCCCCCTCTGTCTTCATTGGGCCAACACTAAGAGGGACTTGACCAGACTCAGACCAGCCTTTTCTTCTTTTTGATTGCAGTTTCACATTCTTAATGGGTAGGCACTCTGTCCTAAATGTGCCATTAATACAGATCTGGGCACATTGTAAACATTTTGTAAATACTTTATTTAGGTTTTTTTTTTTTTTTTTTTAATGGATTGTTTTAAAATGAGCTAAAGAGGCTGGGTGACCATTAGAAGTTGTTGAAAAGATCTTTTAAATATTGGGTTCTGTCAGCACTGGATGGCACTATTTTGTTTGCATATCCCCACCCTCCAGTTGGGAAAGTAAAGCCAAGTTTATACCAGTGCACCACCTTCAGAAAAATTGGACTTGTGTGGTGGTGTTTTGTTTTTTCTCCCAAGAGTCTATTTGAGTAATAAGCAAGGCATTTTCTTCAAGAATATTGTTTGACCAGGTGGTGCAGTCGTTCAGATTTGCACTTGTGCTCTAAATTATTCAATCTCATTCGTTACCCAGTGTTGACAAACTTCCTGAAGTTGGTTGCTCAAATGGCCTTGTTTAAGAATGAAAACATGAGGCTTATTTGCTTTCCAATCTTTTGCTTGTAAAACTAACTTGAGGCACTCGACTGGGTCCCCTAGCTGGGGTGACTTTTATCATAGAGGTAATTTAATATTTTCATCATGTAATAGTGCTACTCGCTGCAGTGCAGCTCAAATTGGCAGTGTACAAAAAAAATATTGAATTTCTAAGCGAGATGTGTAGCTGTTACATGGGTTTGTGTTCACTGCCATTGGCACTGGGACATGATGACTAAACAGACCATTGGGGGTGGGATGGATTGAAAGACTTGGATTTTCCTCACTGGAAAAAGGAAAAATGGAACAAAATGTAAAACAAACTGGATGCCAAGAATTCTAAACATTGGACTGGCATAATGTAGCGGCAAAGAGATCTAGTGCACAGTAAGTCAACTGGCCTTTTTGTAATGGGATGCTGCACAGACTTAACAGAATCTAAACCTTTGCGTTGTGGTCTGCACTTAGTTTGAACTTAAGTTCAGGGGTTGGGCAATAATACGGGCTGCACTTGTGCTAAGGGCACTTTCTCTGTAAGAACAGAAGTGTTTAGACCGACTGGGAAGGGTGGTTTTGGGGGGGGGGGGGGCGGTTGGAAATACTGTGGCAGGGACATGGGTATTTAATGGGTGCTGATAACCAAATATTTTTTTTTTTGCAGCGGCAGAATATTTATCTCCCCTCTCCCCCAAACACTAATAGCCTCAAGATTATTATTTTTTTTTTTTGCTGGGGATTGACAATGGCTTGTTTGAGACACTTTAGCCCTTCTGCTGCTTTTAGATAAGTTGGATGTTTTGACCCTTAAATGTTTGAGGGTTATATCTTTATGGGGTGGGTAGGAGTTGGGAGGGTTGCAATTTTGCCTTTTGTGATAATTGGCACAGAATTGACCTGAAAATAATTTAACTGTGCGGATTAACATGTCCCTTTTCAAAAATCAAATACAGGTGAGATGTTTCTTTTATAAATCGGATCGGCATTGTTTACTGGGAAGTGTCACAATTCGTTTTTCCAATACATTTAAGCTAAAGGTTGTACTTGATGGATTGAGCAAAATTTAAGTTCCTGTTGTTCGGGACCCCCTTATATTATTCCAAAATTTGCAACACGTTCCCAGTAGCATTGCTTGAATCTAATCTTGTATGCTCTTCTCTATAGCACATCTCTGTGTGCACATGGATGCCCCACCTTTTTAGTCATCTTTGTTTCTTTTAGGGGCTATTTGATTGTGAGATCTGCTCTAGAGAGGAGCATATGAGTTAATGGGCTCTTTGGCAGCAGCCTGGTGTTTTTTTATTTTTTATTTTCAATTACCACTTGCCATGAAAATCACCGTTTGTTCATGACCTGTTGTAAAGCAGCATGTGATTGTATGTGCTTGGCCTTTTCTGAAGTGGTTGGGGTTTTGGTTCTTATTTTTATGTTTTTACTTAAGAAGAATGAGGTGGAGAACATCTCACCTGTTCCTGTGTAAAACCTCAAATAATCAGATGTGTACTAAAATATTCTCATCTTCAAAATCCACTCATTCTTCAGGTTTTTTGTTTGTTTTAATTTTATTTTTGGGTGGGTGGGAAGGGTGTTTTGCTGCCCTGATGTATCTGTTTCTTAATTCTGGACACTTGGCCAGTTTACAATAATCAGCCTGTTTAGTCTTGCAGTGTATGGATACATCAGTCTGGGTTTGGGGGGGGGGGGGGGTTGGGAATTAAAGAAAATTGAAATCAACAATTCAGGAGTTCTGGGTAAGGAAAATTCTATCTCTAAACTTTGCCCTTAGATTTGGGATTTATTTTATTTCTTTAAGTGAACATCTGTTGGATATTGCGTTTAAAAAAAAAAAGACCAACCAAATTTATTCGAAATCAAAAGTTCAAGTTTTTGTTTTGAAATTGGGCAATTTCAATTGGCATTGTTCTCAGTGATGCTACATTTTAAAGGTTGGGGTTTTGTGATGTGTAAATGCAATGGTTGACATCTGTGATGGTTTTTGTTTTGAAAATAAAGCTCACTGAAGTTCCACTTAAATGTTTTAATTTGTATACTGTGCAATATTGGAGGATGTCAGGAGAGTTCACATATGATGGAAATTGTTTTTCATGAGAAAATGAAAGGGCATACAAAACATTTCTATAACGGTATTTCTTCGACTGTGGGTGTTTTCAGCCCTGTGAATTTCTAAAAGGTTAAATTATTTCTCACACTCCCCATTTTGTTGTAGCCTTGTTCCAGACCCAGACTAGCAATATAACATTTTGAAAATCCATTATAAATTAAATGTTTAAAACCAGAAGTGTCATTTTGTAATAGTCTTTGCTAAGGCAAATTTAATATCTAATATTTTGTTTCCTTTAATGTTTTTGCATAGTTTGGCGAAATTACATCTTGATTGGAAATGACGTCCAATAGAAATATTCTGCTCGTAAGGGCCATTTACCCTTATTTATTCATCTTAATTGACTGGCCTCTTAAGATTAATATGCTATATGGGGGGCTTATCTCAAGAGTGTGTGTGTGTGTGTGTGTGTGTGTGTGTGTGTGTGTGTGTGTGTGTGTTTTTTTTTCATTGAACTGGGCATAAACCGGAGTAGTGGGGGATACTCCCTTTTTAATTTTTGAATAATGTAACCACTTGCTTCTAAACAAAATGGGTATAATTTTAAATCTTAGAATCAGACTTTACAATGCATAAAGTTGAATTCTTAAATTATTCTTTTTAATTTGTGCATTTATCACAATTGTAGTCAGAGTTGGTAAAAACATACACATGAGAGCCAGGTGTTATACTGTAGGAAATGTCTCGATTAGTAAAATGCAATGAGCAAATTAGTTTCACTCCGAGGCCAAACTGCTGTGAGTATTGGTGTATGAAATTCCCACTGACACAGACAAAAACACGAGGGTCTTTGTCACATTTTTCCTTTACGTCCTAAAACACGCATATAACATAGACATTGGCATATTGAAACTTAAAGCAGACAATCTTGATTTAAATTAGCCCGAACACAACATAATACAAGTAGATCTTGAAATATTCCTTTGAGTGTACATGGAAAGAGCGTGTGTGCGTGTCCAAGGACTTTGTGTTTGCAAACACAAATATATACATTATGTGCTCATTTAAAGGATTGGGATGCTCCTGAATACTTAATATTTCTGTATTTTTTAGTCTTTATTAATTTCCAATGGCTGGTCACTAGGTCCGCAAAAATGGGGTTTGCAACAAATGCAATGCATAGGTGCGCCACAGGAGGGGGCGCTTCAAAATCATATTTTAAATACTATATAAAAGCTTACAAATAACACACTTTAAACCATCAAGGATACCCAGGGTTGTTTTTTTTTATTATTATTATTTTGTCTTAAATGGGTTAATTTTTTATTTATTTTTTTTTTATCACGAGGTAACAAAGCTGCCGACGTTGCTCTGACGTCACATGACAAAACTGGTCAGAGGGGGAATGCGTTCTGCAGCGCAGACATACAGTATACTCGCACCACAGCCAATGGTTTCTCGCGCCGTGTTTGACAGCGAGACGACAACAACAGGCGAAAGTAGGAAAGCGCAGTAAGATTAGATATGGTTGGTAAGATGATCCCAAGTATAGGTTGGATATGGCGGAGGGTCAGTTAACAACTTTAACAAGATTTATTTCTAAATGTACAGCGAATGAGCGCCCGTTTCCAAACATGAGGCAATTTTTTTTTTTTTTTTTTTTTTTATAAATTTGACTGAAAAGTTACTCAAATGAACTTCTATTAATGATAGCTGGACACCCATGTCTCTCTACAAGGATAAATGTCGTTTAGCTTAAATCCTTTTTTCAAAATGTCTGGTTATAAAATTAAATTTTATCTTCACCCACGTGTGCACTGTTTTCATTTCAAAACATTTTCCATCTTTTGACCCTGCGTACGCAGAACGGGGGCTACAGGGGTGCAAGTCTCTGCCCCATTTGTTCACAAATCTAAAGGTGCCCATTTAAGTGGAGGTGCTAAGAGGGTGCGCTGTAGTAAAGACACCTTAGCTTAACTCTCTGTGCACCTATGGTGAGTAAATTACCTCAGGAATTATGAAAAAAAAAAAAAAACACTTAGTTTATTGACTAACCCCCCCCCCCCCCCCAAAAAAAAAACTTAAATAACTTGATCAAATTAAATAACTTGTTTCAAAGAACTAAACGGATTAATTGCTGTGTTCAAGACTGTTTGTATGCACATTCTAAAGAAGTGTGATACAGTATCTCACAAAAGTGAGTACACCCCTCACATTTTTGTAAATATTTGATTATATCTTTTCATGTGACAACACTGAAGAAATGACACTTTGCTACAATGTAAAGTAGTGAGTGTACAGCTTTATAACAGTGTACATTTGCTGTCCTCTCAAAATAACTCAACACACAGCCATTAATGTCTAAACTGCTGGCAACAAAAGTGAGTACATCCCTATGTGAAAATGTCCAAATTGGGCCCAATTAGCCATTTCCCCTCCATGGTGTAATGTGACTCGTTAGTGTTACAAGGTGTGAATGGGGAGCACGTGTGTGTCATTGCTCTCGCACTCCCTCCTACTGGTCACTGGAAGTTCAACATGGCTCCTCATGGCAAAGAACTCTGAGGATCTGAAAAAAAAGAATTGTTGCTCTACATAAAGATGGCCTAGGCTATAAAAGATTGCCAAGACCCTGACACCGAGCTGCAGCATGGTGGCCAAGACCATACAGCGGTTTAACAGGACCGGTTCCACTCAGAACAGGCCTCGCCATGGTCGGCCAAAGATGTTGAGTGCATGTGCTCAGCGTCATATCCAGAGGTTGTCTTTGGGAAACAGATGCATGAGTGCTGCCAGCATTGCTGCAGAGGTTGAAGGGGTGGGGGGGGTCAGCCTGTCACTGCTCAGACCATACTCCGCACACTGCATCAAATTGGTCTGCATGGCTGTCGTCCCAGAAGGAAGCCTCTTCTAAAGATGATGCACAAGAAAGCCTGCAAACAGTTTGCCGAAGACAAGCAGACTAAGGACATGGATTACAGGAACCATGTCCTGTGGTCTGATGAGACCAAGATAAACTTATTTGGTTCAGATGGTGTCAAGCGTGTGTGGCGGAAACCAGGTGAGGAGTACAAAGACAAGTGTGTCTTGCCTACAGTCAAGCATGTTGGTGTGAGTGTCATGGTCTGGGGCTGCATGAGTGCTGCCGGCACTGGGGAGCTACAGTTCATTGAGGGAACCATGAATGCCAACATGTACTGTGACATACTGAAGCAGAGCATGATCCCCTCCCTGCGAAGACTGGGCCACAGGGCAGTATTCCAGTATGATAACGACCCCAAACACACCTCCAAGAGGACCACTGCCTTACTAAAGAAGCTGAGGGTGAAGGTGATGGACTGGCCAAGCATGTCTCCAGACCTAAACCTGGGGCATCCTCAAACGGAAGGTGGAGGAGCACAATTCTCTAACATCCACCAGCTCCATGATGTCGTCATGGAGGAGTGGAAGAGGACTCCAGTGGCAACCTGTGAAGCTCTGGTGAACTCCATGCCCAAGAGGGTTAAAGCAGTGCTGGAAAATAATGGTGGCCACACAAAATATTGACACTTTGGGCCCAATTTGGACATTTTCACATAGGGGTGTACTCACTTTTGTTGCCAGCGGTTTAGACATGAATGGCTGTGTGTTTGAGTTATTTTCAGGGGACAGTAAATTTACACTGTTATATAAGCTGTACACTCACTACTTTACATTGTAGCAAAGTGTCATTTCTTCAGTGTTGTCACATGAAAAGATATAATCAAATATTTACAAAAATGTGAGGGGTGTACTCGCTTGTGAGATACTGTATATGGGTCTTTTCTTTGTACATTGATTTAAGCACTTTTCATTATTTTCTCAGTAATTTTTAATCCGTCTTGTGATATGAGTTTCATGTGTAATGTAAGTCTTTATGGGGTCCTAAGCAGAATTTGATTTGGGGGCCCCTCGGTGCCGCCAATATGATTGAATATTGTCAATGGTTTATTATTCGGACACTATCAATCTAACACAACCCTAATCAATTTTATTAGTTGTAGCTGTGTTGCTATCCATCTTTTATCCCTCTGTTAACAGTTTTGTGGACTTCCTAGAGAACAATTTGCAGCAGAAGCTGTAGACTGCATAATTTCTTTTTGAATAAGTTTTTTTTTTTATTATTAACAAGAATATCAACATACAAACTCTTGTAAGGGAAAAAAGAATATACACAAATGTTGTCAATATACAAAAGTATTAAACAAACATAAAACAATAAAAACAAACCAAATAGGGGGAGCTATTTCAAAATACACAAGTCAAAAGCAAAAAGGCTAAGGAAAATAAAAATAACATTTGGAGCAGCACACAAAGGGAGGTTAATCAAAAAAGTAATTTCCTAGATATGTCTCTACACATTTTCCTTGCGATTTTAGATGATTTGATCTTTTTCAGTGAGGTAAAAAACAATTTAAAATAATTTATAAACCAAACAAAGGAAGGCTTAGAACATCTCCATTTACTGCAATGAATATGATATTTACCCATAAGAATAATCATATTGACTAAATCTGATACTGAAGAATCCACATTATCCATATAAAAGAGGATGTGTGGCAAAATGAGAGCAGGGATATTTTCAATCTTAAGTGACAGCCAGTTATGTAGCTCGGACCAAAAGCTGTTGGACACAGGGCAAAAAAAAAACATGTGTTCCAGAGTCTCATCAGCCATCTCACAAAACACACAAGGGTCTACATCAAATTTAAATCTTTTCCTAAGAAAGTCAGCGGCCGGATATATCTTATATATTATTTTAAAATGAGTCTCTTTGACCTTTGGGAAAATGGGCCATTTAATGAAATTAAAATGTTTTTTTTCTATGGACAATACAGCCATATTCGGAATCTGTACACACAATCCTCTCTTATAATCAAAAAACAATTTAGATTTCAAAGCATCATTAATAAATTTATTATTACACTTTTTGTCAACTAAATTACAACCATTAATAACTATATTTGGTAAAGTTGGTAAGGGTCTTATTGTTGAATATAACAATGTGTTTTGAATTAACTGTAATAAAGGTACAGGTATTACTTATTGTATTCTCTATATGTACAGGTTAAATTATATTTGTCTAAGAAAGCTTTATATTCCAAAAGGTTACCATTATCATCTATAACATCATTCACAAACACAATGCCCTTTTCATACCAATCGTACCTGAACAATGATTTTTTATTGATTATAATGACCCTGTTGTTCCATAAGGTGGATCCATGTGGAGAAAAGTTATGGGTGAATATCATTTTCCAATATTGGAGAATTTGTTTGTGGAATTTTGATAATTTAACAGGAATATTACTCACCTCAAAATCACATTGCAAAAGAAAATCAAGCCCTCCTACTTTTTTAAATAGATGTCTAGGTATGTGAAACCACATACAGTAGAATCTGGTTGTGATAGATATGTTTTCAACCAGTTAATCTTTTTGAATAAGTGCGCCAGCTCTGCTTGATTTTGTTCCCCATTAATTAATTGTCTGTAGGTGTAGTGGAAGCTTCGGCCATCAGATTTTTCAGGGAATGTGAAGTTTTCCTTTATAGGCAGTGGACCTCTGCTTACCAGATCAGTCCTTTCTGAATCAGACAGGATAGATGACCACTCAGCTGGGTCAACTGGAGGAGCTGCTGATCCATGGTGGAGGCTGGAAGTTGCTAAGGGAGTAGATGTGACATCGATCCCAATGACCACAAAAGTAGAAGGACCTATAAGGAAATTATATTAATAATTATAATTAGAAATATGAATCTCAGGATATTCTACAGCAAACTGAGCAAATACAAAGGCTGCCGTGCTATTAACTTGCCACATCCGTTGAGGTTGAAACAGACAAGGAAGGAACAGTAGGATCAGTCGATGTACGTACTCGGAAGTGCTCCTCGCCTGCAGAGGATGGACCTGATGAAAGATGAAAATAATAATAATAAAAGCTAGCCATGTCAGATGTCATATTAGAAGTTAATGCAACTGTCTGACAAAAACAAAACAAAAAAGATCTCACAAAAGGCATGGTTTAGCCATATAAATTTATTGATCTGGGATTGTTGAAAACTCACCAAATGTATCATCATCAGCTGTAGCACTGGCACTTGGGCAGGTGATGTTGGTTGTGCCCCACCTCGAAAATATTTCAACAGTGCTCCTAGGGAAGTTTCATATGAGTACATATTTTACTGAACAGAATGTTTTTTAACAACATAAACTATTATACACAGCAGCAAGTCATCTGCACACTTAAAACAACAACTCTTAATCTATAACTAGCTAATTGAGGCATAATGATATTGGAATATAATAGCAAAGACCCCAAAATTGTAGACTAAAGTAAATAATGTTAAGTTGTTATCAGTACCAAGTATATGGAACAGAGGCTTATGTTTATTACAAAAACTATACACCCAGGAAAGTTATTTTTACACAGAAGACAAAAACTTTAATCTAAAACTAGCTAAGTAATATGTTGTACTATAATATATTAAGATGTCAAGGCTATTTACGGATGTTTTATCAAACTTTCCTAAAAAAAAGAAGATATGCTACTAGGCTGTGTTAACTAACTAGCCAGCTAACGTTAGCTCACAACATAGCCTAGCTCCTTAACATACCTTTATCTTACTGTTTTTCTCTTCCTCTGTTTTCTTCTTTTCCCATTTCTCTGCACCAGAGGATATGTCCTTTTTTGTGACATTGCTGTTATGCTATCTGAATGTGCTTGCATCCTGCAGTCCGTTAACATAATATTGCGTTTTTGTATAATTACCATTGTCCATTGACATTGTATATCACAAAAAAAAAAAAAAAAAATCAAGCTGTTATTTCATGTGCTCTTGGGGGCCCCCTGGTGGCCACAATCTGTAAGTTTTAGTAAAAAGTAATCAAGGTGGAAGAAACACCCATAAAACAGTAATAAATGTAATGAATTATCACATGCTAAGATGATAAAAATTGGTGTTCACTATGTGTAAGTGCCCTCAAGTTGACTATTTGAATTTGTTTTACTGTAGTTTTCTACAGTATGTTCTTTCTGGGCTTGAATTGAAAGTACATACCTTTTAAGATACAATAAATAAGAGGGTTATAGCTCCAGTAATAGCTATTTATTATACCATAAGTTCTTGACAGGAAAATAATAGGCTAATTTAGAAAATACCATTGTTATTTTTTAGCACATAGGTTCTCTGGGACCCAAAACAAAGAAGAGCAAGTCGATTTTAGCAGTGTTCAATTTCCAGCTTATCCTCTCCTGACACATGTCAGAACCAATGTGTTCCACTAGATGACAGTGTTTAGAGTTTAATATATTGCCTCAATGCTGTTGGTTTAGATCAAATTTCACTTGATAGCAATGAAATCCCATGTGAATCCCATGGGATTTCATTGCCATTATGTGAACTTTGATGTGCATTTGTAATATTAATATGCATAGTCTGAGACCTCACAACTTCATATGGGCCAGTCAGTGTCTTCTGAAAATGTTTTACTACTAGTGCTATAAACTGACCTTTGACCCACTTATTAATACATAAACAGAGCTCACATACGCTGCACTTCACTGTTGCTTACTGACTAACCATCATTTATTCAACAAAATGCAATGGCTAATAATGCTGATTTTTTCATCCATCCTGCTTTTCTCATATGGAAATACACTCCCAGCACCTTGTGACAGGTTAGTTCCCATTTCAAACTTACTATGGTCTTTTTTACTGAAATGAGGAACTTTTCTGAAATATCTACTAGGAAGGCAAAATTTTAACAATAAATATTGACTTTAATATATTAAAACCTTGCATTAGATTTATTCTAATTTACATATCAGGTTCTGCCAGGTTTTGGTGCTTGGATTATGTGAAGTTATTAGTATTTCTTGTGAAGTTTGCTTATGACGTAAAACAAGCTTTGAAGATAGTCCTCTCCGTTTTTATAAAAGACTCTAACAGCCACCAGATGTTATTCTCATTATTGTTGAACTTTGAAGCAATGATAAATTAGGTGGAGTGTTGAATGCCGAAAAGCTGAGCTTTGAACCTTTATGAAAGCAGAACAGCAGAGGAAAGTTATTGATCTTTGACCTGTGAGTGCCATGTAAGATGTGGGCACAAACAAACTGCTCTGTTATCAACCGTGTCTGTAAGTTGCGATGACATGTTTGTTTGTTTGTTGTTGCCACCAGTCAGATCTACTGCACAGGAGAAGTCCTGAGACAAGTGCAAATGGCTAAACTGTTTGATGATGACAAGTATTTTGTAGATATGAAGCTGACTGCAGCTCCTGGTAAGGCTCAGATGTTTGATTTGTTCTGATGTCCACTTCTAAAAAGCTCTAGGCTTGCAGTCTGCAGATTTCATTATCTGCTATTTCCCCTTCTTACCTGTAGAGGTCGTTGTGGAGGCTTTTGCTAATCTGACCTCAGAGTTCCCAAACAGGACCGTCTCTTCATCAGAGTTAATGAAGTTCCTGAAGATATACTTTGAAGAGCCGGGTAAGGAGTTCGAGATGTGGACTCCTACAGACTGGCATTCTAAGTAAGAGAACACTTTCTGTGGGTAAATGGATTGTTGACTTGATACACAGGATATTAAAGGAATAGTCACCACAAAACACCCTAATGTTGTTCTAAACCCATTTGACTGATTTTCTTCTGTGGAACAAAAAAGGAGAGGTTTAGCAGAATGTCCTGGCTACTCTTTTCCATACAGTGAAAGTGAACAGGGACTGGACTGTTAAGCTCTAAAAATGACAAACAAGCACTGTAAATATCACACAAAAGTAATCCATGAGATGTGCCCGCTATATTGCGAACTCTTCTGAAATTTAAGTCATTATTCACTCAAAATCTTCCCTTCTGCCATAGCTGTCAAATCTCTTACATCTTTACATACATTCAAATATGGTGAAACATTATGCCATGTTTGATGCCATTTATTGTATCATGTTTGACATAAATGATGAGACACGAGAAACAATGATGAAAATTACTATTATTATACTTTGATGGTGCTTTTTTTTGTCATTTCTGGACCTTGAAAGCCCCAGTCCCCATTTATTTTCATTACATGGTAAAGAGCAGCCAGGACAATCTGCAAAGTTACTTATTTTAGAGTTCCCCAGAAGAAAAAAAGTTATAAGAGTTATTCCTTGCAAAATTAAAGGTGCACTCAGTAACTTTTAACTTTGTGTCATCTTGGACTTACACTGACACCTAGTGGTTTGGATGCAGCATCATTTAAAATCAATAGTTTTCAGTTTCAGATGTCATTGTAGAAATGTAGTATACACAGTCAGACATGATTACTTTAATCAATGAGTGAAAGTGTCAAATAACAGGACGGTTACTCAGATTAAGCAAGTAGTATTCGGCTGGTCATGGGATTCTAACATGGCAGCCCCCATGTGTGGACCCTCTCCATGTAGAACAAAACAGCATTTATAAGGTTACTGACATGACAGAATCTTCATCTTAATGTGAGTGGTTGTGATTTTATACATATATTGCAAAATTACAATTCATGTCTTTAGGAGTTAAACCTTTTTTGAGGAAAAAATTGCACCTTTAACCAAATTTCAGAAACTTCCGTAGCTGATTTAGTTTTTTTCGGAAGGAAGATACACATAACTAATCATCAAAGCCAAACTATTAAATGGAAATATTTGACCAATATTTACTGAGTAATCCATTATTTTGTAGAGGGGGGTCAAAAAGACATTTTTTTTTTTTTACTATGATTTGGAACAAAACAACAGGACAAATAAAATCTTAGAAAGGTAGCAGCATCATTATTGTATTATTACACCTAGCTACTACATGCGGTGTGTCCAACATTTTAAAGAAAACAAAAACAATTTTATTTGCATCCTTTATATGTACTTTATTCTGGCTTTGATCATCATTTATGCATTTCTTTCACCAAGAAAAAAAGGAAAATTTGAACAGAATTTTTTTCCTTTCCATTAAATTTGAAATAACTGAAACCAGATTGCCGGTTGTTACTTTTTTCATAGCCCAAAATTCTTGTCCACAATTTCTGACCCACAATATCGCAACTGGGCTGAAGAACTGCATGGTTTGTGGAAGTCGTTAGGTCGAAAGGTAATGTTTTGTTTCATTTCTGGAACACATCTCTGGTTTTGTTTAATATCTTCATGAATGAGCAATTTACTTCTATTTATGTTATTATTATATTCGTGACTGGACAGATCCGTGATGATGTCAGAGACCACCCTGAGCTGTACTCACAGATTTACAGCCCGCACCCCGTTGTTGTGCCAGGTGGACGCTTCAGGGAACTCTATTACTGGTTAGTCTCTCTCTTAAACACATACAGTACATAAAACAATATTTTCAGCATTTCACCAAACATCTCACCCTAAATGTTAAAATGAGTCACATACGTAACTTGTCACACAATTGGTGATATGCACTTAAACGATACCTCGAATTGTTCGGTTTATTGTGGTGAGGTGTGCTATTCCTTTTCTGAGCAATCTGACTTTTCGCCTAATGGACGATAGAGCGGCCGAAAAGTCCCATAGACTTACACAAATGAAGGAACCCAAGCATTATCTAGGGACGAGAAAACTCAAAGAATTTTGACTTTAGCCATTAAGCAACCAATTAGCAACCATCTAGCAAACATCCAGAAAACCATAGAAACTGCATAATACCATCTGGGCTTCTTGGTGGTGAATTTTACACTAGAATATGTAAGAATCAAGGTAATTCTGTTTTTGTTTTTCAGGGACTCATATTGGGTAATAAATGGTCTCCTTTTGTCTGAGATGACTGAAACAGCTCGAGGAATGATCCTAAACTTCATGCACCTGGTGGAAAAGTGTGCTCATTTCCAAATTAGTCTAGTATCAATGAATGAGAATATGTAGTCTAAATGTTGCTTTCTGATACACTATATTTCTCTTCAATTCCGTTCAGGTACGGCTTTGTCCCAAACGGAGGCCGAATTTATTATGCGCGGCGGAGTCAGCCTCCGTTCCTTCCCCTAATGGTGGAAAGCTTCTATGAGGTCACCAAAGACAAAGACTTCCTCAGGTAAACGTCTTCTTTTTTGATTTTCTCCCCCTTTCTCCCCAATTTGGTATGCCTAATTCCCAATGCACTCTAAGTCCTCGTGTTGGCTTAGTGACTCGCCTCAAACCGGGTGGCGGAGGACGAATCTCAGTTCCTTCGCATCTGAGACCGTCAATCTGCGCATCTTATCATGTGGCTTGTTGAGCACGTTATCGTGGAAACATAGCGTGTGTGGAGGCTTCACGCTATTCTCCGCGGCATCCACGCACAACTCACCACGCACCCCACCGAGAGTGAGAACCACATTGTAGCGACCATGATGAGGTTACCCCATGTGACTCTACCCACCCTAGCAACCGGGCCAATTTGGTTGCTTAGGAGACCTGGCTGGAGTCACTCAGCATGCCCTGTATTCGAACTCGTGAATCCAGGGGCTCAGGTAAACTTCTTAACAAAATTGCTCTCCTGTTGGTTTCTTGAATATTGAGGTGTTGAGCTGATCTGCTCCCATCAACTCTATGCTGCATGTGTTCTCTCTGTCTGTGTGTGTGTGTGTGTATGTATGTATGTATGTATGTGTGTTCAGGCAGGTTTTGCCAGCACTAGAGAAGGAATACAGCTTTTGGATGCAGAATCGCTCTCTTTCTGTGGAGTTAAGTGGAGTGACACATATCCTGAATCATTACAATGTACAGGCAGGCGGGCCCAGGTATGACCTCTCATTAAGAGATTAGCCAAATCATTATGACCACGCACAGGTGAAGAGAATAATGTTGATCATATCCAAACAAGGCCTGGGTGCAGCGATTCATATGGATATCAATTTGACACATGCCACCTACCTAGACATTGTAGCAGACCAGGTACACCCCTTTAATGGTATACTCTGATGGCAGTGGCCTCTTTCAGCAGGATAATGCGCCCTGCCACACTGCACAAATTGTTCAGGAATGGTTTGAGGAACATGACAAAGAGTTCAAGGTGTTGACTTGGCCTCCAAATTTTTGTTGGCCTCCAACAAATCCAATCCATGTGGCACCCCCTTGCAATTTACAGTGCTTGCAGGATATGCTGCTAATGTCTTGGTGACAAATACCACAGGACACCTTCAGGGGACTTATAGAGTCCATGCCTTGGTGGGTCAGCGCTGTTTTGGCGGCACACGGAGGACCAACAGCATATTAGGCAGGTGGTCATAAAGTTTTGGCTCATCAGTGTATAAAGGTGAAGCTCACAAATCCTTACAAGAACATGTCTGGATTATATTTCACCCCAAAATCAAAAGAAAGTTATGATTTTTTGCATAAAGGAAATGAAGCCTAGTTTGAGGACCATTGATTTTTTTTGTAGTGCAATTAAAGGTATACTCACATTTAAATTTTACATTGTCATTTAGCAGATGCTTTTATCCAAAGCGACTTACAAATGAGGAACATAGCATACAATTTGTCATACTAATTGTTCCTCATTACAATAGTTTTACTTCTAAAAAAATGTATAGTAAATTTGAAACGTAAGTATAAAATCATGACCATTCACTGACTTCATCTTGTGTAACCTTATAAATGCTTTTTTATTCTACATGGAGAGGGTCTCCTCATGGTGGCTGCCATGTTCGGATCACATGACCAGCAGAATACTATTCATTTAATCTCAGTAACCACACTGTTGTTGGACACTTTCACTAATGGATTCAATTAATCATGGCTGACTGTGAATAGTGAATTTCTACAATGGATTCGGTAACTGAAAACTGTTGATGCTGCATCCATGCCAGTAGGTGTCAGTGTAAGTCCACGCTGACATAAAAAAAATGACTGAGCGCACCTTTAAAGTGATAGTTCACCCCTAAAAAAATAAATGTTATCACCCTGCGTTTCAAACACACAGGAAACACTTTCAGGAAACACAAAATGAGATGTTTGGCAGAATGTGTTTGGCTCTTTTTATCCATAAAATGGAAGTGAATGGTGACTAAGGCTAACATTCTGCCAAACATCTAATTTTGTGTTCCACAGACGAAAGTTTAAATTTCATGTGGGTGAGTAAATAATGACAGAATTTTCATCTTTGGGTGAACTATTCCTTTAAGCACATTTGATCAAACTTTCATTACTGTACAACTGAAGTATCATTAGGCTACTGTAATGCATGTGGAACATTTACTTTTGAGTTCATATGTAATTTTCATTATTCTCAATAAAAATTAGCACTAGATTCTAATAACTGTAATACTATCTGGACACAATATTTGTTTATTAAAAGCAATATCAAATAGAAGGTATTCATAAATACTTAACTTTATGAATAATTTATCATTTTTATTGCATTATGGTGCTAAGAATGATATTTTTTACATCACAATAATGAGAATTGGGGGAAATGTTCTACATTTTTAGGATAATAATGTTGCAATGCAAAAATCTTAAAGGTCCTAAAACAAGGGTTCACTTTCTTCCTCCAATTTTTTTTCTTTTGATTTTAGGATGAAATTTGAGCCAGAATTGTGTTTAAAGTGTGATTTGGTGAGGACAGTAACTTGTGTTTTGTCCACAGACCTGAGTCCTACAGTGATGATGTAGAGCTGGCTAAAGACTTGTCAACAGGTGTGAATTCAAGTGCTTTTGTAGATACCAAAATTGAGCAGTCTTTGTATTTAATTTAAGAAACACCACCTTCATGCAGTTCAAACCAGCAAATGATGACTCACCAAAAAACAGATCCTAACATGAACACTAAAAGGTTCAAATCATGGAAAACAGTATTTTCAAAAGTTCAAAGTACTAGTAGGTAGATGTACTGTAACATTCATGACTCACAGCTAAAGTAACTTCCTGGTCGACCCAGACCATTTGTGGAAACCATATAATTTACAAACTTGGGTACATTAACATATAACCATCCACATTTATATGGTAACTTATAAAGCAGCTTGGTGATGGCTTTATTTATTTTACTAACAAAATGGTTTAGCCAATCATAATAGAGGTAATTTCCATATAGACGTCTTAAGCCTCATTCACATGGTCAGTAACTCGCAGGCACAAAGCAAAAGGAGACCATTAATTTTCAATGAGAGCTGCCGACTTCCAGTGACAATGAATGACAGTAACCATTGATGACAGGATGTGGGTTTTTAAAGAGAAGCGACAACGTTGAGAAAAGTTTAACTTTGGCAAATGCAGAGTGATATCGCACAGCATCTACCAATTGGCTAGTTGCATGTGACGGCCAAGTTCGATCCCTGTTTTAGTGAGTATGGTCATAGCGACTTCTGGTTTCGCTAGCAGCCATTGGTGACAGGATGTGGCGTGTCAAGAGAAGCTACAAAGTTGAGAAAAGTTTAACTTTACACAAATGCAAAGTTGAACATTACAGTATGTATGCAGTTACATCGATGACTGTGAAGGATCATTAATCAAGATTAATAAGGTTGTACTGTGTTTAGCTCATTGACGCTTTCACTAATAACTCAAACTATAAATTCAATATTTTCTTTGAATCCTTCAATGCCCATAAATCAATTGGTCATGTGGATTCTGCAATATTTGTTTTTTAAAGCACTTTGGTTTTAATAAAAATCTTACTTTTTCGAGCTCAGCCTAGGCCGCTTGTCTAATTCACATTAAATTTGGTATAAGATATAAGGCAGTATGTTTTTGGGTGTGGTCCATGACAAATTGGCCTGTATTTTTGGAATGCAACATCCAAATTTAACAAAGCTAAGTTCACTTGGACAACACAAAATTCTTAGGGCACGTGCCAAATTTCACCAATTTCCAATGCTAGGGGACATATTTCTAAAATTATTCTTTTAAAATTTCTTAAAACTTAAGAAAACAACTGTGATACTAAGGTGAAATTTGACAGCAAAAGAGCATCCAAAAAATGTTTTCTTTCAAATGTGTCTATTTTGGCCATGTTCTCTTTACATGTGCTTGGACCCGGATAATTGCCACTGGCAGCTATGTTGTTAACAAATAAAACCTTATTGTGAAGTGTTACATGTTAAATAATGAATGGTTTGGATTGGAAGCGTTACAATAGCAATATGGCCCCAAAATGAGTTTTAGATAAACTTTTACTTAGATAAACTTATAAACTGCTTCTCTGTGTGACATTTATGTGCATGAATATGTTTGTGTATTGTAGATGCTCAGGAGAAACTGTGGATAGAATTGAAAACCGGAGCGGAATCAGGCTGGGATTTCTCTTCTCGTTGGTATATTGACAGCAAGGGTTTAAACAATGGCACCCTGCGTGACACACAGACCAGCTCCATCCTGCCTGTTGATCTCAATGCCATTATGTGCCGCAATGAGCATCTATTAGAGTACTTCAACAGGATTCTGGGTATAAGAAAAAACATGCACACAAAACCCCTAATGTAATATTTTATGCATCTATATTAAAACATTTGAAAAATATAAAGGTCCAGTCATGGCTGTGACATAGCAGTTAGCAAACATTATCAGACACATTGAACTGCATCTGTATTTCGGTGGTTGTTGGATTGCATATTATATAAAAGTGCTTTAAGATATTTCCTAAGCTCTGCTCCCTGTAGGTAATGTTGAAAGTCCTATATATTCAATGTGGTTTGTATGCTGTATAAAACAGCTTTAGGACATTGTTTGACATTATTGTTTCTGTTAGGTAATGAGCAGCAGGCAGTGGAATATGAGCAGGCACTTTCTGCTAGAATTAAGGCAGTTGAAAGTTTACTGTGGGACACAGAGAAAGGAGCCTGGTTTGATTTCAGCCTAGTAACCAAGACTCGACACTTAGCCTTCTACCCATCTAACTTGGCACCTATTTGGGCACACTGTTACTCTAGACCTGGTATGGCTGATCAGGCTGTACAATATCTGAAGGTGAGTCTGTCACATCAAAAAACATCTTTACTGCTGATCAGTGTCAGAAATAAATATTTTAAAAATATTTTCTCCTTGGAATTATTTTTATTTAACCTTTCTAACATTTATATATCATATGTAATATAAAGAGCAGATTTCACAGGTAAGTCCCCTAGACTGTGCACACCATGTGCACCTCACTGTATTAGTACATATAGACTCCAGATGTCTGTTCATGTGACATAATGCTGCCTAAATTAGCACCATTCTTACTCACTGTGAGTAATTAAAAATGGCATTTCATTTGTCTAATAAACCCTCTTGAGCAACACTCCTGTTCACTTCACAGTTTCCCCAGTTAATTTGTAAAGACCCTAAGATATCCAGGAATAATTTACATTTAGGTTTTACAGGAAACATGTGATTTTGCCAATGGAGAGAGGTAGCAATGGTGTAACTGATGTAAAACTCATTGCTCGTCAGCAGATGGCACTCTATGCACAATACTTTTTTACTTTTGTCAATTCATTTCCTGACTCTCTTGTCTCTTTCTCTCTCTGTTTAGGATAGTGGAAGTTTGGACTATCCTAACGGGATTCCCACTTCTCTGAGTGAGAGTGGGCAGCAGTGGGACATGCCCAATGCCTGGCCTCCTCTTCAACACATGATTATAAAGGGTATATTGTCTCCTAACCATGAACAATTCATTGGTTAACATTATTTAAAAGGAAATAAGTTTTTCTTTGTAATCTTTTAGCAAATTGTAATGTCTTGTTCCACCTCATTTAGAAATTTTGCCTTATGCCACAAATTCCTCTTACTATTGCAACTAATTTACAACGACGGCTCCATACTAGTATGTAATGGCCAATCAATACCCAATCAATGGATGAAATTATGTCACCAATGTTCACTGATGTAAATCTTTCCAATCTTAATTTTTCATAAAAATGGCATATCTTAATCTGACTCTGAAATTACTTTTGTTTTTGGCTGAAGACACCTAGGTCTGTGGTTTTCAAATGGGTCCGGGTACCCCCAGAGTGCGCAAGAGAGAGCTAGGTGTTCTGCTGGAAATTTCAGAGAAAAAAAAGCATATATATATATATATATATATATATATATGTAAACATTTACCAAATTTGACATTATTACAATTGCATTCCGTTTTTTATGTTTTTAAATGTATTTGAATTGAAAATCTTAAATTTTTTAGGTTTATACATGTAACATTACATTAAAAGTGGGTAGAAAAATGGATTGTGGTCAAATATATATATATTTTTAATAAAGCATTATATTGTTACTATGCTGTCAGTCGATTACAGTTTTCAAAATTAATCACAATTAATCGCAGATTTGGAAAGTGCTGAAATTTGACCCTTCACAGTATGCAATTATTTTCTTGTCAAAATGCATTGATTTCCTTTTTTAAGAAAGAAAACTACAAAATGTGTTATTTTTTGTTACTTTCTGAATGCACTGTATAGAGTGGAATGTAAGCATTTACAAAATCTGCGATTAACTCTAAAAAATTATGTGATTAATCGTGTTTCAAGTTTTTAATCGACTGACAGCAGTACTTTAAATGCATATCGTCTGTCAGATCCCAGAACCAAATAACTGAGAGAACACCACTTAAAAATGGAAACGCAGCATGATCCTTGGATCCTTAAAGTAACCGTTTGGTTATCTTCCTACTTTTAATACAACTTCCAAACTGTATCCAAAGGTACAAGCTGGCAAATATCAAATACAACAGCATCAAATACACATTTTCCACATCAGCCACTATAACTTAGAAGTAATGCTAATGGACAGACTTCAGTTTGTTAAATGTGCGGACAAAATCACATTATTCCTGTCAAAATTCAATTTACCGGCTGTCACATCTTGTCTGTGACTTTGGGAAGAGGCTATTAAGATGTGATTAATGATGCTCAGTAGTTGTTGAATTTGCCATTTAAATGACCCGCCCACTACTCACCCCATCCATCATCTCTTCTCTTCAGGGCTCTCGGGGCTCGATTCAGCCCACGCTAAAGAGCTCGCCTTCGATCTGGCCCAACGGTGGATTCAGACCAACTGGCGGGCGTACACCACATATGAGGCCATGTTTGAGAAGGTCAACTGCACATCACTTTTTGAGTTCTTATACTTTCATTAGTGATGGAAAACACTTTCTCTGATCTCAGCTTAATGTGCAATAATTAAGCAATTAGTAGGTGGTCTTCCTAAAGACTGAAAACAGTGTGCGCAGAGTCCCAAGCCCTTCACTAGTGACTATCCTGTAATTTCAAAGGCAGCAGACAGGGAAAAATAAGAATCCATTTCACAGTTTTAAAAGCCTTCTAAAAATGTATCAATGCATTATATTCTAATGTTATAAAATATTTGTGATTTATATGTCGCTTGGAGCAAAAAAAGATTAATCTGAATGCATGGCTACTTTTGAATGCCTGTCAATTAAAATCCCATAAAATCGTGTTGTTACTGCATCTACCAGCAGTCGAACTTGACCATGCTAACTAGCCAAACCTTGGTTTGAGTAGCCACATAGGCCATGAGTTTGGTTTAAGGATTTTACATTTTTCAGAACAATGAATGTGTTTAGGAATCCTGTTTGAACCATGTTCTAACTTAGCATTACCTAACTCTTTCTTTCTCTCTTTTGCTCACCTATTCTCTTCACCCCGTGTTCTTGTTACAGTATGATGTCAACGGTGATGGAAAGCCTGGAGGAGGTGGCGAGTATGAAGTTCAGGTATTAATTTTCTGTTCATATTAACATATTCAAATTTCTACTCCTGTGCTGGGCACCTTTTTTTTGAGACATTTTAATCTCTGGAGGAATTAGGGTTAAATTAGAGTTTTTCAACGCAGCAGAACCATTCTTGAAATGTAGAATCTCATTTCCTTCACCAATATAAAGAAGGAAGAGAAAAATAATTGGAGCCCAGATATTGAAATTCCAGGATCAGAGTACATTTGTATCATTCAAAATCTTTAAATCAGAAGTGAACTTCAATAGCATGTGCGTTTAACATGTTGTTAGTAGTGTTTGTTAAGCAGTCCCACCAGGATATTGCTGTAATTTATCTTGATTATTGGTGACCAAAATTACCAAATATCAAAAATTGCAATACCATTTGCAGACTTTTTCTGTGTTGTTTTGCAGTGAAAAGTCTCAAAAAATCATAGTATACTTGTATAATCTGTGTCAGTGATGGTATAAGTGCAATTACATGTAAATATGTTAGTGTGTAATAACTGAATTTGCATTTAGCAAGGAAAAAAATAATAAATGCACACAATAAAACCTTAAGGATGGGATTTTTGGTTTTGGCCAATAACCACCTAGTAATCACCTTGGACCACACGGCTCACTTAGATCACCTAACAATGTCCTGGCTAGTTCGTAAATGACAGGTTAGCACTGTGGTGGTAAGTTCTGCAGTTTCTTTAGAAAATTTGTGAGTTTGTGTTTCGTTAGTGTTTCTTCTGAAAATGTTCAGATCCAGTCCAAAAAATGCACCAATCTACTTCCTCAAATGCACCAATCTTGTTCCTCAATTCTGGTCATAGTTGGGATTTGGATGGACCAATGGTGTCGCTCTGCAGCTGCTGAACCAGTACAGTGATAGGCTGAGCTCTGGAGGGTGTGTCCTGAACGCTAGTGTTCTGATTGGACTCGTCTATTCCATCTTGAAAACTCTGCTCTGATCCTGAGCAACAGTGTCAGGAGGCTGAATCAGAGATAACCCGAGGAAAACCCACATCAGAAATTGACAGTCAAAGCAGGAATGATTGAATCAGTGTCTTTCTTGCTTACTTCTCTTTGTCTCCTTGTCTTTTATTATTACTTCATTCTGTACTATTTGGTGTAAGTAAGGTGGTTAGAAATACTAAGAATATAAGAACTAAGTGTTTGAATCTGCTGAACCAAAATTAAAAGGAGGTGAATAAGAAATTGTGTATTGCTTAAAGAATTTAATGCCAATATTTAGTATCATTAAGAGTATTTTGCAATCTTATTTTAATTACAATTAAGCATATATATATATATATACAGGGGTGGAAAGAGTACTGAAAAATCATCCTCAAGTAGAAGTACTGTTACTTCCCAAAAAATGTAGTATGAGTAGAGTAAAAGTAGCTATCCTAAAAACTACTCAATACTTGAATACTGAGTTGCAAAACCAATGCCCCATTATAATGAACACTCTATGCCAACTTTTAAAATACATCACTTATCTATGATAAACACTACATGAAACTGATTCCAGAAAATAAAAGGGATACATGATAACAGAAATAAAAATATGAAAAAGTTATTTTCAATACACTGATCACCATTTTAAATCGTAATGTATGAAACAATCACATTAAAATCAGTTTATGTGTAGGGTCTACATTTCCCTTAATGCCGACAGAGCTTTATTGTTGTGCATAAACATGTTCAAACAATGCAAGGAAGGCAAAAAAATGCTAAATAAGCAGGATCACTTGGCACGTCATGTCCTGCACAATAGAGGAGGTAGAGCAGACTTGGGAAAAGTTGTTTGGAACAGGGGCTACATCATGCTTACAAGGGAATAGTTCACCCAAAAATGTAAATTCTCTCATCATTTACTCACCCTCATGACATACCAGATGTGTATGACTTTCTTCTGCAGAACACAAATTAAGATTTTTAGAAGAATATCTCAGCTATTTTGGTCCATACAATGAAAGTTAATAGGTGCTATAATATAATACAAATCACACAAATCAGCATAAAATTAGCCTAATCCATCTGCCTCCAGTGGTTTAATCCATGTCTTCCTGCCTGCTCAGTGAATCTCCACTTTAAATGTCATATTGTTCTTCTTGTGTTTTTGGTGATTCACAATCTCATGAATATTACCACCTACTGGGCAGAGAGAAGAATTTCTAGCAAAAATGGATTTAAATATTGATCTGTTTCTCACCCACATCTGTCATATCAATTCTGAAGTCATGGATTAAACCACTAGAGTTGTATGTATTACTTTATGCTGCTTTTATGTGGTTTTTGGAGTGTTAACATTTTGGCACGCCTTCACTTACATTGAATGGACCTACACAGCTGAAATATTCTATTTGTGTTCTGAAGAAAGAAAGTCATAGACAGATGGCATGAGGGTGAGTAAATGATGAGAGAATTTTCATTTTTGTGTGAATTATTTCTTTAAGTAGCACATGGGGGGGCACATTGTCCTCCTTTTGAGATAAAATGCTCCACATTGATTTAGTTCTTGTATCTTTTAAGCCTAGAAATATTTGTGATCTCATTCTTATGCAAGATGCACAATTTTCTGAATTTTGTGACTGGTGGAATGTTCTGCTGAAGTATTGCTCTGCAAATGTTGATATTTATAAAGGCCAATCATAATTATAAATTATTTTATACTCTACTTTCTTGGTAATTTATTATACAAATTAACACACTCTCTACATCAGGGGTCGGATTATTAAAAAAAACTAACAATATTATTAAAAAATATCACTGTTTTATTCTATTACATTAATACTTTTAAAGCTACTCATGTTATTCGATCAAAAGTAGTGAGTGGTTTTCTTGTTTCCTTGTTAACGTTGTTTGATTAATAGCCTTTATATGACATAGCCTAATGACAGTCCTCTATTCAGTTCTGTGCACACTTAAAGTCCAACATTTTGATGGAAATACGCTTTTTGTACCACTGTTTAAATTCACTTTAGACATAAACGACTACGTTTACATTAATGCCTCATCAAGACAGGCATTGGCAGAATTATAAAGTGATCATCGCATTAGTGCGTATCTACAGATGTCAAGAATCTTTTTATTTGATCTAGATCAACCAACTAGTGGTGCTGTTGCTATTGCGATTGATGTAATGAACACCCCTGTTCTAGATGTAGAACATTGTAACGTAGTTCAATGCTCCAGCCCCTGGCGGACGGAACGCCCTGGCGCGTTCTCGGGGAGCCGAAGGGGTCTCCCCCACCCATGGCAGTGGTTTGTTGGGGTGGACGGTAGTGGCGGGAACTCTACTACGGCGTATCTCTCCTCCTTCCCGGATTTCAGCACCAGTGTAACGTTTCAACGGGCAAGGAGGAGGCGAGAACCGGCTTGTCAATATAAATAATATTTTAATGATAAACTTAAAAGACACAAACACACATATGACGGACATGTAAATTATCTCTCTCTCCCCATACCGCCGTCTGCCATGGCCTTTATCCCTCTCGGAGGCTTGATTAGCCTCATACGGGACCGGGTGTGTATCGTCACGACCCGGCCCCGCCCTCCGCCCTACCACAATCATATATAGCTAAATATAGAAAACTACTCAAAAGTTTGATCGAGGACATCTCTCTTTTTTCAGATAAACATCTAGATCATTTTATTGCCCAGCCCTATTGATAATTTCTCACAGCAGAACAATAATCTCAGTGGTAGATAGTAATTTACAGACTACATTATAAACACACAGAATCTAGTAAGCAGAAATATGAAATTTACCTCTATGTTTCTTCATATTAGAGGCAGGATTAATGCTGATATCTGACTTGAGCAAGTTAAACTCACATGACTCGAACATGCAATTGGCCTTTTTCACTGTGAAAAGCCCTTTCATGCAATAGTATCCGCCGCTGTGATGTTCAGGTGTTGAACTGTGCTTGAGGCATTCTCCACAGTTGGCGCCAGATCTGTAGCTGCCGTTCAAGTTTTTTGCATGTGATTTGATTTGACGGGAGTCATGAGACTCTTCCTAGCCAATCATGTTGATAGATAAAAATAAAATCAGGACAGGGAAGTAGCGAATACAGATGGTGGGAAAACAGCGCAGTAAAAGTACAGTTACAGTACTTAAAATGTATCCAAGGAAAAGTATAAATATACAATTTTTAAACGACTTAAAAAGTAAAATTCTTGGCAAAAAGTAGTTAATTACAGTAACGTGAGTATTTGTAATTTTTATATATATATATATATATATATATATATATATATATATATATATATATATATATATATATATATATAAAATGTGCCTTCTGACTTCTAATGCATGGACCTTTCACAAAAAGGCCTTTGTAGTGCCCAAGTTTTTTATTTTTAAAAAAAAAAAAAAAAAAGTTATTTTCCCGCTCTGTCTCCAGTTACACTTTTAACAGTTCACACATTTAACAGCGAAACAATTTAAGGGTGCTCAGGGATAAACAAAGAAGAAATGTTCTGTAACTTGCCAGCAGACGAACGTGCTTTCGTGTCGGCGCTTCAAGTGTGTTGTTAAATTAGTCGTAATGCTTGTATATTTTATAGCGTCATGACATATTTTACAAACTGCATGGTTTTTATCAAAATCTCCATCTTTCTTATGAAACCCAAAGAGTTTCCAAACAATGGATTTGTAATTATTGGGTGGAAGATGCAGCTCTACCTCTGCCATGTTAATCTATATTCTATGTCAGGGGTGTCTACACTTTTTTGCATGATGATCTACTTTTAAATGACCAACTCAATAGGATCTACCATAAAAAAAAAAAAAAAATGCTTGTTGGGATTACTGCATGTATCCATACATGGAATTCATCTTCTAATTATTAAAAAATATATATAATAATATTCAATGTTGATATCATTCAGTTTTAACACTAAGCCCAACACACCTACAGCACAATAGATCACAATACCCAGGGCATTTACCTTATTCTGATGACTTGCACTGAATGGAAACAGACAGTTTTGCATAATTCGGGCAGTAGCTGCTGGTAGCTAGTCTCAAACACTGCTAGCGTCGCAATTTCTTGCTCTGTTCTCAAAAGCCCTTGGAAGGCGCGAACCTAGTTGTCATGACAACTGAATAAACAAAAATCTCGCCTGGTTAAAATTTTACTTGTCAAGTGCAAGTCAGACAGAAACTAAAAGAAGGAAAGACATTCTATTTATTTGTATTAAAATTTAACAAAAACACATTTAAATTTTGTGCGATCTACCAGCATTGCCTTTGCGATCGACTTATTGGGCACCCCTGTTCTATGTGACTCTCGGGACACGCCCGAGTATTGTATCCAATGCACACTTTTTTAAATCAATGCATTGCATCGTTAACTTTTATGCTGATGCACCGATGCAAATCGGTGAATCTTACCATACCTAATATACTGTATATATATTAGTTGAAGTCAGAAGTTTACTTACACCTTAGTCAAATACATTTAAGCTCAGTTTTTCACAATTCCTGACATTTAATCATAGAGAACATTCCCTGTCTTAGGTCAGTTAGGATCACTTCTTTATTTTAAGAATGTGAAATGTCAGAATAATAGTAGAAAGAATTATTTATTTCAGATTTTATTTCTTTCATCACATTCCCAGTGGGTCAGAAGTTTACATACACTTTGTTAGTATTTGGTAGCATTGCAATAGCATAGTATAGCAATAGTTTAACTTTGGTCCAATGTTTGGGTAGCCTTCCACAAGCTTCTCACAATAAGTTGCTGGAATTTTGGCCCATTCCTCCAGATAGAACTGGTGTAACTGAGTCAGGTTTGCAGGTCTCCTTGCTCGCACACACTTTTTATGTTCTGCCCACAAATTTTCTATCAGATTGAGGTCAGGGCTTTGTGATGGCCACTCCAATACCTTGGCTTTGTTGTCCTTAAGCCATTTTGCCACAATGTATAGTATGCTTGTGGTCATTGTCCATTTGGAAGACCCATTTGTGATCGAGCATTAACTTCCTGGCTTGAGATGTTGCTTCAAATTTCTGCTTCAATTTATCCACATCATTTTCCTTCCTCATGATGCCATCTATTGTGAAGTGCACCAGTCCCTCCTGCAGCAAAGCTCCCCCACAACATGATGCTGCCTCCCCCGTGCTTCATGGTTGTGATGGTGTTCTTTGACTTGCAAGCCTCACCCTTCTCCTCCAAACATAATGATGGTAATTTTGGCCATTATGGTTCAATTTATGTTTCATCAGACCGATCTTTGTACCCATGCGCACTTGAAAACTGTAGTCTGGCTTTTTTATGGCAGTTTTGGAGCAGTAGCTTCTTCCTTGCTGTGTGTCATTTACTGTGGATATAGATACTTGTTTACTGTTTCCTCCAGCATCTTCACAAGGTACTTTGCTGTTGTTCTGAGATTAATCTGCACTTTTCGCACCAAACTACGTTCATCTCTAGGAGACAGAATGCTCAATAACATGGCTGTGTGGTCCCATGGTGTTTATACTTGCAGACTATTGTTTGTACATTTTGGAAATTGCTTCCGAGTATGAACCAGACTTATGGAGGTCCACAATGTTTTTGTGGTCTTGGCTGATTTCTTTTGATTTTCCCATAATGTCAAGCAAAGAGGCACTAAGTTTGAAGGTAGGCCTTAAAATATATTCACAGGTACACCACCAATTCAGTACACCTCCAATCAGAAGTTAATTGGCTAACTGAATAAAGGCTTGACATAATTTTCTGGAATTTTCCAAGCTGCTTAAAGGCACAGTGTATGCAAATTTCTGTCCCACTGGAATTGTGACAGTCAGTTTAAAGTGAAACAATCTGTCTGTAAACAATTGTTGGAAAAATTACTCATCATGCACAATGTAGATGTCAAAAATGACTTGACAAAACTATAGTTTGCTAACATGAAATCTGTGGAGTGGTTAAAAAATTAGTTTTAATAACTTAAACATAAGTGTATGTGAACTTCTGTCTTCAACTGTATAGTGTGTGTGTGTGTATGTGTATGTGTATGTGTATGTGTGTGTGTGTGTGTGTGTGTTTATTTATATATCAACTAAAACCTCAGTAAACAAAATATGCTTTTAATACACATTTGAGTGATTTTGAGAACAAAGATTTCAGCTTACTCACATTTTTAAATGAAAAATAACTAATTCCCTCCACAAATGTTATGTCAAAAATATTCAACCCCCAAAGTCAATCATTTGTGGAGCATCCTTTACCCTTAATAACATCAAATAAATGTTTCAAGTGTGTTCTCAGGCTTTGGTCACTTCTCTATTGGAATCTTTACACATTTCTCATGAGAAAAAGCTTCCAGCTCATTGACATTCTTTGGTTTCTGTGCTGCCACTGCTTCACTGAAATCCAAACAAAGATTTTCAATGGGATTTTAATGACTGAAAGGGCCAATCAGGGACATTCCATGACCCATCCCTGAACCAGATTTTGGGCAACTTGGATATATCCTTGGTGTTATTGTCTTACTGGAAATTCCAGTGATTACCAAGCTTCAATTTACACACTGAAGGCATCACATTTTTGCCAAAATGGCCTGATACATGAAAGAATCCATGGTGTCAGTCACAGTAAGGATAGCCATTTCATGCAGCTGCAAAACACCCCCATAACAGGACTGACCCACCTTCATGCTTGACTGTGGAGATGGTGTCATTCTTGTCATCACCATGTCTTTCTTACTCCAGATGTACTGGATGTAGATGTACCATGGGTCAAAACTCCTTTTCAGTTTAATGTCATACATCCATAAAACCTTCTCCCAAGTTTTGCTTTTTTCTACACCCAAGAATGTTGCTGTTGTACCATATTTAAAAAATGTGAATGGTGCTGCCAACTTTGTCTATTGGAAATTGAAGTGTGTTGGAAATGTACTTTTAGCCATGGCCTTTTCTCTATTCTTTTCTCTATTAATCTCTATTAGCTTTTGTGACAGCTTATTTTTAATAGCATTTTCTACATAGTGTAAGATTATATATGCAGAAGAATTCAACCAACATGATCTGAAATGAGGAAAAAAAACAGCGTTTCAGTTTGGAATGTTTCAATGTCGTAAATCACAGGCCTTCACAAGAACCCCCACCCAGTTAAAGCAGACCTTTCTTCTGTGCAAGGTTACCATCAAATTTGCATAACTCTAAAACATTTAATCTTAATCTAGACTGGCTAGATAATGCAAGACTGATGGAACTCTTTAAAATGTATGTAGCGATGTGCAATCACCTATAATTGACAAATATAATCTTACATTTTGTATGATTTATCTCATTCTACTAAGAATGGTAACTATAAGGTTTAACTTGATAAAATGCAATGATGTGTAAAACCAACATGATTTTGTAACCAGAGATTTTCATGTTTTATTACCTATATGTATAACATCCATAAAAATGTCATGTTTAGTATGTAAACATTTGTTTGTGTATGAAGAAAAATCTGATGACAATGAATTTCATGTCTCTTGTACCATTCTCAAGATAGAAAAGCTCATGATTAAATATGCACTATTTTTGAGTGTGACATTTTTAAGAGTCTGAAACAAAGGACCATAAATCAACTGTCAGAAAAGACAGCCCAGTTGACCATGTTACTCTGAAAAGTCACTTCTGATTGGCGCAGGACACCTTTGGGGGATGCGGCCAATTTCAGTTCAAATAGTTCCAAACAAGAAGAGATCTCTTGCTCTCTTCGCACTTTCTCTCTTGCCTCTGGCGTCTCGTCTCTTCATCCTCTTGAGGCTCTTTGCTCTTCTGACACCATGCCGTGTGAGATCCATGAAAACACTGCACTTGACATCCCGAGAAGGAGTGAGAAGGCCTTGCTTCACACCTAACATTATTCATACCAGACGATAAATTAGATCATACAGAAGTTAAAACATCGACGGAAAGAACTTTCGACCAAGAACCAAACATCACAAAGAACACAAGGAAACACCACAAAGACAAGCAAGTACATCTCCAATATTGTGCTTAAAGTGCTGGTGTGTTAAATAATTTGGGTAATCCAATAGCAAATTGATGTAGACTCAAAGAAGGATAAATGGTTCTTAAGGTATTGTCAACAGACTCCGTAGTTAATTTTCACTGTACTGATCAGTTATTTCACATTCTGTCACTACTCACCAACCTGTCTCATGTATATATGTGTTAGATTAGATTTATGTTTAAAATAGTAATAAAGTTTGTCTGTGTTCAAAGACGACTTGACTGTGGTGTATTTTGATAAAAAAATCTCATCCCTATTTCTGAAAGATTTCACTTCAAAGCTGTACCTAAATACATGTGATATTATTTTCAATAAGCCATGAGAATAATATCACTCCAATAAGTGAATTAACCATAATTCACTTATTAAAGCTAATTCCTTACAGTAGAAATTGCGAGCTGATACAATGAGACGTTGTATTATGATTTCAATGGTGGAGAATCTATTAAAGACAAATAATCTAGTCATTTGTTATTTATCTAATTTATTATGGTTGTCCAACATGACTAATTTCCTTATACATTTAATTACCTAATAAGATACAACAAGGACAGTTTAGTTTAGTCCATAGCTCACATATTTCGAGACCCTAAATTCCCTCCTAAATTTAGCATGCATGAAAATACCTTACATACAATGGTGGTAAAATGCATGCAAAATACCCATTTTAACTGACCCCGTCCATATCTCTAAATTTATATGTAATACCCTACAATAGAAATATATTTTTGTTTACAATGCTAAATTTTAAAACTTAAATATGTGCCATATGCATATTGATGGCTTAATTTTGTTTGAAAACAATTACTTGTGTAGCCTTACATATTTAAGAAACTGCTTATTTAAAAAAAAATCCTGATATTTATAAATATTAGGTTATATATTCACACTACGACTTAAAGATTGCATCTATATTAGTTGAGTGACATATTCAGAGTCATCGGAAAAGCTTACCTTTGTAAATCCTTACTGTCTTGGGGGGGTTTGAATAATTTTGATTGCAGTTATATATATATATATATATATATATATATATATATATATATATATATATATATAGAGAGAGAGAGAGAGAGAGAGAGAGAGAGAGAGAGAGAGAGAATACAGTTTTCCCTCCATTTTCAGTTCTCAATTAACATACTACATAAACATATAATTACACCTATTCAATTATTTATTCCTTGGAGATGTGGTGTGCTGACTATTTTCTTAAAGCATGTTTTCTTTTTATCTACTATTGCTTTTTTGATTGATTTTTTTATCTGAAATATTACCTTGACATTTAAAAGAGATTCACCTGGATGTAATCTGATAATCCAGAGGAAAATTGTAGACACCAAGTTATGTTTTTCCATGTTCATTGTCTTTGGTAGTGATAAATGTCTCTGCATTGCCCAGATCAGAAGATTATCATCATGACTATAACTGAGCTGACTATTCAAATGCTAATTTGCTCTAATCCAATTAGAGGGTTTATTGCTGAACATAATTTTTCTCACACTGGGAACATGGAATACAGTCATTTTAAACATTAAAAGTCACAAATTGTATGTGTATGCATGTTTGAGAGTGATCAAATGTACTGATGGCATCTAAGTGTTTTTGAATGTTCATACGTTTAAAATCTCCACAGCCGTCTTCCAAAATCTAGTGGAAAGCCATCCGAGAAGAGTTGAATTTAAATGCTCAACAAGCACACGTGTTTGTGGTGTTCAGGTGTCCACATACTCTTGGCTATATAGTGGTCATGCACTGTATGCATGTGTAGGTGTGAGAGAGGATGTGTGAGTTGACATTTGCTTTTATTTGTAATATCTCAGCTTTATGGTTACCTTTCCTCCATCAGCTAGTGTGTGTGAAGGTCAAACTAGACAAATCTGAAGAATGAGTGGTCTGTCAGATTTTTATCAAGAAAAGCATTTCCCAGAGGGAGTTGAGATGAAGTGATTATGGTTCTGCAGGGATTGCTCATTGATATTGCGCTGCAGGAACTGAACAATGCCTGAAGGGTTTTTATTTATCTCATTACCTATTTATACCCTATGCATTGAAATTGCACAAATAGTTTGATTACTATGAAACCTCTTCACCAGAGCTGTCTGCTTGGTTGGTGGTCTGATTCACTGTGGGATTGTGCCTGTTTTAAAACATGCAATGGCATAAAGTAGTGGATACTGTGTTGAGGATCTTACTTAAAGGGCTAGTGCACCCCAAAATTTGCATTCTGTCATCATTGACTCACTCTTAAGTCGTTCCCAACTCATAAAAAAGTATTTCTTCTGTGAAACAAAAATGGATTTTGTTTTTCCGAAGAATGTCCTACAGAGGCGGGTGGGCAAAAATAACTTTTTGCCTTTGCCAGTTTTGTCCACACCCATCAGCTAAGTCTCTAAAGCAGAAGAAACATCTCCAGTTCTTGAGCAGGAGTTTCCATTTTGTTCATGTGTGTTATAAGCGATTTAACTGAAAAGATCTGCGGCACTAGTAGAGCATGCGTCTGGATGCACGAGAGAACATCGCCGCCTGCTGTCAATCAATGCCATTGATAACAGCCATAACGAGCAGTTGAGCACTTCTCATAACATTAAAAATAACAAGCGTCAGAGCTGGATTGCCACCTATTATAACACACAATCTTTTTTTTCCCCAAACCACATCCCGCAGTCATGACAAAACCCTCAGGAACGTTTTCATAGGTCATCTCAATCACACATTCACCTGTGAATGGTTCAGACTCCTGAAAGATTGTGAATGGATCCGATGCTGACCAACGGTAAGATAAGCCCGCTGGTAGTTTTCAATAAGGGCATGACTTGCACTCCAGTGGTATGGGGGGAAAAAAAAAAATCACACGTTATAATAGGTGGCAATCCAGCTCTGAAGATTGTTATTTTTAATGTTATGATGAGTGCTCAACTGCTCGTTGTGGTTGAGTGACAGCGGGCGGCAATGTTCTCTCGTGCATCCAGAAGCATACTAGACTTGCACTGCAGCTTACAATCCTTTCTAGTTAAATCGCAAGGCAAAATGCAAACAGTATGCAAAATGCTCATAATATACAGGTGCTGGTCATATAATTAGAATATCATCAAAAAGTTGATTTATTTCAGTAATTCCATTAAAAAAGTTAAACTTGTATAATGTATACATTCATTCCACACAGACTGATATATTTCAAGTGTTCATTCCTTTTAATTTTGATGATTATAACTGACAACTAATGAAAACCCCAAAATCAGTATCTCAGAAAATTAGAATATTGTGAAAAGGTTCAATATTGAAGACACCTGGTGCCACACTCTAATCAGCTAATTAACTCAAAACACCTGCAAAGGGTTTTAAATGGTCTCTCAGTCTAGTTCTGTAGGCTACACAATCATGGGGAAGACTGCTGACTTGACAGCTGTTCAAAAGACGACCATTGACATCTTGCACAAGGAGGGCAAGACACAAAAGTTCATTGCTAAAGAGGCTGGCTGTTCACAGAGCTCTGTGTCCAAGCACATAGAGAGGCGCAGGGAAGAAAAAGATGTGGTAGAAAAAAGTGTACAAGCAATAGGGATAACCGCACCCTGGAGAGGATTGTGAAACAAAACCCATTCAAAAATGTGGGGGAGATTCACAAAAAGTGGACTGCAGCTGGAGTCAGTGCTTCAAGAACCACCACGCAGAGACGTATGCAAGACATGGGTTTCAGCTGTCGCATTCCTTGTGTCAAGCCACTCTTGAACAAGACAAAGCGTCAGAAGCGTCTCACCTGGACTGCTGCTGAGTGGTCCAATGTTATGTTCTCTGATGAAAGTAAATTTTGCATTTCCTTTGGAAATCAAGGTCCCAGAGTCTGGAGGAAGAGAGGAGAGGCACAGAATCCACGTTGCTTGAAGTCCAGTGTAAAGTTTCCACAGTCAGTGATGGTTTGGGGTGCCATGTTATCTGCTGGTGTTGGTCCACTGTATTTTCTGAGGTCCAAGGTCAACGCAGCCATCTACCAGGAAGTTTTAGAGCACTTCATGCTATCTGCTGCTGACCAATTTTATGGAGATGCAGATTTCATTTTCCAACAGGACTTGGCACCTGCACACAGTGCCAAAGCTACCAGTACCTGGTTTAAGGACCATGGTATCCCTGTTCTTAATTGGCCAGCAAACTCGCCTGACCTTAACCCTATAGAAAATCTATGGGGTATTGTGAAGAGGAAGATGCGATACGCCAGACCCAACAATGCAGAAGAGCTGAAGGCCTCTATCAGAGCAACCTGGGCTCTCATAACACCTGAGCAATGCCACAGACTGATCGACTCCATGCCACGCCGCATTGCTGCAGTAATTCAGGCAAAAGGAGCCCCACCTAAGTATTGAGTGCTGTACATGCTCATACTTTTCATGTTCATTCTTTTCAGTTGGCCAACATTTCTAAAAATCCTTTTTTTGTATTGGTCTTAAGTAATATTCAAATTTTCTGAGATACTGATTTTGGGGTTTTCATTAGTTGTCAGTTATAATCATCAAAATTAAAAGTAATGAACACTTGAAATATATCAGTCTGTGTGGAATGAATGTATACATTATACAAGTTTCACTTTTTTAATGGAATTACTGAAATAAATCAACTTTTTGATGATATTCTAATTATATGACCAGCACCTGTACATAAAATGACCTACAGATGCACTCTTCATGCAAAAAAGTTTTATTAGGGCGTATTTAAATCCGGAGATTCTTGTACTGGGAAGAAATCTTTACACTGAGGCCAATCAGTAATTCTGGCAAAAATATACGGATCCATGTATTTATCCATTGACTTACAAAATCAAAGTACTGACAGTGCCAGATGTACAGATCAAGTTATCAAATAAATTATAGAAATATTTTTTGGAGTCATTAATGGTGCGTTCAGACCAGAGGCGTTGAGAGCGTCAAATCGACCGGAAGTCATTCATTTTCTATGGCAGCCAGCGTCTCTCGGCGGCGAGAAGCGGCGCAGTGCGTCTTGGGTGGTGTGGGTGTCAGAGGAATGTTCAAGTGCGGGCAACATTATGGTAAGGAGCTTTGACGCGGTTCGGCAGCAACCTAGTGGAGTATAGAAGTGGTCCGCTCTAGCAATGTCTAGAGAACACAACAGTGTAAACTATAGTTCCCACCAAACATTAGTACCGAAGACAAAATGGAGGAAACTTATTATTGCCATGGCGGGTTTTCCCGTAATATTTGATCTGTCCCTGTTTGCTTACAGGGATATAAATAATAATAATAAAAAAAATCGTGGACAAAGGTGTCAGAAATTGTTGGTTTGTCAGGTGAGTTGATGAAGTGGATATTGTGGTTTATATAATATTAAATAATAATATATTAAAAGTTTTCATGAGGATATATGTTACTTATGATATGTCAGCAAAAAGATACCGGTCAACATGTCTGGATGTTTTGCGGCCCCTTTAAATATAGTTCACAAAACCAAGCATTCTGAACTAACTTTGCCGCATATTTCAACTACGTCAGAGCGTCTCCGAATCTTCCATAGCGTTGTTGTCAAGGCAGCCATTATGTTCCATTCAGTTCCATTATGTGCACATAACCTAATTAATAGTCACGAGTTTTGCCACTTCTTGACAGAGGTGGGACCAAGTCATTGCATTAAAGTCCCGAGTCAAGTCCCAAGTCAAGGCAGGCAAGTACAAGTCAGTTTACAAGTCCTCAGCTTTTAGCTTCAAGTCATAAACAAGTCATTAGTGCGCTTTGCCCAAATTAGTGTCAAAGTATTAATTACTATAGTAAATGTATACTAAATTTATCTAGAAGTTTCTAATTTATAATCTAATTTCATCTTTTTTGTTATGTCCAAAGAGGGTAATAAAGATGATACATGGATCTTATCTTTGGACACACATTAAGGCAAACCAAACTTTTACTCTAAACGCACAATGAAAGGACACTGAATGTGCTGAACTGGTGAGAGAAATCTGAAATATTACCAGGCAGTGGCTAATTGCAGACATTTAAGTTGCATATACAAGTTATATACTGTAAAGGGCTGCGAACAGAGTAAATTATCGGTTTCGTGATATTTAGAACCATAACCATTATAATTAAATAAATATAGCTAAACGCATGACAGAGGACCAGCGCGTTTGCAAAAGAATGAGTGTGTTTACATGCACGTTCTAACCAGTTATGCTCAAAAAGCACCAACGTGTGTGGTAACAATAAATGGCGTTCCTTTATCGAGGTCATACAGCAGCGTAATAAAACACCGGGTAGATTTTGTCCATTACACCAATTGCTATAACACGTTAAATGCTACTGACCACAGTAAAAAATAGTTTGCTGTTTGATATGCAGACTTTGTTAGTCTGTAAATCTGCCATGTGCTGCCATAGACATATATTTTACTGAACAATAGCTGACATAAATTAGTTAACAACTTACCTCTGTCTGTGGATTTTCAGATGTCTCACAAAATTGGACGTTGTCGACGAGGTGTCTGTAATTTTGGAACCACAGGTTCGACATGTTGCAATCCTTTTGTTGCCTTTAACGCTGTATTCAATTCACCTTTGGTATCATTTTTACTGTCTCCTAGTCCTTAAATGCGCGCCACGGTCTTCAAACTTGGTCCAGCTTTCGTGGAAGCTGATTGGTTGGTTGTCTGATTGGTTGAATATGGAGCATTGAAATGCAGATTTGAAAATCAAATTAATCGTTTATTTGGGAAATTAATCGTTGATTTACTGCACATTTTTTAATTATGCAACTCTTATATTTGGTTTTAAAAATTATAAGTCAGAGGGCTGAAGTCCAAGTAAAGTTGCAAGTCATTGCTGTCTAAGTGGAGTCGCAAGCCTTTTTTGATTCTATCGTGTCGATTTGCGAGTCATCAAATTAGTGATTGGAGTCCGAGTCAAGTCCAAGTCACGCGACTCGAGTTCACACCTCTGCTTCTTGACATCAACAAACTGATGCCCATGATGTCCTAGTCCCTCTTTTCAGTACAATGGCAGTGGATAGTGACTTCAAGCTTCAAAAAGGATGCAAAAGTAATATAAAAGTGCTTTTATTAACAGAATGTCAATTAGGTTCTCGGGGCCTGACGGCCAGCTTTATTTTTTCATTCTCCAGTTGTCTGTGGTGGCTCACTCAGTGCCAGCCCATTGTGACAAGTCTTCAGCACATGGAAAACCTAATCAGAGAGCATTGAGAGGAGGCGGATCCTGTCTGCAAGGGACCTAAGGAGGAGGGAGTGTTTCTTTGTAGGAACATTATTAGAGTAACAAATCCCTGATATGAGGGGGGAATAAGAATAGAGCTGCCTGTGAAGCATCATAATGCTTTAATGTGGAGGGTTCAAACCATGTCTGATCATATCGGCGTGTATTTGATGCCAAATAGATCCTTTTAGCAAAGATGGTCACATACTGTTTTCACACCCTTGCACACCAAAGCCCTTGAAGTCAACCATTTAAGGGTGTAAAAAGTAGGAAACTATGGATTCTTGAAGCATAACAGCCAGACTAAGTTTACATCTACATTAATCCGGATACAAACTGCGTTTTCGTTTCAACACGCTCTCCGTCCTCACTAACGTTTTCAAGCATTTTCCAAAAGTTGCTCATCCACACTGAAATGTATGAAAATGCTTAAATCGTGTCACGGCGCATGCGGAAAATCCCCATTGCATGTACGGTCTGAAACGCAATTACGCAAAAGTTAAAAGCTGATCTTCAGAAAGCTAACAGCATCTCTGCTTGGGAGTGGCAACAGGTGATCTCTCTCTCTCTCTCTCTCTCTCTCTCTCTCTCATACTCATACACACACATTCACACACACACACATGTTGGGTTTCCATGTTTTATGGGGACTTTCCATAGACATAATGATTTTTATACTGTACAAACTATATATTCTATCCCCTACCCCTAAACCTAACCCTCACAGAAAACTTTCTGCATTTTTACATTTTCAAAAAACATAATTTAGTATGATTTATAAGCTGTTTTCCTCATGGGGACCGACAAAATGTCCCCACAAGGTCAACAATTTCAGGTTTTACTATCCTTATGGGGACATTTGGTCCCCACAAAGTGATAAATACATGCTCACACACACACACTTGTTTATCCAATAAAGTGTTCGAAACTGCACAAGCCATAATACTAATTCTAAAGTGACATTTTTGAATTACTAACGAAGGCTTGGACGCATCATTTGTTTTGAACCAGCAATGGCTGATTCTGATCCGTTGCATAAGTAAGTAGTTCCACGCACAAATGTGTTTTATGACTGTTCTCAGTTTTTCCTATTTTTTTTAAATTGACTTGTTCATTGAACTGTTGTATATAAGCAATATCACACTTGCAATCATGCTACATGGCCCTAAATAATCACTGCTGTCATTAACTATGGCACTCGGCCTGCAGCCGAATCACAGCAGTGCTGATGTCGCACTCTTGCTCATGTGATATTGTTTAAATGTACTGCTAAACACTTGATTTTATGCTTATATATATATTCAAGCTTTTGACAATTGAAGGACTTGTGCACAACTATTATTGATGCTCAAGAAGACAACACACTACTATTGCATACGATACTTCATGCAAATATCTGTAATGTGGATTCTGAAGAGCAGTACTAAATAAAAAAATCTTTTATCTCTTATATTTGTATAAATTATGAAATGGGTGTGAACATTTATGAGACAAAAGGGAATGCAAACTTATCTTATCAACTATATACTGTTTATTAAACCTTTGATGAATGGGTTTTCAGCTGACTTCATTTTCTTTGGCTTTCTGTCTTGTTTCTGAACAGCAATCTAATTCGAGAAAATCTGATTTGGCTACTGAAAACAACCATTTGGCTCCTTAATGTTTCTATAGTAATTCAATTCAATCAGTAATTTTTTTTTTAGTCTGGAGCCCTGCTTATGGGCATTGTGGGCTTATAAGCAGAAGTCCAGCATCACAACATCAGGCTTTTCCGACTAAAGGAAGGAGATCACATCTCTCAGCCCCTTAACAGAGAAAAACCAGTAGTGTGGCACAGCTGTGTAATTCGACTGACTAGAAAAATAATATAATTTGCAATAACTCTATTTTCTACAGAAATACTAAACAGATGCAATATAATGTCTAATAAAAGCCATGGTGTAATTTAAAAAATAAAAAAATAATCCAACATTGAAAGTGTGATGAGTTTAGGTTGAGACCGAAAAAACTGTGTGTGATGTCATAGAGACGAGACACGGAAGTAGAGAGTGAGACACGTTTTGCTGATTGTGGATAACAAATCTAAGGCAAATATTAAAATCATCCTTTAATATACTCAAATAATATGATATATTATATTGTCAACAATTAATCAATCATATTGGGTCACTTTTAGAGTGGTGGTTTGTTGATTTTGATGCTGATGGTTGCTGATTGTGAACCTGTAAAATCTAATGTGGATGGTGAATGCATATAAAATTCCCCGGATGAGTTTCAAAATAATATTGTGTTCATTTCATTGGAACTGAATGTTACATTTATGTATTTTTCTTCTGAAGTGTTTTATGCATTATTTATGTGCATAAAGTGTTAAAGTGTGCACAGTTTAAAGTGATATTCCACTTAAATGCTAAATTACACATGATCACATGTTCATGTATTTTATATATGTACTGAGTAAAAAAACACGGGAATAGTATTTTCAAATGAGTTGAGGATGAATGTATTAGAGAGATGTTCTGTTTAAAAAAAGAAGATAATAGTCATGTTAATTGTTTTGATACTTAAGACACTGTTTGTATAAACAGGTCAGGTTTTGTTTTGTGACGGGATTAAACCCTTCAAAAACCGAGATGGCGAGCCACCCAGTGACTGATTATTGATTAGAGAGAAGAGAAAAAGAGATTCTAAAGTTGATCACCAGAATAGAGCCTTTCTACTATTACAATTGGAGCCCATTCCTTTGTTGGTAATTCTCATCAGTAGGATTGAACTGACTACCTCTCTACTGATTCTTTTTTTTTTTTTTGCACTGCTAATCTTTTGCACTACCACTTATTAACACTGCCTTTATATCTATTTTGGATGCCACTAAAGGACATTCATTCGCACACTAAGTTTCTAGGGACTGAGAATTTTATTTCACAGATTGTGAAATGTTAAGCTGTTGTAATGTTTGAGGACTTGAATTGTTCTCTTACTGATTTCAACCTGTTTTTGTGAGACTGTAATTTCTGTTTATGGGTTAAGAAATAAATAGTGCAGAACAAATCCAAAAGATTAGCAAAAGCTCTAAACTATTAAACTACTAGTTAATATATCTAAATATCATTTAAACCTTAAAATTATATAATTGAAATATAAATAAGTAAAATGATAAAAGAGCTTAACATTTTGAGGTTATTAAAAGGGAATTCAAAGGATCTTAAAAAGGGGAAAAAAACATTCATTTGTGTTTTTTATTTTATTCCTGTATTGTAATTTCATTTCACTCACATTCATACATTTTCTAAATATAACATTGTTTCAAGATATTTTCCTAGTCTGTATTGTGTGTCATATCAGTCTTGCCCTCCGTAATGAACCTAGACAAAAACTGGTCTATTACCTGGTGCTCTGAAGTTCAGTGGATAAACCAGTGGTAAAAAAGTACTGTTACAATAGTTTTTCAGTAAAAAGTGGTGAGCCAGCCAGGAGGGCAGTGTAATATGATAATTTGTGATTCCAAAACACTAAGATACCAAAGAAAAAAAAATGAACAAACCTTAAATAGTGTCAAAATGGAAATAGTTGAACTTGAAAATGTCATAATCGACAACTTTGTGATAATTAGCAGACTAACAAATACAGAACTTGATGAAGATTTAACTGATTTTCTAAACAAGCACGGTCAACTCAGTAGACACCTTCGCATAGACAATCCCAAATTGCCTTACCATAGGGATGTCATTTTCAATAGTCCACATAACGTCACTTACCACATAAGGCTTCTGTCAAGTGTTTATATGTCAGCAGTAACTGAACATGCTACAACTCATTACTTTGCTGAACTGAAGAAAATGGCAAAACTCACTGGCAGAACTTTTGAAGATCTCTTGAAAGAGCAGCTTCTCTCAACTGCTGCCTCTGTTACTGATGATATGACTGATGCAAATGGTCTTGGGTCATCCCGAATGTCTGATTCTTATTCACCTGACAATTCTCTTTCACCCAAGCAAACTAAGTATTCAGAAGGAGGACAGAACCCTGATACAGTCCAGAGAGTGGTTACAGAACACCTTTCACTCACATTTGAGGCAAAGGATGTGAACCCACCTGAGGTCCAGAGAATGATTGTTGAGCACATTGTGAAAAGTGTTGGAGTTTCATCCTCTAGTGCGTCATTCAGACTAAGAGTATTCTCAGGTAAATGCCCTCGTCCTAGTGGCGAAATTGATTGTGACACATGGCGGAACAGTGTAGAGTTAATTCTTCAAGACCCTTCATATTCTGACTTGCATCGGTCTAGGAAGATCTTAGACAGCCTACTGCTGCCAGCATCAGAAATTGTCAAGCATTTAGGTGCAAAAGACTTTCCTGTTGCTTACCTTGATATCTTGGACTCAGCTTTTGAGACCGTAGAAGACGGTGATGACCTTTTCGCTAAGTTCCTGAATATGCAGCAAAACGCAGGTGAAAAGCCTTCCCTGTACTTGCAACGTTTGCACATAAACCTTCTTAAAGTGATGAAAAGAGCTGTTATTCCCTCTGATGAAGCTGACCGACAACTTCTGAAACAATTTTGTCGAGGTTGTTGGGACAACGCACTACTAGCAAACCTTCAGCTTGAACACAAAAAGATAAACCACCTCCATTAGAGTTACTCCTGCAATTGCGCAGTGAGGAGAACAAACACTTTGCCAAAAAAAGTTGCATGAGACAACACCTAGGCGCACAGAGACAAAGAGTCAGTTCTCACACTGTTACTGCTAACTCTTTTGATCGCTGAATTAAAAAAACAAGTTGCAAAGCTCCAGAGCCAGCTTGTTAAACAAAAGAATAAACAGAAAGGACAAAGTGTGTTGCCGTCAGCCGACGCTGTTCTTGAGCTCAGGCAACAGGTCACTGAGCTCCAGAGTCAGATGACAAAGGTCAGAGTCCAAAAGAACTCAAATCTAAAGAGCAATCCAAGTGAAACTAAGCAAAAAGATGCAAAATTCCCTCGAAAGAACCCTCCTACATCTGCTCACTAGCTGCATTACAGGCCAAGGCCAGGCTATTGCTTTAATTGTGGTGAGGATGGTCATGTTGCCTTAGTTTGTGAAAATTATTCAAACCTGTCCCTGGAGACCGAAAAAAGAAAGTAGCTGAAAGAACATCATATCCTATGGGATAGACAGCATGGTTCAGAAGCCTCTGAAACTTTAAACTTGAACCAGCCTTTGTAGTGAGACGTACGAAGGCTGTCACTTGTCAAACTAGTCTAAAACATGTAATGAAGAGCAATTTGAAATCCCACAGCAAATGCCATTCAATTGGTCTGCCCAAAGGATTAATCAGAGCAAAGTGTACTGCACAAGTGTGCATTGAAGGAAAATTTTACCCTTGTTTACTTGACACAGGGTCCCAAGTCATGACAGTTTCCCAGTCTTTTATGAACAAAATCTGCCACTGTGTTTTATAGTTCTCTTAACCTATTTATATTGGATTGTGAAAGAGAGTGAAATTGTACTTTGTTTGGAAAAGCCTCAATGACCTTTTAGCACCTTCTGTGCTAAAATCATCTAAATTGCCATCTAATGGACCAGTTGCAAGCCTAAAACTGACTTTGGTGAAATTGTGTGAACCTGTATATAGTATGTCAAAACTGAATATAAAACTATGGTCATTAAGAATGCAATGGGGACATTAACACTGTCCAGTGTCCACATTGTTCATTGTGTTGAAGTGGAAAACAATTCAGTTGAAATTCTGCCTTTGATGCTTAAACATATTTAAATATGAACTGCAGACCCTTCTTCTTTGGCAGCACAAAATATTGGCACATTTTTAATGCCATTTTTGTCAATTTTAGGCCAAGAGAGCCTTTATCGCTCACCACGAGTGTTATTGGAACCATATAGTGGTGGAAAATGTGTCAGAAAGACAAGAGGGACAGGGTCTAGGGTGAACAACAAGAAGACAGAGAGTGCTGCGCTTATCATAGCTGCACAGATGGTGCAACAGATGAGATGGGAATGGAAGATGGGCAGATAAGGAGGGATAGCAAAACATCACATGTGTGACAGTGTCCTTAAAGGGATTGTTCACCCAAAAATGAAAATTCTCTCATTTACTCGACCACATGCCCACCCAGATGTGTATGAAATTCTTATATATTTTATATAATATATAATTTTATATATACATAATTGCCCATATGTTCAACATCACTTCCTGCTTTGGCCACTGAGGGCAGTGGTTGAATTTAAGAAAGAACAGACCAACTTCTGCAGCATAACGTTTGACCTACGGTCACCAAATTGAGAGTGAGACCAACATGATCTTCCATTCGTCAGACAAACAGGTAGTCCAGTCCCAAACTCATGTATCTAATTAGTTGAGACAAAAGAAAGTATTTTAACATAAAATTGCACACTACACATTGAGCTGAAGTGAAGGATTAGGCACAATACAGCTCAAGATCCCAGCATACTACAACACTGATTCAGGCAGGGGACGGTGGGAGGAAAAGGCTGAATACAAACAGTGTGATGGAGATTTTGTGCCGAAATGTTCTGTAGTGTTTGAATACAAAGCAATCAAAAGATGGAGCATTCAAGAATAGTCTGAAATGTGATCTAGTTCAGCAGGAGCTCTCTTTTATGCGGAACAGCATAAACATAAATCATGATTCAGCAACTGTCCTTTTGAACGAAGCTGAGACTCTTGTTGTGCACTACTTTTGTACTGAATGATTAGTAAGTTGCTGCATAACCCCTTCTAGATGCCCACCATATGCTCTCACTGCCAGATACAAAGCTAGATTTTTGTGGGTTATTTCTAGGGCATTGCTTTGTGATTGCTATAGTGTTCTAATGTTTGTTTAACAAATTACAATATGGTTGCTTAATGGCCCAAGTAAAAAGAGCCCACCCCCATTCCACTATGATGTTGTAAACATAGTCTCATGACAAACTCCTAATAAATTGTACAAGATGCTGAAATTGTGAGATATCGTGCAACTTGTCTTGTACAAAAAGATACAAAATTTAGTTCACCCAATCAACAAACAGAATATCAAATCCATACAATTTAGACATCAAATTTTAGCTAGCCTCCTATCCAAAGCTTTGTATTAAGCAAGGAAATGTCTGTGAACAAATTTGGTAACTCATTCCATATTTGTTTATGCAATACAAATGACTGATGTACAGTATGTCATTGACTTGTAATACGATTCCCTTTTCCCATTCCAAACCCAATCTTTCCTCTTCCATGGTACACACGTTATTTTCCTATTAAAACAATGATTTGATGTTTATGGTTTGGGTAAGGTGTTGGATTTAGGTGTGGGTTAGGGTTTTAGTTTCTGCCAAGGGAACATCATAATTTCAATTGCTGAAAAAGTAATACAAACAAGCCACATGATTTGAAGTATCATTCATGTCCTTAGCACAAACAGAGTAGGTTACAGGCTGAATTTAATACTTTTGACAAATCACTAACACTAAGAATAAGTAATGACAATAGTGATGCTTACCTTAGCAAGCACCAGAAATAATGATTATTTGAAGATAGCACAATAAATGGAAAAAAACATTTAGGCCTCAGAAAAAAACATCTAGCACTCTCCTCATCTCCCTCTCACTTCATCACTCTCATTTCAAATGCAGAGTACCTCATATGTGAGCTAAAAGTGGAGAGTTGAGAGCCGCTCTAACTGTCAGAGACCTGCTGCATTCTCATGGGCTTGATTAACATGATGCAGAAGTTGTTTTGTCAACACTACACAGCAAATTAATCCTCGAGAGTCCTCTCAACATCATCCAGATGATGAGCATCAGAGAGGCTGAAAGCGTCAGATAGAGGGAGAGGGGAGTGGAAAGAGACAGTTAATTTTAGTAGAAGACTGGGAGCTCACCCACCTTTGCTCTTTGATTATGTTTTAATCAGTACCATCCATGTGATAATATCCTTGTGGTACTACAAGTAGCCTTCATCTTTTCCAAATCTTTTTATCTTCATTAATTGGAGGTCTTCCTTAATAGATGAATGGTGAAGAGAATCTCACATGTATAAGTCCCTCTGATTGAAATCATCCATTTCATTTTACTGTATGACCTGAAATACTGCAAGGCCACATTTCTTAAAAATTCTTGCATTCAACTTTACTGAGAAACCAAATTTATTATAAAGTCAGAGAGTCTGAGATCACTATCTACAGAATTGGCCGTATCTAATGTAATGGCCTGTTGCCCAGTGTCATTAAGGGGGCTAACCGAGACTTCTCTAATTAAAATGTGATCTTCCTTTTAAATGCAGTATTGTTTCATGTGACATTGCCAAAATCAAGCTTTTCTCAATGCCAATGGATTTTGTCTGCAGTCTTAAAATGTAGAGTACTGCTTAAGTTGAAGGATTTTCTGTCTGCCTCCGATTTATTGGTTGAGACAGAGCTTGCCTGAGGACTAGAGCAACTGCATTTTCCTCTACTATTTATAAGTTCTTTTCTCAGGGTGTCACTTCCACCAGTGTAATGGATTGGGACAGAAATGGTAATGTTTTTCCCGGCGTCAGCTCTGACTTTGAAGAGGGAGGATATCCTTCTCTCTGCAAGGTAATGGAGAGAAAGCTTTGGGCAGAAATGATTTTCCGGCATTCTGGCAGGAGTCCCTGCCTAAGGGTGCTGATTGACTTGGAGACCACTGATGTTTGGAACCACCAAATCGTACTTCACAGGATCCCTGTGAAACTCAAGACAGCTTCATCATAGTTGGTATGATGAGCTGCTGGAAGTCCCCTCAGGGATTCTGAAAGGTTGACTAATATAGGCATTCTACAGTGATATTCTCAATCGTTTATATGCAACAGTTACATCATACATGCTCACATATGCTCAAAATAAGGATGCAAAGGTGGTCCAAAAATATTTTAGATGAAACAAATTTGCAGTGGGTGGAACATGTGCCATTGAAGAACGGTGAGAGGAGGGCTGATAGAAACATTTGTAAAGTTCTTACCTCCCTTTTGCATGGATGCTAGAACATTAAGCTCTAAAAGTGCAGTGAGCTGGTGTGGGCTTACATTCTTACGTAGGTGGGAATGACAGGGTGGGGGAAAAATACATCTAAAGTAGGTTGTGAGTGGCATTATACAAGTAGTAGTTGTGCAAAAACTTTTGACTAGGCTGTCAAACTTAAGCGAATATCCAACTAGAAGAGAAGCATGTTTTGCTCAGAGCTAACCTCTCAGGGGAGTCTGTGATGTATTGTGTCAGTTGACATCTCTACATTTTTTGTCTGCTATATTTTATTCAGGTAAATTAAGGTGAGCTTAAGGGCAAACATGTCTTTGTCTGTTTGTGTGAGGTGGTTTAGAAGTCTGGTGCTTTGTGTTGTGTAGCATTCGGAGAAGCAGCTTTTGTTTGAGATGATGCACCTGTTTAGATTGTTTTACGTTGTGAATCTGGTTTAGTAAGTCTATCGGGAGCTGTTTGGCTGCTCTGGGTTAGTCTGGACTATATTAGCCTTGTAGCTGAATGAATCACTCTTAATAAGGTTATACTCCACAGGAAGATGAATCTCATTGCCCTTCGTATTCGACTGAACCTGGAGTTTTTATAAAAACAAGTATGATTCCACCGGGTGGTGGATTCCAAGGCCTTGGATGGTGATCCCCCTGCTGAAATGTCCAGCATTTCTGGTCATCAGCTTATGTTGTATTTTGGGTGCAGGTCCCCCAGCATGGGATGCTGGTGTCTCCACCAGGCTTTTAAACTAGCTTAACCAGCTTCATCAGAAAGACCATGCTGGTCAACCAGCTTCACCAGCTATGTTTTGCTGGTTAAAAAGCATGGCTATGCTGGTCCACTAGCTAGACCAACAACAAACCAGCACTAACCAGCATAACCAGCCCATACCAGCATGGGAACTACATGCTGGTTAAGCTGGTCTTGCTGAGTCCCTGCAAGTAAACATTACCCTATGTACTCACTAATGCCAAACAGTTACTGTTATTTCTTTCTAAATCCTCTGTTAGCCAACCTTCTACAGGTGGCCATGGATTGCAGCAGAAACCTGGGTAAACTTCTACCACCTGTGTATTATATCACAATCCAGGACAAATTGTATTCGTACAGGCCGAAACACAAAACATACAGTAACTTCTAAACCACTGCATTCTTTTGAATTGTATTTATAAATAATGTTTTCTACACTGAAACAAATTTGGATTTGGAGTTGGATTTATTAAAAATATATACGTAGCATTTTTGCATCACACTTTTTAAGCAAATTCAACTTAAGGTAATTTAAATCAACTAGCTGGAAAACCTTTGTTAGACATCCATAAACGTATGAGATCATTCAACTTCCCTTCCTTAAAAATATATGTCACAGCAAAAAATGTAACAAATACTGGCAAGTTTTTTCAAAGTAATATTTAACCGTCTTGGTTTTTTCCATAACCTCTGTTCCCTGATGGAGGGATCAAGACATTGTGTCGATGTAGTGATGCTAGGGGTCACTCTTGAGAGCCCGAGGCACTTCTGATCTTTGATAAAAGGCCAATGGGAATTGATGAGTGATATTTGCATGCCCCTCCCCCGGACATACGGGAATAAAGGATGGGATGTGCATACTGCTAATTTAGGTTTTGTGCTGAGGAGCCGAGAATAAGGTCCCGGCCATTTCAGCGGTTAGTTCAGCATTGTGGCAGGAGGGACACAACCTCTCGTTCCCTCCATCAGGGAACGGAGGTTACGGAAGTAACCAGGACGTTCCCTATCTGTCACTCACTCAACGTTGTGTCAATGTAGTGACACTAGGGTCCCCTACAAAAGTGCCACGACTAGCTGAATTGGGTTACTTGGATTGGTGGTGCGAGATGGGCAGACTGCTGTGTACAGAATCATTTGGGTCTACCGCTGCAAACCTTGATGCCGGACGCTTGCTAAAATCACGTAGCCGAGGCGGATGGTCCAGGTCGCGACGGGTTGGAAAGTGCGAGCTATGCGTCCAAGCTCCGGGCGAGGGGGACCACGGAAACAATATCGTCAGACGTACCGGCGGGTGGGGCCTCACAGCGGGGCGGAGCCAGGGAGGCCACATTGATGTGGTCCATCGAAACCGTCTGGGTTTGACTATGTTTGTGCCACAGCTTGGTGCGCAAAGGTGGGGAGACTGCCGCCGGGGTGCTGGACCTGACAAAGAGAGATAGAAGACGGTGGTAGGGGTGACGGCCGTACACACCGGTTATTTGACCCAGGGACTGAGAAAACTGCTCTTTTGTTGAATGTTTGGGTACTGCAGCTACTGGAGTGTGCAGCAAAACAAAATAAAAGGAAACAAAAGATTCTTCTGGTCTGGTCTGCTTACCAGTTCCAAGGCAGTGGATCCTCATGTCCCTGTGTCTCCCATCTCAGGGGCACTTCAAAGTTTTTTTCTTAGCGGGCAGCTGTGAGATGGGTGGTGTCTGCTTCCTGCGGGGGGCTCGACACCGGGGCGGGGCCACGGGGGTGGGCTGAAGCGGTGCACGCCCAGCCGCCGCAGGGAGACGGCCTTCAACACCACTCAACTCCACACTGTCTGCAGAACCACCATCAGCTCAGCTCTGTAAACAATGTAGTTGGAGCATGCTCTACTGGGCAAACTACATTATGACACCAATTCTAAATCACCCAAAGTATTGTTTACTTCATTATATGTTCTGAAAAAAAGTTTTCATATCTGCGCAGATCAGAAAACATATACACCGATATGATATATCTGTGAAAGGCAAATATCGGCCGAATATTCACTTGTTTTATTCCACTGCCACCCTCCTGATTAATGAATCTCCAACATTGAGAACACAAAACATATTCTCATGAACATAATTTGAATGTTTACAGCTCAGTGTGGCTCGATTGACAGCATTTGTGACAATGTGGATTACCATAGAAAATAATTGACTTATCATGTTAGCACACATATTGTTTATATCTTTTGGCTATACTTTTGAAACAGTGAATGTTTTAAATTGTATCTAAAATACTTGATGTAACCGTTTATCTGAAACATGTCAAAAAAATTAACTGAAACTCCGCGAATACTTATCACACAAACATGAAACATATGTCTAAAGAAAGCTTTAAATGTCTACTTTTTAATAAAACAATTCAAATTTTAAAAAAATATTCTCCTGCAATGCAATCTGTTTGAAACAAAGCGATGTTCAGTTTTTACCGGTCCATCTAATTATCTGTAATGTGATCCCACCCACCAGCAGAGCGTGCCATTCATACGCTAATGTGCTGAGACGATCAATGCAAATGTTCACGCCCCCACTGTGAGGCTGTAAACAAATGTTGTTAATTTTTCTGCGCATTTGTAATGATACACAGGCAAGAAAGCTCCAGGATTGTAAGGAAGATTTAACATTTTCCTCAGAAGAAGAGCGGGACTCCGATGAACATTTATATTTTGAAGAGAGACTTGATCCAGCCGAGGATACAATTTCAGACGAGTAAGTCAATTCGTTTTCATTAGTTGACATGCTATTTTATATAAACCTTTTAACTTTTATTTTACTAGTGGGACTGTTTCTAGACTTGCCAGCCAGGATTCAGAGTATTGACATTTGAAATATGAATCCTAATAAGCAAGATTTAGTTACATTTAAATGATGTTTCGGCTAAAGCAGGTATTTAAATTGTATGCTGTATAATATAAATATGATATGTAATATGATATAAAAATAATATGAACGTTTAGATTATATTTTATCTAGTGTTTATAATGCCTCATTATCATCAACAAAGCTTGTGCTTGCAAATATGTGTTCAGGTTAAATGAGTAAAATGCACTTTAAATATGCCCATTTTAGAAAATCAGCATATTATTATAATATCTGAAGGATCATGTGACACTGAAGACAGCAGTAATGATGCTGAAAATTCAGCTTTGATCACAAATTGCATTTTACAATATATTTAAATAGAAAACTGTTCTTTTAAACTGTAAAAAGAGTTCAGAATATCACTGTTGTTTCTGTATTTTGGATTAAATAAATGCAGTCTTGTTGAGCAGAAGAGACTTCTTTTAACGGTCTAAAATTAAGTAAAGTCTTTGTGTAAAGAAAATGTATAGTCAGATTACTTCTTTTAACTTAAAACTTGATTTTGATTAAGTCTCCTCACATTCATTCTCTTTCTGTCACATTCCTCATTGATAGGCCCAGGGGTTTGGTCATTGTCCCTCAGGTGTGAAATACCTAAATATTCATGATCATTCACGCCTCCTCGCATATTACCTTTCAACACTAAAATTGTCTTACAAAAGTTAAATTACTAAATTGTTTTGCATGAATGAGTGATCAGGATGGTTTTCACATCATTTTGTAGCAAAAACTCTAGGCTACAAGATCCAGTTCTCAAAAGTATTGTGACAAATGTTTAGTATGTGTTATATGACCTTATTTCAGTGACTTATAAAATTATTTTTTTCAAATACCACGCATAAACGTTATTTTCTCAAAAATACAAACATGTACACACATGTTGCTCACATATTATTGTAGCCCAGTTTGTGCTGAATACAGTGTTATCAGACTTTAGACATTAATACGTTTTTAAGCAATTGAAAAAAGCACAAATATCAAGGCATGTCAAAACTTCTCCAGGGCCCAGAATACCCTCAGACCCCAGAGGGTTAAAAGCTTAGTGCAGAACTTTTCAGTGGAGGGGGAAACAGAATCAGAACAGCCATGTTCTTCCACTGTCTTCAAAGCAGATAAACTGCCCAATTAGCTGACAATGCCTGAACACAAATAACAGGCAACTGTAAAAATAAATAAATAAACATATATATTTTGAATCTTTACCTCTGAATGCTTTCCAAGGGTTGCTGCACAGCTTGACATTCTGCTATATGGAAAGATGGGTATTCACATGTTGATAAAGTTAAAAGTGAAAAATAAAATGAGAAAAACCCATGAAAGATTTAAATCAAGCTGCACATACTGCATGTGTTAAACAATTGCACACACACACACACACACACACACACACACACACACACACTCTGACATAGGGCAGACCAGAACTTGATGTCACACGGTGTATCTCAGTAACTAAGGGTTTGACAACTAACCATCTTGCCTATTCAAGCACACAGGAAAAAAGCTTGCGAAGACCTGAAACTCGATGCACAGTTTTACGCGCATGCCAGCAACCGCATGGATGTAGGGGTGAAAATCTGATATCAATTTTGGAGGGGACAGTAACATGAAATTTTCTCAAGAGCAATTCCTGTGGGGGACACCAAAAGTGTTGATGTAACACATAGCCTATGTTGTAATGTGTTAAATGTATGTTAAGGAACCATAATTACTTATACTTGATAACAGATTTGTAGTTAACTGAATGGTTGTTCAAATTTAATATTATAATTATAATACTACTACTAATAATAGTTATAGCAGTGTTCCTTAATCAGTCCAGTGTGTATGCAGGTACTTACAACCAGCAATACCAAGAAAGGCCAGTAGGTTGCAATGGTAACTGACCTTTTAATTAATTTTTTTCTGATACATTTATATAGTCATTAAATATGTGCCACTGGCCTGAGTCTACTCCATTAGCTTTACAAGTACAAAAAGTTCAAAATAAGTACAATTTAAAAGCCAAAGGAATACTTCTAAAAAACAAAATATCCTTCAAAAATTCTTATTGTTCAGTCAGTGTCTGAACTCTTCAAACAACAGCTATAGACAAGTATGTCACAAAGTATGCAATATAAAATAAAATAACAGTGTAATTTTAAAGTGTACTGTCATGTACTAAAAACTGAAAATGACTAAACAAAAGAACAAATATCATACTATACTCCAGGGGTTCTCAATCAGGCTTCTGTCATGAGATTAAGTTGAGAGTGGGAGTATCAATGGCATTGTCCAATAATGTCCCCATTTTACAAGTCTAAAAAGAGAGAACCTTTCATAATGTCACCAAACAAAGACTCAACAAACTTACCTGAGACTCCCTGTCTCTGCCAGTCTGTCCCTCCCTATGAGTCCCCAGCTCTGTTGTCTGTGTGCCATCTGTTGCCTGCTCTGCCTAATGACATCATTATGAAACATTTCCATTAGCATTTCACATCTTTCTTATGAACATTTTATCAACTAGTCTTTGAGATATTAGGCTACTGGTGTTCTTACTTTGCATTTTGGTATCCTGAAAAATGCTCTGATGTCCATATTTTTTCTGCCATTTTTTTCTACCTGGGTGGCTGCGCGCACGCACGCACGCACGCACGCACACACACACACACACACACACACAGGTTATTTAGAGTAGGAGATCATCTAGATTCTATCATCTATTATCATCTATCATTCTATAATGGGCTATGATCAACCAGGTAGCTAGCTTGATAGCTAGCAAATGTGAAACTGATTGCAGTTACAAGGTTTGACAGCTGTATAAGTTCACCATTTACACAATGTATGCTGCAACTTTTTGTAATTTTAATATAGTTTGTGTTTTCGTTTTATATTTGCCTGCCTTCCCACAATAGCTGAATTTGCAGAGCTAGCGAGCACCAATTCCATTTCTGTGGTGCTAAGTATAATCTTTGCTATTGTCAGTTTACTCCAAGATCGGCACACAGGTGCTTCAAATCTACATCTTGATGCGATCCTTCCTCGTGATCACGCAGCTTGTTTAGACTAGTGCAGCACGTGCAAGCCATTCGCACATCACGAGCCGGCAGCTTCACTTTCAGTTAATTTTGCGAGTAAACACTCCCGCTTTGCTTCGGTCAGGCTGTGTGGATGAGAGCTGCATTCCGTGTTTCATTTGTTTCTTTTTACTGTCAGAACAACACGTGAAGTAATAAAGAAAGCACCCCTAATAATCCTTGAGATTTCCAACCCAGTATACAGGTAGGCCCCTACACCCTCCTTAAACCATGGTCACACTCAAAATTGCATTAAATGATTAAAAGTGAAAACATAAACCCACATTTTGGGATTAAAAAAAAAAAAACACACATGGCAAAATATAAATTATTCAAAATATAAATTAAACCTGAAAATAAAGTTTTAGGATTTTGCAGGCGCGATTTTCTGAAAAGGGCTAAATAGTTTATCAATTTGTGATGTGCAAATGGTTTGCATGTTCAGCGTGAGCCTTGTTACACTTTAATCGTTTTTAGCCTCCCATTCAGCTGATAAAAACATGCTGCGTGATCATGAGGAAGGGTTATCTAGATTGGAATGCAGGTGAGAAAAACATATAAATAAATAACAAAATAACAAATAAATAAAATAGTCTGCTCCTCTCTCTGTCATGGCTCCGGTGGGTTTGTCGGATTGTTTTATTGTCATTATTTGTCATTTCTCTCCCTCATATCTTGCAGGCGCAGACGGCATGCATGATCAGCATTTCTATGGGAAAACTGATTTAGGTGAGGTCACATGAGTTTCAGATTATGCGATTGAATTTCGTTTACTTGTGAGTGGAATGATCATGATATGTGGGATTGATTTCTGAATGGTCTTTCCAACGACCTTCTGGACGAGAATTATCCTTTGGACTCGTTCTGCCTCTCCAGCTAACTTGCCAATATCACTGCCCGAGACAGAGCCTATGCAAGTCGTTAGAACTCAAAGCTCATGTAGGGAGAAACAGCAATGTATCGTTAATGGACTGTGTTTTTACTGTGCTGCTTCTGATCATCTCTCTGCATCCTGTCCGGTAAAAGACATCGCTCGTCGGTAGGAAAAGGGTTACTGGCGAGCGCAACACCTTTGGACAAAACCCCTTGGACTTCGGACACTTCTCCACAAGGCCTGTGATTTACGACGTTGACACATTCCAAACTGAAAGGCTGTTTTTTTTTTTTATAGATTCCTTATCCAAGCTCCATCAGCATCCTTGGTTGGCAACGCTAAACCCACACATAGATTGGTCAACCAACACTGTGCTTTCTTGGAATCCTTATTGTTTGTCTTAACTCTGCTGTTTCCACTGTACAGTCTTGTGTTTCACTGCAGGATGAACTGGTGGACATACTATGACTTGAGGGCGGTGTTCAGCCAATCCCGTGCCACAACTCTTCATCCTCATTGCCTGTATGACTGTGCAATTGAACTGCTTCCTGGCACTTTGCTGCCTCAATGATAGCTGTATTCGCTCTCGGCTCCCGAGAGGGAGGCCATGAACAATTATTCTCTGGCAGCCGGTTTCATTCACCCTTCCTCTTCACTGGCAGGGGTGGGGTTCTTCTTTGTGGAGAAGGATGGCTTGCTTAGACCCTGTATAGATTATCGAGTCTGAATGACATTGACAGCTTCAGTGATTATTAAGGGAATACTCTTTGCTTGCTTTCTGTATATCATATAGGTAATCAGAATTTGAATCACAGTTGTTTTTCATGCTGCTAAGAGGAACAATGTGAAGTTGACTGTTTAGTCACTGTCTTGATTTACTGCAGCATAGAACAGCAATGAGCTATTTCAGGAACACAGTTCTCAGCTTGTTTGGGATGTGTAGCTACAGTTAATGAATAATATGGCGTGCAATACTTCTATAAGTACAATTAATGGTGATTACAATATTATTAATGGCAATTACAATATCAAGAGGAATCATGCAGCCCTACTCCCACCAACAACCAGTTACTAGTAACTCCCGCAATGCAACAAGCTTATTGGGTTTTATAGCTACCGCGAGTCAAGTCATGGCCTCTACATGGCAGTTATAACCATAAATCACTAATGATTGCTTTGTGTTGTTAGACCATAGTTCTTGCACTTACATTCATGTGATGAGCAAGACAGTGCTTGTCAAAGCATGCATGTTGACACAGAGGCAGAAATACTTGCAAATTCTCAGTGACGGTGAAGATGCCATGCCAATTAGTGGTTGAAATAATTATCACATTTAGTGCACTGGTAATACACTGAGGTCTTGACTAAAACCATAAGTCGAGACCCAGATCCAGACCAAGAATGCTTTTATATGGTCTCAAGACCAAGACCACACGATCAAAACTCTGATGGAATGGAATGGAATAGATCACCAAAAACTGAAAACTCTGTCATCATTTATGCATTATTTTTTAGCACTAAATACTCTAGACTCAATGAGCTTCTCTTAAAGCACTCATGAACATGCAACGAACATCAAGATTTTCAATTACAATAAGTTGCATTTCGGATAGTTTCTCAACAAAACCAAAATAATTTATCTTCAGAAGGCTTGGAATATGAAGCATGAGATGCATGGTCTACTTTTATGATACTTTGGGATCCTGTTTAAGCTTTAAAATGAGTCACTATCAACTCCAATTTTAATAAAAAGATGGACGTCATAAAATTTTACCTATTCCATTCCAATTTACATTGTACAATGAGGCATATTAAAGTTACTAACAGTCCACACACGACTATCACAAGGCACAACTAGGACAAGGCTATCACAAAACTTGCACAAGTAAATAATTTATGGTGGAGAAAGCAAGAACAAATACACATACCCACTCAACAGGCTTCTAAATATAAGCTCACAACGCTTGCTCCATCCAGACTTGTGCTAACACCCAAACACTCTTTATTTTACATATGTATTGGAACTCTGAGCTCTTCACCACCATTTCTCATTACTCAGTCTTATGCATTATTGTGTGTGTCTCTACAGCAGGTGGAGCACAGGGTTGTATACACTGCGTGCCCAATTATTAGGCAAATTGTATTCCTCAAGGTTCATTTTATTGTTGAACCAAACAGTGCTCTCAGTCGATCCAAAATGTTATTGAACCTCAGACCTGAACATTTAACTAAGAAAAAGTGAGTGTGGACAATTATTAGGCAACCATTAGTGTGCACAATTATTAGGCAACTAAGTTACAAAAATTATTTCTCCCAATTCAATGGTTTATTCTCAATTTTTAGAGTAGGTGCAAATAATAAGTAACACAAAATGACAATTAAATAACTATTTTGGCCTATCAAAAAAATACAGTGACCAATATAGACACCCTTCATTTCAATAACTGTCATGAGGCTTCCATACATGGAGTCAGGTTCTGTCAGCTATATAAGGGCAGAACATACTTGATCAGATTTTTTATGGCGTCTTTAGGAGACTGTATTTGTTTTTATGCTGGATGTGATAAGGCCTTCATACAGGAGTGTGACTTTAATTATAATTTAAATGAATTGTTTACCCAAATATGTTGTCATTATTTACTCTCACTCATGTCAACATAATCAAACAGGAAACTGAAATGTTGCTATCAAATGATCTGGTACCCTGATATCGACCCCATTCTGCTGAATCACTGACAAGCTCCTTCCCACATCAGACAATTTAAATGTGTTTTCCTTCTGTGGCACTACTGATAGTGTGTTGCACACGCAGCCTCAGAGACAGGTTCTGTTCCCAAGGAAACCAGTAAGTAATCATGTTCACATAAACTCATTGCATTTTTTTCTTTAAAATAAATTTTTTACTCCACTGACCATTAGGTTTAGTGTTGGGGTTTGGTTTAGGGAGTATAGTTAATAAAGTACGAGGTTCTTAGACTGTATCACCCCTTAAACATATCTAGAGTTCTGTCAAACTAGCCACAAACTTGCGCAAATTTGCCGCTCATTATATTAACATGTAAATGAGCTTGTTATTCACTGCAAATGTTTGTCAGAAGTTTGCAGCTCTTAACCGGTAGTGGTGGACCTGCAGCAAACTTTTTGCAACAATAGACAATTTGCCACAAGTTTGCCACAAAGCTCATTTGCAGGTGAAAATAATCACGTGCCCATACTGTACATTCAAGAACATTTCCAGCTTCGGCCTCTGGGGGGCAGTGTTTCTAATTTCGAAAGAACAGACCAATTTCAGTAGCAGAACTTTTGTTACAATTCACAACAACCAATGGCATTTGGCATCACTGACATCAAACCTAGTACAATGTGCCTTTGTGTGCCGCATTTGAATACACATTGATCCAAATGTGATTTGTGAGCTGTGGCGGTTGGGAAGATATTTAGAAAATAAATTATTTAAATCTGTCTTCCTTATACAAATCTTTCAAATGATTTCAGAGTGACTTTGTATGTAGTGTACTAGTCAAGAGGAAAGAAAGTCATAAGGGTCTGAAACAAGATGAGGGTAAGTAATTAATGACAGAATTTAACATTTTCAGTGATCTATTTCTTTAAGTTATTCTAAAAATGGGTTCGGAGCTCATAGAAATAAAGATTTAAACCAGATTAAACTTTGTTTTTTCAGTTCTGTTGTGACATTTTCACAAAAAAAGAAACAAAAAAGAAATGAAACAAGAAACGTGGCGTATCGCTCGCACAGCATTTGTCACCAAGACACTGTGTTCTTACCCTGCATGCAGAACACCCAAGGCGAGGCAATGTATGCTTGTGAACACGCTGTTCACATTGTCAAAACTTCATGATGCACGTACGACCTGCCTCATTCGCCATCTGTATTGCTATGCTCATGTAAACTCTTGCTCAAGTGTGTTTCCAAGAGCAAAGCACACACACCTTACCAGCTGTACGCAGCGGGAGAGACAGACCGCCCCAGCCTGCCACTCATCTGATAGTTGACAGCTCAGGAAGAGAGCGGCAGGTATGAGAGGATTGGGGTTGCAGACAACGGTGTGGAAAGTTAATGTGCGTTATTGATTTAAATATGGTCTCATACTCTCGTTCGCAGCTGGAGACAGCACAAAAAAGAGCACGGGGGCTACACATAAATGTCGGTCCTCTGGTTTCAAATTGTCTGCTCATTATAATGCACCGCAGAACATCTTGGCCAGCATGCTAAATGGTCCACGCATAATACCTACAGTGTACTTTGGTTTGATGAAGTGCCACTGAAGTGCTGCATTTAACATTTCGAAAAGCTCTGGGAAATAAGGGTCTTTTGTCCTGGATGGAATACTTTAAAAGAAACCTGCGCAGTATGGTACTGTCTGGGTTTTTTATCGCAGTATAAAGTTAACAGTTTTTTCTTTGTACTGTAGATTGTGAGTTTAAAAGGTGTTTCATTACTGAAGCTGAACCTTTGTGTTATTCCGGACCAGACGAACTGTTGGATCATTATGTTACTTTGACGTTCATTATTTCTAGCTGTTTAAGAGGCAACAGAGGCTTCAAGTGTTTCATTGCGAAATCTGAGGTTCAAATCAAAAGACACAGCAAAGGAGCCTGCTATAGACCTTCCAGCAGTTTGTCTTTGCGTCTGTCACTGTCACTGGCCTGGAGCATTGGCATGGTGAGCCTGGCGAGAGACAAAATTTTGGCATCAGCACTTCTGTGGGACTGCCAGCAGTCTTCATTCAAATCTTCCCAACTGTTGGCTCCACAGGTGCCCAAAAAATTAACCAGGACTGAGGAGATGCAAACTTCCACAGCCTCCTGTTCTCTTTATACAACAGCAGTGTCACTCCCTCATCAAAACATGTTGTTATGATCGCCATTGGCCATTTTTTATCTGGGTTGTTTGAGGAGGACTGGAAACTGCTAAAATAAAATGACGTTTTCAAAACATCTGACAGGAGGGAAGCATGTTTTTTTGACTCCAGGACACTACACTTTGTTTGTCGGCCCCTCTTGACTGGCTGTAAATGGACATCTCTGGACCTGAATGTACACAATTTGATGACATTGAAGACCTTTGTTCTAAGGTAAATTGTGTTTTATATATATATATATATATATATATATATATAAAAAAAAAACAGGCTATGCTTGATGTTAATGAAATATATGAATGTATTCATTAAATCAGCTCACATACTTTTCTCAAAGGCTATTAACAACATCATTCTTAGTTGCCCTGTATAGACCTACCAACATGATTTCACAGGAAAGCGGCATGTTACAAACGAATGTTCCGGTACCCTCAAAAAGTCTCTCTTCAGACATTTTTGCATCAAATTAAATGTGGTTAGCCTTCATGTGGCAACCTGATAGTGCTTTGAAAAAAAGAATCATTTACATTTACAACTGAAAATGCACCTTACTTTTGGTTCCACTCCGTGGACCTTTCCCCTGGAAACTTCCACACACGGTAAGGGTTAGGAAAAGATTAGATGAGGGGTTCACTGGTGGTTTGGAGCTTCCACCCCATTTTGAGGCTCTGCCTGCAGCTATATCTTTCTCGAAACTGCAGCTCACACATGCCAACTCTTCCAGCTTCGGCCACTGGAGGCAGTGATTCGAATTTCATCATTTCAGCTAAATAACTTTAATCTTAATATCACCAAATTCACAGTGAGATCAGTCTGAACCTGTCTGAAATTGTCATCGCATTATTGTTTTTCAGATGCTATCTTAAGATGGTGTGCTGGTGTCCACACCAGGCTTCTTAACTAGCATAACCAGCAATAAATCATTAGTCAATCAGCTTAGTTAAAAAGACGATGTTGGTTCCAAGTATAATACATCACTATATAATCGTGAAAAAGGTAAACAGATTTGTTCCGTTGTCGGAAGTGGAAGGGCTCAAGGATAAGTCTTGACTTGACTTGAGAACTAGTAGGGTGAAAAACCAGCTTAGACCAAAATTCACTATCTGTACCACACTGAAATTCTGATGGCTGATGGTTTTAGCCAAAGTACACTTATTCCGGGTCTAATCTTTCTGGAGCAACCTGAGGTTTAGAGTATTGTTTAATAGAATAATGGTGATGAATAAACCCTTCTGGGATTTAATTCTACAATTTTCAAGCTACTAGCCTAGACCTTCAACCTTCAAGCTACACCAGTGTTTCCCAATCAAATTCCACAAAATAAATAAATGTATGAAAAAAATTATTTAACGGATCCTTTCTCACCTTTTGGAGAAATTCTCCATTTTGAAACCATAATCGCTCACTTTTGTGATTGTGAAGAGCAATGATTAATATGCAAAAGTGACTTATACGTGTTAAGGTTCTTTCACATGACTCGTATCAGCGCTGCAGAATACATTGAAGTCTATGAAGTGACTTTACACCAAAATGTTTTTCACACACACGTTTTTGCTTCACCAATAATGTCTTTGAGAGTACTAAGCAACAAGAAATATTTTGAGATTGAATGTCTCAAAATTTATTTTAATTAAATGTTACCTTATCGTTTACGAATATCAGAGACCCCAGTTGTTGAACTAATTTAAAGTTTAAAATTAAAGAAAACTCTTCGACCTAAACATAAACGTGTCCTTTTATTACTTTCTGCTATCAAAGCAACTGCAAGCTTTTCTCTCTTCCAAATACATGTTTTCAGTTTTTATTGTGCACACCTCCTGCCTTTTTACATGGCAAACTCGTAAAATCGCCCCTCTGTGACGCTTTCTGCAACTCTTGTCATGTGGAGAGCAATGCAGCATTTGACGCTGGGTTCAGCCTCCAGAACCAAATTAAAACTGCCATGAGAAGTCGTCTGTCCGAGGCAAAGACGCAAAATCTAATGACAATTGCCTGAGCATCAGTCTCCCTTGATGTGTTTGATTAGGCACAGATGAGTTTAAGTCGATGCGGACCAGGAGGAAGATTTGACTTGTTGATTGAGTTCTGTTCATTATCATTAAAATATGAAAATTAAAATGATGGGTAATAATAGATTATGATGGAATTTTTACGACCCTGTCCATCTAAATGACGGACGATGAGAAAGTCTAACGCAAGCACTGTACGTGAATTTTTTCTTTTTGCATAGCCGAATTTCAAACAAGTAAACACGTTACTAAGAGGGACAGAAAACATGGACAATTTCTTGAAAAAGAAAAATATTGACGATGGTTTGCCTATGTGGGATAGTGTTGTGCCGTAGAATTTTTTTAGTCGTGAAAAGTGTGCCGTGACAGAAAAAAGGTTGGGACACACTGAGCTACACTACCCCAACCACATTGTTTTAAAACTATATTACTGTATACTACTGACATCCTCATTATTCAATGAGATACACCCTGAGTAACTTATCCACATAGCTGACATCTACCTACTTCAAGGGGCCCAGCCATGCTGAAAAGTCCAGCCTAACCAACATTCAATACACATGATCTATGCTCTTTTATGCTGGTTAGTGCTGGTTTGGTGCTGGTCTAGCTGGTGAACTAGTATATAGTAGCTATGATGTTCACCAGCAAAATTTAGCTTGTGAAACTGGTTGATCAGCGTGTTTTTTCTGATAATGCTGGTTAGCCAAGAAAGTCTTGCTGGTTAAGTAGGTAAAAAATCTTGTTAGAACACCAGCAAACCAGCATCCCGTGTTGTGGACCCACATTCAGAATACAACAGGAGCGTGGTTTTTGTTTCTCCATTGCTGCCTATCCACTCAAGCCTGTATGTAAGGACACACATAATTCCTCAAAACCTTGTTGACACTTAAACCTACACACACACACACACACACACACACAGGAGTTAATAGAGGACTGTGAAATGCTTCTGTGCTTGTGTCCTCGTGTGATAAATGCATTTGATGGCCACCATGTCTGTCAGTCTCACATTGTGGGGGTAAAAGTGTTTCACATAAAAGATGGTTACATTCAAAACCTCTTTAATTTGCCATCTTATGCTTAAACATGTATTTAACAGTTTGTGAGAGAGTGGCTAATGGGCTAATAACAAAAGCCTGGTGTCCCTGTAGAGAGAGGACAAACTGATAAAAACAATCATGAGCATGACTCAGCACTGCTGCTGACACACTGTTCTCCTTTGCTCATACAGAGTTCTTTTCTTTTCATCTATTCTAATCTTGTCTCCCCTCCATCTCATCTCATTTTCTTTTCCATTTGTCTCTTCTCTTCTCATCTTGTCTCTTCTTGTCACATCTCATCTCACTTTCTTTTCATGTTTTCATCTTATCTCTTCTTTTCTCATTACCTTCTCTCCTGTCTCATCTCATCTAGTCTCATCTAGTCCTTTATTTTTCTATATTTTCTTTCCTTTCTTTTCCATTTTTCTCTTCTCATCTCTTCGTGTCTAATTTCATCTAATCTAATTTAATCTCTTCTTTTCCCGTTACTCTCTCTCCTGTCACACCGCATCTCCTCTATTCTCATCGTGCATCTCCTCTCCCTTCTTTTTCTGTCTGTTCATCTCTTCTCTTTTAGTAAAAGTTAGTGAAAGTATGGGATTATTTCTTGGTCACAACTCTAACTGGTGGGAAAATACAGAGTACGTGTGATACAGGGTCTGTTCCAAAACATGTTGATCTTCATCCGGAGGTAGCATTTTACGACATAGGCACGCTCCTGTCATGAAGACTGTTCCAAAACATAGGTGTCTTAATTATGCTGCCTCATAAGATACCTAATTATGTTGCCTCATAAGATACCTAATTTTGGACAAATTTTAAGATCAGATCCTATATATCCTTCCCTGGGCAGGCGATCCCAGAATGCACCGTGATGAACAGACAAAAAACCCCAAGATGGCGGACAAAGCGAGAAAAATTTGGATTATAAATATACTTCTAATACATTCAATACTGAAGAGTATAGATTTTTTTTTTAATATATCATAGAAAACTGACTATTTTGACTGACGCACGGAGCTGCCAAATCGCTCTCATGATGCATCATTTCAGTAAGGATGCTGCCTTAGAAGGCAGGAGACAGCAAGGCAGCTCACGTTCAAGTTTTGGAACAGACCCACAGTCATTTTGTACATTTGCTCAATTGGTACAAATAATAAAGTAACAATTTAATATATATAGTTTTTACTGGAAAAGGGAATGGCAAACCAAGAATAATTACATATTTATTATTACTTTAACTTGTTTATTTATTATAATACATCTTTGATATCTGCAATTTTATAATGAGAGTCAATCAGTCACCTATTCAAAAATGAGTCTCTGTATTTTCCCACCAGTCACAACTGTGACCAATTTACATGTTGACTTGTCATGTATGCATGATTTATATGAGACCGAGCAATCTTATTCATAAATCAATAATAGACCCTTTAAACATTATATGTACAAAATACAGTATGTAATTGTAAGTGCATCATGTCAGGTTTTATTTGCTTCCATTTATTTTGACAAAGACATAATCTTTAGAGGAGCACAGTGGAATTAATAAGAGTGATGGGGAAAATTTAAAACAAGAGAGTAAAGTAGACAAGTAGTCTAGGAAGTACACAAATATGTTTGATGTTGGCAGTGAGGGGGTGGGAGTGTGAGGCCTTGTAGATTGAAAGATGCATTTATCCATGGGGGAATAATCTCCTTGATACTCCTCTCTACTCCTAATGTATCTCATCATTCCTCTCCACTGCTCAACTTTCCTCTCATCCTCAAGACCTCAACTAAAGTTATGATTGATCTTTAGTGATGTTTGATCTCAGTTTATTCATCTTTTCACTTTCCTTCTAATAGGGTGTCGGACATCAGAGTTAAATCACTGAACTCTCTGATACTAGACCAGCTGAGGATCCTTCAGCTCTGCTTTGAGTTACAGGTCCATTTATTATAAAGCAGTTTGAACTCGTTCCTTATGCACAGTGACACAGTCATTTTGTGTGGCCAAACTTTTGACTTTGAGCATAAAGTCAGGGTCTGTTTACAGTTTATGTCCTTTATGACCACACATCTACATCTTACCATATCCTTGTTTTAGATCTCCAATATTATTTAATAGCTGATTGCATTTACATTTGTGATGAGAGTAGTCAAACCAAAGTCACACTCTGCACATCTAAAAATCAACAAACCCTGCTTAATCATCTCAGTGGTGCAACACGCGAAACATTTAGCTGTTTACCATCTAAAGTAGCGCCAATGTGCCAGAGAACAAGCTCAACATGACTACATCTAGATTATTATTTTGCATAAACAGCATTGTGTGCCAGCGATTCATGCAGGTATGTCCAAATGAGAGCGATGATGAGATTGCTGTTCTGTGTGTTGGGTTAAGCTGTGGGCTGCACATATTGAACAAGCTGGAAACCCACTTAATCACACCCGGCCACTGTCGACAAAATCGAATCAGCCGTGAAATTAAATTGGTTTATTCAAAACAAAACAGTCAATCAAATGAGTAGTAGAGACTTAATCACTCACAGAAGACTTAAATACTGTTGATTCTCTCTTATTGTTTAGTTGTCTATAGAAGAGAAGCTTGTCTTTTGTTCACTGGTTTGGGGTAACCCAAATGGGTATGAGAATAAATGGTAAAGAATTGCATATTAACTAAGACAAATTCATCTGAACAATGAAACACCAGAAAACATTTATTCTGTCTCACATCATTGAGAAGATGATGGTGCAGGTCCACCCATGTGTGCCAATGAAACCATGGCAATTTTTCCAATTTCCAATTTTTAACTTGAGCATTAAATCGAAATTACGAAAAACAAGTAATTATTATTATTTTTTTTAAATATTGGTTTTGTAAATGAATAATGAAATAAGTCATTAAAAATTTTCATGATTTTGAATTTATAATTGAATATGAAATTAACTAATTTGAGTGTAACCCAGATAAAACAATTGGATTTCATGTATCATGTATTTTAGATGGAGTTATGTGTGTGGTTCTTTAAGAGACTGACATTAGTTAACCAATCAAAGAGGTTACTTGTCTAAGCTCCACCCCTTTTTGCACAAGTTCAGTGGAGAGATCTCATTAGTCCGTTATTTTTCAGGAGGACTCAGCATAAAAAATATTTTCAAGGGAAAGATTTTGAGTACCAGTGAATATTATAAATATAAGAACAACAAATATAAAGACAGTATTCAGAATTTTACAGATGGGTCAAAGGATCTACAATCAGATGCAACAGGGTCTGCGGTATACATCCCTAAGTATGAAATAGGCATTAGCAAAAGAACATCTGACAACATAAATGTTTATGCTGTTGAATTATGTGCTATAGGTATTGCATTAGAATGGATCGAACAATCCAGGGATAGCAACATTTTAGTAAGTAGTGACTCTGTATCAGCTCTTATGAGTATGAAGACTGGAAAAGCTAGTAGTCATCAAGAAATATTATATGAAATCTTGTTTATAAATTCAAGGGTATGTAGACAAGGGAAAAATATTATATATATGTGGATACCAGCACATGTGGGCATACAGGGAAATGTGAAAGTTGATAGATTGGCAAAAAAGGCAACAAAAAAAAGAACATGTTGATATTGAAATTAAATTGTCAAAATCAGAAGGTAAGAATCTAGTGTGGAAAAAGGTTATGGAAATATGGCAATACCAATGGGATCATGTAAGTAAAGAAGACATTTATACATGATTCAAAATAAAGTAGGTATTATAAGAGAGATGTCAAATAGAAGGAAAGAGCAAGTTGTAATAACAAGTCTTAGGATTGGACATAGTAAGTTAAATGGAACTCTTTGTATTTTAGGAAAACATCCCACAGGTCAATGTGATGAATGTCAAGAGGAGGAAACAGTTAGTCACATTTTTATGTCATGCAGGAAATTTACACAAGAAAGGAAAGAGTTGAAACTTCATTTACAAGAAATTGGTATAGGACAATATAATGTTAATAATAGATTAGAATATGGAAAAAGTAAGGAAAGAAATATTTATTTTACTTTCTAAAGAGGACAGGACTGGAAAGACGAATATAAGTATGAAGTGAAAAGATAATAAACAGAAGATGGCAGTAATGCAACATTTTGGATGCCAACTGCCGTAAAACACCGAAGAAGAAGAAGAATATTTTGAGTTCTGGAAAAGTTTAAAAGAGTTTTTTTTCTTAATTTAATCTTTTATCGTTGGAAACACTGCATGATTTTTTTTATGCTGATTCTGTCATCTAACTGGTGAGTTAGCTGTAATTTTGTCATTAAGCACATGGTCAAACATGACCTATTGGTGCACTTCAGATAACTCAGAATTTTCCCACCTCCTATGTGGAAATAATGACTGGAATGCCACCCAAAGATGGACATCAAACATGTGAAGTCACTTCAGTGAGTAGTGTCATTTGATGTAATTTCCAAGATGGCGGTGATCTACACCCATAAAACGGATCTGGGTTTTGTAAAACATAAAAACAGATTTTTAAGTATGTTCAATGCACAAAATGTACTATATAAATATGCAATATACAGTAAATATACAAGAGGATTTAAGAACAATTGTTTGTGTATAAATCAATGCCTATGTTTTTGCCTATTTTGCTTGTGAAATAGCTACTAGACAGCCAGTTAGCTAGCATCCGGAAAGCTTTGTATTTGGCTTGTGTTCATGTGACTGTGACTTTGACTGACTGAAATGAGGTCAGAAGTGGAAAATGTAAACTCAGATATTCCCTTGCCCGACTTTGTATGGAATGCAGAATAGGCTTACGAAGTTGTATGCTTTAGTTGACAGGGAATCAAGTTAAAAATCTATTTAAAGTACTCAAATTAAACCTCATAAATGTGTTTGTTTATTATGTAATTCTTATCTAAACTGCTTAGAATATTTGAATTTGTATTTAAATATGAAGTTACAGTATATGCTTTTTTAGAGAAATTCCGGAATGCTAATTGCATATATATTTGATGTCTCAAACTGATTGTAGTTCATTATCAATGTTAATGGAAGACATTTTAAACATTAAATAGCTAATCATTATTAGATTAATAGAACATGTTGCACAACAGAAATTCAGAAATGTGTGCATGCAATGTGGAATTGGCACATGACAAATGTGCATTCTAATCTCACTGAACCAATTATATATACTGTATATTCTATTTTATAGGTCAGGTCTTTTTTTTCTCTTTTAATGCATGGATGGATTTTGATTTCTTCAGTTTATCTGCTGGCGAATCAACCCAACAAGAAAAACATATGGAAGCTTGTTCCAAACAAAGAGAAAGAGAAAGAATGGAAAATATCTTTGTTTGAAACAAACCCAATCAATTTGGTAGGATAACCCTTGACTTGGTTAATTGATTGAGCATTGAACATTCTTCTCATTTATTCAGAAAAGGAAGAAAAGAAATGAGAGAGTTTTCACAAACTGACTGAAATTATGTTTCTGACACACACCTCCACCTCCCCAAACAAAACTAATTGCACTGGCTCATTGGCATTGCAAAATTCTTAAAATTGCCAAGTGCTATATAAAGTAACTTTCTATATGTGTTACACTAGATACTACATTTGCAAAGAAGTGAAAGAATGCTGTATTGATGTCTGTACTTTTATTGTAACATTTTATGGAGGCGTTTGTGGATCTCATTCAGTCATTAATCTATATTGAGAAATGCATTGAAAAGTAATAACAAGCTTAGCCTCTGAATTACAAATTCATTTTTAAACAGAATAGGTAAGGATTTGACAACAGGAACAAAGAGATTCTAATTTTGCTTTGATGCAATAGTTCAGCCTGGTAGTCTAAGCATTTTAAATGACCTGCACAGATAAATGTGTTGGTTGGTTTGATATAGGGTATTTTCATACATAATATTTTGCAGAAAGCCAATCTCATCCAGGCTGAGCTGAGTGTTGTTTATTTCTGCTGTTAGCAGTAAAATGTCAGCACATAGCCATTTCTCAGCAGCAATGTAGTTACTGACCCCAATTTATGAGACATGCAGATGAGATGCATCATGTTAGAATCTGTTATGGATTCAGCATTTTTTTGAGTTTTGTTTAAAAGACAATGTATTTAAAAGTTTTGACATTCATTTTATACAACTAAGCCTTCTTCACCAAGCCCTATAGACCATTTCAAGTAGATAGGAGCTGCATTGTCATTACGTTTGTTTGCATAGAAAAATAGCTCCCCAAACTGCCAAAGAACATTCCAAAAATGGCAGCAGAGTGGACTGACTTACATTGAAAAAGTGACTTCGTTGAAAGTATCTGGTCTTTGCTTACAGAATTTTCAAAGCCAGTATATCTTGTGACATCACACCGCATGTCACATTATTTACATGGGAAAATGTCAAGAAATATCATGATTTGTTTATAGATCTGTAATGTCTGCAGATAGCATGTCATGAGTGGTTATTTCTGGTAGTGACTGCGAGTTGTCACAGTGGAACAGTGTTATGTGGCCACCAGGGGGAGGAAGAGTCCAAACCCCTTTCAAAAGTTGGAAAAGACCATACATGCCCAAGATTTCATGAAACACTTGGATATGCCTGGAATGTACATGCAGTGGCACAGATAATGGATTTGGATAACAGGTAATACTTTGGATAAAAAAAAAACAATATATATTTTTTCAAAAACTATAAAACTCCCTAAACTGAGACCAAAAAATTCAACACTAACTGTTCGAGATTTCAAGCTACATTCTTTGTCTTACCTATTTGATCGGATTTATGGTTTTCGCGCAGCAGACAATCACAATTTTGAAAAATCCCATAGACTTACATTGACTGAATGTTCAAACGGGCTAAGACAATTCAAACTCTGGCTGTCAAAAACATCCATCTATCCGTCCATCCCTCTGGATTTTAATTTTTTGCACAGCAGACAATCAAATTTAGGAAAAATCCCATAGACTTACATTGACTGAATGTTCAAATGGGCCAAAATGATTCAAACTCTGGCTGTTAAAAACATGCATCTGTCCCTCCCTCCAGATTTACAGTTTTTGCACAGCAGACAATCAAAAATCAGTAAAATCCCATAGACTTACATTGACAGAATATTCAAATGGGCCAAGATGATTCAAACTCTCTCTGTCAACAATCAGAAATATCCCAAAGACTTACATTGACGGAATGTTCAAATGGGTCAAGACAAATCAAACTCTGGCTGTCAAAAACATCCATCCGTCCCTCTGGAGTTATAGTTTTTGCATAGCAGACAAAAACAAATCTGAAATATCCCATAGACGTACACTGAATGAAAGTTCAAATGGGCCAAGACATTTCAAACTCTCGCTATCAAAAATATCCGTCCCTCCAGATTTACAGTTTTCGCACAGCAGACAATCAAAAATCTGAAAAATCCCATAGATTTATATTGCCGGAATAATCAAATGGGCAAAGACAATTCAATCTCTGGCTGTCAAAAATATCTGTCTGTCTGGACTAACGGTTTGCACACAGCAGATTATCAAAAACTGAAAAATCCCAAAGACTCTGGCTGTCAAATACATCCATCCCTCTGTCCCTCCAGATTTACAGTTTGTGCACTGCAGATAATCAAAAATCTGGAAAAATCCTACAGACTTGCATTGACGGAAGTTCAAATGGGCCAAGACAATTCGAATTTACAGTTTTCACACAACAGACTTTTACTGTATCTCTAGACACAGTAGTCACTTTTTAACACTGTATCCATGGTAAAGTTCATCCTCGTATAACATAAATTGCTCCTACTCCCCAGACAAATGAATCCATTCCTCTCTTATGACAGTATTCTCACACAGTTCTTAATAAGTGAGACAACAGATAGCTGAAAAGGTTTCTATTTTTGAGAATGCACACTGCCTGTCAAACATTTGAACACTCCTATTCATTCTTTATAATTATTGCTTTCCATATTTTGTTAAGAATACAGTCATAAAAACTAAACAAATGTGCTTATAGGAATTATGTCGTGATCAATAAAAAAAGCTTATGTTTTAGCTCTTCCAATTTTGACTCTTTTATTTAGCTCTTGTGACAACTAGTCCTGGTCTCCTCTATATTTCCAACTGTTTAGATGTAGATCCATATGAATGGTTTACATTCTGCAATCATCCTGCCTTGCAGCTGAGAATTACCAATCCTTGATGGCCTCAGAATATCTATACGGCATAAGTCTTTATCTCTCTATCTGTGATTTCAAATGAAGCCTATCTTTCTCTCCGGTTCTTTCGCACCATTACTTCACTGATATTGTGAAGATACGTCTCAGTCCCTCTCCACTAAGAAAGGCAAATAGCAGATCAGCTCTGAAGTGTGTCAGTCTAATGGTGCTTTCTGTCACTCTGAAACCACTTCATGTCTAATCTTTGAGTTTTATTTTCAGCTGCCATTAAAGTGGGGACATGTTAAGTCAAGACATTTTTATTTGTATAATGCTTTTCACAACACACGTCGTTTCAAAGCAAGCCAAAGGTGACTGTGACAAGAAACACAAAACTACATAAGATGTTGGTTAATGGAGAAAAATAATCTTCAATGTAAAAAAAATTGCTGTAAATGTATGGCCAAATTCCTACAGCAATCTATTATGATTCTTAAATTAAATTCTTGCTGTTAAAAATTTTGCAATGTGGGAGATCAAAAGCAGGCCCACTGTGAAGTGACTAGTTTTACAGTAAATAGCAGTTCTATGCAAGGCATTAGGGGAAACTTATCATTTAAAATCATGATATCATCTTGATGAAGGCAATAGTGACATTTTGAAACTTATATTTAAAACCATGCATGAAAATTTTAGTTTGTGGCACTTGGTTGGGTGTGCATGATGTTTCTGACCATCACCTCAGTTCTTCATCTCACATCAGCCTTCACTTGTCTGTCTAATGAGAAGTAAAATAATAATAAGAAAAAATCTTTGAAGCAATGTACATATTACATTTTGCCAGGATTGAACAGTGTATATTTTATGAAAAAACAAACAAAAACAACAACAACAACCTGTACACAGTAGAATAACAGTATAGCACTGCATTGTGGGTTATAATGGTGAAATACCCATACGCATTTGCCCTTAAATAAGTATGTATGCTTTGGTAATGTATGGGGCTACAACAATTGTAAACAAAAATAAAAAATTTAAGTTTTTATTCAGACAATAGAAGTCTACAATAGAATAATATTGTAAGACAATAGAATGGTTTTATTTAGTGTTGTTGTTTTGTTTGAGGTCACCATTATGGTGATGTTCTCTTGAGCTGGCACCGTGGACCTTCTTTTGTTATTATATTAGAGCACATCCGGAAAGTGTTCACAGTGCTTCACTTTTTCCACATTTTGTTATGTTACAACCTTATTCCAAAATTGATTAAATTAATTATTTTCCTCAAAATTCTACAAACAATACCCCATAATGACAAAGTGAAAGAAGTTTGCTTGAAATCTTAGCAAATGTATAAAAAATAAAAAACGAAATAAATCACATGCACATAAGTATTCACAGCCTTTGCCATGACACTCAAAATTGAGCTCAGGTGCATCCTGTTTCCACTGATCATCATTGATGTTTCTACAACTTGATTGGAGTCCACCTGTGGTAAATTCAGTTGATTGGACATGATTTGGAAAGGCACACACCTGTCTATATAAGGTCCCACAGTTAACAGTGCATGTCAGAGCACAAACCAAGCCATGAAGTCCAAGGAATTGTCTGTAGACCTTAGAGTCTGGATTGTATCAAGGCACAGATCTGGGGAAGGGTACAGAAAAATTTCTGCAGCATGGAAGGTCCCAATGAGCACAGTGGCCTCAATCATCCATAAATGGAAGAATTTTGGAACCACCAGAACTCTTCCTAGAGCTGGCCGCCCGGCCAAACTGAGTGATTGGGGGAGAAGGGCTTTAGTCAAGGAGGTGACCAAGAACCCAATGGTCTCTATGACAGCTCCAGTGTTTCTCTGGGGAGAGAGGAGAATCTTCCAGAAGAACAACCATCTCTGCAGCACTCCACAAATCAGGCCTGTATGGTAGAGTGGACAGACAGAAACCACTCCTCAGTAAAAGGCACATGACAGCCTGTCTGGCGTTTGCCAAAAGGCACCTGAAGGAACTCTCAGACCATGAGAAACAAAATTCTCTGGTCTGGTGAAACAAAGATTGAGTTAATTGGCCTGAATGGCAAGCGTCATGTCTGGAAGAAACCTCACCACCTGGCCAATACCATCCCTACAGTGAAGCATGGTGGTGGCAGCATCATGCTGTGGGGATGTTTTTCAGTGGCAGGAACTGGGAGACTAGTCAGGATCGAGGGAAAGATCAATGCAACAATGTACAGAGACATCCTTGATGAAAACCTGCTCCAGAGCACTCTGGACCTCAGACTGGGATGAAGGTTCATCTTCCAACAGGACAATGACCCTAAGCACACTGCCAAGATAACAAAGGAGTGGCTACGAGACTACTCTGTGAATGTCCTTGAGTGGCCCAGCCAGAGCCCAGATTTGAACCATATTGAACATCTCTGGAGAGATCTGAAAATGGATGTGCACCGACGCTTCCCATCCAACCTGATGGAGCTTGAGAGGTCCTACAAAGAAGAATGGGAGAAACTGCCCAAAAATAAGTGTGCCAAGCTTGTAGCATCATACACAAAAATACTTGAGGCTGTAATTGGTGCCAAATGTGCTTCAACAAAGTATTGAGCAAAGGCTGTGTATACTTATGTACATGTGATTTTTTTTTTTTTTTTTTTTTTTTTTTTTTTTTTTTAATTAAAAAAAAAAAGAATTTTATAAATTTTTTTGTTTTGTGTTCAAAAAAAAAAAATGTTTTAATACATTTGTAAAATTTTCAAACAAACTTTCACGTTGTCATTATGGGGTATTGTTTGTAGAATTTTGAGAACAATAATGAACTTAATCCATTTTGGAATAAGGCTGTAACATAACAAAATGTGGAAAAAGTGAAGCGCTGTGAATACTTTCCGGATGCACTGTATGTTCTTCCAGCCAGTCAATTTATGTTTAAGTAAAACACAAGTTGTTGCACTGCTAATTGGAAGACAAAACATAAGGTCAGACTGAATATCTGATCCTACCTTGTAAATGTCACTGCATGTGGCAATAGTGATGCATCTCACATAAAAGCAAAAACAGTAAAGGATATTTCAACAAAATGATATCAGCAAATTGAGTTTTTGATGAATTTACAGAATAAATTCTGTAATTTACAGAACAGAGTTGGTATTAGGTGTTATATTTGATACCAATCTGTCCTTTAAAAATCAAATGACCAATGTTTGTATAACAGCATTCTTCCACCTTAGAAATATTGCTAAACTATGATACATACTTTCTGTTGCTGATGCTAAAAAAAAATTATGTCCTCAAGACCACATTATTGTAATACATTACCAGCTATATCAATAAATAAACTTCAATTGGTCCAAAATGCAGCAGCCAGAGTGCTGACTAGAACCAAGATATATGATCATATTAAAGCCCCATTTTATAGTCAGTGCATTGGACACCTGTTAAATTTCATATTAATTTTAAAATTCTGATAACTACGTCCAAAGCTTTGAATGGTCTAGCTCCACAGTACTTAAGTGATCTTCTACAGTGCTATATTCCATCACATTCATTACGATAGCAAACTGTTAATAGTTTCCAGAATTTCAAAATCCACAATATGAGGTAGATCCTTTTCATATTTGTCTCCTAAACTTTGGAGTAGTCTCCCTAACACTGTCTGAGATGATGAATACTAAATGCAGCCGGTGCTAGCCAGACATCACTTCAGTCAATTATCATTGACTTCAGAGGATGAACTGATGCCAACTCCAACCATAAGACATGGGATACTTCATATGCCATTGCCTAAACCTTGGACTTAGGATAGACCTCACCTAAATTACTGGCAGGTTGAACTGTGATGCACCTCACTGATCTCTGCCTGCATCACCTCAGTCTAATGATGGACTACACTCTTATAATGGAATACATAGACTATCAATTAATTGCCAACAAAACCCTTCATCAGCCAACTAGCAATGGACAATGCGAACTTCTGCAGTTAATCCATGATGAACTTCAAAGATATTAGTCATTAATCTTACAGATCTTACAAAATCTTTTAAACACTGTCCCGTAACACTTACTTAGTTTAATAATTTTAAACCATGACTTGCACTATACATAAGTAATGTTGGCATTATATTCATGATGTTAGCCAGAGGGGAACTGGCCCCCACGGTGAGTCTGGTTTCTCCCAAGTTTATTTTTCTCCATTAACCAACATCTTGTGTTCATTGCCACAGTCTCATTTGGCTTGCTCACTGGGGTTATAAATACAATTATTATTTAATTACTTGTTTTTAAACACAGTTCACAATCGTATTTTATCAAACTACACAATGATGACTCTAAGACATTATTGATATTACAGTTTCATTTTCTGTTAATGCATGATTTTCTGTATATCTACTTTGAAACAATGCGTGTTGTGAAAGGTGCTATACAAATAATAATTACTTGACTATATACAGTAACTACTAGATCTGATAGAAAATTTGCAAATTCACCAAGGAAATCAGAATAAGGCTTGGTGATCTATATACTGTAGCAAGGGCAAAAGACGACAGAGATTTTTTATTTATATCTGATGGTGTTACATTAAGCAATATTAGTTCAAAAGACTTAAACTTATATCCTGTCCTCTGATTAACATAAAAAAACATCACTATAAATTGTAGCAACACATCCTCCTCAACTCTTCAGATGAGGCTCATTTTTATAATAATAACCTGGGGATTCTTTCATTTAAACTAATATATTCATCCAGATTAAGCCAGGTTTCAGTCAAACAGAACATATTCAAACTATAAACAGTAATCATTTCATTTACATGACAGCTGCGAGCCAAATAATAAAAACAACAGCGAGATTGAATCACCATTTATTTTGCTACATGGATAACAGTGAGATATATGACTAGAGTAGTAAAAACAGCTGAATTTGTTGTGTACCGATGGCATTTATTTGAACCCTGATTTTTGCAGTACTTTTGCCTATTAATATACAAAGGTGATCCTAAGGACTCTGGGGGCCCTAGGCAAAAGAATTAAATAAAAACCTTTTATTTACAATAAATTACAGGAACATATCAGACAGAACATTTGCAGTAAGCTGTATTTAAAATGCACATATATTAATTTCATGAAATAATAGACATTTTTTAAAGTGCACATTGTAATACAAAGAAAAAAAAACTTTCAAAGTGCACTTATTTTTCACTATTTCACATCACGCAGCATCACTTGACACTTGGTAATAGTACGGGCCATCTGATATAATTAAAGAGATCTAACTGCCTCCTGTTGTTGTGGTGATGCCGCTAGGGAGTGGTGTGGCCTCTTTCTCTTTATGAGGTGTTGATGTGATGGAAATACCTGCTGTTGTGCTACTGCTGATGGAACTGTTGGATGGGTGAAGATCCTCTTCATCATGAGCAGAGCAGGAGGCTGCACTGGAAGTCCATGGAATGGCTAAATAATTTTAAGTATATAATTATATAAATTCAGATATCAGTAAATAATTGTGTGTATATGTATATATATATATATATATATATATATATATATATATATATATATATATATATATATATATATATATATATATATATATATATTCAGATATCAGATCATTCAGCTTGAATATTCTCATTGTAACACACAGGATTAGGTCAAATTATTTTTGAGAGAAGGCCATAACGATATCAATAATACCACAATGTGATACACAGAATTCAATACATGCTTGTCTGGGGTGTTGCAGAGACTTCAGTTATGCGAGAGAGTGAGAAAAGAAAGCATGGTGCGTTTAAGATACTATCTTTCACTAACAAGCATTAATTTTTGTAACACACTATAGGTTCAAAAGCTTGCAATGCCATCTCACAACCACTCTTTTCATGAAAAATAAAGATTGAATCCATAGGAAAAGTTCCTTATCTACACTCGACAGAAAAAATAAACTAGCTTTGATGCAGAGGTGGGAGCAAGTCACAAGCAAGTCTCAAGTCAAGTCTCAAGTGCAGTGCAATCAGTCAATCAAGTCAGTAACTCACCTCAAGCAAGTCATGTCAAGTCCTGATAAGTCAAGTCAAACCACAGAACTAAAATAAATAATGGTTAATTTTTTAAAGAAATATTTGTTTTTGATCTGAAAAGATGAACTGATATACATATATTTACATTCATTTTATTATATGAATTGTATAACAGTAATGTTCAAAAAAGTATCTATCTATCTATCCATCTATCCATCTAATCTATCTTGCTTTTCTGAACACAGCCAGTTCCCTTCAGAGATACATTTATATACACTGTCATAAAAGTATTGCATTCAAGGGCTTTAGTTAAAGTCTTCAGAAGTCATAATAACAATGAGAGCACTTGGATTTCGTCATGAGTCATTCTGTGTATTTCATACTAGTCACATTTTAAATAAAGTGTTGTGACTGCAAATCTGCCTGTTATGTATTTATATTGCCAACAAATGGTTATGGTATATTGTTGACTGTTGAGAAGGTTTAGAAAAGGCACACACACATTTAGAGGCAATGTCGGGTCATGTCAAACTTGTCGCACTACAAAACGAGATTAATCGTGAATCATTTTAATTTACTTACAACCTCAAACATTTGAACAGTAATTTTACATATAAATCTTTCTGGATAATGAAATGATTTACTTACCTTTCCTTGTGGTTTTTGAAATGTCTGATGAAATTCGAGATTGTGGTAGTTGTATCAGATATTTTTGTGTTGCATATTTACAATTTTTATTCACACGGTCCAATCTGAAATCTTTATATCCAAAGGAGATTATGTTGGGAACTTAACAATCATCTGTCATTTTGGCACGTTGTGAGCGTTAACTGCTCAGATGCAGATCAGTGGTGCTGGGGGGCTTACATTTTTGCATATGAATAAATTGATATCGCAATATTTTTTAAACACCTTTCATTACTGTTTATAACAAGTTATTAAAAATAAAAATAATAAAAAACATTCAAGTCATGTATCTCAAGTCCCCCAACTCTGCTTTGATGTAATAACTCTCTTCTATATGTGCCCCTTTCTTTCTGTACATATTTAACACACACCATGAGAGTTGCATAATTTAGAGGAAAACTGAATGACAATCCAATCTTTTCTAAAGAAATGTGAAGTAAACATAGGAGAATCCATAAAATTGTTTCTAAATGCACTCATATTTTGACTACAACTTCTAGTGGACGTTGAAGCCTTATTGAAGCCTCACAATGACAAAAACAAGCTTTAATGGACATGTGTGTCTTTTATTACATGTTTATGTCCATAAATCTCGTTTTGATTTTGCATGTCAGATGTGTACTCCTTAATATAACTTAGGAATTACTCTTACTAAAAATTATATAATAAAACAGTGGTGAAATATCAAATCTGTAGAATACACCTTTCTAATAATGTATAGTTTGTTGCGATTAAATAAGAATTATATGTATACTAATGTGAACTAGTGAATATAAACATTTATATTCTTTTCATAAGAAGGGATAATTCAATTAACATTACGGATTCTGTACCAGTCAGCACTGTCATGCTTCTCTTTCTTTTTCCCTCTTCTGACTCCCAGATTGGTACAACGGACCTCCTCTTCATGATTCCTGCATCCCGCTCTTACTTGAATTAGTAGCTAAAGTGATGGGGGACCCTCTTGGGGTGTCAGAATTTTGAACATGCAAAACATGCAGCCTGATCTCATGAAAATTTTGTGACTGTCAACATTTAAAATTCTGCTCTTACTTGAATTTGTAGCTAAACGAATGGGAGCCCCTCTAGGATTTTTTTCATAAATGCCATTCTAGTCTGCTAAGCATTGCCAATGTGATATTCTGAAAATGTTTTGTTCTTGTGCATTCAAATGTATTTTCAGGCAAATAATTTACTACATGTTTGTGAATTATAAACACATTTACAGTTTTCATAAATGAAGGGAGAAAGACAAGAATTATAAAACAATCAATTTATTTGCAGATTTAAATAGAGATACAGTACTTAATATTATTGAGTTTATACAGTTTTCTTTGGTAATTCAAACTATTAACAGTAAATGGTGAAATGTATTGTATTCATTATTCGAAGAAGTGTATGTCCCCTTTACAAAAAGCTTCACTTATGATGCTGCGCTGAGAAAAGCGCTTTGGGAACATCTTATAGTTGTGACCAGCAGTGAATATATGTGCAACACATCAATGAACATTGACCGGAATTTATAACCTCTGCCGGTGTAATCATTGGATGCACCTGGGGCAGGGTTATAAATAGATGCGTCACCGGAGCATTGTCAGATCTTTTGTCTTCAGATCAATCTGTGTGTGTGTGTGTGTGTGTGTGCTTTTCACGAGCCTGTCACAACTCTCTTCCCTCTTTTAGGAGTTAGAATTGGTTAGGCAGTGCGCAGAAGACCTTTTCTCTTTTCTCTTTCTTACTTTCAAAGAAAAAAAGAAAGAAAATATGACAAAGTCAAGGCAAACTGCATCAAAAGTTTTGCTTCATTTGTTTGGGGGAAGAGCATGCTGCTCTCGCGTTGGGGCGGGTGCGAGCATTGCGATCTGCTTTCGGGCAAAAAAAAAAAAAGGGCCGTCCCTTTCGCTCACTGTCTCCCCAGACCCAGCTGGTCCTTCCTGTGATCTCAAAGCAGGCTCTGGCACCTCTTCGGTTCATGAGGGAGACCTTGAATCTCTTGAGTCGGCAGATTTTGAGTTACCCACCTTCGAGCATTCCGGGAATGATAATAAATCAGCGGAGGAATTACTCAATGTGGTTACTCGTGCGGTGACCAGATAGACTAACCACGCCAACAAGAGAACCCCAAATGCTCCAAGTTGGAGGATAGATTTCTGTCTGGTAGCCGGGGGAAGGGAACGCCTCATCAGTCCCTTCCCTTCTTTGATGACCTCCATGACGAGCTTTCTCGTTCATGGAGGAAACCTTATACTTCCAGTGTCCATGTGCCCTTGACGCCGATATATTCGACTATCATGGGTGCTGAGACACGGGGGTATTCGATGATGCTGCCGGTTGAGGAGACACTTGCGGGTTATCTCTCGCCGGGTTCGGCATCATCACTGAACAAACCCTCTCTCCCCACGAAGCCGTGTAGGACCACCTCCACGCTAGTGGGGAGGGCTTATCAGGCAGCGGGTCAGGCTGGTTCTGCTCTACACACTATGGCGGTATTACAGGTATACCAGGCTGATCTGTTAAGGACCTGAGTGCAGGTAACGCGCTCGACGAAGAAGTGTTCTCTGAACTTCGTCGAGCCACGGACCTATCTCTCCGTGTGACCAAGCAGACAGCCCGTGCCATTGGCCGGTCTATGTCCGCTTCGGTCTGCACGGAAAGACACCTATGGCTCAACCTATCGGGCATCAAGGACAAAGATAGAGCGTTTCACCTTCTGGCCTATTCGGAGACGCGATGAATACAGTTATCTCCAGTTCCAGGAGGCAAAAAGCCATGAAGCATTTGGGCAGTTTTTTTCCTCGCCGCACTCAGGGGGTGGGGCCATCGGCCACCCAGTCCCGCCCCGGTCCTGCTAGAAGGGAGGCTCAGAAGCAGAGCTTGGCGAGTCATGCTCCCTCTCGTAATGACTGGGGACAGGCTCGTCACCCTCGACAGCCCCCAAAGCAAGACCTCAGGGGAGTAATTTCTAAAAGAAAAAAGCCCAGCCCTGTGGGGGTAGCTCCCCTCGGGACGGGGAGCATGTACCATCCATTTCGCCCCTCCCGGTACCCCCACGAATCCTCTCCTTTCCTGCCTCCTCTGGTGTTTCGGGAAGCAGAGGCTTCCAACAAAATGTTGGGTGTACCGCTGCTTCCTGCCTTATTCCAGGAGGCGGAACACTCGACATCCCCTCAATAGGAAGTGTCTAAATTAGTACCCCTTTCAGAGAACCTGGCAGCATGGAAACTTCTGCCCAGAATTTCTATGTGGGTCCTAAGAACAGTAGAAAAAGGCTACTGAATTCAATTCTCTCACCGCCCTCCGTGGTCCCCACTATGGTGAAACTGGAGCAGGCATGTCTACTGTGGAAAGAACTGCAAAATCTCTTGGTCAGAGGGGCCATAGAACATGTTCCCCCTCCAGAGAAAGAGTCAGGCTATTACAGCAGTTACTTCTTGGTCCCCAAGAAGGGTGGGGGGTTGCGTCCGATCTTAGATCTTTGAGGCTTGAAACGCTCAGTCAGGGTGTTGAAGTTCAAGATGCTAATTGTCAAGACGGTCGTGTCACAAGTCCAACATCATGATTGTCTGGTCATGATCGATCTTATGGACTTATATTTTCATATAGACATTCTGCCACAGCACAGGAAGTTCTTGAGGTTCGCTTTCGGGGGCGAAGCCTTCCAGTATCTGGTTCTTCCATTCGGCCTAGCCCTATCACCACGAAGATTCACGAAATGCATGGATGCAGCGCTGGCTCCTTTGCGACTACAGGGCATCCACATTCTGAATTACATAGACGACTGGCTGATACTAGCACAGTCTCAAGAACTGGCAGTTCAGCACAGGGATATCGTCTTATTTCATCTGGTTTCTCTGGGTCTGAGACTCAATGTCAAAAAGAGCGTTCTCTCTCCTACCCAGGAAATCACCTATCTGGGAGTATATGAAATTCAGTCATGATGCGGGCACAATTGTCTCCCGTTCGGATCATTTCCATTCAGAACACGCTGAGCAAAGTCAGGCTAGGTCAAGGTTGCACTGTTCGTCAGTATCAACAAATTGTAGGTCTCATGGCATCTGCGTCCACGGTGATCCCTTCTGCATATGAGACCATTTCAGCTATGGCTAAAAGCCAGGGGATTTCATCCAAGGGCCAGTCCCCTAAGGCAAATAAGGGTTATGCGCCGCAGGATTGTTTCCTTTCTATGTGGTTCAGACCCCGGTTTCTTACCTTGGGTCCCACTCTAGGTGCGTCTTGTGGTTGCAGGCTGCTAATGACAGATGCCTCCCAGAGGGGCTGGGGAGCGGTCTTAAGTGGTTGTCCAGCACAAGGGGAATGGGAGGGTCATCAGCTCGGTTTGTACATCAACTGCCTCGAGTTGATGGCGGTATTCCTGGCCCTGAAATACTTCCTCCAGCATCTGAGAGACTGCCATGTCCTGGTGCGGGTGGACAACACAACAGCAGTCTCCTACATAAATCATCAATGAGGTCTACGTTCACGTCAGCTGAATTCCCTGGGACGTCTGATTCTCCTTTGGGCCCAGGGCAAACTTCTGTCACTCAGGGCAGTTTATATCCCTGGATGCATGAATGTGGGAGCAGATTTACTGTCCAGACAGAAAATACCGACGGGGGAGTGGTGTAGTAGAGCAAATCTGTGTGAGATTTTACAGGGCAGAAGTGGACCTCTTTGCCTCTTCTCAGACAGCGCAATGTCCCCTCTACTTCTCTCTGAGTCACCCAGCCACCCCGGGTCTGGACACAATGGCGCATACATGCCCCAGAATGCGTCTGTATGCATTTCCCCTGGTTTCTCTGCTCCCAGGAGTCTTGGCCAAAGTTCACAAGCAAGGGTCTTGCCTCTTACTGATAGTGCCGTGCTGGCCGAACAGGGTATGTTTCTCGGAGATAATGTCTCTCCTTGACGGCTCGCCTTGGGCAATTCTGGACAGGAGGGACCTTCTGTCTCAGGCACAGGGAACAATATTTCATCCCCGGCCCGAGCTGTGGAAACTTCACGTTTGGCCCCTGAAGGGTACCAACTGAGGGACACTGGGCTTTCACCTGAGGTTATCGAGACCATTTTAAGTGCTAGGGCTCCCTCTACCAGAAGGATCTACGCCAATAAATGGGGTGTCTTTGAAAAATGGTACAGTACACATAATGCAGATCCAGTTAACTGCCAGATTGCTTCAGTTCTTTACTTTCTGCAGGAAAAACTGTCTGCAGGCATATGCCCTGCCACTCTCAGGGTTTATGTGGCCGCCATTTCGACTTGCCACACCCTGATTGACGGGGTGCCTTTGGGGAGACATCCTCTACTCGCCCGTTTAATTCGTGGAGCCAGGCAACTGAGGCCTCCTGCTAGGACCAGGACCCCTTCATGGGACTTAGCAGTAGTCTTGGAGGGTCTGGTTGAGACCCCCTTTGAACCTCTAGAGTCAGCGTCTGACAGACTTCTGACTCAAGATGGTTTTTCTTATGGCAATTACCTCTCTAAAGAGAATTGGGGACCTACAGGCTCTGTCTGTCTTGCCAGCCTGTTTAAAGTTTGCCCCAGGAATGACCAAAGCAATTTTGCACCTGCATCCTGACTATCTGCCCAAGTTGCCTTTCTCGACCTTACACCCGGTCACTCTTGAAGCCTTCTGCTCCCCGACGTTCTCTACGCCAGAGCAGGAAAGACTTCACAGACTTTGTGCAGTCTGTGCCCTTCAGACTTATGTCCACCACATTAGCCATTGGCGTAAGTCAGGGCAACTATTAGTTTGTCATGGGGGCCGCAACAGGGGCGCGGCCGCCACCAATCAGACTATGTTGCATTGAGTGAGGGATGCTATTGCCCTGGCCTACGAGGTGCGCGGTCAAGCTTCGCCTGTAGGCATCAGGGCTCACTCTACCAGAGGGGTTGCCTCCTCTGAAGCCTTGGCCAGAGGGGTCCCTCTGCAGCATGTTTGTGATGCGGCAGGCTGGTCCTCTCCGCACACATTCATTAGATTCTACAACTTGGATGTTCATGCCACTCCGGGCTCTTATGTCAGCCACAGTGCAGCGGCATGGGTATTCTTGTTCCCAAAGCGCTTTTCTCAGCGCAGCATCATAAGTGAAACTTTTTGTAAAGGGAACATCTCGGGTTACTTAAGTGAAACCCTTGTGCCCTGAAAAAAGCGGAAGGAGATGCTGCGCTTCACTGCCGCACTGGGATGCCCCGGGACTGCTCTTCAGACAAAATACCTGACGATGCTCTGGTAGCGCATCTATTTATAACCCTGCCCCAGGTGCAGCCAATGATTACACCGACAGAGGTTATAAATTCCGATCAATGTTCACTGATGTGTTGCACACATATTCACAGCTGGTCACAACTATAAGATGTTCCCAAAGCGCTTTTGTAGCACGCCCGCCGTCCGACTGGCTGTGCTGCAGTTAAAGTTTTCTATTAGATGGAAATGAGAGACAGACAAATTTGTGCTGTTACCATCACGTGAGCTGCTCTCGTAATGAGTCTTTTCAGTGCAGCTTGCAGTACTCTCACACATAATGCACAGCACAGCCCCCTACTGTTCACTCAGCGAACTGCCTCTCATCAGTCCAGTACAGATGTATAATGGTAAGCAATACAATGACAACCAAATAATTACATGCATAACAAAAATGAAATATTCATATGCATAAAAATAAATATACCTGTGACTAATACGTCAAGGGTGTCACACTTTTCTCAGTGCAGCATCTTGTTCCGCTTTTTTCAGGGAACAAGGGTTACACTTAAGTAACCCGAGATGTTTTACATAATGTTATGTTATGTGTGTACATAATTAGTCATTCCTTTAGGCACTTGTGCCTGCATCGCCCCGCACATGCACAGAGAACACTCTCAATGCGCTTCATTCGAGACAAAGCGCCAGTGGTGAAGCATCACATCGGTTGTTCCTTCTCTCACTATTATCCTTTTTCAGGAGTACTACAATTTTGGAGGCACCACTGGGATAGATGTTGGGCGGTTCATCTCCTTGATCGGCAGAACCTGCCCAATAAAATTAATCTTCCAACTACCCAGATAAGCAGCAGTGTGAGGCAGCGGAGTGAATTGGCGAGAAAGAGCTGATTGTGAAATGCATGCATGCACTTTAGGTACAGTGACAACCAGAGGCAACTAGGTCAAGTCAGTGAGGTAAACATCCTCTTCCAACATCCTGTTAAATACTGCAGTCAAAAGGTGGATGCGCTTCAAAGCCTTCAGGAGGAAATCGGTGAAAGACTATGCACACTACCATGAGAAAAGCTCAAATATCTCAGTCAATTCCTAAATCTCTCTGCAGATGATGTAGCAAACGTCACTTCTGTCCTTAGTTTACAACCTCATCAACCATCTATTAAGAAGTGAATTAGAGGAGCTAGAGGATGGAAGTATGGCTTCTAAGCATCAATTAGAAATTAAGTGAGCTGCTGATGACTAATCCTATTGTGACTGACCCAAGAACAGATTTAAAGTCAAGTCAAGTCAAGTCAATTTTATTTGTATAGCGCCTTTCACAACACACATCGTTTCAAAGCAGCTTTACAGAAGTTCAGCATTAACAGACGATAAAAATGTAATGTCTATAAAGTCGATAAATCATCATCCTTGTGCAGGGCTCCAAACTGCGACTAAAAATGGTCGCAGTTATGACCAAATAAATTTATTTGCGAGTGTAATTTCTGTCAAGGTCGCCATTGGCGACAGTAAAAATTTACTCCCTTTGATTTTAAAATTTGCATTACATTTCCCGAAATACATTACAAAAGTTTATATCAAAAGAAATAGCGGGGAAAACGGAGTTCATTGCAGGAACTAACCATTTAAAAAAAAAGAGACTGTGAGAAAACACGGTGACAGTAACGAGCATAAAAAATGCACGTGATCACATAATTGCGAAGAATGCTCCACAGACTACACTGTTAGCACGTGCAGTTTTTCTTGCATGCGAGCTGCGGGACGAAAAGGAATGGAAGGAGTTAAAAATGAAAATATTTGGCGCCTGTTTTTCCCCCTATAGGAGCCAGTGGCTCCTTAATTGATTTTTTGTTTGGAGCCTTGTTGTGGAATTAGATAAGATATGATTCTTTATAGTGTTTAAAAATAATTAAATAATAATTGTATTAACCCCAGTGAGCAAGCCGAAGGCGACTGTGGCAAGGAACACAAAACTCCATAAGATGATGGTTAATGGAGAAAAATAACCTTGGGAGAAACCAGACTCACTGTGGGGGGCCAGTTCCCCTCTGGCTAACATCATGAATAATGTAAATAAGAATTATTTATAGTTAAAAAACATGATTTAAAAAATTATTAAACTTATTAAGTGCTAAGGGTCAGTATTTAAAGCAAGCTAGAGAAAAATTTAAAATAGCCCAAAGACCATTGAGAGGAATTGAGAATACAACTGAATCATTTTACCCATGCACATAAGCCCTGCTGTCTCACAGAGTACGGCAACAAGACAAGTAGCAACAGACAGTACACTGCTTGGACCTCCACCCCACAGAGACAGAGATAAACCACATGAGCAGTATGGCTCTCAGGTCTTATTGGTGAGCCTGGTCAGAAGGACAGACTGTAATTTTAAATCCTTACACATCAAATAGAAAGCAGATTGAATAATTTTAATTTAATTGCCCAATTGTCACACATTATACATACATTTCTGCATATATACAGTGAAATTATTTATTTTTCACATATCCCAGCTATGCTGGGGTCAGAGTGCAGGGTCAGCCATGATTCGGCGCCCCTGGAGCAGATAGGATCAAGGGCCTTGCTCAAGGGCCACACAGTGGTGTCTTGGCGGTGCTGGGGCTTGAACCCCCAACCTTCTAGTCAGTAATCCAGAGCCTTAACCGCTGAGCCACCACTGCCCTGAATAAGGCTAGCCTGAGCAAGAAATCATAGATTCAGTAATTAGGTCCATCACACCTGGGCTTCAGTTGCGTTGTTATCAGGGGGGCAAAGCAAGTCTGAGACTTCCACCATTGATTCAAATACTCCACTCTCATAATCAAGAGAAAAATGCCACTGAACTATACAAGCAGCTAACTCCAGAGGCCCAGTGCACTAAAGATACACCAGAAAGCTTTCCGATATGTTCTTGATCTCAGATAGAAAATTCTGTTTGCTTCACAGGAGCATGAGTATGGCTTAAAATTTGACCCAGCTCTAGTACAAAACATGTTCCTACACACAGTGCTGACTGACTTACACAATGACCACATTCACAGCCATACCTGTCCGATGCAACAATTTCAGATGAAGTGCTGTTGGAGTAATTAAACGTTGCTTGCTTGGATGAGTCTGAAAGGCAAAACACATGGAAATCTAGATTTTTATTATTGTTTGATTAATATTAACAACATTCTATACTATAACAAGTCTATTATACAACATTTACACTGCAAGTCCTAATGCACAGATGTTGTAATACAAACCCTGTGTTTACATTTATTTTAGACGTAACTGATTGTGTAACTGAGGCATTTTAGTGTATTTGACTGTCATACAGGCGTGTATTCTCTTCCACGGTGTACACATACAAGCACACACTATATACTGTAGATGCCATCTCTCTGTCAGTCAGGTAAATTTTTTGAAATGTAGGAGGGCAAAGGAAGACTCATTTATATTCATCAGGAAAGAGGTACCTGATTGGTCTAAGAATCTATAATCGAACCCCTAAATCTAACGCTAACAAATCAGTTGTAGCTTTTCTCAAATATTAACAGATCTCCCCCTGCCATCCTTTGTGAAATCCATGCGTGACAGAGGAAAAATTATGAAATGAAAATTAATCTTTAAGTTTCTTGTTATTTGTGTAGTTTATCTCTATACGCCCTTTCCCTTTTGACCTGTTATCAAGATGGACCAGTGGCTGTCTTGCAACTGACCATACCCCTGGCTGCTATGATGTCCTCTGTTTACTTACTGTGGTTACTAAGGCTATTTGAAAACATTTTTAACTTTCCAATCACAGACCGTTTATAAGAAGCTCTTATTAGCCAATCTGAATGCAGGAGAGACACTTGCCAGTATACTATATGCATGCAAAAATATGCTAGACACCTTTTGACATAACATCAACATACCAGTGCCCCATGTTGTCAGTTTTGGTTACACTGATTTTACATCAGATGTGAAGAAATGTTCTGCAAGATGCAACATTTTTCAAAGAGTGCTCGAGGAGAAAATGGGGACAAACCCCAATTTCAACTGGCATCTGTCTCGGGTGCACTCCGAAAGGTAAGTTCCTAGAATTGCCACCCGATCCTTCCACACGTTTTTCCCGTTTTTAATAATAAAATATTGCGCCCTTCATTGGACTAATAAGGGACATGATTTGTCCTGTATTTTGTTAATTTCATACATACACTAGCTGGTAAAATTAACAATAGATTAAATAAAACCAAACGAGTTTCACAGAATTAAGAAATAGTTTTAATAAATGGGAGAACCTGAGAACCCAAAGCATAGATGACAGGCAGGCAAATGCTATATTCTTTGTGAGAAATGGGGCTGGGATTTGATCCCAGTAGAATCTATTCTTTGATTTCGAGATGAGGTGTAAGGAATTGAGAGTTGACTCCATAGATTGGAGAATGGACACTCAGGAGAATGGACTCGCACTCAAGAGCCTGACTTCTAAATGTATTAATTACTTTGGTTCCAAACAACTACACATTTTAGAATAGCCTAACAAATAGTAGTAGGGATTTTGATAGGTTAAATACTACTAGGAATGATTACTCGAAAATTGAATGAGTTAAAAAAAATAATCTCTCAGATTTTTTCACTAATTTATTCTGAGACTTTTTGTAGGTTACCTTATTCATATGGGAAATGTATCCCATACAATCACCAACAGGTGGTGACAAGTGAGAATCTTTTGAGAATTATGAGCACAATTAATAATTTGTTGGAAACAGATTTGTTAAAACATGCTACTTTAATTCAAGGAATAGATTCAAAACATGACACAAGAAACATGAGAAAATGAAGGATACATCTAAAACATGCAGTTTTCTGGGTCCTTAGGAGCAGCATCAAGAACCACTGCTTTAATGCATTCTACCATTTCAATGTTTAACTGCAGATATTCATAAATAAAGTCTGAAAAAGTAAAATACCGATATAATTTGATAGACAAAATAATCAATTAGTAATTAAACAAAATGGCAGTTTGATGGTGACTAAAACTGTGGCTGAAAATAATAATAATAATAATAATAATAATAACAATAATAAGTTCTTAAAATAAATTAAGAAAGCAAAGGTTGTAATTCCCCTTCTGTCACTCACTTGATGTTGTGTCAAGGTAGCGACACTAGGGGTTGCTCTTGAGAGCCCGAATACCTCCCATTCTTTGAGCAAAGGCCATTGAGAATTGGCAAGTGGAATTTGCATGCCACTCCCCCGGACATACGGGTATAAAAGGAGCCGGAATGCGATTCCATTCAGATTTTTTCTTCGGAGCTGAGCGGTTGTACTATCAGTGAGCTGAATACTACTGCTGTTCTGTTCACCTCTTAAGAAGCGTATGCTGTTGGTTATACGGCACATTTCCAGCGGCTTTCCCTCCTTCTGCACGTCGAGTGCAGATTTCGCTCCTGTGCACTTCGACAGCTATAAAAGTGTGTATATTCCTGCTAAAGAGTATATTTTCTCTATTAGAGCACACACATTGACGATGAACATCTTGTTAAAGACATGTCTTTATAAAGATGCCTTTCCATCTTTGTGTGATTCCTGGATCTGTCCTTATACTCTGCTTCGGACGGCCATGGGCACTGCCTCACGTGTCTGGGCAGCGATAACACTGAGGCTGTGTTTGTGGATGGTTCATGTTCTCATTGCGAGAATATGACAATGACAACATTCCAGTCGTGGCTTTCCTTCTTACCACGGTTATGATGGCGATTTGGGGCGTTCAATGGTTGCGGATTTGCAGGGAAATTCCACGCAGACCTCCCGTTTCCCAGCACGCTCGTTTGCTCCTGTCCAGTCCCGAAATTAGACAAGCCCGCCTCGGCGAGCAGGATGAGGCTTCGATCGCTGCATCGGAGAGTGCACTGGCAATGTCGGAAGCAGATGACTTGACAGGGCTGACACCTTCGGGTATCCCTCCCCTGAGCGCTCGTGGCTTGATGATTTGTTTACTCGGTTCAGGGCACCGCTCACGGCCACGCCCCACCACCCCTTTCTTTCCGGAGGTGCACGGCGAACAGACAAGGTCGTGGAGGGCACCTTTCGCTGCCTGAAACAGACTTCCTGGTTCGTCCACTCACACTACCCTCGACGGCGGCGCGGTCCATGGGTACATAGAGGTCCCTCAAGTGGATAAGGCATTTGCAATGCAACTGTGCCCACAAAACGCCGACACCTGGCAAGATCGCCAGGCGCTCCCCTCCAGAGCCTGTAGGACTACGTTGTCTCTGGTGACCAAAGCCTACAGTGCCGCTGGACAGGCTGTCTCCACCCTGCGGAGGCCATGAAGCAGAGTGAAATGAATGAACAAAGTGATGTGACTAAAGGACTTTAGCACAAAATTGTTAAGTATGCCTTCCCTGGAAGTAATAAAAACTAAATACAGACCTTCATTACATCACATTGTGCAACCAAGACCTTTATCAGTGAGGTTCCAAAAGTGTCAAGTGCTTATGGAAATAGCAGTGATAATTTGTGGGGCCTACCTGTTGACATGAGCCATTTAACATTGCATCAACAACAGAGATTTAAACAAATGTTGCAGAAGGAGTATTACGCTTTCTCAAAGTCTGATGATGACATCGGGTGTATCAAGGGTCTACAGCTAAGTATCAATTTTACTAACAATAAGGCTGTTGTCCACATGCACAATTCAGTTCTTAAGCCACTGTATCAGAAAATTAAGGACTACTTACATGACTTGATTGCCCAAGGCTGGGTTGAGAAATCCCATTTCCATTAGTCTTCAACAACTATATGTGTCTGTAAGAAAGACAGTAGCCTTAGGCTATGTATCAACTATAGACACCTCAATATGAAAACACTGCCTGACCATCAGCCTATCCCCAGGGTACAGGATATTCCTGACAGCTTTGGAGGTAACACATGGTTTTCCTTGTAAGATCAGGGAACGGTGTATCAACAAGGCTTTGTGTCCACAGAGAGTAGGCCACTGATAGCATTCATCATACCACTGGGCTTATATGAATGGATTTGTATTCCCTTCTGCCTTATGAACTGACCTGCTGCATTTCAGCATTTCATGGAGGAATGCCTAGAAGGACTCCGAGATTAAATATGTGTGCCCTACTTGGACAATATAATTGTTTTCACAAAGTAGTTTGATGAACATGTTGAAGTAGTGAGGAAAGTGCTGCAACAATTACTAGCCCATGGAGTGAAGCTGAAACCACGGAAGTGTGAGCTGTTCAAGAACTAAGTTTGTTACCTGTGTAGAATCGTTTCAGCTGAAGGTAGCCGTATAGACCCTGCAGACACTGTCGCCGTAACAGCACTCAAGGATAAGAGGCCAAGCACTGTGGGAGAGTTACAGAAAATTTTAGGCCTTCTGAGTTATTATGACCTTCTGAAGGCCAATGCTGACAGTGAAGAAATGCCAAAGAAAGGTAAAAGCAGAGAAGGAACCAGAAGAAAAAGACACATGGTACCATTGAGTAAGCCAATTGAGTGGACTGTGTATCTTCAAGGAATGTTGTCAACTGATTGATTGCCTGGTTTAGCAGCCAGTGTTGGGATTCCCAGATTTTTCACAACCATTAGTGCTCCATACAGATGAGTACAACCAAGGCCTGGGAGCTGTCTTGTACCAGAACCAGAACAGTAAGCTAAGAGTCATAGCCTGTGGCTCAAGAACCTTGACTGCAGCAGAGACAAATTACTATTTGCACAGCGAGAGATTGGAGTTTCTAGCCCTCAATTGGGCTATCACAGAATTGTTTTGAGATTACCTCTTTTCTGCACCAACCTTCACTGTGTTCAGCGATAACAATCCCCTCACGCATGTGCTGTCCTCTGCAAAGTTGAATGCCACTGGGTGCCGATGGGTTTCTGAGTTTGCAGACTATCACTTTACCTTTCGATATCACCCAGGTAATGAAAACGTTGAAGCTGACTCATTGTCCTGGATGCCGGCTGGCCTAGAAACAACCATGAGAGAATGTACCGAGGACCTCTCATCGGACTCCGTAGGAGCCATGATACAAGCAGTGGAAGTCCAGAAGGACTCAGAATTTCCATGGTCCTTCACTGCAGCTTGTTAGAGTGTTCCAGCATGTGTAGAGTCCAACACTACATCCATTAAACTCCTATCAAAAGAAGACTTCAGACAAGCTCAGAGGGAGGACAAAGAGAAGCTCAGAGGTAGGATAAAGACATATAGTTGTAATTAGCTACTTACAGTCAAGATCAAATCCTTCTCAGCAGTGGCGGTTAGTGAGTCCAATATTCAAAGGCCTTCTGCCAGAATGGAATAAACTGATGCAGGGCGAGCATAACATTTTACAAAGAAAAACATCTCAGAGGACACTGCTTGTATTGCCAGCAAAATTAAAGAAATTTGTTCAAAAGGAACTGCACGATGAGATGGGACATCATGGTGTTGACCGCACCACAAGCCTGATTAGAGATCACTTTTTCTGGTCTTACATGCATAGAGACATAGTTCACCAAGTACTGTGAGACTGCTCATGCATTAAACAAAAGAAACCATGCCTAGAGACAAGAGCACCACTAAAGAGCATTAGAAGAACCCCCCATTTTAACTTGTCAGTCTAATTCCTTCACTTGTATAAATGCAAGAGAGAATATGAATATATACTTTTCATCATCGACCACTTCACAAGACTTGCCCAGTCCTAAGCAACAACCTCAAAATCTGGAAAAACAGGCTGGCTGACTCGTCAATAATATTGCACTGAAGTTTGAGTTCCCATCTAGAATACACCATGACCACGGTGGTGACTTTGAAAATCAGCTCTTCACATAACTTCAAAAGTATGGTGGCGTCTACAGTTCAAGGACCACTCCATACCACCCCCAAGGAAATGGGCAGGTGAAAAGATTTAACTGGATATTGTTTGGCAAATGCTGAAAACCCTGAAAGAAAAACAGAAATCAAACTGGAAAGAACAAGTTATAACTGAACAAGTTAATCTGTGCCTACAAATGTACCAAATGTGAAGTTGCTGGTTTCTCACCTTTCTACCCCTTGTTTGGTCACTCTTCAGGCACAGCTCAGATAACAATTCTGTTAGTCAAAGTTAATAAACGGAAAAGTGGTAAAAACTAATGCAAGAGGCCCAAAAGATAGCCAAAGAGCATGCAAAAATGTCCAGTGAAAGAAACAAAAGGAATTATGACAATAAGATGAGATGCACAGACCTACATCCAGGGAGCAGAGTCCTTGTAAAGAACCTGACACTAAGTGGACGACCTGAAATTATTGGGAAGACCAAGTCCACATCATTGTACAACAAGTTGCTGAAGATGTTCCAATTTATGAAGTGAAGCCTAAGCAGGATGAAGGGAGATTGTTGCATCATAATCTTCTCTTACCACATGATCTTTTACCTCTTGACATTGATCCCACACAAAGAACAAAACCTAAGCAAAAATACTGACAAAAGAACACCACTCCATCTGCTGAGATGAGGGAAGAAAGTGAGTCAGAGAATGACAGTGAGAGTGACGATGAATACTATTTCCAAGTAGAGCCCTACCAGTTGAAAATATAGCCAAATAGTCATAACCAGAGGGAAGAAGAAACACTACCACAACACTGGTAGTCTTCAGCTGAATCAGGACAAGATGTGGAAGTCCTTCATGCTATAATGTGTAAATAGAAAGTAAAAAGTGCTGCCCACACTTCAATCCTACATAGATGCCAACAGTGACTTCTGTGCCGCATTACTATACTCAGCCCTCACCTGTCTGTTTTTCACTATGAACTGAAATCCTTGAAAAACCTCTGCATTAATTGGTCACATATGGTGTTGCAAGGACTGTAATGGTATGGATTGCCATCATGCAGAACATTTCACACATACAACATTTCCTTTGTTGATGGCAAAGAACTGTTGCTAAAATGAAGGACTGTTACTTTTTAAAAAAGAAAAATGGGATGTTGTCAGGACAAGTGAATATGAACAATTTAAAAGGCCTATAGAAACTAAATGAAAAGTTAACAGTTTGAAACTTCCCTTGAACAATTTTGAGAGTTTATAAATCCTTCTGAGAATTTTCTTTTTTTAGGCATTGGCCAGGATTTAAGAGTATTTTTGCACTTGAATGGACTGTTTTCTAAATGTACTGTTTGTTAATGAACATTACTTAGTTCTTTTGAACTAGGGGCTCTTATTTGGGACGCTTGTCCATTGCACTTGTGCCAAGTAATGCTGTTAATCAGCCAAAAAGGACCCCACCTAACAGGGAACGTTCCAACAACTTTGGCTAACATTATTTAAAGGTTTGGGGGGAAAAAAATTATATAAAACGTTAATGGAACATCCTTATAACGTTATTAACCTTAAAAAACGTTCTACTAATGTTAAGAAAACTGGACATTTTCATGTTCCCACAACCAAATACTAACGTTAGGAAAACGTTCTTAGAACATAAAATTGTTAGCTGGGACTGTCTTTAAAAAGTGAACCAGAAGTGTCATTATTGAAAGTATGTGCTTGTTTCATTATTGATGGAGAAAAACAGACCATGCAAATGTTGTATTCTGAAAAAAATATGTAATTCATGAATATTTAAAGTTATATTCAGAGGCAGATAATTAATTACATATTTTTGTGAATTGTAAAGTTATTTACAGTTTTCATAAATGGAGACAGACAAGAGTAATAAAACAATCACTTAATTTGCAGATTAAATAAAGATACAGTAAATAACGTTGAGTTTATACAGTTTTTTTTGGTCATTCAAATTGTAAGCTGTAAATGCAAAAATGTATCATATTCATTATTCATAAAAGTGTATATTTTACACAATGTTCTGTTACGTGTGTGCATAATTAGTCATTCCTTTACACACCTGCATGCCCGCGCCACCGCGCGCATGCACAGAGGGAACACTCTCGATGCACTTAATTCGAGATAAAGCACTATTGTTGAAACATCACATCCAAGTTGTTCCTTCTCTTATTATTCACCTTTTTCAGGAGTACTACACCAATCATTGGTTTCAAGTGTCATTGCAGTGAACTACTGTTATTGCCAGTTTGTGGCCCCAGGCAATTGCCTGGCTTGCCTGTCCTGTAGGCTCACCTCTGTGAATACAGCAAATGTGAACACTTCAGCAGCAGTGATAGCACGGCCCCCGTCTTCAGCCATTATTTCAGAATAATGCACATGTTAACTTTCCTTCTCACTGGCCCCAGTTCCGAAGATAAATCTTTCCCCATCGTATAAAATAATCTACCAAAATAATTTGAACCCATGAATTATTCAGTAGCCATTATGTAGGAGTGCCTTACTATTCAGAAGTCAACCGAAGTAAAGACCACGTTGTGGACGTCATGGGAGACAATTTGCATTAATAAAAAAACTGAAAGACTTAAATCTTCATAGGTATCATGGAGTCAGGTGGATGTATTATAGGTCAATAACACTCATTATTTCCATGGTTAAATGCCATGAATAATGCAGTCTGCCCATGTTAAATTCAAATCTTTTCTGGCAGCTCTTAGCTATTGTTTTGGAATTCATATGGGAACAAGGTGCCACTATTTTGGTGTTATTTCTAAAACATCTTCCTTGGAAATTCTGCGCTCTGAAAGGACCAGAAAAAACTAGTTTGAATGTTATTAGACACTTCAAATTAGATATTCATACTGCTCACTTGGAAACACTTCACATGGAAACAGTCATCACTTCCAAAATTAAGAACGGTTGAAAAATATGTTTACTTACCACCCTGCCCACAGGGCTGTTGATCTATACTTGAAAACACAAGAAGCCAAGATTTTTCAGTAAAAATCAAAATAGATCATTATTAGATTGGTAGTAAATTATAAGATTAATTAAAAAAGACAGATTTTTGTTTGCACTATTCCATAATTTTTGGTTTTCTTTCCAAATATAGCATAATAAAAACAATCAAAAAACAAACGAACACATGCCTGAACACAACCGAAATATACTGAAAAAAGTGCCTGTTTTTTCTTTCTTTTTTTTTTTTTAAAGAATGATTGCACAAAAATTGTGTTTAAATGATACAATGGCTCAAAATTAAGACACTTTCTGGTTGTCAAATGTTAGTGGAACATATCCATAGTTAATGTGCACTATAACTACACATGTGGTTACTCTGCTAGGACACTGGTATGAACTTGAGGGCAACTGACTTCATACAGCCATTAAACATGGACTGAGGCAAGTTGGTTAAAATGTAAGTTTAAATTTGACAAAAGCCCTTTTCGGATGGTAATTGTTCCCCGTCTGTCGCTCACTTCGACGTTGTGTTGAAGAAGTGACACTAGGGGTCTCTCTTGAGAGCCTTTTGCAGAACTTTGAGAAAAGGCCAATGAGAAATTGGCAGACAGAATTTGCATGTCCTGCCCCTGGACATACGGGTATAAAGGGAGGGAATTGCGTCTGTTTAATTCAGAAATTTTCTTCAGCGCTGACTGGTTGTGTGAGTAGCGAGCTGCGAATCCCAATTGGTTCCCTCTCATCTCTGATCAGCGTATGCTGTTGGATCTATGGTGTATATCAGCGGCTTTCTCCTTCTCTGCACGACAGTGCAACTTTACCCCTGAACGCTTTGACAGCGCTATTAAAAGAGAAATTTTCACTTAAAGAGTATCTTCTCTAAAAGAGCAATACAAAGCGGCGTTGAACGTCCTTTTCAGGACGCGTCTTTATAAAGATGCCTTTCCACCCCTGTTGTTCCTGGATGCAGTCAAGTGCTCTCCACTCCTGGTGGTCACAGGCGCTGCCTCGTGTGTCTGGGCCGCGATCACACTGAGGGCAGCATTTGTGTTCTCACTGCGAGAAGCTTACCATGGCAACTTTGCGGTCACGGCTTTTCTTCCTAAAAACGGAACGCCACTCCAGCCGCCCCCCGCATTGCTCTTTCTTCCCACGGGATTGAGGATGTCACGGCTGGCGATGGAGGCAATTTGGGGATGGCAGCGGGCTCTGTTTTGCCGGGTACATCCCCACGAACCACCCGCCCCCCCGGCATGCTCGTTGACTTCCGTCCAGTCTCTAGGCAACAGTGGCTCACCTCATGGCCTGCCTGCCTATCCAATTGAGCCCCCTGAGCTGGATGAGCTCGCCGCTGCATTGGAGGGTGGTCCGGCATCTGACACGGAAGACTCAGCCACTGTCTGAGGCTGATGCCCAGATATCCGACATGCTTGCCCGGGCCGCCGTCAGCGTGGGGCTGGACTGGAACCCTCCGTCCTCCCCACAGCCTTCGCGGCTGGATGATTGGTTCCTCACGCCGGTCCCCCAGGTGGACAGAGTGGTTGTGATCCACCTATGTCCCGAGAACGCCACCACCTGGCGGGATCGCCCTGTGCTCCCCTCCAGGGCCTGTAGGATGACGTCTTCTCTGACCTCCAAAGCCTACAGTGCCACTGGACAGGCCGCTTCCGCCTTGCATGCCATGGCCCTCCTGCAAGTCCACCAGGCCAATTCACTTAAAGATCTGCACTTGGGTAGTCCTGATCCCAATGTGCTGCAGGAACTGCGCTCCGTGACCAACCTCGCCCTCAGGGCCACGAAGGTCACAGTATGGTCACTCGGGCAGGCGATGGCCACCCTTGTGGTCCAGGAACATCATCTGTGGCTGAACCTGGTCGAGATGCATGAAGTAGACAAAGCACGCTTCCTCAATGCACCTGTCCCCCAGTTCGGCCTTTTCGGTGACACCGTCGACGACTTCGCCCAGCAGTTCTCAGTGGTGAAGAAGCAGACGGAGGCCATATCACACATCATGCCTCCAGCGTGGGCCGTGCCCCATCTGCCCACCGAGGGCGTCCTCCTGCGGCTTCCAAAAAATGTGCAGCTCCGCCTCAACCCGGGCCCAGCTCTCAGCCCCAGCGTTGAGCACCCCACAGGAAGCGCACTCCCCCCCCCCGTCTCACAAACCCCTTCGAGGTTCCGGAAGGCTCCCAAGCATTCCTGAGATGGAGGACCCAGGGACCCAGATGTTTTCTCCGGAGCTGTTAAACAGACCACTTCGTCCCCCGATGGAGGGCTGGGTGGAGAAACCGCAGTTAAGTTTATTTACTTTGCCCACTTGGGGGGTTAAATTCTCAATTAAAGAGCAATTTCTTTTCATCTCTGGGTCACCTGGCCCGCAAATGTCATTCTCACGGCACACAGGTGCCACACCTCAACAGTCCCGGCACATTGGACACAGCCCCTTCACCACCAGCCAAAACGAATGTTGTCCCCCAGCCGGCCGGTTCTGACGAGTCTAGAGGACACCTCCATCGGACCTCCTCCTCAGTCTCTAACCCGCCCCCTGCCATGTGTGCGGAGCAAGGTAAGTTCTTTGACTCTTCTCTCAGCACTAGAACCTCAGAATGCGCTTTTGCCTCCAGACGCCATATTACCTGCTCCGCCCTGCTGGGTACGTAAAAAATAAGCGACCCCTTAGTGCCCCTAGCACGGAGCTTAGATGTGTGGCTTTCACTTCCCAATCAGTCACGCTGGCTGGCCAGGACCATCTGACTTGGTTACACAATTCAGTTTGCCAGGCCTCCTCCCCCCTTCAGGGGCGTCTGATTTACAGCAGTGCACGGCGACGACGCCAAATCCCTGCACGTGGAAATCACAACCCTCTTACTCAAAGACGCGATAGAGCCTGTCCCTCCAGCAAAGATGAAGAAGGGTCTCTACAGCCCTTACTTCATCATACCAAAAAAGGCAGAGGCTTACGACCGATCTTGGACTTGCGAGTTTTCAACCAGGCCATGCACAAACTCCCATTCAAAATGCTCATGCAAAAACACATCCTAACTTGACCTGAAGGACGCGTACTTCCATGTCTCAATCTTGCCTTGACATCGACCCTTTCTATGGTTCGAAGTTCAACGGCCAGGCGTATCAGTACAAAGTCCTCCCCTTCGGCATGTCCCTGTACCCTCACGTCTTTACGAATGTCGCAGAGGCAGCCCTTGCCCCGCTTCGGGAAGCAGGCGTTCGCATACTCAACTACCTCGATGACTGGCTCATCCTGGCCCACTCCCGAGAGTTACTATGCGCCCACAGGAACCAGGTGCTCATGCACCTCAGCCGTTTAGGGATTCAGGTCAACTTGTAAAAAAGAGCAAGCTTGCCCCAGTTCATAGCATCTCTTTTCTCGTCATGGAGTTAGACTCTGTCTCAATGTCAGCACTCCTCACCAACGAGCGCACGCAGTCAGTGCTAGAGTGCCACATCTTGTTCAGGCCAGGCGCGTGGGCCCCCCTAAAACATTTCCCAAAGCTCCTGGGGCATATGGCATCCTCCGCGGCGGTCGCGCTGCTGGGGTTGATGCATATGAGACCGCTCCAGCACTGGCTCCAGATCCGAGTCCCGAGATGAGCATGGCGCTGCGGCACGCAATGTGTGTTCATCACCCCCGCCTACCGCCAAACTTTCAAACCCTGGACAGATCTCTGTTTTTTATGGGAAGGGGTCCGTTTGCAGCAGGTGTCCCGATGCGTCCTGATCACCACAGACGCTTCCAAACAGGGTTAGGGCACCGTGTGCAATGGACACACAGCTGCAGGCTGTAGGAAAGGGCCCCCGCTGCGCTGGCACATCTCAATTGCCTAGAGTTGTTGGCTGTACTTCTTGACCTGCGGAGGTTTCTTCCACTAGTTTGAGGCAAGCACATCTTGACCCAATCAGACAACACCACCACGGTAGCGTATATAAATTGCCAAGGTGGCATACGCTCCCGCCACATGTCACAACTCACCTGTCGTCTCCTCCTTTGGAGCCAGGAGTGACTCAAATTGCTGCGCGCCACTCACATCCCAGGCAACCTCAACGTGGTAGCGGACGTGCTATTGTGACGGCGTTCACCCAGCGGAGAGTGGAGACTTCACCCCATGTCAGTCCAGCTGATTTGGGAACGGTTCGCAAAGGCAAATGTAGACCTATTCGCCTCCCGAGAGATCTCCCACTGCCTGCTCTGGTACGCCTGAACGGAAGCTCCCCTCAGGACAGACGTGCTGGCCCACAGCTGGCCCACAGGGGTGAAGTACGGATTTCCCCCAGTGAGCCTTCTTGCACAGGTGCTATGCAAGGTCAGTAATATTATACTCTTGGCTTATTGAAAATAATATCACACATATTTCAGTATAGCTTTGAATCTAAATCTTTTAAAAACAGGGATGAGAATAATTATTGAAATATACCACAGTCAAAATATCTTTGAATAAAGACTTTATTGGTAATCTAAACATAATCTAATCTAACACATTAAACATGAAACAGGTTGGTGAGTAAAGTGTCTGTTGACAATGCCTTAAGAACCATTTATCCAAGCAAAAGTCTGGAGATGTACTTGCGTGCCATTGCATTTCCTTGTATTGGTTGGATCTTTGGCATTTGAATAAAGTCTGTTCCATCGATGTCTTGGAATCTGTTATGATCATGAATAGTTATTGTCTGGATGGCTGATAAAGTGAGCTTTGAACTTCTGCAAGGAAGACTCGTGACTCCCAATGGGTGTGTGAACTGTAGAGCAGAGACTGAGAGGCTTCCTCAGGACTATTGTGTCCCGACTTTTCCTTGCACTCTACATGGCACAGAGAATAAGGAAGAAGCAAGAGAGCCGAAGAGAGGAGACCAAGCCATGGTTCAAAGAGTGCGTTGCAAGAGAGAAGAGAGAATTCTAAGAGGGAGTTTTTCCTGTTTTGGAAACATTTGAACAAAAAATTGCCGCACCCCAAAGGTCTCTTAAGCCAATCAGAAGTGGCTTTCCAAAGTCACATGGTCAACTGGTCTATCCCTTTCAAAGTTGATTTACAATCCTTTGTGTGGAGAATCCTTACATTCTTCTCGCTCAAAACAGTGAATGTTTAATCATGAACATTTATATCTTTAAAACAGTGCAAGAGACATGACATTTGTTGTCATCAACATTCTCTATGTTAACAAGCAAGCATTTGCATACTAAATGTGACATGCTTTCATGAATATTACATGTATAAGTAACAAAACATGAGAAACCTGATTGTCGGGGTATATTATCAAGTTAAGCCTTGAATAGTTAACATTCTTAGTAGAATGAGATGAATCATACAAGATCAACATCATCAATTTGTCAGTTATAAGTGATTACAAATCACTACACATATTTTTAAATGGTACATCAGGCTATAATCATTAATTTGTCAGTTAAAAAATGTATCGCAGATCATAAAGTAATTTTCAGGACAAGCTAGCAAGGCTAGGTTTTATAAACATTGTGGGTCCATGCGGTCTCTGCTGAACTAAGAGAGACTGACTTTGGAATGTGCAGATGGGGAGAGGAGGGGTCATGGGGTGGAACAAATGTCACTGTGTTAGGTCTATGTTGATTTCGGGCCTTGGGACTGTCTTCACGAGTCTCCATTTCCTGATATAGCCACGGATTTATGCATTAAGGTCACAAGGTGTTACTTGGCCATTTGGTCTTACAGAGGGTTTAAGTTTGTGGAACAAAGAACAAAGAGGGTTTTCTTTATTAGTCAGCTCTGTTATTAAAAACCCTAGCTTGATATTAAGAAGGCATGGGAGAGACAGACTACTTCAGCAATTTAGGTGCCATGGATTAATTTTCATGACTCTCTAATTGCTCGGTGGGGGATCTCTGATCTGTGGAATGTAGTATTGTGTTCATTTGATGGCGTCGTTCATGGATAATCCAACAGGACAGTAGTCGATATTATTATTTAAATTTGTGTGTATAAATGTGTACATTTTATATTGGATGTTCTTTTCCCTTTTCCACTGTACTCACAGAAATGCTGAATTCTTTCCACTGTGTTGACATGTTATGGCTCCGTCCTATTACATTGTTTATCTGATCTGTTCCATGCATATGCACACTCTTCAAAAACCTGTATGAAAGCCTCTAATACATTTACATGACCACATAAACCACATTCTCTGGGATAAATATGGGTATGTTTAACCGTTTTCTCTTAATCCCTTCAATGGCTTGAGGAAATCAGCATTCTCTTTTACATGACATATGTAAAATAATGGTTATGAGACCACAAAAGCCCGCCCTCACAACAGAATAATTTTTCATGACAATTTTGATGTGCTTTTCAGAGTGCTGGATCCATAAACTCAGCTGGGAGTCCCGATGGTCAAGGGATTAACATCTCTCACCTACTGGCCGACAATTATGTAAATTAAGATGAGACCTAATAATCGCTGGAAATCTTGGCTTGTGTGACGCTGGCTTTAAATGTATCGCAGTAGTTCCAAGATGAAATGTCCACTTTATGCCACTAAAAGGGAGTTAAATGTTCTCCCAAACAGATTTTTAATGTTGATGGTCTATTAAGTTTTAAAACAACAAAACCAACCTCAGAACCCTAAACCTTAAATCTAACCAATAGCAAAATATGAGATGAAAAACATTGAAGCAACAACATAATTTTGTGGCGCTTCTATGACATTTTCGACTTGCATGTCAGCTTGCATGCTTATCATTAGGTCATGGTGTTTATGCATTTCTGAACTGATAATCTGCTGTTTTTAATAAAAAATAATTGTTGTAGCACCTCTAGTGTTCATTTCACCAGAAAAATTTCAAATACATAATATGAGCCACGTAAAAAAGTATTTTTCAAAAATGTGGGTAAATTGCCCCCTAGGAAAAAATTGTAATCTCTGCACTACCTCAGATTGCTTGCACATGAAGTTTCTGACCTGGTTCAGGACATTTTGGCCATCAGAATTTAGATGGCAACTGTTGCTTTGATCTAGTATGGTACACTCGGGCACCCACAGGTATAACTGTGAGTGCATCAATTTGTTAAAGTGTACAACCCTCACTTTTTCCTCCCCACCTCTCCTCCTTTTCATTCCCTTGCATTTCCCTTTCTCTTGCCTTCCTCGGGCATCCTATTACCTCAGAATAAAACCACCAGGGGTCAAGAAAGGCAAAGCTCAAATCTGTTTTAAAGCACTAACCTAAGCGAGTAGAGGGATATGAGAGTAATACTAGCCTGAGGCTCACTCTCTCTGTCACTCTCCACCTCTGTATCGTTCCCTGGCACCACCTCCCATGCCCAACACTTATCTTTCTTTCATAATGTGATCCTCTGCTGCAAACAAATTCTCAATGGCAAAGAAGAGTTCTACTTTTCTTGAAGACTTTTGTCATTTGCTCAGACATGTATGTAGGTTACTGACAGTATGAAGCTGACACTTTCATCTACTGCACTGATAAGAAAACACTCTTAAAAAAAACTTCAAACTTAGTTTTGTTTTGGCTTTTGTCTCGCTTCAGCTTGCAAATGGGTATATAAAATCCCTCTGGACAACATCAAGAGCAACTAAAAAAAAATATTTAACATCCTCTGCTGACTCTGCTTTGACTGAATCAAAAAATTCCCAGTGACTAAAATACCAGAAACATCAGTGTGAAATAGGCACTTATGTTGAATGGACATAAAATGACATCATCATTTTAGCTGGAGTTGTTTTTTTCATTAGGAGACTATAGCGAGATTTTCCTCATATAAAAAAAGAACTTCATGTTTTCTCCACTTCTGATGTTTAAAGACTCTGTTTAGTTCCCACCTTCTCTTATGTTTTTCCAGTCAGTTTTTGCTTTTTACAGTACACTGTCCCATAAAGATCATCATATTGATTGATGGAATGATGAAGATATATTGGTAAATTGGTACGTCATGTATAGACTTCTAAAATGGCTCATCTCTACATCAAAGCTGTTGCTCATTAACTCTTTGTAAATTCTGAATATTCATAAATATTTGAATGAGGACAGGTTCATATAGTAAAACACACTCTACTATCTCTTGCTTTTAAGGGACTCTTACAAAAGATTGCTGATTGTTATTGTGATTAAAGCCATGCTGATTTATAGTTTGTAGATTATTTCTTCTTGGCACCATTCATCTATGACTTGGGCTCTTGAAAACATTTTAATACAAAGCACAATCAAGACATAATCAGAAGCTCAGAGCTATAAAATAAAGCTTTCATAAGCCTTTATGATTGGTACTACCATTCACAATCCAATGGTGTCCTCAGAACAAATATAAAAGCAAAAGCAAATTATAAATAAAGCTTTCAGATATTGCAATAAAAGAGAACATGATTTGTATTGAGATTCAAAAAAGTGTCGGCATAAAAACCTAGCAGCTAGATTAAGATGGCATCCATCCTAAAACAACAAAATTAATAGCCAGACTTGAAATCCATGCCAGTGAGACAATGCCACCAAAACTGGGTAAAACAAACTTACGTTTTACCTTAAAAATACATTTTTACTCCACTGACTGTTAGGTTAAGGGTTGGGGTGTGGGTCTCTAGATATTAAAATATGCATTCTTGTTGACTATATTATGTAATTTACAACAAAATCTCATTTTTGGTGCTATCCTGTGTACATGTCACCTCAACAACGCTGAGCAACAACTACTTTTGTTGTTTTTTTTGTAAGCACAGATAGATTTCAGTACTAGAACTTTCGACTTACTGTTCACAGTGTGATGAGTCTGATCAGTCATTCTTTGATAAAAAATAAATAAATCACACACAAATCCTTTTAGCTGGTAATTTGCTAATAAAGTACTTTGAAGTATGTCCCAAAGATCTCAGAGAGTTGAATAGGGGAGAAAAAGAAAAACATTGTAAACCTGCTGAAAAAAAAACGTCTAAAAAAAAAAAAAGCCTAAGATGGATTCCTGGTCTTAGCTGATGTAAGATGGTTTGGCAGGTCTCTTAGCCTCACCAGGTTGGTCTAGCCCCTAAGTGGTGGCCAGAAAACTACATTTGAATGGAATTTTTATAGGAGAAGATGAAAAATGTGTATACAGTATATATGTCTTTATCCACAAATCCATTTCACATTTGACATAAAATTTCATCGTTTTTTTTTTTTTTTTTTGGCTGCTTTTATAATTTTTCTCCTAGCTGTTGTATTAACCAGAGGTTCTTGGCTTGGTTCCAGGGGCCAGAAACAACCTGGTACCTATAAACAAGTGTGGATGTGTAGAAATAATCTCTCACCTTATAATACATTTTTTTGGGTGCATAACTTTTCTGAAGTTTGGACATGGTTTTCCATCTAGGCTTGGGTTGGAATAGAACACGGAGACAAAAAAATACATATTTTTGTATTCACTTAGCTGAACATCTAATTATATATGCATAATTTAAAGATAGAAGATCAGCAGCTGTCAAATTTATGTGTTTGTAAGAGTAGTGCTGTATAGTCTCTACCGAGTCGAACTCTTTCAGATAGAGTGCAGAGGTTGTGGGAAGGCTAATGTCTACTGCTGCCTGGCAGTGTCCTTGAGCAAGTGGCTAACACAACACAGCAAGTCTACATGGTAATGATCAGTGCAAGTCAGTGCAGTGTCTCTACTTTCTGTATCTGTCCATCTCTTTCCTTCATTTTCTTTGCCACCCACTATTCCACTTTTTTTTCTTTCTTAACTCTCTCCTTTTGAACTGAACACTAACATTAACATGACTAATTGTCTCTCTGTAGAAGTCTGTTGCCAGCATGTCCCTGTCTTGATGAGAGGAGATCCACTGCATGCTGGGCTGCCTCCTGTAATTCAATCCACTTCTAGCTGTCACTTGGCTTGTACAAAGTACATCAATGTCTAGAAGCCAGTGGAAGAATTTCAAGGAAGAAATAATACCAGAGACACTAGGTTTGGCTGAGACTAAGATGTAGTCTCAGACCCGTTCATGGACCAACTGAGGAGTAAAGACTCGAGTATACTAAGTTCCCCTTCTGTCACTCACTTGACGTTGTGTCGAATGAAGTGACACAAGGGGTCTTCCTTGGACACTGAATTGTACCTCTAAACCTGAGAAAAGGCCAATGTCAAGTTGGCAGACAGAATTTGCATGCCCTGCCCCGGGCATACGGGTATAAAGGGAAGCGGGGCAGCGAATGCCAGTCAAAAATTTTTCTTCAGACCCGAATGGTTGTGCAGCAAGCAGCTGAGTCTCACTCCTGTTCCACTCACCTCTACCAGCGAGAAGCATTGCTGTTGGATCTGCGCGGCACATTTCCAGCTGGCTTCTCTCTCTCTGCACGCTGTGCAGTTTACGCCCCTGGGCGCTTCGTCAGCGCTTTCTTCCTGTTAAAAGAGTGTTCTCCTCCTAAAAAGAGTTTTATTTCCTCTAAAAGAGTCTGAGTTCCCACTCATAAAAGAGCAATACACAGCAGGTGTTGAACATCCTTTTCAGGACGCGTCTTTTTAAAGATGTCTTTCTGCCTCTGTGTAATTCCTTGATGCAGTTGATTTCTCTCCACTTCTGTCAGTCATAAAAGCTGCCTCGCAGAGAATGGTTCATGTTCTCAGGGCGAGAACATTGCCATGGCAACATTGCGGTCGCGGCTTTCTTTTTTCATGAGAAAAAGCCACTTCAGCCGCCCCTGCGTCGTTCCTTCTTCCCACGGGATTGAGGATGACCCGGCGGGCAATGAAGGTGATTTGGGGATAACGACGGGCTTGATTTCACCGGGTAAATCCCCACGAACCACCCGCCCCCCCCGGCACGCTTGCTTGCATCCGTCTGAGCTCGGGATGAGTGTGGCTTGCCTCGTGGCCAGCCGGCATTCTCCCTTGAGCCCCAGGAAGTGGATGACAACATCGCCGCTGCATCGAAGAGCATCACAGCGGCACCTGATGCTGATGACTCATCTGGGCTGCCACCTTCGGGTCTGCTCGCCCAGTCTGAGGCTGACGCACAGATGGCCGCTATGCTTTCCCAGGCCGCTGTGAGCGCATGGCTGGACTGGAAACCTCCGTCCCCCCTCACGGCTACTCGATCGGTGACTTGGGTTAGGGCGCCACCTTTGGCTGAACATGGTCGAGGTGCGTGACGTTGACAAGACTAAGTTTCTCAATGCCCCCGTCTCCCAGCTTGGCCTCTTTGGAGACACCGTCGACAACTTCGCCCAGCAGTTCTCGGCAGTGAAGAAGCAGACGGAGGCAATTTCACACATCATGCCACGGCGCCACCCAACCAGCGCGCCCCGCCTGCTCGCTAAGTGTGTCCCCCTGCGACCAATCAATGGCAGGAAGCTCCGCAACCTGGGCCCAGCTCTCAGCCCCAGCGTCGAGTACCTGGCAGGTGGCGCATGCCCCCCGTCTCCAGGACCCCTTCCTGGACCAGAAAAGCTCCAAAGCGCTCCTGAGATGGGCAACCCAGGCAGTCGGATGTTCGCTCCAGAGATGGTACCAATACCACTCTGTCCCCCGGTGGAGGGCCGGGAGGAGATTCCTTGTTACCCACATGTTCTATAGAAGAATGATTTACCCACTCCTGGGTCACCCAGCCGATGTGCGCCGTTCTCACGGCACCCCGGCCCTAAAACTCTACAGTTCCGGTTCCCCGGACGCAGCTCCCTCGCCTCCGGCCCCGTGACTGCTCAGCCTCGGCAGGCCAGCACTGACGAGTTCCGAAGACGCCTCCTTAGGACCTCTTCCTCAGTCTCTAAGCCGACCCCTGCTGGGTGCGAGGAAAAAGGTAAGTGCTTTGAGTCTTCTCAGCAACCAAGCCTCAGGACACTCTTTTGCCTCCCGACGCATTATTACCTGCTCCCCCCCACCGCGAAGCCCCGCCCGGTACGTCAAAAATGATTTTCCTGTTAGTGCTCCTTGCACGCAGTTTGGATGTGTGGCTCTCACTTCCCAACCCATTGCGCTGATTAGCCAGGACCATCCAACACGGCTACGTGATTCAGTTCGCCTGGCTCCCGCCTCGTTTCAGTGGTATTCGCTCCACTCTTGTGCACGGACAACAAGCCAGTGCCTTACGAGCAGAGATCTCCACCGTGCTCCTCAAAGATGCGATAGAGCCTGTCCCTCCAGCCAAGATGAAGAAGGGTTTCTACAGCCCTTCATCGTACCCAAGAAAAGCGGCGGGTTGTGACAATCTTGGACCTGCGAGTTCTCAACCGGGCTTTGTACAGACTCCCGTTCAAAATGCTCATGCAGAAACAGATTCTCACCTGCGTTTGACAGCTAGATTGGTTTGCGGCAGTAGACCTGAAGGACGCGTACTTCCACATCTCCATTCTTCCACGACACCAACCCTTCTTATTGTTCGCGTTTGACGGCCAGGCGTATCACACCCCTTCGGCCTGTCCCTGTCCCCTCGCATCTTCACGAAGGTCGCAGAAGCCGCTATTACACCCCTAAGGGAAGCAGGCATCCGCATACTCAACTACTGACTAACGACTGGCTCATCCTGGCTCACTCTCAAGAGTTACTATACGCTCAGGCACCTCAGCCGTCTAGGGCTTCAGGTCAACTGGAAAAAGAGCAAGCTCGACCTGGTTCAGAGCATCTCTTTTCTCGGCATGGAGTTTTACTCAGTCTCAATGACAGCGCGGCTCACCAACGAGCACACTCAGTCAGTGCTCAGGTGCCTCGCTCGCTTCGAGCCTGGCACAGCGGTTCCTCTAAACAATTCTAGAGCTCTTGGGGCATATGGCATATGGCATCCTCAGCCACGGTCGTGCCGCTCGGTTGATCCATATGAGACCGCTACAGCACTGGCTACAGACTTGAGTCCCGAGATGGGCATGGTGCCACGGCACATACCGTGTGACAATCACCCCTTCCTGCCATCAGACTTTCAACCCTTGGATAGACCTCTGCTTTCTGCGGACCGGAGTCACCCTGCAGCAGGTGTCCAGATGTGTCGTGGTAACCACAGACACCTCTAAGCGACAGGGTTTTTCCTGGAAAGGAGCCCGGCAGTGCTGGCACATCAATTGCCTAGAGTTGATGGCTGTAATTCTTGCCCTACGGATGTTTCTCCCACTAATCCGAGGCAATAATGTCTTGATCAGTTCAGACAGCACCACAAAGGTAGTGTACATAAATCGCCAGGGCGGCGTGTGCTCTCGTCATATGTCACAACTCGACCTAGCCCTAGCACTGTAAATGGCCGTGCTTCATTTTCTTCATTTACTCTTTCAGTCAGCACCAGGTGCATGTTGTCATGGGACTGTCTGTTTTTTTTAGGAAAACTAGGCTGGTACATGTGTACTATGCTTGAGCTTCCCTCTTACTTGTGAAATGGGCGGGGTGTGTGACGTTGGCACCAGGGCAGTGTATTAAGGGCGGGTTTTAGAGCAACACTGCAGGACTATTTTCCCGACGATGGGAACACATATCGATTTTGGTCTTGCGGCTCGAGGCTATTGGCCCTGGCCTGTCAGTTGACAGCCCTGGCTCGCACTGTTTTTCCACTGACAGTGGAAAAACGGCTATTGAGTCTCATTCGCTAACCATGCGTACACATGTATTTGTGCCTGAAACCTAATTTCTAAATTTACAATTAAATTTAGGACCAGCCAAAGCCACAAGCAAAAATCACAGACTACCAAAGCATAAAAAGCAAATATTTTTTTTTATTATTGGAAACTGTATAACTGAGTGACCCTACAGTAAGTTTTATCTATTTTGGAGTAACAAATATTGTGTTTTATAGCTCAATCTGATACAAATCTCATAAAAATGCAGCCAATCACATATCTAGCCCTATTTAAAGGATGTTTAATGTGTTTAATGTGCTCTTTCATTTAGAATTTCTCGGATTCATCAACATTAAAACAAAGGTAAGATCAAATTTATGTCCATGGGCACCTGTTGTACATCTGATGTAAAGTTTAAGTGCAAACGTCTTCTGTGCACATAAATACACAACTTGAGTACAGTTGTACAAATGTGAGTGCTTGGCCATAGCAGTTCGATTGAACATTCTTAACATGCATTGTGTGTTACTGTGGTGGTAATAAACCTCAGTACGATAAACAGGGCGACAGATTTACCTTCAAAAGTCTATGCCACTAAACTGGCTGTCATTATTCAGGTACTAAGTTGCTATAAATATATTGACTTTACCTTACTTGCTTAGCAGTATTATCTTCAAACTGTTGCTCAGCCATCACAGTAGTGGATTTAACAGAGAAAACTCACCCTAGACATGGACAGTTCACACTAAAATCTAAGCCCTTTGTGGCAATGATAAGACTGCACCACACACTTGTGTTATGTTATAATTTACAGTCTGACAAATTTTGGAACACAACAATGCACTAAATCAAGCAAACGTAACTAAAAGTGCCTGTGTTTACATACTTGCGTGGAGTATATTTGGCCTTTAAATGTCAATTATACAGTCTCTTTCTGTTTAAGTGGGTGGTTATTAACCAGAAATCTGCAAAGTTGACTAACTTTGCAGTATTCAAAAGTATGGCCATGTAAGACTATGTAGGATGGATCTAAGGAGAAGCGGTTGCATAGGCCAACAAGATAACTGATGCCTGTTATACTGCTATACATTTCTGGAATTAATAGAGACAGATAGAGACAGTGGCTACAGCATGATTTAAATATGGATTAAAATAAAACACCCCTAGTTAATACTAAAATGGGAAATTAGGCATAGACAGAGGTGCCTCTGGCAAAATAGGCTGGACTTTAGAAAGTCGATAGCGGATGAGAGTGTTCCAGCATGTTGCTGGTTCAGTATCAATGTCACACATGGCTTAGAGTGTAAAGCAGCTCTGTCCAATGCCCTCTGTTCAAGTGGCCCTATCAAAGGCTCCTGATGCCACTTGCTGCAGCATGCTGTTTACACCCCTCCAAATTTGTCACACCTTTCAGCCTGTTTCATTATTGGGTCATCACCCACCAGTGCAGGGACTCCCAGACAAAGCACTCCATATCAACACAGTAATACCCACAGATCTGGTCCCTCATAGTCCAAGCCAATTAATCCTAATATAATTACAAAGTGGTGAGAAGCAAAGGGTCAGGTATTTATAACAAATTCCCAGGCTCCACTCTAGTTTTCTCCCTACAGCAGCCTGAGAGCACTTCTCTAGATTACTTTAAATTTAAAACACACACAATAATATTTTGCTCCTGTTCAAGGATAGGGATGCAACAATGTTGGACAGAAATGTGTTGTTTGTGGGAACAACTGTATAACTGTCATCTTGCTCTCATTCCTCAGAATTTTTTTTACTCAATTTAAGTAAAAGCACCCAGTACCATGTGTTCTGTTGTACAAGGTTAATTTTAATTGATTATATTAAATATTTAAAGCGTTTGAGCCCAGATGCTCGAATGCATGCATACATAGTGAAATATATTACCAACCGAATGGTGCACGGCAGGAATTTATATGCGGATTGAGTCGCACAGGTGGAATTACCCAAGCCCGCACTTGTACAGTCAGCACATAATTTAGATTCCAGAATCTCATCTGCTGCTCGAAAATTACACTTCTACGTTTTAAATGCACCTTTTAAATGTCTTGGAGAGGGGCTGATTTATATGCTGCATGTATTTGAAAGCTGTGCCGGCAGTGTGTAGATTCACTTCAGCTTATATTGACGTGAAAGGAGCTGAGGTAGTTTGAGGTAGCTGATATAGTCAAGTATGATTGGCATGGGTAGTCAAGGTCCATTTTGGCTCAACAGTAGCCGGTTGACATAGAGGCCTGTCAGAATTACACCCAGGGTGCAGATGTACCATATTGAAACATGCTGTGTAGACCACTCCTATCGTTTACCCTCTTTCACTCTCCATCTGTCCATCTCCTGTGGGTTCCATTGGTGCGGGAGGTGATTTCTTCATGGCATTGTGTGCGAAAAGACTGCCGGGTAAGATTCCTTCTCATCATGGTCGGAACAGAGCCAGGGGCACAGGGCTCATAGTGGCATCTGTTGCTCCGAGTTTCAGGCAAGCTACCTCGCCAATCACATTGGTATGGTGCAAATTTGGTGTGATGAAGGAAAGACAGTAAAGTTATGCTTTTTCAATGCCAGAATAGGGCCAGGGGCACATCGCTCAAAGGCTGCATTTACACAGCAAGGCCTAATGCACAGATCCAATATTTTGACATGTTTTTATTTTTTTGTCCCAACTTATTACATCTATTTAGACATAAGCTTTAGTGATTATATTCATATAATATATAATTATTATAGTGCAGTGTTGTGCTGTCTAAACTGATCCGTCCAGTGGGTTAGTGCCAATCTTTTGGAGCATTTTGCTTATAGCTCATAACTAAATAAAACAGGATGCATGATTATAAGAAAGGGTTATTGCAAAATGTAATTTGTTTTTCAGAACATGGGTTGATCACACTATGATGTGTGTAAGATGGACTTGGATCCCTAGCTGGAAGTGTTGTTAAACGTATGGACACGTGTGAGCTCCAGTCTCTGGGTGAAATGTCCATAGAGGGGCGTCAAAAGTGAGTTGTATTTTTGTTGTAAATTATGCAATATAGTCAACAGGACTGCATATTTTATTAACCATAGGCCCTAACCCAATCCCAACCCTTAACTGTCATTGGAGGAAATAACCTCAGACTTGCTTAACAATTATTTATGTCATGGGTTCCAAAACTTTTGTCAGCTGAACCTCTTTGACCAAAATGATTCACTTGAAGTACACCTTGTTATTTTGCATTCTAATTCTTGTTGTATTTTATTTGACCTTTTTATTGCATTTTTGTTCTTTTGCTTTAACAATTATACCTTCATTTTAATTTAATTCACCATTAGCATTTCTATACCAATCAGAGGTTGCACTACAAATAGGGGAAATTGTAAAAAATTTGATCATGGTCTATTTTTATCCATAATTTTTCTTTTAATATCCCAGATAATTATATAAATGTACAGTATGTAATTCCATTTAAGTATGTGCATTTGATATTTGATTATTTAAATTTTAATTTTTTAAAAATGATTATAATGTTATAATGTGGGTTGGTGGACACACAATTCCCTTATGCACTGTTCTCCACTTACTATATGAACACACACATGCATGCACGCACTCACGCATGCGTGCACACACACACACACAAAAAATGTTTGGGTCAAATCTGTCCCACCCTAGAAAAAGAATGGGTGAGACTATTTTTTTACATTTGTCAAATAAATATAAATAAATCAGTCACAATGCAGGACACATACACACAGAGGCTTGTTTGACTATAATTGTGAGGACTTCTCATAGACTTCCATTGATTTCATATAAAGATAATTATATTTTCTATTTCCAAACTCTGCCCCTAAACTAGGGCTGCAACAACTAATTGATAAAATCGATAATTTTTGATAATGAAAATCCTCAACAACAAATTTTATTATCAATTAGTTGGATATATGCAGGCAGAACGGAAAAGTTCTGCGAGTGACGTCAATTTACAGCCCATTGAAAATGTGTTGCATGATGAAGCACATTTGAAAAATGACGGAGACAAATTGAAGCTGAAAAATTATGACCTAAGATGTCCAGCGCACGAGAGCACTTTATAAACACTTCAAATAAGATCATAGTGAGAATACTGTTTAATGTGGATCGTTTACGGCATCAGGTGTGCTGAAAGAGGGTGTGTGCTTTTTGATGCGCTTAAGAGTTGTTTCTCTCCAGCGCGTAACTTACATTTTTCTGCTATTTTGTTTTATAATGTATACATGTTATGAATTCAAAATCAGGCACGTGTTTCTAGGTATTTCGCAGAAAGTAAGTTTTTACCACATGCGAGTCTCCGTTAAACTTAACTGAGCAAACACATGTGTCAATCAAACCGATCACAATGGAGAAAGGGAGCAACATCATTTTTATTAAACTCGTGCAACATTATACCACACTTTCAGTTTATATGTAATCAATCATGCACGTTTCATGGATGTCATGTGTGCTGGGTTTTGAAATGTTTTAGATTGTCTCTCATCATATAATCGCATGTAATACAATGTGCACCAGAATGAGACTTCATGCGTGAATACGCACTGTGTTTGCAGGTGTTAATCTGTATATAATGTATAATAATGCTAAGAGTCCTGATATTTGATAGTCCCAAATGTTATGTCTGATTTCAACAATAAATTGAAAACTATGGCAAATACTATTTTACTGGAAAAGCACATGTATATAGACACACTCCCACATGAATTTACATTACTTAAATGGAATTACCCATGCATTTGCATTCATTTCTGGAATATGTACATACCAGCTTGTGAGCATTTAATTATTTCAATAATCTCCTGATCTATTAAATCATAATCAGAAAGAGATTTGACATATGCACACTCAGGGAAATCATACATATTTGATCAATAACAGATGTTTCCAAGTACACACAAAAATTGACTATTAAACTGAACAATACAATAACAAGTCGAAGATATGAGGCGACAAATCTGCTAATGGATTTAACAATAATCCCACTGCAAGGCCATTTAAACCAGCTTCCAGAAGAATAGTAGCAAGACATGCCATCAGACCTAAAGGCAACTGTTCTAAACTGGATAGCACAGTGACACTGTAGGCAACATCATCTGATATGCTGGCATTTCAGGCAGTGACGTTCATCCTGAAACAGAAGACAGAGAAAAACAACATTGTAAGTCTTCCCAGCTTTTCTATGTTCAAAGAGGCTGTAGTGCGGTACATAGCAGGCTTTGCAGTGAAAACAACTATGAAGAAGATTCAGTGCACTGCCTGTTTATCAGCACTTGGTGTCAAGAGCTCTTCCCAAGATGAACACACCGACTGACGTGAAGTCCTGAGGTGGACTTATCAGACAGCGTCCTGAAAGTCTGCAAGACAGCCGAGAGATTTATTGAACAGCACACACTCACAAGACCCGTCTCTGTCCCCACAAATGTTCTGGAACTCCATGATGGTCCTGCATTCAAAGAACTTGAGGCACACATTCAACCTCGAACCATACAATTATCACATGTTCATATTCAGTGCATTGCAGAAAGCTGCTAAAACATCAGGCTCCAGTTCATTGCCAAGGAAACATGTGCTGCATCACACTCCAATTGACTTTGGAAAACTTTATGCAAGCTTGTACTGCAAAAAAAAAAATTAAATAAAAAAAATGGTTGCACCATTAAACTTAACTGACAAAGGCGATGTGTTGGACCCAAGTGCAGATTTATTACGAGAATGATGACAATACAAGAAAACCTTATCTAAACCCGTGAACAAGAACTAGGAACATGGAATAAACTAGACATAAACAGGAACTAGACTAAGAACTGGACGTAACTAGGGCTCTGTTACACAAACTAACAAAAATACTAGACCAGAGACAATGGCAAACATGAGGGCTTAAATACATGGACATGGGGAAACATAAGCCAATGAACAAACAGAACTCTAAACAAGATAACAAGGCAATTAACTAAAACCAATGACAAACTAGAACTGATAACAAAGTAATCAAACAATGAACCAATGAAAACCAGACACATGAACATGGAGGGAAAAACAGGACATCACATAATTAGGAAACAGGAACTAAACAAGAATTTCAAAAGACAGAGAATGTGACAGGTAGAACGTAACCCTACGTATGAACTAAATATTTACGGACGACTCCGACCAGGAGTAATGAATGGAATAAAAAAGCAGACTGATATTTTATGACATCAATGAGCTCATGTTTTGTCTGACTGTCATCAATCATTTTGAAATACAGTATGACGTTGACATTTACGAGAGAGAGAAAAAAAACATACTTTTAAGTGGCTCTTCAGTATGAAACCAATCTAACAGTTTGGTTTTCAGGATGTGTTGCCCAGTGTCAAGTTTCAATATATTCAAAATATATATAGGATATTAAAATGAATAATGTCTGTTTTAACAGCCTGTTGTATTAGTATTTATTTATCACCCCTTAATTATTTTAGATACAGTTCCTATATGTTGTTATTTACACAGGGCAAATATACTATTTATTAAATCTACTTTTATTATGTATCATATATTAATGTGGATATAATTTATTACAGCTGACAGTTACATGAACAAACAAGGTTTGAATATCAACCTTAACAAGATCAAATTGAAGTTCACAGCTTTTTAACACTTCTGTGTACAAATTTGAAGGCTGCTCATTGGATAATACAGGTAAACGTCATATTATGTGACTACACTTTATGGAGAGTTTATTTACGACCAAGTAGTTAAGTCTTGCCTTAAGGACAGGTGGTGCAACCAAATTAAGCACTGACTTAGTTACAAACTAACTAGTAGTTATTAAGCCCTTAGTGTGAACTTTACGTCCCAACTTACGTAAGACCTTACACACTGCTATTTACTCAACCTTATGTCCTTCCAAACCTGTATGACTTTTCTGTGGAACACAAAAGATGATATTTTAAAGAATATTTTTGTCCATATAATGAAAGTCGATGGTGACCAAAACAAGCTATTTTGCTTACCATTTACTTTCCTTATATGGAATACAAAATACCTTTTTGGGGGGTTCTGCAAAAGAAAATCATATGGATTTGGAAGGACATGAGGTTGAGTAAATGATGACAGAATTAAAATTTTTGGGTCAACTTTTCTTTAACATTAAAAGTTATAACTATCTGAAACACAGTGATTTTATAAGACTATTGTTACACTGCATGTTGCGAAAGTATCTACATTGCAAATAAAAACAGATAGTATAATCTCTTTTACTCTGCTATTGTTGTCTATTCTCTTAACTGTTAAAACAGCTCTTCAGTGAAGCCAGGCTGACAACTGTCTCCTCATACAGCCTTTCCTCCTGTTGCAAACAAATTCTGGTATTATCTAACATTCAATGGGATGATTATTGAAATCCAAACTGAAAACTTATCTAGTTTAACTTCTACAATATCCATGTGCTTCTCATGAATTCCAATTGACCACTTTAGAAATAATGCCCATGAGCTGGGCCGTGTTCAGTTCAAAGTGCAAAAAGTACAAATCACTCACAAAATGCAAGCCCACATCGTTGATCTGCAAGTAGATATCCAACTTGACCAAATCTAACTTGGTGAGCTACTGTTATTCACTGTGGTAACATTAGCTAAGCTAAGCTAAGCTAATGTTAGCTACATAGCTCATATAATTTAGCCTAAGAAAATAACAACAATGAATGTTCAAAACAAATGTTACAAAGCGTAATTATGTATTCAGAATAACGACTTTAAAGCCTGCAAAATATATGTTTGAAAATGTCTACTGATATCTTACCGCAGTTTCTCAAACTTGTTTCTATTGAAGTAACATGTGCGCCACTGAAGGTAATGCTGCTGCAATAAAGATTAACATAACACACTCACACTTAGAATAAGCAGGTGGAAAAAATGAGAGTCCAAATAATTATATGTATAGGAAGATTGCATTGTGATGCTGTATATGCAGACTTAAAACATTCTCTTTTTTAAGTGACTGGATGGGTAAAAATTACTCACCAAAACGTCTTGAGTTACTTAACTGTAACCCCTGTTCCCTGATAAAAGCGGAACGAGATGCTGCACTGAGTTAGCGCTTTGGGAACAACTTTAGGTGTGACCAGCTGTGAATATGTGTGCAACACGTCAATGAAAAAATGTACCGGAATTTATAGCCTCTGCCGGTGACATCATTGGATGCACCTGTAGCAGGGTTATAAATAGATGCGTCACTGGTGCATCGTCAGGTATTTTGTCTGAAGAGCAGTCCTGGGGCATCCCAGTGCAGCAATGAAGCGCAGCATCTCGTTCCGCTTTTATCAGGGAACAGGGGTTACAGTTAACCCTCTGGGGTCTGAGGGTATTTTGGGCCCTGGAGAAGTTTTGACATGCCTTGACATTTGTGCTTTTTCAGTTGCTTAAAAACATATTAATGGCTAAAGTCTGATAACACTGTATTCAGCACAAACTGGGCTACAATAATATGTGAGCAACATGTGTGTACATGTTTGTATTTTTGAGAAAATAACGTTTATGCATGGTTTTTGAAAAAAAAAAAAAATTTAAGTCACTGAAATAAGGCCATATAAGACACGCTAAACATTTGTTCTCAAGACTTTTGTGTGCTGGATCTTGTAGCCTAGAGTTTTTTTTCTACAAAATTATGTGAAAACCATCCTGATCACTCATTCATACAAAACAATATAGTAATTTAACTTTTGTAAGACAATTTTAGTGTTGAAAGGTAATATGCGAGGAGGCGTGAACGATCATGAATATGGATTGTAATTCACACCTGAGAGACAATGACCCCACCCCTGGGCCAATCAATAAGGAATGTGACAGAAAGAGAATGAATATGAGGAGACTTAATGATCAAAATCAAGTTTTAAGTTAAAAGAAGTAATCTGACTACATATTTTCTTTACATAAAGACTTTACTTAATTTTAGACCTACACTACTGTTAAAAGAAGTCTCTTCTGCTCACCAAGACTGGATTTATTTGATCCAAAATACAGAAACAATATTGACATTCTGAACTCTTTTTACAATTTAAAAGAACAGTTTTCTATTTAAATATATTGTAAAATGCAATTTGTGATCAAAGCATAATTTTCAGCATCATTACTGCAGACTTCAGTGTCACATGATCCTTCAGAAATCATTGTAATATGCTGATTTTCTAATATAGGCATATTTAAAGGTCATTTTACTCATTTAACCTGAACACATATTTGCAAGCACAAGCATTGATGATAATGAGGCATTATAAACACTAGATAAAATATAATCTAAACATTCATATTATTTTTATATCATATTACATACATATTTATATCATACAGCTTACAACTGAAATAAATGCTTTAGCCGAAACAGCATTTAAATGTAACTAAAACTTGCTTATTAGGAGTCATATTTCAAATTTCAAAAGTCTGGAAATGGTCCCACTTGTAATATATGTACATGGTTATATAAAATAGCATGTCAACTAATGAAATGGCTTACTCGTCTGAAATTGTATCCTCGGCTGGATGAAGTCTCTCTTCAAAATACAAGCTACAATCCTGGAGCTTTCTCACTTGTGTATCATTGTAAACGCACAGCAAAATTAATGAAATATGTTTACATTAAACCGCACAGTGGGGGACGTGTACATTTGCGTTGATCGTCTCAGCACATTAGTGTATGAATGGCGCACTCTGCTGGTGGGTGGGATCACATTACAAATAATTAGATGGACCAGTAAAAACTGTACATTGCTTTGTTTCATACAGATTGCATTGCAGGAGAATATTTGTTTTAAATTTGAATTGTTTTATTTAAAAGTTGACATTTTAAGCTTTCTTTAGACATGTTTCATGTTTGTGTGATAAGTATTCGCGGCGTTTCAGTTCATTTTAGTGATGTGTTTCTGAAATATGCTCGTGAACACAGAGACTGCTGACAGCTCACCCTTTTTATTTTCTTTACTTTACAAAAGCACAAGGTTTCGTTGTTATTGTGAGTGTACACAAATAAAAGTAGACCCTTTATAGTCTCTAATAATGTCTTAAACTTATCTGTATACCCAAATAATGACAAAAATATCCAGCAGGACGCGCCTGCACCTGAAACAGAAGGTCCCTCCTGTCCAGAATCGCCCAAGGCGAGCCATCGAGGACAGACATTATCTCAGAGAACCATATCCTGTTCGGCCAGCGCGGCGCTATCAGTAAGAGGCATTACCCTTGCTGGCGAACTCTGGCCAAGACTCCCGGGAGCAGAGAAACTGGGGGGAAAGCATACAGGCGCATTCTAGGCCATGTATGTTCCATCGCGTCCAGACCCGGTGGGTGCTGGGTGACTCAGAGAGAAGTAGAGGGGACATTGCGCTGTCTGTTGGGAGGCAAAGAGGTCCACTTCTGCTCTTGTAAAATATCAACCAGATTTGTTCCACTACATTGGGGTGGAGTTTCCACTTCCCCATCTCTATTTTCTGTCTGTACAGTAAATCTGCTCCCATTCAGGCACCCAGGGATATAAGCTGCTCTGATCAACAGGAGCTTGCCCTGGGCCCAAAGGAGAATCTGCTGTGCCAGTCTGTTCAGCTGGCGTGAACATAGACCTCCTTGATGGTTTATGTAAGAGACTACCGCTGTGTTGTCCACTTGCACCAAGACATGGCAGCCTCTGGAGCAAGTATTTCAGGGCCAGAAATATAGCCATCAACTCGAGACAGTTAATGTGACAATCGAGCTGACGACCCTCCCATTCCCCTTGAGCTGGACGACCACTTAAGACCACTACCCAGCCCATCAGGGAGGCGTCTGTCGTAAGCAAACTGCAACGGCAAGACGCACCTAGAGTGGGATCCCAAGTGAGGAGCCGGGGTCTGAACCACATAGAAAGGGTACATAGTACGCGGTCCGTAACCCTTATCAGCCTAGGGGATTGGCCCTTGGATGAAATCCCCTGGCTTTGAGCCATAACTGAAACGGTTTCATGTGCAAAAGGCCCAAAGGGCTCACCGAGGACGCAGTTGCCATGAGACCTAGTAGTCGTTAATACTAATGAACAGTGCAAACTTGGCCTAGCCTGACTTTGCTCAGGGTGTTCTGAATGGACTTGATTCGAGCGGGAGACAATTGTGCCCACATTGTGATCGAATTTCATACGATCCCCAGATAGGTAGTTTTCTGAGTGGGAAAGAGGACGCTTTTCTTGGTGTTGAGCCTCAACCCCAGAGAAACCAGATGAGCTAAGATGATATCCCTGTGCTGTAATGCCAGTTCTTGTGACTGTGCTAGTATTAGCCAGTCGTCAATGTAATTCAGAATGCGGATGCCCCGGAGTCACAAAGGAGCCAGTGTTGCATCCATGCATTCCATGAATGGTTAGCATCTTTAACTTGAACGCCCTCAGAGAGATTCAAGCCTCGAAGGTCTAAAATCGGAAGCAACCCCCCATCCTTCTTTGGAACCAGGAAGTATCTGCTGTAGTAACCTGACTCTCTCTCTGGAAGGTAACATGTTCTATGGCCCCTTTGACCAAGAGATTTGCAGTTCTTTCCACAGTAAACATGCTTGCTCCAGTTTAAGGTAGTGGGAACCACACCGTTGAAACGCGGAGGATGGTGAAATAATTAAATTCTATAGCCTTTTTCTACTGTTCTTAGGACCCACATAGAAACACCTGGCAGTAGTTTCCACGTTGCCAGGTTCTCTGAGATGGGTATCGATTCTGACACTTCTTGTTTAGGGGATGTCGAGTGTCCCGTGTCATGGACTACGGCATTAACACCCAACATTTATGGGGAAACCGCTAACTCGCGGGAATGGAGCAGTTTTGTGGGGGTATCAGGAGGGTACAGGTGGATGTTTCACATGACCCATACCAAAGGGGGGAGGGGGGGCTACCCCCACACTTGCGGGTTATCTCTCACCTGGCTCGACATCATCACTAAAGAGACCCACTCTCCCCACAAAACCGTGCAGGACCACCTCCACGCTTGTGGGGAAGGCTTATCAGGCAGCAGGTCAGGCTGGTGCTGCCCTGCACACTATGGTAGTGTTACAGGCGTACCAGGCTGATCTGTTGAAGGACCTGAGTTTGGGCAACACGGTTGACGAAGAGGCTTTCTCTGAGCTTCGTCGAGCCACGGATCTGTCTCTCCAAACGACCAAGCAGACTGCTCGCCCCATTGGCCATTCTATGTCTGCTTTAGTCAGCATGGAGAGACTTCCCCACAAGCGTGGAGGTGGTCCTGCACGGTTTTGTGGGGAGAGTGGGTCTCTTTAGTGATGATGTCGAGACAGGTGAGAGATAACCCGCAAGTGTCTCTTCTACCGGCGGCATCAACGAATAGCCCCATGTCTCAGCACCTACAATAGTCGAATATGTCGACGTTGAGGGCACGAAGACACAGGAAGTAAAAAGATTCCTCCATGAACGATAAAGCTCATCATGGAGGTCATCAAAGAAAGGAAGGGACTGATATAGTGTTCCCTTCCTCTTTTTTTATTTTTTTTTTAGCCACCAGACAGAAATCTGTCTTCTAGTTTGGAGTGTTTGGGGGGGTCTCTTGTTCGCGTGGCCAGTCTAGCTGTAGTATGGCCACAGGCTGAGTAACTACCTCGAGTAATTCCTCAGCCGCTTTATTATTGTGCGTGGAATGTACAGGGGTTCAGCGTCCCCCTTGTGAACCGAAGAGGCGCAGAGGCAAGCTTCAGGCTTACGAGAAGGATCAGCTGGATCTGGGGAGAGAGCGAGCGATAGGGACGTACCCGTCTCTCGCTCCTCAGACAGATCTATGCGAGAGCCCCACGATGAAAGAGTGGGCGCTGGCTCTTGGAAGTAAGTGAGACGAGTGTGAAGCATTTTGACTGTAAACAGATCGCAATGGTCGCACCCACCGTGCCCAAATGCAAGTGCAGAATGCTCTTCCCCCAAACAGACAAAACAAAAACTGGTGTGTGTCTGTTTCAGCCTGCTTTGTTTATCATTCATTCTTTTTCTTCTTTTTTTCTTTTTTCTTTAAAGAAAAGAGAAAGAGAAAGTTTTCTGCGCACTACCTAACAATTCTAACTCTTAACAGAGGAAAGTAGAAAGTTTCTGACAGGCTTGTGAAGCACACACACACAGAGTGATCTGAAGACAAAAGATCTGACGATGCACCTGTGACGCATCTATTTATATCTATATTTATAGCCCATGATTTCACCAGCAGAGGCTATAAATTCCGGTCAATTTTCATTGACGTGTTGCACACGTATTCAAAGCTGGTCACACCTAAAGTTGTTCCCAAAGCGCTAACTCAGCGCAGCATCATAAGTGTAGCTTTTTGACAGGGAACAGATGATTTCCCACTGAGACCCATAAGAATACAGAATGTTAGGAATACAAAGATGACGGCGCAGTAGCTTCACTTTTGTGATGTCATGAGCAATCCAGTTATATATATATAGATCAGTGGTTAGAACCAAATTTAATAGTGGCCCAAATCGGATGCAAAAAAAATCGGATCGCTTCTACAAGTGGTTTTGCTCTTTACATGCACACAACAAGATGCAATTAATATCTGCGGTTAACATCTTTAATCTTAAAAAATCTGAATTGGCTGACAGTTTAAATGATGCATCTGTTGCCCTATGTTCTAGGCCAGATACCCACATTAGTACATAAAGTCACTCATGATTTATATGTCCAACAGACATCTGAAATCTGTTAATCTATTACTGTAAACATTCTTTCTCTGGTCCAGTTGTCCTGGTTTCTTTGTCACCTGAACCCCAGCCTCTCATTAGCTCAAAGTCTCATGTCCCATAAATCATTAATCATGCTAATTTGACACCTTGCCTCCCCCTTCTCTCCCCTGGCAAAAGCATGATTTCCAATTAAATCTCCTAACTACGATGTTAAAAGCCAATTTCATGCACCTTACTCTTGATAAATGGGCAATGGGCTCAGTCTTTCTTTCTCTCTTCTTTCATGGATTACTCTGACAATGCAAAGTTGACAGACACTGACCAGATGTGACGTTTTGTTTAGTTAAGTTTCTGATGATGCACTCTGTCTGTTTTCCGAATCAATTCTCTTTTTCTTTTTCCCAACATTATCCTCTTCCAGTAAGGAATTGACTGAGAGAAAAAGAAATTGGGCCCAAGCCATTGTTTGCAGTTCCTATTTCGAAGCATGCTATCTCACTTGCTAATTATGATTCTCGAAAAATTCAATTAGAAGTTCACAAAAAACTGGAATGTATGGTAATTGTTATGAAAATGGCTTCAATAATATTTAAATTTGTCTTAAATATTATAAATTATTATTTACAGAGCACACTAAACCTTTCCTATTAAATTGTTTAGCAAGCCACAGAATATAATTATGCTCTCTGAAGGCAGCACAGCCTACCTTTAAGGTATTACAAGTTAGCTTAGACTCCTCATGAAAACAAGATTTGTAGCTTTTAGTTCAAGTTTTGTAGGCAATATATATGCTAATATATTCCTGAATTTGACTAAATCAACTTTTAACTTTTGCAGATATACAGATTTAAAATTGACAATAGTTCTCTTTTACAAACACAGACCAAAATTGTAATCTTGAACACATGGGCGTATTCAAAATTTTGTCCAAAAAAAGTCCCTGCCTCTGACTAGCAATTGCAAATCTAAAGGCTATTTATTGGCTCTTTAAAAAAAGGGGCCCTAAGTTAGGCCCCATACCAACTTCCTGTTTTAATGTTCTTATATTAAGCCATTTCGTGTTGTCTTTAAAACCAAGACTAAGCAGAGAAGATGAAGCGGAGAAGATGAACCACGTCCACTGATTTATGAGGACAGGAAACATGGAGAGAAAAAGTGAATAACAAAAGTTTTCTTCAGTCTGTCACTTTGCCAGTCATTCAGCTCTAGGGATGGTGCTGGTATTTATGGTTCAATAGACTCTCTATCAGCCCAGCCACTGTTAAAGCATGCAAAAGGCCAAAAGATCCACCAGGAATTTACTCTGCCAATGGAAAACTATGGGTGCCAAGAAATCACTGTAGTGGAAGAAGACCTCAGCTAACGTAGTTTTCCCCTATAAGTCAGTGGCCATTTTAACAACCAACAAAAAATATAGAGCATCTACTGCCAAAGCATTGCCTTTGAAAGTACAATGAAAAGAAAAAAAAAGACATTTGTTTCTGAGCCCCAAGATACAGCAAAGATTGATGAAATCTAATGCAGAGATGCTAACATACAAAGATGCTAGTTAGCTGGACTGTCCAAGCTGCAAAGTAAAATCTCTCTTTCTGTCAATTATTTTGCGTATTTGGGTGTGCAAACCTGTCTTTGGAGGGTGGGGATTTGAAAGGAGGCCTTTGGTTGGTAGTCTAAGTGATAAGTAATTAAAGTCTAGGCTAAGTTAGCAAAACAGCTAAAATTGCTTGCACCACATTTAACATGATTTATAGTCTCTCGAATAACATCAAAAGTTTTTTCTCTTTTATAACCTTTTCAGAAGTTATTACATTATGGACCATTTAATCCATATTCAACCAAATGATTCAGTATTTTCTGTGAAGAGACAGATGGAGGTATGGGGCGTGAAATGCATAAATAGTTTTCTGAGCCAATTAACCAGCGCCAGCATACAAATCGATGTGATGAGACTAACTCACTAGAGAAACACATTCTAACTTTTTTTTTTTTTATGTTTGTGAGCCATTCTGTAGGTTTTAGTGTGCCAATGTGTAATAATTTAAAAGTTGGCATTTAAAGACCACTTTGTATAATACAAATATATTTGTAATTTGATTACTGTTTGATTTTGAGACAGAAATTGGTTTTAGTTGAAAACCATGCACAAAAATGAAAATATCTCACTGACATTTTTAAGTATTACAGTATAAAAGAACAACCTCATGGATATGAGGCATGGGCAGAGTGTGTCTGGAGATGCTGTTAATGATTTGACTGGTAAAAGATAGGCAGTCGGTTAAAATTTGCTTTTGAGTGTTCCGTGTGGCTGACACTGGCTGTTTTTATGTCCAAATTAATTATATCTGTGTGCCCAGCTATTTGCTGATCATTACCCATGGAGCCCAATCCCTTGGATTGCCCCGAGACTGGCTTCGGCCTTGGCTCTGATTTGTTTACTCATTTATAAATGTTTTTATGCAATTCATACCTCTGCCCCATTGTTGTTCATTTGGGAAGCTAACAAACTGGTTCAAGGTTGTTCAGCCGGGAAGTCGAGAGCCATTGGTGCATATCGTGCCAACTTGCTTAATTTCTGAGATTTTGGCATCCCCACTCTCCCGTAGCATGCCCACTCTTCTTGCGTGTAAAATATGAATTTCTGAAGTGTAACATTGTGGAAATTAAAGCTGTTTGCCTGCCAAATTCAGGTCAAGAAGGCAACATGGGAAGTGGGATGCACGGATGAACCAGAGAGCCATTGCAGCTGTATTCATATATGACTGCCAGGCAGCATGTGCCAAAAACAGCCCTCCACTTAGCATGACTTATGTTGACACTCAAAGATTTAACAATGGCAAAAGCCCTTGCAATTTGTTTTTGGACTACAGAGCCCTACTTCTCTGCAATAATGAGCCATTATACAGTAACCGATGCTTTATAATGAAGATGTCTTTGCTAAGTGGTGATTCAAAGTGTAATTGAAAATGTAGATCATAATTGTGCTCTACCTAAATTTTTTTTTACAAAAAGTATATTTGTGTAAAAGTAAAAAATAAAATAATAAAATAATAAAAAGTACTAAAAAATCATCATTGTATTTTTTTGGACTTGTTACCATTGTAATGCAATATTTTTTGGGGCTTGATAGGTACCATGTTAAAGCCATGTTTTCTGGACATGGTATCATGGTGAGCCCAAGTCCAGTCGAGTCACATACTGTATGTTCTGCTATATGCGGCGTCCAGTGGCATTGGAGATCACGCTCACAAGGAAGGAATTAAATACTAAATAAATGCATCATCTTCAGTGCTGTTAACATTTGCCAACTATGTCTATTCTCTGTGGAACAGTCGATCAGTTTTTTATAGTCGAATATAGATTATGTTTGTTTTGGTTTGATCGGCCGCTGTTCATTTACTTTGGTGCTGAAATGCATTTGGTGGGTTTTGGCATCTTTACATTCTCTTTTATTAATTTTTAAAGAAAGCAGTGGCTTATTATCATATTTCAGTGCGAATCTTCTCCTTTCCAGTCATTATAAAAATTTTAAATAATGAAAGGCTGTTTTAATGGAAGGAAAGTAAAATGCTTTTATTTGTATCTTAATTCATAATCAAATTAACCAAAATATTTAATTGGCAAACACACAAGGGATTGGGAATTTGTTAAACTTTATAAATGACAGGTATTCAAAATCTGTGAATGATGCTTTCTGAGGAGTTCTGCAAGCACATATTTGGTGTGGACCTGCTTCTGAGACTACAGTGACTCTTGTCTTTTCCTTTGAAAATCCACTTGCCCTGCCCCTCATCAACTGTTTTACGGGGCCTTAATAAAACCCAACATCTGAGCTAATTAGCTGACAGACATCTATTGAAATTTTGCATTCAGACAGTCCCATTAATGATTCTAATATCTTTCCCTAATGCAGCTGATTGATTGCTCCTTCGCCAGCTTTAAAGAATCACACCCAAACATGTTCCCATCAGAGCAAGCCTGGGGTGAGAGACTTATCAAGCGTATAACCCTCAATGACCACTGAATGGCGCTAGTGTGCCACTCTGATTTTGCATGCCAGTCAAGGCAGGAAATGTATTTAAAATGGAATAAAAGAGTATAAGAAAGAAAAGGAAGTGGGTGGCATAAAGTATCTATATCCTCTGTCTTCATGCTCTACTCATCCACCCTTCTGCCATGGTTATTCCAGCTCCAGAAACAAGGTAGCTCTGTCTAATTGCGCTAATGGCTTTTCCACCTCATTAGACCTCCAGCTCTTGTAAGTGTATAAGAATAGGCCATTGTGGATATTTTTTTTATAAAACACACACACACACACACACACACACACACACACACACATATATATATATATATATAATAAACAGTACTTAGAAAAAGAGGTACATCACTGAAACACTAACACATGAAGCCCCTTAACACTTGTCATGCTAGTGATGTAGCAGTATAACAGAGCAATCTTTGAGTGAAAGAAAAAAGGTTTAACTATAATGCATTATATAAATCAAAATAGACTATTATACAGAGATTAAAACGATGGATTATGCCATTTTAATACAGTCCGCTTTGTGTTTATTTGTTTATTTGTGTTTACTGTAATGTCTTGACTCAATTGTCACGTCACTTTTCTTGTCACACCTATGTCAAAAGAATGATTTTACCTAATCCTAGTTAATTAAAGTCATGCAAAAACACTTTTCAGGTCTAAATGCTCATTCACAGCATATATCATATAATAAAGCCTGATGTCCTTTAAAACAGGCTGCACTTTATGGACATAGGTTTCTAAAAAATGCTTCACGTGTCCACTTTCAATTAAGGCACATTTTCATAGGTTATTAATGTTGAATAAGTATAATTAAGCATTTATGATGTGATGTTTCAAAATGTTTGCTTGGTATTGCATGAATGTATTATGCATGTTGTTATAACAGAATATACATGATTTATAATGCATTTGAAAATGACGTATTAGTCATTAATAAACCCCTTCATAAATTAAACAAAAGGAACATCAATGTATAGAGTTCCCCCTTTTTTATTGCAAGCAGCAAATAAACTGTAAATATTGAAATGTTTTATAGTAGATGATTTACTAGTGACTGTTTATTTATTATAATTTTTTTGAGGGTTCTTAAAATTGACTAGTTTCAGAAACTGCATAGATTGAGACAGGTTACCGGTATAGATAGTATTTGATTACGCCATCAAACATGCGCCCGCCACCATGATGAATGGAGACACTGGTAAACAAAAGCACTGTGTTTCTGTGCTACAAACATTGTGAAAAACTGCAAAAAACATTTATAAAAACCACTGGACAATATTTCACGAAGGTGTTATGAAAAGATAATATGAAGATAAACTTAACTAGTGGATTGGATCCTTAAAATGGGCTTAAACAGGCTTCTGGTGTAATTATTATTTTGATATTTGTTTCATTTTATGCATTCATAGAGGTCTTTTTATTCATAGTTTCATAGCTTTGTCTTTGCTGATACCTACTGCTGTATTTACAAGGAGTGATTACTCCGAACTTAAAAAACCAAGATAGAGACCAAGGCGTTTGTTTTAATTTGAATGTAACATTGTCTATTTGAAAATAAATGTAATAAATGATACATGGTCAAACACGTAATCATTTTGGGGTATCAAATAAATATGGAATATATATATATATCTTTACAGTTCCTTGTTTTATCTTCAAAAAAAAAAAAAAAAAAAAACCCAGCAGAAAGTTTTTTTCCCTTCTGTTAATACTGCACACGTATCCCTTCTTTTCTCACTAAGTCCTCTGATGCCCACTCCTTTGTGTTTCTTCTTTAAGCATATACAATTGATAGTTTATACCATACTTTAAATACTACACTAAACTTTATGTGGTATTTAGTAATACACTTTCTCCCACTACACCGGCAGACAAACTGTTTTGATCTGTGTTCCCAGACAAGATGGTGACGGCACTTGTCATGACGTCATCGTAATACTATCTATACTTATGAATGAGAGAAACCGAAACGCTAAATATGGTGGCAGTAGGAATGTACTTTAAAAGATCAGTTAAAAGATCAGATCACCTTTTTTTTTTTTTTTTTTTTTAGCAGCATCACCTGGCAGTTTTCATCGCGAATGCAAATGCGCTTTAGCTAGACCAGCCTAAAAAATAGCAAAAATATTATTTCATAGAGTTGTCATTTTATTGCTGATTTGAAATATGTTATTTGCTTGTAATCTTGACCACCCATTTTGGAGATTTCTAGTCTTTTCCCATCAAATAGATTGGAGCTATACTTGTATCCATAGAAACAGTATCACACAGGCTGCCCAGATGCATTATGAACATGGCCGCCAAGTGACCTGACTTGCCTTAAAGGTACTTTAAGTACTTTAAATTTTCCTGTCTGCTCTCTAAGATGTCACAGCTCAGGCACAGCAAGAAAGCACTTTGAGTGAAGGGCTTGGGACTGTGCATTGTGGTGTCGTAAGCCAATCAACACTGTCATTGCATCATTTCCATGAAGCTCCAGAGTAATAAGTAACATGGAATTTACGGCTCGGGTGATTGGCTAAAGTGCCCATAGGCAAACACCTCATTCTGGGCTACATGTGTGAGCAGAGCAACTGTTATTGAGATGAATGGGAAAGCTAATGTATAGCACTCTCCAGGCATTATAGACAACCTTGGGCTGCATTATTGTTACCCAGAGCAAAAAACAGCAAGATCCATGTTTCAAAAGCTACCAATCACAATTTGTCACCTCTTGCCAAGTTTCATTTGCATTTGGTGCTTCATCATACATGTATATCCAATATCATAAAAATGCAGAATATAGAAGTGGTTAATTATGAAAAAGTGGTACTCCCTTATGGAACTGTAAAAGAATGGAAACTGCATTCTGGGAAGGCAAGACTGGTGGAGGCTCACTCGTGACTTATTTATGTGCAGAGAGCGCACTTAGAGACAGTTTCAGATGAATAAATTGCTTCTTTTTTGATGTCTTCATTACATGACCGCAACCTTGCAGGGTTTGTCTGACTGACACAGGCAGAAATAAAAATACAAAGGACTTGTTTCCAAAAGCATTTATTATCAAAATGGCTTGGTTTTGATGTTTCTGAGGAAGCTACCACTCTCCTGCTGTGCGCATGAGTGTTACCGTGACACATGCTGGGATTGTTCTTGAAAAATTCGCAACAAGGGCTGTTCAGAATCAATGGAAGTCTGAGTGTGTGATGCTCTGACACAAAAGCGGCCACATCAGACAGCTTCATCAGAAGCATGGCTCTCTGACCTTTAACCTCTCTGAGAGCTTCCACCGAGGGAGCCTATTTAATAGCCCATGTGAGCGACGTGTATCCAGTCATGTTTTTTTGCTCACTGTGAATGTGTATGGAAAGAGGAGTCACCAGTGGGGAAGAATTGAATGAAATGAGAAATGTAGACCTCCAGGAGAAAGAGTAAAAGTCTTTTTTTTTTTAAATATTGAGCATAAATCAAAATCTGCCTGATCATTGGCCTGGGTAGCTCAATGGTAAAGATGCTGGCTACCACCACTGGAGTTCTCCAGCCGGGTCTCCTAAGAAACCAAATTGGCCCGGTTGCTAGGGAGGCTATAGTCACATGTGGTAACCTCCTCATGATCGCTATAATGTGGTTCGCTCTCGGTGGGGCACGTGGTGAGTTGTGAGTGGATGCCACAGTGGATGGCATGAAGTCTCCACATGTGCTATATCTATGCGGTAATGCGCTCAACAAGCCATATGATAAGATGCGCGGGTTGAGGCAGCTGAGATTCATCTTCCACCTCCCAGATTGAGACGAGTCACTATGCCACCACGAGGACTTGGAGCACATTGGGAACTGAGCATTCCAAATTAGATTTTTTTTTTAAATCAGCCTAATCTCAAGAACATTACGTGACTGTGGATACAGTCATGTAATGACTGTTTGTTATTTTTAGCAAAATTATATTACGTGGTAAATTACACATATCATGGCAGTTCTGAGGTGAAATGTCCACAGTGTGACCCTTAAAGTGTGTTACATTTATTCCCATATTTTGGGGTAAACCCTAATCCTAAAACACTAACCCAGGTTTTGAAGGTGTAAGCTCTATTGAGTTTTTATAAATAATAAAAAAGAAAAATCTATCTACCTCTCTACTCTAAACCTAACCAATAGTGTCATTAAAAGCAAATGTGAGATGAAAAACGCAATTCCTGAAGCAACCAAGTCATTTTATGGTACTTCTCTGACACTTTCGACTCACGTGTCGACTTACCCGAGTTCGCCTTTACAATGCAAGTGCAACACTCAGTTAAGCTTCTGCCGTATGCCGTATCATACATCACATGACAGTCAACTAATAATACCAATTGACATTTTAAAAACACATCCATGCATGAAAGCCAAAACCAAGGAGGTCTATTACCAAGAAAAAGCTCTCTAATAATATTTGCGATTTAAATTTTACTTTCATTTTTTTTTGTTTCATCAGGGTACACGGTTACTTTTCAAAACTTGATCCGACACTGAATGCTCAAGCAGCCTAATTTATACTTAGAAAACTCCTGATGTTGCTATATCAATACAAAAAGCTCTTACCAATTTACTTGAGGTGAAAATCAGCCCTCCATTCCTGTTTAATTAATCAATCGCATGATAACGCAGAACATCTCATGTTTTTAAATCCATAAGGATCTCTTTCTCAATGGTGATGTGGTAGTGATGACAGTCAACTCGGCAGCAAGATCTCGAGCTCTTCACTTTCAAATTACGTATATCACTTAAAGTGTGATTGTGTCACTCAAGGCCAGCTTGAAGACCTCGACCAGGACATATCGCAAAGACACACTACTCCTGAACTGCCTGAAACACCTGGTTTGCAGTCCAGCTATTACTTCTATGACTTACCTACGTCACTTTTTAACACATTTAATAATAATAAATAATAATGCATTTTATTTATAGGCGCCTTTCTCAACACTCAAGGTCACCTTACAAAATCAACAATAAAACACTCAATCCAATTAACATTGAATCAGCAAAAGCATGCAATATAATAACATAAAATACTATTTAAAAAACAGAGAGAAAGGATGGGATCCTTACAGTGAAACACATTTAAAAGTTAAAGAGAATATGCATGTCTAAAAAGATACGTTTTTAAGTGAGTTTTAAAAGTAGTTATGGACGTGGAGTGTTGAATGTAGTGGGGCAGAGAGTTCCAGAGATATGGGGCTGAATGACTGAAAGCTCTATATCCCATGGTAACCAGACGAGCCTGTGGAAGGATGAGCTGAATGGAATGGAATAAGAGGACCTGAGAGAACGACTGGGTATCTTGATATGAAGGAGCTCAGTGAGATACTTAGGTGCAAGATTATTGATAGCTTTAAATGTAAGGAGAAGGATTTGATAAATTATGCGATATTTGAAGGGCAGCCAGTGAAGTTGCTGCAGGACAGGTGTTATGTGACTAATAAAGGGGGTTCTGGTAATGATACGGGCAGCAGAGTTTTGGACAAGTTGTAATTTATGAATAGATTTGTCAGGTAGCCCATAGAGGAGAGAATTGCAATAATCTAAGCGGGAGGTAACCAAGGTGTGAACCAGAATTTCAGCACTGTTAGAGGAGAGAGTTGGACGTAAGCGAGAGATGTTACGTAAATGGAAATATGCTGACCGAGTGATATTATTAATGTGGGACTGAAATGACAGAGTGCCATCTAGGATGACACCCAGACTCTTAACATGAGGAGAGGGAAACACAGATGAATTATCGATGGAGATGGAGAAGTCATTTATTTTAGAGAGGATGGATTTGGTGCCAATTAAGAGGAGTTCAGTTTTATCACTATTAAGCTTGAGAAAATTTAGCGAGAACCAGGATCTGATTTCCTGAAGGCAATTTGATAGGGAAGTGGGAAGGAGAGATATATTGGGTTTGGTGGATAAGTAGAACTGGGTGTCATCTGCATAGCAATGGAACTGGATGTTATGTTTACGAAAAATATGGCCAAGAGGGAGAAGGTAAATAATGAACAAAAGTGGTCCAAGGACAGAGCCTTGGGGAACACCAGAGGAAAGGGGGGCAGAGTGGGATCGGAAATTTTTAAGTTTGACAAACTTTTGCATAATGCATGCACCAGGAATGCGCTGCTTATGACACCTCAGGAGCTGAAACTCAGTTATGGTTAGGGACATTACATTTCCGACACACACTCTTAAAGGTTGACCAATCACAACAGACTGGGCCAGCTGACCAATAAGAGCAGACTGAGCTTTTCGGAAATGGGGGCTTTAAAGAGACAGGAGTCACAACAGAGCATTTCAGAGGGTGAAAAGAGGTTCTGCAGCAGTGTACTTTATGAAATGTACTTTTTTTTTTACATTAAAGCATGTAGAATAAAGTAGAATAAAATTATGAACCTGTAAATGAGCATAATATGGGCTCTTTAAGCTCTGAAGGTGTTTTTAAAGAAATCCTGTTTCAGTGGCGTACCCAAAATTAAGGGCTTATAGCTCAATGAAAAAAACAAGGAGGGTCAAGAGTTTGGTATCATTGTAAAGAAAAGTTTTTTAATGATATAGATTATGATACATTCTTAGACTCTGCCTAAGAACTTGTTTTTCTTATTTTATATCATATATCTCTAGTTGTAAATAAGGTGGCTCAGAAAAACTGCCATTCACACCAACTGTATCTGAGAAATGTTTTGTGTTGACCTAAAGTTATAGCATTACAAAATAATTTATCCTAGTGTCTAAAAACATCTCCATGTCTCCAAATGTCTCTCCAAAAACATAAAACATAATAATTGTAAATAAGAACTAATTACACATGCAAACACAATAACATCAACTAAAGGTTTGCATAGCATCCAAACATGAATTTAGTAATGAGATATCACAGACTGCCTTTTGACTCAATGAGTTTGCATCATTGAGTCTGTGTCATTTACTTGGCACCATCTCCTGGTGACCATATGTAACATTGTGCTTCGTGTGGATTATCTAATGATCTATGCATCCGATTACCTTGTGTGTGGGCTCATTTGAAAGATAATTGCCTCCTCTAAGTAATGGTAATGGTAATGTTTTATTCAATTTATTTTTGTGAAGTTATAAGTGAAAACACGCATATAAGTATCTCCAACATAATTGTCAAAGACATTTACTCAGCTATTACTCACTATACTTTTTATCTGTGAGTAAAACAAATAGGCTGGTTGTATTCTACACTTTGAGATCTTTCCAACCAACCCGGTATCACGCCAAGGCGTGAAATAGACACACCGGTCCACTAGCGGATGCGTGTCGGTGTCACGCTTTGCCTCCTCTAGGCGTGTGCATGACATGCGCGCGTCTAGGTAGAATACCGGCAGGGGGCAATCGTTTCCTCAACGCCAACAACTCTCCGCACACCAAAGAGTAAGCGATATATCGCGTTCTCCAGTTCCGGTTAGCAGGATATATATTTTTTTATATAAACATATTTTTTTAAATATATATATATATATATATATATATATATATATATTTATTTACATCAGCATAAGATACTCGACAGCCCACACACACATATAACAACGTTAGGCTACAGCAACGTTAGGATTTGTTCATGAAAGCAGCACTATAATGAACAAACATGTCCTGAACGTAGTATGTGTAGTAACCCTTTATTGTCACACAGTCACAAAGTGAAAGTAAGCATCGAAATTGGCCATCATCCTGCCCGTGCGAACGTACAATACGACAACGGTATCGCTTACTCTTTGGTGCGCGGAGAGTTGTTGGCGTTGAGGAAACGATTGCCCCCTGCCGGTATTGCAACAACACGCGCGCGTGTCATAGAGGAGGCAAAGCGTGACACCGACACGCATCCGCTAGTGGACCGGCGTGTCTATTTCACGCCTTGGCGTGATATCGGGTTGTTCCAACAGCATATGACACATGGCGATTTTATATTTTTACTGATTGCAATAATATGTATGAGTACAGTGCAAAATTTTAAATAAATTATAAAAATGGAAGATTTCTGATTTGACTGCATATTTCAAAGCACTTGTTCAGTTTTGGTCATAATGCCTAAATGCATTGGAAAAAATAGTTTCTAAGCTTTGTAATGATACCTATTCTGTGTTGGTCAAGACACAACAAGACACTAAAATGGTAAAAATATCCACCCTCTTTGAAAACATCTTGGTTACTGATGTATCCTCTGTTCCCTGATGGAGGGAACAAGACATTGTGTCGATGTAGTGACACTTGGGGTTTGCTTATGAGAGCCCAAATAACCTTTGCTTTATTCAGAAAATGTGTGTGCCACACTCTGTCCCAGCTAAACGGGCATAAAAGGAGATGGCGTGCACCACTCATTCAGATTTGTGCTGAGGAGCCGAGAAAGAGTCATGTTAGTGGTCGGTTCAGCGCTGCGGCAGGAGGAACACAACGTCTCGTTCCCTCCATCAGGGAACAGAGGTTACATCAGTAACCAAGACATTGCCTGTCTATCATTCACTTAACGTTGTGTCGATATAGTGATGCTAGGGGTTCCTATAGAAAACGCTGCAGGCGCTAAACCATGTCACGAGGTACGGAGGAGCGGAGATGGGCAAGCTGCTGCGTGCCTCGCAGTGAGCGCTCGACCATGTCGTGACCTTCCAGCGAGTTAGGTAAGGCGTCTCCCTGGTCCCTTACCTAACTTTCCTGATTTTATATGTTTCCCGCCGAGAACCTGCTAGAACAGTGCTAGTGAAATGCTCTTCCCTCTCCAGGAGGATACCTCACATGGATTTACCGATGGGGAAGTTCACATATAGAATGATGCCACTGGGGAGGACCCTATCTACGACACAGCAACAGTGGCCGAGGCTGAGTGAAGCTCTGTCGAGGGGAAACACAGGGTTCACAGAGGGGAAAACGAACATTGGAAATGCATCATACAGGATTACCGAGGGGGGAATCACCACATATGGAGCAGTGAGCCCAAGTACAAGGGATCACCTGAAAAGGGGCATACCATGAGTACTGGGCCTGGCAGCATTACTCCTCTGCCAAGATTGTCACCAAACAGTGCTTAAGAAATGAAAGAGGGATCCAGTATTCTCCAGTTGCAGGGAACTGTTGTGGACAAGATAGGTCAAATTATCACCTAGAAAGGGGAAAGGCAGTAGGCAGGTAAGGCAGGTAGGTCCACAGAGAGATCCCAAGAGGAATCAGGTGTGGCCTAGGAGGATTCAATCTCCTCGTGCCATTGAGGAACCTGGTGATCAGGTCGTGCTGCCATGAGGATCTCCCATCCAGTGTATCGTGATACCCTGTTATAGCAGCCACGTACACCTTCAGGGTGGAGGGCTACAGCTGTCTCTCCAGCCCCTCCTCTAGGATAATATGACCGTGTACCTCTGTGGATCTTCCCCACGGGAAGAATACCAATTTAGTGCATACAGCCGCCTCGTGGATGGGGCTCTGGCCTGAGTGATCGTGTCTATCACTGCTGGCAGAAGGCCTGCCAGGTCTTCCACGTCCCAGGAGACAGACATGGAGAAGCAATGTTGATCGGGGCTCTCAAGAGCGAACCCCTAGTGTCACTACATCGACACAAATTGAGTGAGTGACAGACAGGGAATGGGCTGATTTTTGCTGCTGTGCCTTTAAGACCCCTATGTCATCGCCCTCCTTAACATGTGGAATAAGTAACAGCCCTTTACTGCGCTCAAAAGAGCACTTGCTATCAGGTCCAATGTAGTTTGCATTGTTCCATTTTTCAATAACATACTCTTTTTATAAGAATTAGTTTGTGACAGGTTCACAAAACAATCTGGGATAATACGTGCCACACAAATTTTTAAGATCAAACTAAAATGTTCACATATCTTGGTAAAGAAAATTACATTACTAATATTGGGATTCTTTGGTTAGTTGAACTAAGTTTTGCAAACACATACTAATTTCTTAATACACAGACATGCATGCAATTATCTATACACACGCATACACATACAGTAAGTGGATAATTATGTATGATTCTGGTGGGTCAACAAGTGCTAACAATCATGAGGAGAGACAATCTGTCTAGCTGCACAATCAGGCTATACCTGTTTCAGGTCCGACAGGAGCTAAATACAAGAGTACAGTGCATTATCAACAATAAATGGATCCATAAACAAATTAAATTTTACCTTCTAAGGCCACAAAGTGCACTGGTGCATGAATAAATGAATAGAGAAAATGGTCAAAATGTATTAGACAACCAATTATAGAAAATCACTTTTGAAATTATGACTAAAAATGTACTTGCAATGATGCAACCATAAGTATATAATAAATAAATATTTATGTCAAACCTTAAAATAATATGATTCATAAGGATATATAACATTGTAAGTTAGTTAGATAAGATAGTTGAGTTTTCATGCTAACAAGATCATATCAATATTACAGAAATGCATATAAACATATATAAAATAACCCTCAACCTACCTTTTAACATTGTGTTAAAATGTATGCATGTAATATGCAAAAATGCATTGCAAAAAATATTAATATGTTACTAGTCATACACATATGGAACATATGGATGAATAAACACATCTATATTAACATGGTGACTGTTGGGTAGCAATACAGACCTACCATATGAATATACACTTGGTTTCATAGGCACAGGAACACATTTTTGGCACAAGGTGCAGCAGTTTAGGCGGACAATTTACACATCTTGCACATGCAACGAGGGCATTAGAGAACCATGTGTCTCCTTGGTGATCATGTCTATCACCTCACACACACACAAACAAAATGGTAATAAATGTCTTCATGAGATTTTCAATATCCAAGGTATGATATAGTTTTGGATGTACAATAGTCCATGTGTGAGTCTTTGCTGGCTCATGCTACTTATGCAGCCAAGTCTTTAGTCAACGAAGTGTGGAGAAAGATCTTTCTGCAGAAGCAACATGAACAGGTAGAGAAAAACAAAGTTAGATAAACTTTTCAATCTACCCCCAAAGTCCGGAATTAAGCCCTTTGCCCCTCAGAAGATCACCAAGGAGTGTGAGCTGTATGAGAAAGTCAATTTGTCCAGGGAGCTGGGCAGAGATGTCATTTAAACTTGAATACTGTCCATTTGCTACATCGACAAGTGTTTTCTCCCTCAACGCAGCAACATTCAGATTGTTAAATAAGATCCACAGCATGGAAAAATGCATGTTTCCATGGAGCATGCTCTGCATCAGATTCCAGCTGTTCTGATGTTTCAGTGTCCCTCAGACGGGCTGGATTTCTGATGTTTCGCTGAGTCTCTGGCCTTTTGAGGTTGTCCTGTGACGCATATATGGTCACTTTAGAGAGTAGTATTTGTACACAAGCATCCTCCCTCAAGGCATGCATAAGATCTCTGAGGCCATGAACACACTGGATGGCACCTTTGGCACTCGCCTGTTCATGTTGGAGGCTTCTGACAACAGATTCACAAGTTCTTCACTACTCACTAGTCCATAATATGTTTTGCCTTCAATGGCTGTTTGTAAAGACCAGCCACCTTAGCTCATATTTCTCCCCTCACTGTCCTGTCTTCCCGCAGTGTTTTTAGTGTCTCCAATAGAACAGCATATGATGAAAACACTTATTTTATTGCCTGTGTGAACTCTAGGAGTTGGGCATAGAGGCAGCAAGTTAATGACAACCTTATCCCATCTGAAAAGTGATTGATAAAGTGTCTTGCACTTTGATGATTCACTGATGGTAACTGACACTTGTATCAGTGCAGCATATCAGCAATGAGGTGAACATCCCTGGCCACTTCCTGTAGGATCAAATCCAATGCATGGTTGCAACAGTGCACATACAGAGCAACAGGGCACTGCTGGTTCAGTTTTGCCTGCACGCCTGATAGATGCCCAGACAAACCATCAAAACGAAAACTTTGAATGTGCTCCATTGGCAGATTAAGATGCAAAAAAATAAATCTTTGTTACATGCAAAAAGTCTGTCCGCTGTGGAGTTAGGAGCATTGTAAAAACCCAGGAATGCGTTTACTGCCCCTAAACTCAAGTCAGCATGACAGCTGACTGCAGACAACACGAAAACTGCTCAGATAAACTAACGTCGGTAGTGCCATCCGTTGTCAGTCCCAAAAAAAAGCCCTTCCATTTGACTCAGAGACAAAATCTAATTTTGGACTGCATGCGCAAACATTTCAATAATCTCATTCTGAATTACATCTGACATTCAATTGTTTCTATGTCGCATCCTGAGACTGTCAATCAGCGCATCTTATTACGTGGCTTGTTGAGTGCATTACCGCGGAGACCAGCCCAAGTGGAGACATCATGCTATTCTCCACGGTATCCACGCAAAACTCACCATGCACCCCACCAGGAGCGAGAACCAGATTATAGCGACCACGAGGAGGTTAACCCAACGTGATTCTACCCACCCTAGCAACCAGGCCAATTGGTTGCTTGGGAAGACTGACTGGAGCACACCCTGGATTTGAACTTGACAGGTTTGGTAGTCAGCGTCTTTACTTGCTGAGCCACCCATGACCCAGGTTGCCAGCATCCTTGATGATTAGAAATAATGTCTGATGTCTCACTTTGAGTAAATTATGTGGTTGCTTTGTATCAGTTACAAAATGAACTCTGTGCATGTACATGTCTAAAACCCAACTCTTTCGCTTTGCAACAAATGAAAGTCCTGTGTAATGTCATAGTGAAGCTCGCTCAATTTTTACAAACCAGCTTGCCTGAAAATTATTTCAAATTATTCTGTTTCGAATCTTCTAGTAAGAAAAGAAATGTTGGGCTGGAGTGGCTTCTCGGTAAATGGAATAACTATACCTGATGGATCCCGAAGCCTCTGCTATAATGTTGTGAGACTCACCAACTGCTAAAACGTTGAGTTGGTATAAATTCCCTTCTAATCACTTTGCAGGCAGGCTCTGACACCTCCTCCAAAGTGTCTCCCAATGAAGGTGGCTGATGCACAGTCTCTGTGGTAGTTATTAATACTTTTGAGGGTTTTGGAAAATAAAAGGAAAAAAGGGAGAATAAAACATCCACTAGTATCCATCATAAGGGCTCTCTTCAGTTTGGTAGTTCCAGTTAGTTCAGTTCCAGTCTTTCTCACTAGGGGGTGTGAGAAATGCATTTGCTTGCATTTTGCTCAGGTTCTGCAGAATGTCCTAATGATAACTAAGCAGAGGATTTTCAAATGATCTAAAGGAAGTTGCTTCCGAGAGTTCCAGTATTCTAGGATCAGACACATTATGCGGACTCAATGACAAGTGCCATCTCCAATAAACAAGTGTATTTATTTTTTCCCTTGTGGTGGGACTGGATCATCAGTGTGGGAGACCCGTTTTAGGATCCTTGAAACTAGGAAGTATTTGCATTTGCATAATTAGTGACGAGTGCCTCCCCCTCCCCCCCTTCCCCAACATTACATTTTTACCTCACTGATTGTTAGATTTGGGTTGTGGTTTACAGTTTGTAAAATATGCATTCCTCTTCACTGTATTACATCCTTTACAGCTGAAAACAACTGTCTTTACAACTCACTTTTGGCACCCCTCCATGGACATTTCACCCAGAAAATGGAGCTATGTGCCCATATGCCCAATAACACTTACCTCTTTGGCTACTGGGGGCAGTGTTTCAAATATCCATAAGAACAGACTGATTTTAGCTACTGAATGTTTTACAGGTGAAAAGGCCAGGCAGCAAGGAAAAAGTTAAACTAAACATGCAACACAATTAATCAGTAACTTATTTAGAAGTGTTGAAATTCTCAATGTAGCTCTAAATCATACACAATAGACAGAGAAATAATAATATAAAAAAGATAAAATGTGTATTATTTTGCTTGGTTATCATGGGAACTCAGAGAGTATGTACGTGTGTTTGTGTAGGTGTAAGTGTATACACAGCTGAGACAGAGATTAAGTGTGTATGTTTGAGGAAGTGTGAAGTGAAGTTTTATTTGTATACCTAATTCTCCTTTGTATTTTTAAATCATACAATTCGTACATCAGAGATGTACCTGCATTTTTGTAAATTTAGAAATATTCTGAAACAAACAATATCAATGTATTGATAGTATCTTGCATATACACTATTTTAAGTATGTACTTTATAGATGTACAAATCTGTACAAATCCTCTGATGACTGGTCAAAACTGAGCCTTTGCGAAGATAGGCAGGTGACCGAGTTCAATACTCATATGCACTTCCATTGAAACACCTTTTTGATGGCAATTTAGACTCTAAAAGTTGCATTTACATAAAAGGGTTTATGTTTTAGGAGCTGTTCTTATGTTGAAATTGTAATGTCTAACCAAATGTACAAAATGCTACTACTACTTAAAAAAAAAATCCTTTATATACCAAGACCAATATATCAATAGGCACACATTCACTTAACCCTAACTGTACTGTGAAAATTAGTGGTTGTGTTCTATCGTCACCGTCTGAAGGACAAAACGACCTGCATGACCGTAATGACCTTTTTCACTGTACATCTTGTCAAGTCATTTTTATTTGTATAACACTTTTCACAACACACATCGTTTCAAAGCAGCTTTACAGGAAATAATGCATTAACATTAAATAAATAAATAAAAATGAAACTGTAATATCTGTAATATCTTGCAGTGATTATTGTGTTGTTTGATTGAATATGATTGTAAATTGTGTATACAAATTAAATACATTATTAAATAATAATTGTATTTATAACCCCAGTGAGCAAGCTGAAGGCGATTGTGGCAAGGAACACAAAAATTTATAAGATGTTGGCTAATTGAGAAAATAAGCTTGGGAGAAACCAGACTCACTGTGGGGGTCAGTTCCCCTTGACTAACATCATGAATATAATGCAAAATATTAGTTATTTGTGTGCAGTGGAAGTCATGGTTTAAAATGAGTGAAATAAGTAAGCGTTAAGGTCCTGTGTTTTAAAAATATAAAGGATAGATTTTTTTTGTTGTAAGAACTGTAAGATTAATGACTAATGTCTTTGAAGTTCATCCTGGATTAACTGCAGAAGTTCACATAGATGCAATTGTCCTTTGTTGGCAGTTATATGATAGTCTATGTATTCCATTATAAGAGTGTAGTCCATCATTAGACAAAGGTGATGCAGGCAGAGATCAATGAGGTCCATCGCAGTTCAACCTGCAGGTCAACCGGTGAGGTTCAGTGGGGTCCATCCAAAATCCAAGGTTCAGGCAATGGCATATGAAGTATCCAATGTCTTACAGTTGGAGTTGGCATCAGTTCATCCTCTGAAGTCAAAAGACTTAAGTGATGCCTGGCTGCCACCGGCTGTAGTTTGTCGTCATCACTCAGTGACAGATAGCAGTGGAGTTCAGGAACCAGGTCTCTCTTTTTTCTTTTTTACATTTGCAAAATTATCAAAAATCTTTTTTTTTTCTTTTGTAAATAAAAAATATGGCATCAGAGTAAGACTTCACTATTTTATTCTCTGTCGCTTCACTTTATTCCCAACTATGCTTCTGTGCTTGTTTCGTTAGCTTTCCATTGCGACCTGCAGTGAAAAGTGCTGCAATAATGGGGTTTCCCTCTTACCTCAAACTCCGGGATTACCCCAATGTACAGTACCAGCTCATATATGTGAATGTAAGGGACGTCAATATTTTACATTAGTGTTAATAAATGTGTGTAATTTATAATGTATTTGCTTTTCCCACTCTACTCCCAGAAATGTTGAATTGTTTCTGCTGTGTTGATGTTGGGGTTCATCCAATGACTTCTGTTATCCGGTCTGTTCCACACAGATGCAGACTCCTCAAAAACCTGTAAGATTGCCGCTAATGTGTTTACATGAGCACAGATCCGTGTTCTCCAGGAGAAACCAAGGTCTGTTAAACCACTTTCTCTTAATCCCATAAAGGAAACCGGCATTCTCGTTTACATAATGTTTTAGAATGCTGTTTTCTGCAATGTGACCAAGTTTTTAAACCTGGTCACATTCTTCACACCTGTCGCCTTAAGCACAACAAGGTTTGGCAATGCACTAACGTGATACTGAAAGCTGATTGGTTGAATAAATGATTGTTTATTAATACGGAAGGTGCATTTTTCACTTGGCCACATTTTGGGCGGAAGCAAATTAAGTTGTGTCCTTTGAACTGATTGAAGCCTTGATGCTGTCAGCCTCCTCTGGATTTTTATTTTTATACAGTGATTAAATCTCACCTGGGCTACAGCGTATGCAAAATTTAAATAAACATATGTTTACATGAAATTGAGTAATGCACATTAGTAGTTAAACTGACAAAAAAAAAAAAAAAAAAAACAACTGTTAATTTTATTACTTTAGTTATTACATTTATTTGTAATACATTTTTCAGGAGGCTCATCCATTCTTGCCTCCGCTGACAGACTATTTGGATTATAGCTAACAAATGTATGGATCCATTTCATTATTGTTTTATAGGGCTTTTTGTGGTTTATTTAGTTTTTTGGCATATTGTGAAAACTCATTTTATGAATTTTAAACATAAAATGTAATGCTTAATAAATTATGAAATGATTACACAGTTTTTATTAATTTGAACGTTTTAAAGTGTAGTCTTGGTTAAAGTGATATAATACAGGCCAGCAGAAATCACAATGAAATAAATTTGATGGCATTTAACTAATCTAATTGATTATAAATTAAACTTTAAATTAACTGATTAATTCTACAAATTCATTATTAATCAATTCAAACAGTATACATAAACATTTGTACATTTCTATATGCGTTAATATGTAAAATGATATTTAGATGCTGTCAATGCATCAATATTATAAGTTTCGTGTCTATGAATGTAAGAGAATGTATTTTACTAGAACCAAATTTTGCGTAAGAATAAATGCGAATTCTCATGAGATCACGTTGATGTCACAATATTATAGAAGGACAAATGACTCCAAATTTCAAATTGAAATCATTAAATACATAATGAGATCATTAAATTGACAATTAAATTACTAAATAAATCAATAAATGTAGCAGTTGTATTTCATTTTAGCACAAGTTTGCATCCATTTTCATTTTAGCTTCATCTTTGGGTTTATTTTTCATTTAAGCACATTTTTCATGTCTTTTCATTTTCAGGGTTACGGTTATCACCACGCCACTCAATGGCAGGGGGAATTATGCATTTAATGATGTGTTTGAATATTGATTTAATTATTATAATTTTTTAATTGGCCCTCCATACAATATAGTTATTTAAGGTGGAAATTCAATTAAACTTTTTTTATATATAAATTACATAATGTGGTAACGCATATTTTAGGATAATCCAGTAAATTAAATACTGTGCAATAAAAGTAACTTTATCTCATTTGATTTTTTTATCCTTATCTTAAAAGATAAAATGAATCATGACAAATTTATTATAAGTGTGGTTTGAGTTAAAAAAAAAATTACTCAAAAAGACAAAAGAAAAAAATGTTAACCCAGATGTGCTTCATGTGATAACACAATTAATAACCTGAATACAGTAGGTTACACCAAAATATATATTTTAAAAGCTCCTTAAGGTAAAAACTGCAGGTTACCACTTTTGCACCATAGTAAAGTTAATAGTATAAAATCGATATTTCCGAATGTATACATTGATAGACCAGAAATGAAGCCATTTCAAAATAGCTGATATGTGCACATCTGTGAGCTAACATCAGTTGAATTCTGATGATGCATGCCCTGGCAGCCTAATGCATTATTGATTCTTTATAAAAACAACTGATACCAAACAGTTGATCAAAGAAGTTCAGCAAAGCTTGAGATCAAATTTATCAATTACTTTCTAAAACAATTTTGTTTCTCTCTCTCCAAATCAGTCAGAAGAAATATGGGGCCTGAATGATGAATTATTATCTTTATAACTTTGTTAATTTAATCCTGATTTAATCCTGTTTATTTTGTCAATGCAAATACTTAGTCATGAAAGAAACTGTTCAGAAAAGGCATTTACTTTACCTTGAGTTAAGTCCATGTGTTATTAATGTGTTATTAAAGTGTAATAAGTTACATACAATTTAATGGCTTCCATTTTAATGCGTAAAGTGATGTGTTAACACAGCATAGCACAGTGTTTCAACTGAGTATCCAAACACATTAACGTTGTGCAGCCATTGCTTTGACAGGTCATAATCAACCATTAGATGCACTAGCTGTATGTTTACCATCATTATCATACCTAAAGAGAGAGAAAAAGTTCTTACTGGAAATGTCTCTGGAACATATTTACGTGTAATTAAACTGAATTGCAGTTTGAGTCTTTATTTTATTTTTATTTTTTATACATTTATCTGCATTAGCTATTTGTTGTTGAACTGTGAACTTTTTATCATCATACATACAATTCAAAAGATCGAGCTGAATCCCATTTGAAACAACATGGGAAAAAAAGAAAAATGTTGTCTGACAGATGCAATACTGCCTCATCTCATTATATCAGCTGTGCATGGCCATGTCTAACCGTATCTGATCTCCCAAGTACACAGACGCTGCAAAACAAATATCAAACACAACGGACCAAAGAGCTAATTTGCTTTCATTTCAGCCTGGAAAGCTTATATCCTGTGAGTATAACCCTAACCAATGTGGATAAAAACATGCCACCATGCCTCTGACTATTCCTCAGAGAGCAAATCCGTGAAAGTGATTTTTGATATAACTCCAGTAAATGGGGAAATCATGGCGATCTGTCATCTGCATTTGGCTTGTATTGTACCGCTGTCAGGAAGTCCTTTGGCCAGGATTCGTTCTAATACAGGTGATCTCATAAGAATTCATAGGTGTTTGTATGTTACATCTACACATACATTTTTGTACATGTGTTTGGATAGACATTGAATCTTCCAATATCAATGTACGTACAACATAATAGACATACATCTTTACGTATCCTCTGTAAATTGGACATTGATAAACATTTGTAACATCTGTTAAGTTTTTTGTTTGTCAAATGGTTAGTGAGATGTTTTAATACCAGTGTTTATTGTGATGTTGTGGTGTGTTAGAAGCACTTTTGGTAGGAAGGTTATCATACTTTAGTTCATAACCGTAGTACTTATTGCCTGTCAGGGAGACCTACAAAAATGAAATGTGGACTTGGAATGACAGGATTAATTTTACATTTGTCATCAATTTTCTCTAACAAATTTAATTAAGGCCACACTTCATTTTCGGCTGATGGACCTGTCTTTGGTTTTTAACGAATGAGTCCTGATAGCTGCCAGCTTCAACTCATGTTATATTGAACTCGTGAAGGGAAATGACCTTGAAAGCTTGACTAATTTAAGGCAAAGGTTCAAACACTTTTTAAATTTACTGAGCCTTATTACAGTATTTTATATCTGGACTCATTAAAAGTTCAGAGCCTGGTAGTAATTTTTAACATGACTGATGCCATTTATAAAAAAATATATTTTTTTTTTACTTAAGGTCTCATAAGAGATACATTACTCTAATCACATTTATTCCACAGAACCAACATGATGCTCTTGTGACATTTTCACCTTAGTTGGGAGGATTCTTTCAAGCCTCTGCATGGATTTTATAATAAAATTATTATCTATATTCTCAGAACTTTAATAGAAGATTTGTAAATATTTGTACATCACTAAAGTTGTACATACACTAAAGTGTTTCAGATGCTCTCCATATGTTAATTTTGTTTATATCTGTGTCTTTTCATACATAAAATATACACAGATGAGCCAAAACATTATGACCAGTCACAGGTGAAGCGAATAACGCTGATCATCTCCTAACAAGGCCACGTGTCAAGATCTGGGTAGATTAGATGGTAAGCAAACAATCAGTTCTCATATTCAGTGTGTTAAATGCAGGAGAAATGGGCAGTAGTAAAGACCTGAGCGAATTAGACAAGGGCCAAATTGTTATGGCCAGAAGACTGGGTCAGAGCATCTCTTGTGGGGTGCTCCCGGTCAACAGTGGTGAGCACATACTGACAGTGGTCAGAGGAGGGACAAACCACAATCCAGAGACTTGTGTTGGGGGCCCAAAGCTCATCGAAGTGAGAGGGCAGCAAAGGATATCCCATCTGGTCCGAACTGACAGAAGGTCTACTGTGGCATAAGAGAACATTTTAATGATGGTCACAGGCAGGGTTGGGGAGTAACGGAATACATGTAACGGAATTACATATTTAAAATACAAAATATAAGTAACTGTATTCCACAACAGATACCATTTAAATCATTGGTAATTTGAATACAGTTACATTCAAATTAAAAGTATTTTGATTACTGAAGAGATTACTTTGCATTTTATTGTCGTTTGTTTCATTTAAAATTTCGTCCTTTCAGATGGAAAACATATATACATATAAATGATGTGATCCAAAGTGCATTTGAACAGCGGTGAAACACTTTCTTATGATGTGTTACATTCATACGAGCAGACAGAGAAGTTTGAAGTAAGTTTGGAGCAGAAAAAATTGAAATAAACCTTGTGTAAATTGTTAGCTTTATGCTAAGCTAAAATGCAATTTCTAGCCATTTTACATGCGCATGTTACCAGACACGATCATATTTTTTATCAAGAAAATTCACTTTGGATCATAATTTGTTTTTTCTAGTAAGACTTTTGATATTAGGGCAAAAATCGTATTCTTGAATATTTGTATTGTTTTCCTGTAAAAATGTCCTTAAAACAAGATCAATATGATTCATCTTGTTTTAGAAACAACACTGCGTAAGATATATAGGTTTTTCAAAGAATGTATTTTTAACATGTGTATTTTGTCTAACTGTACTGGCAGAGTTTTTATAGTCAAAACAAGTTAAAAAATCCAAAGTATCCAAGTAATCCGAAGTAAACTCTCACTTTCAACTGCTTTTATTTTCAGCAAACTTAACATGTGTAAATATTTGTATGAACAAAATCAAAAGTCAGTATCTGGTGTGGCTACCAGCTGCATTAAGTACTGCAGTGCATCTCCACCTCATGGACTGCACCAGATTTGCCAGTTCTTGCTGTGAGATGTTACCCCACTCTTCCACCAAGGCACTGTCAAGTTTCCAGACATTTCTGGGGGGAATGGCCCTAGCCCTCACCCTCCGATCTGACAGGTCCCAGACGTGCTCAATGGGATTGAGATCCAGTCTCTTCACTGGCCATGGCAGAACACTGACATTCCTGTCTTGCAGGAAATCACACACAGAATGAGCAGTATGGCTGGTGACATTGTCATGCTGGAGGGTCATTTCAGGATGAGCCTGCAGGAAGGGTACCACATGTGGGAGTGGGATGTCTTCCCTGTAATGCACAGCACTGATATTGCCTTCAATGACAATAAGCTCAGTCCGATGATGCTATGACACACCGCCGCAGACCATGACAGACCCTCCACCTTCAAATCGATCCCGATCCAGAGTACAGGCCTCAGTGTAATGCTCTTTCCTTCAACGATAAATGTGAGTTCAATCATCACCCCTGGTGAGACAAAACTGTGACTCGTCAGTGAAGAGCACTTTTTGCCAGTCCTGTCTGGTCCGGCGAAGGTGGGTTTGTGTCCATTGGTGACGTTGTTGCCAGTGATGTTTGGTAAGGACCTGCCTTACAACAGGCCTACAAGCCCTCAGTCCAGCCTCTCTCAGCCTATTGCGGGCAGTCTGAGCACTGATGGAGGGATTGTGCATTCCTGGTGTAACTCGGGCAGTTGTTGCCATCCTGTACCTGTCCCACAGCTGTGATATTCTGATGTACCGATGCATGTGTTGTTACATGTAGTCTGCCACTGCGAGGATAATCAGCTGTCCTTCCTGTCTCCCTGTAGTGCTGTCTTGGGCATCTCACAGTACAGATATTGCAATTTATTGTCCTGGCCACATCTGCAGTCCTCATGCCTCCATGCTGCATGCCTAAGGCACGTTCACATAGTTGAGCTGGGTCCCTGGGCACCTTTCTTTTTGTGTTTTTCAGAGTCAGTAGATAAGTCTCTTTAGTGTCCTAAGTTTTTATAACTGTGACCTTAATTGCCTACTGACTGTAAACTGTTTGTTCCTTAATGACTGTTCCACAAGTGCATGTTCATTAATTGTTTATGGTTCATTGAACAAACAAGGAAAACATTGTTTAAACCTGAAAAGGGGAGTTTATTTAGAATACGTTACTGACCTTGAGTAATCTAACTGAATATGTCACAAATTACACTTTACAGCATGTATTCTGTAATTTGTAGTGGAATACATTTAAAAAGTAACCCTCCCAACTCTGGTTATGGGACGAATGTGTCACAACACATAGTGAATTGCACCCTGCTGTGTATGGGGCTACGTAGCCACAGACCGGACAGATCCATGATGACCCCTGTCCACCGTCGAAAGCACGTACGAGCATCTGAACTGCACCTTGTAGCATGGATGGCCACATGGCCTGTATGTGTGCACCGTTTACCTGGGAAAGTGATGGCACCAGGATGCACTGTGGGAAGATGACATACCAGTGGAGGGAGTGTGATGCTCTGGGCAATGTTCTGCTGGGAAACCCTGAGACTGGCAATTCATGTGGATGTCAATTTGTCAAAAACATTGTTGCAGACCAGGTACACCCTTTCATTGCAATGCTATTCCCTGATGTCAGTGACCTCTTTCAGCAGGATAATGCACCCTGCCACTGTGGCACGGTGGAGGGCCGGGCCGGGTCGTGACTCAACACGCCTGGTCCCGTATTAGGCTAATCAAGCCACCGAGAGGGATAAAGGCCGACTGCAGAGGGCGGTGCGGGAGAGAAGATCGTTCACGGACATGTCCGTCGTCCTATGTGTTTGTCTTTTGAGTGTTACATTAAACCTTTAGTTTGTATGTCAAGCCGGTTTCTCGCCTCTTCCTTGCCCGTGAGCCTGAACTTCTTTACATTGGTGCCAAAAGCCCGGGAAGAAAGAGGGATATGCCGTAGCGGAGCCCAGGAACGGCCACCGACCGTGAAGGGAGAAGGGGCTCCTGGCCGACCGCCTGGAGCGAGGAATGCCGCTGCCAGGGGTGGAGGAGACCCCTTCTGGGCGCTGAAACGCGGCGGGGCATTCCATCCGCCAGGGGCTGGAGAGCTACCTCGGATCCATCCGGAGGGGCGCGGCTGCCATTCAGCAGAGGGTGGAGGAGTGGCTGAGGAACAAGCTACGGCGTATCGGAGAACCAGCTAGTAAGTTTTTTTTTATAATTTTTTTTTTATCTCTCTCCCCTTTCTCTCTCACTGCCGTCCTCTGCAGTCGGCCTTTATCCCTCTCTGTGGCTTGATTAGCCTAATACGGGACCGGGCGTGTTGAGTCACCACCCGGCCCCGCCCTCTACCGTGCCACAGCCACACTGCACACATTGTTCGGGAATGGTTTGAGGAGCATGATGTGTGTTGCCCTCCAAATTCCCTGGATCTCAAACCGATTGAGCATCTGTGGGATGTGCTGGACCAACAAGTCTGATCCACGATGGCTCTGCCATGCAACTTACAGGACATGAAGGCTCTGCTGCTAATGTCTTGTGTCAGATACCACAGGACACCTTCAGGGGTCATGAAGAGTCCATGCCTTGGTGGGTCGGCACTCTTTTGGTGGCACGCAGAGGACCAAGAGCATATTAGGCAGGTGGTCATAATTTTTTGCTCATCTGTGTGTTTGTACACTTTATGTATGAATATCTAAATATTAATCAAGGGTGGAGTTCAAACTGCCTCTCGCATGATGTAAGTGTGTAAGCGTCCTCTACATAGATACTTTATTAGCAGCTGCTACTATGGACCGCGATACTGTTTCCACACAAAAGCAGTTTATGAAATGGTCTGAGCAAAGAGCTCAGTCTGAGGCATCTCCTCCATTCACTTGCATTCAAACTGATTCAAGCAGTTCTCCATGTTGACCATTCCAAGATGGCCCAGTTGACGTTTCCAAACCAGCTGAATAAGGCATCTATGTATGATTATCTATGCTCCTCTTTGGTAAACAATGCATTTCAGTATTTTTCCATATTCCACTCTTCACTTCTCATGTGAACTTGCCAACGTGCTTAAGTCACATGAGTGGTTGTGTGACCTCGACCCTTGTAAAGTGTTAGTAAAAAAAAGTTTTAAAAATGTATCTGTTGCTTACATACACCTATCTTTTCGCTTCAGAAGACATTGATTAATCCACTGGAGTCGAATGGATTACTTTTATGATGGCTATATGTGCTTTTTGAGCTTAAAACATTTGGCACCCTTTTACTTGCATTTTAAGGACCTACAGAGCTGAAATATTCTTCCAAATAGCTTAGTTTGTGTTCTGCAGAAGAAAGAAAGTCATACACATCTGGGAGGGCATGAGGGTGAGTAAATAATGAGAGAATTTTCATTTTTGGGTGAACTATTCCTTTAAAGTCCCTAATGAACCATCTATGTTGAGTGGTGGTCACCTTGCTGCGCTCAAGAGTCACTTAAGGCCTGTGCACACGCATGCACGCACACATGCACACACCCACACCCACACCCACACCCACAAATGACAGAAAAGGATGCAATCAATAACAAAAGTCTGTGAGCATCTAGTTTACAATAAATGTATAAAAAACAATTAAACAATACTGACTGCACTCTTCTGTGTGCTAATAAATTCAAATCTGTGCTAATTAACATTTTTAGTTCACAAGCACCAGCGTTAACCACTAAAAAGTAAGCATACAGCCCTTTATATGAACAATATGATATTACCATAATAAATTAGCAAAAAAAAGCAAGGCAAAAAAGCAGCTTTCAGCAAATAATTTGGGAATATTTTAACAATTTATCTCCAATATAATAAGTGTTCTGAAACTTGAGTATTCAGAGACAGCATAAGGCAAAATTATGGTCATTTACCGCAATCCTTGACTATTTTTGCCTATACAAACTCCACTATACAGTGTTCAGTAGACCTCACAAGATGGCAGACTTAGCATAATCTATAAAGGGAGTGAGGCCAAACAAGAGTCTTACAGTGCTGTGGAATACCATTCTACTTTAACTTGGTGTTTCTTTGTTTTGACATGATGAACAGCTTCTAAAATTGTCGACCAGGGATGAAGTAAAGCTGACACATCCATACAGGCACATCTTACTGCCTCATTATTGTTAGACAGTTCATAAACAATATGTCTTCTATGAATCTATCTACTGCACCTGCATGAGGTGTTATTGTTGTCAGCCCCTCAGGTGATTTTTAATATGACAGTTATTGTTTTAGATGTTCCACAGCAATCCCTTTGTCTGGACAGGAGATCTGCTATGACTATCTTAGTTGAGACAGTGAGTCACATTAAAATAGTGCTCTTGCCTATGGAAATCTTGCCTATGAGCCAATGTTTACGGCTTTTTATACAGATGATCTACAGTTGATATCAGCCCTTCTCGACACATCACCTCTGTTGTATCAAAAGCAAGATACCCAGTAGGAAATCTATTTCTGACAGGAGTCTGTTTTTCAGCAAGCATTATCTCGAACATAATCCCGGAAGAGCGATTTCTGTCTCTACACTGGGGGTCCATGTGTCTCTGTCTAATGTTATCTGTACTGAGAAGACCTACCCATCCTTTGCTTGTTTGAAGGACCTTTCTGTTTAGGATGGCGTGGTTGGAAATTGCTTCTGTCAGGACAGATAAGCAGCTCTGTGGGTGCAGTGGTCCCTATAGCACTATGTGGGTGTCTCAGAGCAGTTTCATCCAGTTTATGAGCTTGTTTTGGCATTTTCTTTATCTGTCTTCAACATTAACAGAAAATCTCTTATTAAAGGAGGAGACGGCAACCTCTGCACCTGTTTTGCAGAAAATGGTTACCTTGGATCAGTAAGTAAGAGTCTTGTATGTCAATCATATAATGGTTGACAATTATCCCTGGTGTCAATTTACCGCTTTCATAGTTACGACAGTAATATACGGTTTCTAAGTGTTGTATAAAGTACACAATTGTCATTCTTAAGTAAAAGTAAAGACACCTTTAGGTATTTGACTCTAGTAAAAGTTAAATTTGCTTTCGAGAAAAATACTTATATGAAATTTACTTAAGTATCAAAAACATATTTAATTCAAGTTGACTGTTAAGATAATATTAAACATATGAAAAGGAAATTTGGGAGAATTAAACAAATCTTAAAGTACACAGTTTAATCAGTATTTTACAACATAATATATAGTATCATAATGTTTAATACCAAAAAAGTAAAAAATATCTTTTTTTTTTTTTACATGAACTGCCTCTTCTCTATAGATCCAGAAGAAAAGACACAACACGTGTTGTCCAGGGTTCGTCTCATGATTTTGATTCAGATCCATGAGTCGATTTACTGAACCAGTTTGAACAATTAAAAAATAACCAAATTCAAAAGATTCGACTCAAATCATTTGTTTCGTATAGGACATCATTATCACCGAGTCACATGCGGTTTACCTTTTCAGATGTGTAATTTTTCACAGTGTTCAGTCACAAAAGTAAGGAAAGGGTCTGGATCAGAATAAAAGTGTATATATTTTTTCAAATTGTAGTGGAGTATAAGTTGAAGTCAGCAAAATTATTATACTCAAGTAAAGCAGAAATATAAAAAAACTGCACCCAAGTACAGCAACTTTAACATTGGTGTCTTGGAGTGGAAGAAGAAGAGATGAGATTCAGGAGTAAGTACTTTCAATCTTTTTATTATAACCATTGGAGTAGAACATTCCCTGGAGTGGAAACAAACTATTAAACATAACACTTCTTAAAAAACAAAGTAGCACTTCAATAACTCAACGTAACACTTCAAGGACTGACAAATCACTGAACAAAACTAGAGGGTAATACGCTACGTGCACGTAACTAAGGAGCTCTACTTCCGCCGCTTTGAGTGTGCGGTCGACCATTTCCGGTTTGCGGCATTGCTATAGCAGCGAGACGGCAGGTTTTGATAGCGAAAGATGGCATATTTCACCCGTTGTCTACAAGGACTCCTGAAAATTGACGTGAACGACGTCCACAGGATTGTCGACCACTGTTCACCTGCACCCGGTTGCAAGCGTGAAAAAGGATTTAGATTGTACATATCAAGTTACATCCACAACTTTGAAGGTGAGTAGCGATACCTCAGCTGTTGGCGTTAGACATTGACTAGCTAGCAGCCACGTATTTTAACTCGCATCAAATCGTGTCAATTTTACGACATACTTTATTAGTGTTATTTAAATACCTTGTTATGTTGATTGGTTGTGTGTATTTTTAATTTTGGTTTTGTATTTCCTCTCAGTGTCCAATAAAGATCCAGTGACAGGAGTAGTGTGTGTGAGGGCGTTATGTAATCCGTCAATGGACAGATCTAAACCACCTCACAGTTTAAGTGTAGGATGAGTGTAGCGTTAAGATGGTTACCCACGTTCCTGGGTTAATCGTGTTCTTTTGGTTCATTGCTCTAGGTTAACCATGTTCATTTGGTTGACCATGTTCCCCATTCACGTTAAAAACGACCAGTGAGTGTACACTTAGTGCTACATTATTACTATGTTTTCACTAACAGCAATCAGTGGTGTAGTATAGTTTGTTTTTCCAGGTATGCTGAACATCCCAGGTGAAAGGTGAAACATAAGATAGGTATAGAAGTTTATGTAAACATGCTAAGACTAAGTAGGTATACTGCAATCTTGGTACTTTTTAAGTGGGGATTCTGAGTGTACCTGTAAATCAAATAGACTGCTCCACTGACCACATTAAAAGAAAAAGATTATTAATCCCTTTACTAACAGTTTTTACTAGCTATTTTAACTAACAGTGTACAAAAATAAATAGTAGCTTACTTGAGTAGTCCATATAAATATATGACAAATAAGTTATGCTTCTCTTTTGTTTGTTTTTTAATATTTTTTTTAAACATCTTGTTGCAGGTGGGGCTGAAGGACTCAATCCCTGTTGAGCTAGCCCATCACAGCTGTACATGTGTAGCTGGATCAGTGCTCTGTAACCATTGTGTGGCTCTACTTTTCCAGTCTGCACATTATTCTCAGCTAGACATTCCAGCTGTTCCACCAGTGCTGAGCTGTACGGAGAGTGAACAACAGTGGCACAAGCCAAGAACCCTGGCAAGTCTTGGAATAATTTAACAATAATTTCAATACTACATCTACGCACACACACACAAATCACATACGCTCATCACTGCTTATGGCCTATATTCACAGGGTGTTAAACCAGGTCCTGTCGAGAAGATGGCTGTGATGTCTGCCAAACCAAAGCAGAGGACCATGGCTGAGGGAGTAAGGTGAGAATTTGGCTAGTAGTTAGTAATCTATTAATTAATTTGTTAGGCCTACTTTTCTCAATCAAATCAAGAAAACTCTAGTTTTGTTACTTGTAGTTATGAAGTGATGTATCTTACTGGTGTTTCTCAATTTGTTTCAAATAGGTCCACACTGTACAAAGCCATCAGTGGAGAGTTGCTGGACCTGTCCATTCTCAGAGTGTCAGAGATCTACAAAGAGTTCACCCCTGTTTCTGCACCAACCATTTGTACAATGGGTATCACCTGTGAGGTGCCACTAGTGGAGTCTGCACTCGGTTTGGTACAAGCAGGCAGTCCCCTGTCGTACCAACAACCCAAGGCAAGAAGTCGCCCTGTTGCTCACATTGACGCTCCACCATGCCCAGATTTGCCATTGGCTGGCTGCAGACTGGAGACATCATGCTGTATGTTTGTTTTCACTGAGCATCAACAGCTGCACTTCAAGTCACTTGAGGTTACCTGGGAGATGGCTAACAAAATAGAGGATGCAACTAGGAGTCAAAGTACATCAGCAGACTGGCATAGACTGAGAAAACCCAGACTCACTTCCTCACATTTTGGAGAAATATGCCATGCTAAACTATGCAGCTTAGATAAGATGGCAGACCGGCTGCTCAAAGGGGTCCGTCAGACAGCAGCAATGAAGAGGGGTCTGGAAATGGAAGCTGATGCCATCGAAGAGTACTGCAAGCTCAAGAGGGTCAACTACTACCCTTGTGGCTTCATTATACACCCAGACACTCCATGGCTAGGTACATCCCCAGATGGGGTTGTCTTTGACCCAACAGAAAGTACTCAATTCGGCCTTGTGGAAATAAAATGTCCAAATGTTAAGAGCTATGTGGATTATCCACATCTGAAAATGAAAGACGGCAACCTGGAATTGAAGCAGGGTCATGGCTACTACTGGCAGGTGCAGGGTCAGCTGCTCCTAACAGGGATGCAGTGGTGTGATTTTGTGGTGTTTGCGGAGGAAGACACCCTGATTCAAAGAATATACCGGGACAGTGGTGTGATGCAAAAAATAAGAGAGAGAGCAGATTTCTTTTTTTTCTACACATACCTACATAAATATCTTCTATAATAAAATGAATTACCAGTAAACAATAACTTCTAAGAACTGTCTTGATTGTAAGCTTTCAAATTATATATAGTTTGTCAATATTACTTTTGTAATTTAAGATTGTAGGCTTTCAAATGATATATGGTTTGTCAATATTACTTTAGGATTTTACTAAGATATTGTTTTAAAAATATAATGGTGACAGTCAAGGGGTTAAACTAATATTCAATGAGTCACGCCCACTTGAGGGTAAATTAAACAACACAAAGGGAGACCAAGTTAGTATAGATTTCAAATAAATGATTTATTAAAGTCAGTAAATGTAAGCCAAAACTAAATTGTGGTGTGAATCAGTATATTGTTTGTATAAAAAAAAAATGAGGAAGAGGAGCAGCCAGCCATGAAGCAAACAGTCAGATTTCTAGCTGGCTCTTTTGTTCTCTCCAGTCTTTGACCAGAGGTCCATTTTGATAGTTGCACAAGATACAAGCTACAGTGAAAATTTGGCTAATGCTCCCTGAAATAGACAAAGGGATTACAGTGTCAAAAAGTTTGTTCTCCTTAACCCGCCTGATTAGCCTTTCAACATGAACTCGCAGGCGCGCGATTGACTGGGTCTCCAGGACGTCCTGTGCTGCCATTTGTTCCTTGTTGGAGCGGAAGGCAGGCCTGTGAAGTTTTCCTGGCACAAGGTTGTCCACCCTAAAGCCCTTGTCCACCATCACAGCCATGTCAGGGGACAGGAGAGGTATGATGCCCGACAATCTGAAGAGCTCACGGTCACTGATAGAGCCCCCATAGAGTGCAGAAACAAATGTCAGAGGACCATGTGGTGCCATGCCAATCATGGCCTTGAAGGTACAGTGTGATTTGTAGTGCGAGTACACCTCACTCTGTAGCACAAGTGAGGATGGAGTTTGGCACCGCAGTTCTGTGCAGTCAACAATGATCTGAGTGTCTGCATATTCCTTGAACTCAGGAGGTAGGTTGGCTGTGATTTCTTCAGGTGTCATCCAGATACACACAGCTCCCAGTACACAGTAAAGAAAGTTGGCCCAGGTTGTGATGATCCTGCTGGCTGTTGTCCGATGGATGTTAAATCGGTGGCCAAGCTCTCTCTGTGTGCATCCGGTTGATAGATAATTTAAAAAAAAGAAATAACTCATCTATGGGCAGCAACTTAGTTGATCTGTTTGATGTTGTCTTCTCTGCCACAGAGGCCGATGCTTCACTTGTCACACGGATCATCCTTGATGTTGCTGGTTCGATGAGCCTCCAGAATGCCATCAGGTGGTCATAAGAATGGAATCTTTTATACAAAATACACAAAAATAACATTGTTGTTAGTCATGGTAGACTAATTTAGTTACACATTATCAATTATCTTAATTTTTACTTACTACATTTGTTTTACATGAAGAAAAGACAATGAGAGGTTCTGATTGAGTGCTGTAGGTACCACAGGTTTGGGCCTGATCATATCATTATGTTAGTCATAAATTACATTACTTTTACTTTTGATATTTGATGTACACTTGAAGAAAAATACTCTTCCTCTTGTAAGGTGTACTTTTAGTGGAGCAACCTTTTACATGTGTAGTAGCCCATCTTTACTTTCACTAAAGTACATGACTTGCGTGCTTTTTTATCCATCACTGTTAATATGGTACAAGACATCAGCTTCCTGCAATTCAAAACACCTTAATTAGGACTTACCTGGTATAAAATCGGATGTCCTCGTCCGATCCTGCAAAGCGCTTCAGTCCAAAACAACTCTGCAGCTGGAGAGCCTGAATTTGTAGTTCGAGCTCCTTTACTTTCTGGCGAAGTGTATCGTTTTCCTCAGCGAGCTGATCTGCGACCATTGCTGTTGTAGGAGTAATACAATAATCATGATCTGGTGCCAGGGTAGCCACCTCCATCTCTTCTTCTGAGTCAATGTCATGGACCGGAGGAGGGCTATCCGCTCTGGGTCTCCGCTCCCACACGCTCGCCCTCGGTGCCGGTATTTGAAAATTATTCCAGGAAAAAAGAGCAGGAATGGCCCCTTTCTTCAACTTTCTCAATTTCCCTGGGTTTTTAACAAAATCGTGCTTTTGGAAATGCCTGCTGCAAACACGACTCGTCTTGCTTGGGGTGAAGTCGTCCCGCCGTACTCTTACCATCCATTTGGCTCTAACCGACACATCCACTGGAAAGATATGAAAGCTTATAGTACTGTTGTACCTGGACAAATTCGCACACAGGGGTACACAACAATGGAGTGCGGTCTTTTTCACATGTTGATACGTCAACCGCCTCTCTTTTACCCGAAATCCGCTCATATTGAAACTTTGTACTCAAAACTAGCGACTCCGGAAAATCTCCACAACAACTACACGACCTACAGGAAGTAGTCGACCGCACACTCAACACACGGAAGTTAACCGGAAGTTCCATTGTGCACGTAGGCTATTATACACAAAAATAATGAGGGAATGGAAGGCAGGTGAGGATGACAATGAGCAGTCCTTGAAGAACGTTGAATCAGACTGTGACATTACACCCACCCCCCCTTAAAGGGCGACTCCTGGCCCCCACAAATGGATGATGATTGTAGGGTGATGCAGAAAATGAAGGATCCAAGGAGGATGATCAAGAGGCCTAGGGCTGGGAATGGATCAGGAGGCCTGGGAGGTGGCCACATGACAGGGACTGGGTCTGGAAGCGTCCACAAGGCAGAGACTTGGTCTGGAGGTCTGGGAGGTGGCCACAGGGCAAGGACTGGGTCAGGTGGCAGAACCGCTAAAGGTGGAGACTCTGGGGAAGCAGGCGGAGCCATGGAAGAGTCTGAGGGCAGAGCCGTGGAAGGCTCGGTGCTGAGAGCCATGGAAGATTGTACAGGCAGAGACTGGGGATCGACCTCCAAGGTCGAGAGCTCGGGCAGAGACTGGGGAACTACCTCCGTGGTGGTGAGCATGGGCAGAGACTGGGGAGGAGGAGTCCTTTTCCTTCTCTTCTGGATGGCAGGGAGCGTTGATATGGGGACAGATGGGTCTACAGGCACTGGCTCAGGGACGGCCGAGGTTACAGGCACTGGCTAGGGGCCGGCCGAGGCTACTTTCCTTTTTCAGCATAGCCAAAGTGAAGATTTTTATAAGCACATTTCAGCTCAGTTTGGCCATACAATGTAAGTGAATGGGTGCCACAACACTTCTGGCTATTTGACAGTTCAAAAGTCAGATTTAGGCAGCATAAAGTTAATTCACATGAATCCAGTCAATCAATGAATGTCTTCAGAAGCAAATAGATAGGTGTTTAAAAAATAAATTGATAATTAAAACTTTATTAAATTTGAAAAAAAAAATCAGTTCCTGCCAGACACATTACTCTGCTGTCGCATGACGTAAGTGCAATGGTGCATTTATGCGAGATGTCGGAAGAGTGTGCTTTGTATACAACAGTGGAATGAATGTGATATGAGAGTTTGGTCATTTCAAGCAGCGCTGGGCAGAAGTAACGAGATTGTAACTTCTGTTGAAATATATATTAATGTACTTTGTCCTGTTAAATGTATAAGGAGTGTAAAATGTCCTAGAGATTGTGGAAAGATGCATAAAAATGTATTATTATTAACAATTTTAAGTTAAAAAACATTTTAATTATCTATTTGTTTCTTACACCAATCTTTTGGTTTGCTTTTGAAGACATTAATCGAGATGATCGACATTAATCGATATGATCGGCTGGAGTCGAGTAAATTACTTTTATACTGTCTAAATACTGTATAGCAGCCTGATGGCACCCATTCACTTGCATTGTATGGACAAACTGAGCTGAAATGTGCTTAGAAAAATTTTCACTTCAGTTATGCTGAAGAAGGAAAGACAGACATCTGGCATAGCTTAAAGGTGAGTAAATCATTAGAAAATTTCATTTTTGGGTGAACTAACCTTTTAACTAGTACATGATGGGTGGATGAGATGAGAAGATGATCAGAGGTTTTGTACAGATTTCAAATCTTTGTGTTGTATCTTGGAGATTCATGAACACAGAGCATATCAGTACGACCACATCATAGAAGTAGGATGTGTATGAATTAAGCACTCTTGTTTTAAAATCTTCCCACTCAACTCTATAACTCTAGACAACTCTATAACCTGTAAATCCACTTCACTGTCTAATTACACTTTGACAGTGACAACATGGATATCTATATATAAACGCTAGACTGGATGTTAAAAGACAAAATTTTCAAGATGGCTGCTCACTAGTTTCTCGGGCCATAAGGTGAATACACCTCTGCAGTTTGAGAAACCCATTGAAATGAGTGGGTGCCACGAAATGAATCACACCTGTCGAAATAATTGTCTGTGACTTTTCAAACAGCTATTTTTGTTGTAAACTTCAAAATGCTTTTATAATGGCAAACATGACAAAGATTAGCGGACAAGTGGTTGTCAACTAAAGTGTTGAAATGTTTCCTTTTAAAAGCAGTTTATTCAGTGTACTGAAGCATCTTCTCCAATGATTTACATCAAACCAACCATTTGTACCAACCCAAATTGGTACTAAGTGCAGCTTCATATGTTAAAACTTTTAAATTACTGCCAAACTGCATGTATCTCATGGCCTTATCCACTGCAGAGATGTGTTTCCCGTGGTTTAAAATCAATTGTATCATTCATATTCAACAGTCAAGTCTTTTAACTAAATAGTATATCGAAAAGGCACGCACCTACAAACCCAAGCACAAAATGAGGGTTATACTAAAATTAAATCAAAGTGACACTAATTAAACATACAGTATATATGTATGCCTTTAGGGTGAGAAGATGTAGCATTTGTACTTGCCAATATTTATATGAAATCGTAATGTCTTCTAGATTCGAAAAGTGCATTTTAAAAAAAAATAAAATAAATAAAAAAATAATATATATATATATATATATATATATATATATATATATATATATATATATATATATATATATATATATATAAATAATATAATGATGTATAAGCATGGATACGATATGATTTATGGTAACACATTGCAAAATACAACTAATCTTTTGTTATAACGAGAAAGCTAATTTACAGTGCTATGACAGAAACCATGCAGGCTGGATGAGCTTTGTTCAATCAATAAAGTCACTAACAAGCAGGAAAGTGAAAATGCTTATGGAAAATATGATGCTGCTTTCTCTCTGCAACAGCTAATGTAACAGCTATCACAGGGCTTTACATCATGTTAACATCTGCAGAGTGGCCTAGCGCAGCACAGATGACAACTTGGAAAACATTCAGTAATAGGAAACCATGAACTAATATAGTCAATTTAATAGTTTTGAGAGCACAAGCACAACTTAAAATGGGAAAGGATATGCTCTAAATAAAAAGGAGGAATTAGTTTTTGTTCAGCTGAAATCAAGGGTGAATCAAATCAGCTGAAATATTTGCAGCATGAAGCATTTGCATGGTATAAATATTGGGGGGTTGTACTTGCTTGTTTCGATTATTGGGGTGGGGGTTGGGTTGTGGCTGAAATGCTTCGATTCCATTTTTAGCAGACAAATAATTTTCATGCACACCATTGTTTATGTGAATGCAATTCCCACAGGACCATAAGCCATGCCTTTGAGTTTGTTTGCACTACTTGTTATCAGTAGTGCTAGAGCGAAATTTATTCACACTTGAACTGATGCATAAATGTCTGATGGGGGATGGTGCATGTCAGTAATTTGAGTGAATGGGGTTGATTTCAGGGTACATGGAAAAGTAGACTTTTAATTTCAATATTATGACTTTTTATCTCATAATGGTGACTTTGTAATCTCATAGATGTAACTTTTTGAAATAAAAATATTACTTTGTATTGCATCATTTATATTTACCAAAGGAGCAGAAGAAGCAACATGTCAATTTCCTGTGTAATCATGTTGGTTTCTATCCAACTACTCAAATTGCGTTAACACAATTTATGTTTCTCATTAACAATAGACAAATCACTTTTTAGTTTTAAATTATTTCTTTTTTGTAAAAAAGACACCTAAAATTTGCTTATGCTATTTTATATTGCCTTGTAGTATTATACTTTTTAACCTGTTATTTTTCTTTAAAAAAAAACATGTGCATATACAGGTATCTTTAAGTTTGTCTTGTACTTGCTACTGCTATTATTTACCATAATCACAAATATTTCTAAGAGAAACATGATATGAGAAATGTAGGGTGGGTCTTAATTTTTTGCATCAGGAATGGAATGGATCAAGAAAAGTAGGTATTACATGCTAGAATAAAGCTGAGTTTTTGGAGAGGAGTGGTTGAAAATATAAATGAGATTGGTGAGTATGATGTGCACTGATGAATCAACAGAAACATATTTCTAATAAACTTAATTCATATTGAATCTGTATATTGCCATAGCAACCCTTGATATGTCTACAGGATATGCTCTCTTACTGGCTCTCTTGACCATAAAAAATGCATATTTATATCTCCAAAGAGAATTTTCTTAAAAACAAACCTCTGTGAGAACACAGTAGCGGTCACAAATAATTGAGAATGGAATTAAAGAGTAGCACTCATTGGAAGGCTAAATGCTCTGACCTGTTTTTCTTTAATGTGTTTGAGAGATGAAAGCACTAATCACTGTTTAATTCCCAAGTTTAATTACAGCACACAAAACACTACTTGGTGCATTCTAGAGGAACAGATTCTTATTGTTTCCACTGTTGTGCCACTAAAGGAATAGTTTAGCCAAATGTTACATACCCTTATAGTATGTTATTCCAATCCTATATGCTGTTATTTTTCCCATGGAACACAAAAGTAGACATTTTTGAAGAATTGTTGCACAGCTCTTACCATTCAACCATTCATTGAATAGGGCTGTCAAGCTCCAAAAAAAAAAAAAAAAACAAACAAAAAAAACATGGGTGTGATAGGCTAGGGGATAGCATCAACAACCCAATGAGCTAACCTCTGTTTGGAGACGGCGTTCCCTTTCCGCTGTCCACAAAAGCAGATAAATATCTGCTTAGAGCATCTAGAGCCCAGTGTGCGGTCCACATGGATACGCAAAGCACGTACCGGACACAGCAACGAAGAGGCTGGGTCTGCCTCCTCCCGGGGCAGCTTCGCTTGCAGGTTCACGACCTAAACCCTGACGGGGGTCGTAGGAACCTAGGGCACATAGCCCGGTCGTGGACTTAGGATGAGGTGAGCATCTGCCGGACCGAAATCCAGGCAAGTGTCGCTGAGAGAGAACGCTTGCAGGTCCCCAACCCTCTGATGGAAGCGAGAGCGATCAGGAGGGCTGTCTTCAAGGATAGGGCTTTGAGCTTGACTGAATCAAGCGGCTCGAAGGGGGGTCTCTGAAGGCGGCTGAAGTTGCTTTCTCTCGTGGGAAAAGAAAGCCATGACCGCAATGTTGCCATGGCTATGTTCTCGCACTGAGAATATGAACCATTCATAAAACGCTGCCTGCGTGTGTTCGCAGCCCAGGCACACGAGGCAGCTTTTTATGACCATCAGAAGTGGAGAGAAATCAACCCCATCCAGGAACTACACATAGGCGGAAAGGCATTTTGAAAAATATGCGTCCTGAAAAGTACGTTCAATGCCTGCTGTGTATTGCTCTTTTATGAGTGGAAACTCAAAGTCTTTTAGAGGAAATGAACTCTTTTAGGAGGAGAAACACTCTTTTAGGCAATGAAAGACTGCACAGCATGCAGAGAGGAGAAAGACGCTGGAATGCGCCGTAGATCCAGCAGCAGTGCTTATCGCCAGTAGAGGTGAGTGGAACAGTGGTGAACTCAGCTTTGCTGTTGCACAACTGTTTGGCTCCGAAGAAAAAATCTGTCTGACATTTGCTCCCCCGCACCCCTATATACCCATATGTCCGGGGGCATGCAAATTCTGTCTGCCAACTTGATATTGGCCTTTTCTCAAGTTCAGAGGTGCGTGAGGCTCTCAGAAGAGACCCCTTGTGTCACTACAATCGACACAATGTCGAGTGAGTGACAGAAGGGGAACCAATGTTATTAATCAATAATATTGGGGTGGTATTTTTGAATCAGTGGCAGTGTAGACTGTCAGTGAATAAGGACTCACACAATGAGCTTTTATGACTTCATAAGTTGGCACTATAATGCATGACTTGTATGGACTACTAAACAGTTTGATGCTTTTTTCATGCTTTTTAAATTTTTGGAGCTTGACAGCACAATGTCACTATGAACTGTCATTATATCACAAGTTCAAATGATTCGGTAGCTAGTTTGCTATATAGATCATTTGCATGTGAAGATGATCAGTAGCGAATTTGCACCAAATTTGCCATGAACTCTCAATTTTCGTAAGGGCTAACAATCACCATGTTTACATGAACTTAAGAAAGTGGGTTATTGGGGCCTGAGTAGCTCACCGAGTAAAGTCGCTGACTACCACACCTGGAGTCGCAAGTTCGAACCCAGGGTGTGCTGAGTGACTCCAGCTAGGTCTCCTAAGCAACCACATTGGCCCGGTTGCTTGGGTGGGTAGAGTCACATGGGGTAACCTCCTCATGGTCACTATAATGTGGTTCTCGCTCTCGGTGGGGCAATTGATGTGCTGTGCGTGACTTCTGCAGAGAATAGCGTGAAGCTTCCACTCGCGCTATGTCTCCGCTGTAATGCGCTCAACAAGCCATGTGACAAGAGGCGCAGATTGACAGTCTGAGACGCGGAAACAACTGAGATTCATCCTATGCCATGCGAATTGAGTCACTACGCCACCACGAGGACTTAGAGCGGATTTGGAATTGGGCATTTCAAATTGGGGAGAAAATGGGAGAAAAGAATCCGGGATATTCCAGGGTTTATGCAAAAAGCGGCATTCTGAAAAGTAATGTAAGCGAGAACACTGATTTCCTTACACCGTTTAAGGGATTAAGTGAAGGGGTTTAACACAGCTAGCTTTCTCCCAGCTGCTTATTGTGGCCATGTAGACATAAGATGGGAGTACAGTGGGAAAAGCACATACATTATAAAACATACCCATTTATACACACCACTGTAAAATATCCACAGTCCCTCATGTTTGTGTATATGCACTAGTACGTATATTGAGGGAATCCCAGAGTTTTACATGAAGGGAAACCCCACTTTTGAAGCGCAATTGTGCTGCAGGTCGTAATAGAAAACTAAGGAAACAAACACAGCAACAACTCTAGAATATCTGGAAATAAATTGAAGCAATAGGGAAAAATATTGTGAAATCTTCTTCGGACACAATGTTTGTTATTTACACAAGCGTTGCGGCGAAATTATGTTGCTGTGGAGAAAGCTGCTTACTGACCCAGCCGCATGTATACGGGTGTAAAGGGTATGCCCCTCATACAATGCGGAACACTGCTTTCTAGCAATAACACGCTTTCTGGTGTCCATGTAAATGTAGTGAATGAACAACGTTTTTACAGCATTTATTAATCTTGGTTGAAGTTAATTTCAACATTTTGTAAGATATTATTAAAATCAAAAGTTGTATGTTAACATTAGTTAATGTAACATGAACTAACGATGAACAATTGTATTTTTATTAACTAATATTAACAAAGATTAATAAATGATGTAAAAAATATATTGTTCATTGTTAGTTCATGATACCTAATGCATTAATAAATGGAACCTTTTTGTAAAGTGTTACCAATGATTCTTCAAAAGATTTCTGCTGTTGTGTTTCATACAGCATACAGTCTTGGAACGTCATGAGTAGTGTTAATTTCGTCAGACGAGACGAGACTAAATATGTTCGTCAACGAACTTTTTTTCCATGACTAAGACGAGACGATGACGAGACTGCACCAATGTCCAAAAACGCTGACTAAGACTAAATTAACATGCATTATTGTTGATGAAAAAAGACGAGACTAAAATGTTTTGCATAAAATAAAAACTAAGATAAAATCTCTCTTCATTTTCGTATACAATCGTCTCTACTTTTTCATCATGAGTTCACGCTGTTGCTCTAGTAACGGTTACAGGTCTCATACTCCTGTGGCTGCAACACGAAACTACATGGAGCAAGAACACAACAATCATAGACAGTGGCGAACACGCGACGAGCGCCGACGACATGCGAGGTAGAAGGAAGAGGCTCGATATTTGGTCGCATTTTAGGTACAATGATATTGACAAAAAGTCAGAATGTGTCATTATAACTGACGGGAAGCACTGCGAATAAACAATACCGGGAAAAACACCACCAACCTTAAGCGACATCTAAAGGCTAACCACCCACACATTCAGGGAAGTTAACTTAAATATACGTCTCATAAGCTAATGCTGATTTTAGGCATCTACGCTGTAAATTAACCAGTTAGCTATGGTGTTGTGTCACATACATTATGCAGGTTATATATAGTTTATGTAACTTATTTGCTTAATAAAATACTCTTCAGAACAAGTTCATCATTTGTGAATGTGTCTCTTAAATCAGAAAACCAGACACGTTTAACAAAGTGAATTCAACAAATCATTCAACAAGTGTATTTTGTCAGGTAATTATGACATTTAACCAATATTTGAGATGTGTGAAACATTATTTGACTGAAATGGTTATCTCAGAATTAATCTCAGAAATAATTTATTTAAAAAAAGACTAAAATGTTTTGAAACTTGACTAAGATATATTGAGTTTTCTTTTGACTAAAACTAGACTAAAATGACGAGACTTTTAGTTGACTAAAACTTGACTAAGATACCTTAAATTCTCTTTTGACTAAAACTAGACTAAAATGACGAGACTTTTAGTCGACTAAAACTTGACTAACAAAAAAAGATATGTGAATGACTAAATATGACTAAAACTAACAAGGACATTTGGCATAAGACTAAGACTAAGACTAAATTAAAAATAGGTGACAAAATTAACACTAGTCATGAGGGTGAGTTAATAATGTTCATTTTTGGTTGAACTATTCCTTTAACATTTCTCCTTACGGCTCTGTGTTAAAGTCTGACTGATACAATTATCGCAATCAAATGGACGCCAGTAGCCTGACAGGTTTCTATGTTGAAAGGAAGAATTTAATAAAAGGCTTCTCTTTATTTCCATTTTTATAGCAAGTTGTCAGCTTTTCCTCCTGTAATTAAGGTTTTACGTTACACAAAATAAAAGCCAGATTAGGACAGGACGGCCACATAAGAGCAAAAAGATGTTCAATCACTCCTCACAAATCTGCTCTCATCCACTTTCATCTAAGCTCTGTCTGTTTACACAACAGTTTCTCTTTATTTGATCTTTTCCCTGAGTGACACAATTTGAATAGACCACATTTTAGAGTACAGTGTAACATATTTATAGTTTGTAGTGTTCTTCTTTTCTTTCTTCCTCTTTTCTTTCTGGACACTTTTCTTTCCAGCAGTATTTTATGCCATGACCTATGTCTAAAAATAGTTGTAGGATGTGTCATTCTCAAAAGATCATTCAGATTTAATACAATTCACGCTGTGCTGATATTCCATGTAACAATCCATTCCCATCCATTCCAGTGACTGTTTGTAAAACAGATCTGCATTTCATTAGAATGCACAGGGGAACTGAAAACAGCATTGTTCGTTTTTTTTTAAAAAAATTTTTTTATTTTTATTTTTTTTTTAAAAAGAGACGAACAGACTGTAATATAAGGCCTGGATTACCTCTGCATTGATCTGGAGTATCATGTTTCCTTTCTATTTTCAATATTGTATTGGTTAATAGATGACATAGAGCATGTTTCATTACCCCAATAACTCCCAAAAGTCAGCTTATATAAAAAGTCAGACAAAGCAAGAAAACTGCATTTACATGAGATATAAAATAAGTAATTCTCTATTTTTTACATCAAACCATGAAGAGTTATGAGCACAACACTTGCATACATTTTAGAAGATGGTATGGTATGTAAAGCGAAATCAGGGTAATAGGCAAAATGGAGCAGTGTCAATCAGTTTATTCTTAAACGATTTATGATTGTACACCGATAAAGGAAGCAGTTTAATATATTTACATCACCACACATGTTGTTGGCTTTAAAAAGCATAATCGGTGCATGTTGCATTTTGAATTTACAGCAAAATATATATCTTAAATGGAACAATTCTCCCCAAACTGAAATTCTGACATTCTCTCATAATTTACTTACACTCTTGTCATTCCAAACCCCAGTGACTTTCTTTCTTCTATGGAATATAAAAGATTACAGTTATTCTGGCTGCTCTTTTCCATGTAAAGTGGACAGGTTCTGTCAAGTTCCAAAATGACAAAAGTGCACCATAATCATTAAATTGGTCCCTACAGTTTATGGGCTACATTCCAGGACTTCTGAAGTCATATGATAGCTTTGTGTAGTAAATAGACTAAAATCAAAGTTGTTTGCCTTCTAATATATATTTCAGATGAAACATGCCACCATTTAATGCTTGTCAATAGCCTCAAAGTTCATTGGTTCTTGCATGTATAAAACTACATTGACATCAAACGCCTTACACAAACAATATTGTATGTCTTCAGAAGACTTGGAATATAATGCACAAGCCATATTAAACGTTTTTTATTTTTCATATTTTGTAGCTTAACAGTATCTTTTCTCAACAGCCTTATCAGCCTCAGGAAAATTGCGTGACTGTGCCGACATTTTTGCAAAATGACAGTATGTGGTTTATTACACGTATCGCAGCAGTTCCAAGGTGAAATATCCACTCTGTGGCGCTAAAAGATAGTTACATTTTCTCCCAAACAGATGAGGATGTAAGGTTAAATAGATTGTTCACCCCAAAATTCACCCTCATGCCATCCCAGATGTGTATGATTGTCTTTCCTCTGCAGAACACAAATGAAGATTTTTAGAAGAATATCTCAGCTCTGTAGGTACATACAATGCAAGTGAATGGGTAACACAATTTTGAAAGTCCAAAAAGCACATAACGCCAGCGTAAAAGTTATCCATAAGATTCCAGTGGTAAATCCATATCTTCACAAGTGATATGATAGGTGTGGGTGAGAAACAGATCAATATTAAAATATCCACTTTCACTTTCACATTTTTCTTCTTTTGTATCTGGTAATTCACATTCTTTGTGAATATCAACACATACTGGGCAGGGAGGAACATTTTAAAGTAAAAAACAACTTAAATATTGATCTGTTTTTCTCTCACATCAATTATATAACTTCTGAAGACATGTATTAAACCATTGGAGTCTTATGGAATACCTTTATGCGGCCTTTATGTGCATTTTGGAGGTTGTGAGGACCTAAAGACCTACAGATAGAGATACTTTGATAAAAATCTTAGTTTTTGTTCAGTAGAAGAAAGAAAGTCATACACATCTGGGATGGGATGAGGGTAAGTAAATGATGAGAGCATATTCATTTTTTGGTGAAGTATTCCTTTAATGCTCTACTGAGTTTTAAGTCAACAAAACTGACCTCCCTGCCCTTAATCTTAAACCTAATTCTAACCGGTGTTCATAAAAAGTTGGATGTACAATGCAAATGTTAAAATCGCCTTACAAATCATGCACTAAAAAGTGTTTTGATGTGATGTCTGATTTTTAGTGCGAGGCAATAAAAGTAATTGTCCCTCCATCAGGGCACGGAGGTTACGACAGTAACCAAGTCATTCCCCTTCTGTCACTCACTCAACGCTGTGTCGATGTAGTGACACTAGGGTCCCTATACAAAACGCCACAATGGCTGAACTGTGTTACGTGAAATGCCGATGCAGGTGTAGACAAGTTACTGTGAGCATAGGAACAGATGCAATCGGACTGCACATAGCCTCCCCAGAAGGTCCAAAATGTAGTATAATTCCCAACAACCCTGAGGGGGGGAAGGAGACGTATCTAGTATGGGAACAGGTCACGGAGGGGTACAGCCGCCCGTCCAACTTCTCTTGCAGGAGGGAAAGCACTTACCCGACTGTGCATCTCTGGGGGTCTTCGCCACGGGAAGAACACCACTTAGTGAAGACACGCCACTTTAGGGAATACAGCTGCCTTGTAGAAGGAGCTCTGGCCTGAGGGATCATGTTAACCACTGTGGGCGATAGACCAGTTAGGTCTTCTGCCTCCCGTCCAGGGACCAGACATGGAGATTCCAGAGGTCTGGGCATGGGTGCCAGAGGGTGCCCCATCCCTGAGAGAAAAGGTCTTTCCTCAGGGAAATTTGCCTGGTTGGTGCTGTCATGAGGAGCGTGAGGTCCTAGAACCAGGTATGTGTGGGCCAATACAGAGCCATGAGAATTACCTGCTCCTTCTCTTCCCTGACCTTGCACAGAACCTGTGCAAGTAGGCTCACTGGGTGAAATGCGTATTTTCGCAGTCCCTGGGGCCAGCTGTGTGCCAGCGCGTTTGTAACGAAGGGAGCTCCCGTCAGGGCATACCAGAGCGGGCAATGGGAGGATTACCGGGAGGTGAACAGGTCTACCTTTGCCTTGCTGAATCGACTCCATAACAGCTGGACCACCTGGGGGTGGAGTCTCCACTCTCCCCTGAGCATCACCTGCCACGACAGAGCATCTGCTGTGATGTTGAGGTTGCCAAGGCTATGAGTGGCAGGTGACGGGTGAGTTGCTACATGCTATGTGAGCGTAAACCGCCAAGGCGGTTTATATAAGCCACTGTTGTCATGTTGTCTGTCCGTACCAACATGTGTTTGCTCTGGATCAACAACAATAGCCTCCGCAGGGCAAGCAGTACTGCCAGCAACTCGAGCAGATGATGTGCCAATGCAGTCGAGATCCTGTCCAGGAGCCAGCGGCTGCATGCCTATTGCACACAGTACTCCAGCCGGTCTTGGAGGCATCTGTCGTAACCACAAAGCACCTGGAAACTTGCTGTATGGAGACTCCAGTGCACAGGAACTCAAGGTCTGTCCAAGCACTGAAAAGGCAGCGGCAAGTGGGCGTGAGAGCCATGTGATGTGTTTCTCGCCACCATGTATACCTCAGGACTCAGGTGGTAGCGCTCAGCGGGCACAGGTTTGCTGTGATTGCCTTATCCATCTGGGGTATCACGACTTAACCCTCAGCCACCCCCACCGTTGAGGGTAGTGAGAGCGGGCCAGCCGAAGGATCGCGCTCGGCAGTGAAAGGTGCCCTCCATGATTGTGTCAGCTCATCATGCCCCTCCGCATGGAGCAGGCAGCTGGCACTGTGGCGAGCTGCCTGTCTCATCCCAGAACTGGGCGGGTGCAAACAACCGTACCAGGGGGTGGGTGGTCCGTGGGGTTTTAACTGGCAGAATCTTACCCACTGAAGTCCCCAAATCGCTTTCAGCATCAACCGGGACAGCCTCGTACCTGTTGGTAGAAGGACCAGCGCAGGGGACAGCTATAGTGGCTTTCCCTCGAATGAAGGAAATCTGTGACCGCAACGTTGCCATGGTCATGTTCTCGCAATGAGAACATGAACCATCCATGAATGCTCCCTCAACGTGATCTGGGCCCAGACACATGAGGCAGTGATCGTGACCATTAGAGGCAGAGAGATAACTACCGCATCCAGGAACTGCACAGTGACGGAAAGGCATCTTTAAAAAGACACATCTTTAAAAAGACTTTCAACGCCATTGTGCCTGCTCTAATAGTAGAAAATATACTCTTTTTAGAGGAAAAGCTCTTTTAAAGCTCTGTCGAAGCACCCAGGGGTGTTGTCTGCAGTGGAGTGCAGAGTGGAGAGAAACCACTGGAATGCGCCGTATATCCAACAGCACACACACTGAATAGGTGAATGGTTTGTCATAGTATTTCAGCTTGCTGAAACAACAATTTCTCCAGGAAACTGACAAGTGCAACAAGCCATGTAAAATAATTTTGCTAAAAATTTAGGTAGCTTAGGTACCATGATTAAAAGACACCAGATTGGTTCTCAGTCATTTTCATCATATGGAAAAGAGTGGCAAGGATATTCGAAATGAGGATGAGTAAATCATTTTTCGATTAACTTTTCTTGGTAAATGTTAAAAAGACTTACTGTGAGTACTCAAAAAAAATTGTCTTAATTATTACTGAGCTTTTTCATCCCTGGGGTAAAGCTCAGATTATGTACTTTGAGAAAATGGGGATTTAAAAAAGCAAACACTCAGATAACAAATGTCAATAGATAAGGAATATTAGGAATAATAATAGGAATAGAAAATTAGGATAAATTAATTAATAAATGTTTAATCTTCTATGAGAAACTTCCATTATACATTCAAGTGACAGCCTTCATGACACAACAAAATGAGCTGTGTTTCAGCAGATGACCTTGTCCACCAACTTTAAACATTGTTTTATTAACAAATCTGAATATATCTTAGCTGTCGTATTTTTTGTTTGCACTTTGAGGTTGATATTCAACTAGAGTTATTCATGTGAGTGCAGCTATGCATATTGCTATTTCAGAAGTACAATGCATTATTTTCAGGTTTTCAGATTAGGATTCTCTTGACAGAGAGGGCCAAAAGTAGGCTTTGCATCCCCATTTACTCAAAAAATATACAGTAAGATGTTTTGCTGAAAAAGGTCCATCCTGAGAACAAAATTTTCTTATTTGTAGATTAAGCATTGTTTTTTTTATTATTATAATTTTTGAGCTTGGTAGAATCATTTTAGTTACAGTACGGTGGTGAATGCCCTTGTTCTTTGTTTGTTGAACTCTGTGTGGAAATCTGTAAAAACTTACTATCTTTTTTTTATTCCACCAACATATATTGCTGAATTACATACTGGTACAGAGTCAACCCTGGAGAGGAAAAATAATAATCCGAGGAGTGTGAAACTTTTTCCTATTTTCCTCAAAGTAAGTAGCAAGTTAAGAAAAAAAAATCGTATATAGAAAGGTCAGATGATTGACCTCGGTGGAAGCGGGTCAGAAGCAAAGTCAAGCTGTTACCGCAGCGATAGCAAAATGGAATATGACAGGCAAAAACAAAAGTATCCATGAAAAATGGCTGACTGGGAAAAACAACCCTTCAAACCCATCTGAAGAAAGTAAAACAATATCATAGCAATTCCATTTCTGAAATTAAACTGCCTGCCTGAACCATTTTCATGAGAAAGATACAATCTTGAGAGCATGCGCCCTGAGAAAAGGTCATTGATAACACTTGGCACTCAAACTCCATTCGTCCCTCTATAAAAATGCACTGTTCTGTGAAATGTATTATCTTTAGTTTCAGTGAGCTTGGCTCCGCCTATCTCCATGGCTAAACAGGTTGCTAAATCTGGCCTGCGGTAATCATTTGGGGTTTAAAATCTGAAAACAATGAGCCTGACCTATATTATATCTTTAGTTTTTATATAAAATAAAGTGAGGCAATGTGGCCTCTGGACTTTCTTGACATAAGTGCAGCATTAATTAATCATACTACTAAGAGCAAGCCTTTGTTCTAATCATAGTGCCGAGTTTTGAACTTGTATTAAAGATCAAGGCGCCATTGCCTCCAATGACTAGTTATAGTGCATACCCTTCTATCTCATTAAAGTTAAGTTATCTAATTGCTACCAGGTTTTTTTTTTTTGTAAAAGAACACTTTGAACATAAAGGAAAACCGTTGTCTCAACCTCCACTGACTTTCTTATGCATATTGTACACAGAACTAGAAAATGCTTTTTGAGAGTCGAGGTGCATGTTTTTATCAGTCTGATGGGTAACAAAAATAATGATGACTAACTAATCACTGAATTTGCAGATTAGTACAAGGTTCGTTGCTTGAAATAGGATAATTAAGATATTTATTCAGTCATTATATTATATATATATATATATATATATATATATATATATATAGCATATTTAGGCTACTGCTTCTAAAGCGCTGAACGCAAGATTAATACAATTCAATTTGCTTCGTCTGCGGCCACCCGGCAAAGTGGCTAGTAAAGGTGACTTGAGTTACCCACTGAACCCAATTTCTACCTGCATTTGGTAGGTTAGCATGTGTTAATGTCAAGCCCTGTACTTATTTATAAATTTTGTGCAATATATATTACTGGCAAAACACAGTAACAAGATTTTGGCCAAATTGAGTCATAACTGGAATTTGATCTCTTTAGACTAATTTTCAGTATTAAATTCAAAATCTACTTCATATCCTAGTCTCGCATAACCAGACCTATAACTGCAGCATAGGTCTGGGATCTAAAGATGCTTCAATTGGCCATGAACAGCCCATTTAGACAGGACAAGCCACCTTACTGACATGTCAAACAACTAATAACAGTTGATTTTGTCATTACGGGGTGTTTAGGGGCAGGGTTATTGGGATGTATCGCACCATAATAAAAGACAGACATGCCACAAACGAAAAATGTAATAACTTAAAAAGATTTTATGTCACTAACGTGAGCAAATTCTGTAATTTTTTCATCCTCAAAAGCGTGCATTCTATCAACACTGAAACTTGTGAACAGCTTCCAGGTGGACTGATATCTAGTTTTGGTGGTTTGATAAAGTAGATATGGCGCCTTAACGTTACAATTGCAAGTTACCACTTTTTACAGTGATTCTGTGACAGACAGGTTTGGTGCAACTATCATCATATTCAGAGAAAACGAAGTGTAAACATTTTATAATGAAAATTTGGCTGGAAAAACATACAAAATTTGAAGCCATTTTTCTCAGTTTCTGTGTTGGCGTAGTTACTGCATTTTACTTTTGTGGGGCAGGATTCAACAGCAAATAGCAGGTGAAAAACACTTCAAATTTCATAAGCTATCTAAAAGCGTACCTGCCTTTATGGACGTGAGCGATTCACACAATCGTCAAAGTGGGAAAATTAACTGGTAAGCTCTGGCACTGTTGTGTCAGCCACTATGATCCAATGTTGGATGAAAAGCACAAATGAATTTGCACAAATGAATTTGTAAGTGTGTGGGCCGATTGTGCATGTAACTAAGCTTTAAGATGCGAGCTATAGTGCCATAATTATATAATAGATAATCATCACAAACCCTAACAGGTGCCACATGACAACTTACATTCCTTGATGTCACAGTAAAAAAGTGAGTAGAGAGTATGTGACCGGTGGCTGAGATCCAGCTTGGGTGAGGAACATGGTTACCATGGAAACAAAATGTATGAAACACAAAATGTTAACACATTTTCCCAGTGAAAAAGTTTCTTTTTTTTGAAAGTGAGGGAAACATGTATCCCACCTGCAACGCGTATTCTACACCCCCTGTTCTTGGCCACAATAAGCTGTAATATCAACCAGATTTTATGCATGTAAAAAATCTGCCTCCTCAAAACTAAAAAAAACATAACCTCCATATTTAAGGGAACACACTCAGCAAGTCATCATTACATGCAGTATATATTGTAATGATTTTTTTGTCAGCAATGCAGGTCACAATGTTGGTGCTGCATTGCTACATTATGCTTCCGTTCCAGCTGCACAGTCCTCCGGCCACATATGGGGTTGATCTTTGACCTAGGCAAAGTGTTTCTTTGAGAAACAGCATGAACTTCCTTCCCAGAGGAAGGCATTAGAAAAACCAATCACTTTGTAAATGAGACCAGTGGGGAGCTAATAATATCTCCTCCAATGTCAATGTCTCAGAGTTGACCACCCTAGGAACCTTGAAACTTTTGCCTTTAACAAGCAACTAATGGCAGGGCGCTGGACTTGATTTATCAGGACACATGGAGATCATGGATGTTTGGGGAAAATTAAAGACACAAGGGTATATAGCAGGGGTTGGCAACCTATAGCACACGTGCCTTTATTGGCACGCATATGGGTAATCAGTGGCATGCCAGCAAGGGTGAGAGAGGAGTAGACTATTTTATTTATCTGAAATTCCGCACCTGCATTCCAATCTACATCTTGATGTAATCCTTCCTTGTGATCATGCAGAGTGTTTTCACGAGCTGAATAGGAGGCTAAACAAAAAGTACAAATGTGACAAGACTGCAGTATACCCAAAAGACTCGTGCAGCACGTCCAAGCCATTCGCACATCACAAGCCGGCAGCTTCACTTTCAGTTAATCGTATGAGTAAATGCGCCTGCTTTGTTTAGGTCAGTCTTCGTGGATGACAGCCTACATTCAGTGTTTCATTTTTTTCTTTTTGCTTTCAGAAAAATGCATCATGTAATAAGGAAAACACCACTATTAATCCTTGAGATTTCCAACCCAGTATACAGGTACCCCCTCCTTAAACCATGGTCACACTCAAAATTACATTAAATGATTAAAAGAGGAAACTCGCTGTTGCTTGCGTGCTAGTGATGACCCCCCTCTGTGTGATTTAGTTAAATGTAGACATAATATAAGAAATATATAAGATTTCACACAATTTCATGATCAGTAATCAAATAAGCAACATTTGTGACATTAACTGTGTAACTCATTTTGTAGAAAAGAAATTTACAGCCATTGACCAGGAAAAAAAAAAATGGCACGCTATGTCAAAAAGGTTGCCGACCACTGGTATATAGTCTTGAAAGTTCTTTATCACAATGTCAACAATCCTCTGGGCATATTTCAGAGTGTTGGTCACTTTATAAAGTAAAGGTTCACATATCATTCCAACCCCTCAAACTCACAAACAATTGAGTTAAATTAAGAAATTGCACCTTTGGAGCATACTGCCAGATTTGTCAGCGACTTGAAACACTTTTGGTGCTTGTGTGTCACGTGACCCTCATGCCACATGACACATTTAAAACGTGATGGCAAATGAGCTCATGACACATTTAAAACGTGATGGCAAAGGAAATTTACTATGTACTATGTCTATAAATAACTATGGCAGATGAGGAAATTATCACTGCAAAAAAAATAAAAAATTCTTACATAGTATTTTTTCTTGCTTTCAAGTAAAAATATATTAACATACATATATATATATATATATATATATATATATATATATATATATAAACAATCTTGTGAGAGAAAAAAAATAAAAAATGTTCGAATTATTCTTAACCCATTAGCAACATGTGTGGACATTCCGTTTTGACTTCGCTTTAGGCTATGCTTAATTTAATTTAATTTAAACTGACTGATCTCAGTTCAGGAGACTCAAGTCATTAAAGGGTTAAACTTTCGACACACCAAGTCATATGACAAAACAACATGGCACTGATCTCAGCTGAAGCAACAAAGTTACATCTGATAAGAAACCCCATCATATTTCATTAAAACCTGTTTGAGTCAATAGAGTAGATTTATTAGTTTCATCTGATACGCCCAGTGTTGTATAACGTATCCATTTGTCATACTTCAGTTAAATACTTGTTTTCCTTCATGTAAACTGACTAAAGTTAAAGTTAAAGTAGCTCATGAGAAAATGACTCAAGTAAAAGTATTAAAGTAACTGATATTAAATTTACTATGTATCAAAAGTATATGTAAATTGCATAAATTACGGAACATTTCATTAAACCCATGGCAACTTATTTGATTGGTGTTGCTCAGCATTTACTCACCTTCATGCCATACCAAATGTGTTTGATTTTCTTTCATCTGCAGAATGCAAACAAAGATTTTAGAAGAATATTTAAGCTTTATCTTATTTTATTATACTTTCTTTTATTTTAGCTGGCAGCCATATCACCCTGTAGCCCAAGACTGGTTGCCCACTGAAGCTAAGCAGGGCTGAGCTTGGTTAGTACCTGGATGGGAGACCTCATGATAAAAATCAGGTTGCTGCTGGAAGAGGTGTTGTGAGACCTGCAGGGGGTGCTCTCCCTGTGGTCTGTGTGGGTTGTAACGCCCCAGTATAGTGACAGGGACACTATACTGTAAAAGAGCACTGTCTTTCGGATGAGATGTTAAACCGAGGCCCTGACTCTCTGTGGTCATTAAAAATCCCAGGATGTCCTTTGAAAAAGAGTAGGGGTGTAACCCCGGTGTCCTGGACAAATTTGCCCCTTGGCCTCTGTCCATCATGGCCTCCTAATCATCCCTGTATACTGATTGGCTTCATCACTCTGTCTCCTCTCCACCAGTAAGCTGGTGTGTGGTGGGCGTACTGGTGCAATATGGCTGCCGTCGCATCATCCAAGTGGATGCTGCACATTGGTGGTGGTTGAGGAGATTCCCCCCTTCCTTGTAAAGCGCTTTGAGGTTACTGATAAAGCGCTATATAAATGTAACTAATTATTATTATTATTTATACGTCAATTCAATGCAAGTGAATGGTGGCCAGACATTTCAAGCTACAAAAAGCACATTAAGGGAGCATAAAGTTATCCATACTACTACATTGGTTAAATCCATGTCATCTGAAGCGATTCAGTTGATTTTGGGTGAGAACAAACTCATTTGAGAATAACTCATTTTCACTGAATATCTTGCCATTGCAATCTCTAAGCATGATCATGTTTTCAAGCTTGATTTCACTTTCTAGTGCTTGATGCATGCGCAGAGCCATAGATGGCACTATAGGAAGTGTAATCAAGCTTGAAATCCTGATCGCCAAGGAGATTGCTAATGTAAAGGTTTATAGTCAAAAAAGGAGTTATATTTTGGTCTTGTGATATTCCTTGTTGTCGTTTTGTTTTTGTGCTTTTATGTTGGAATTTTTTTTGAGTTTCCTGTGTAAGTTTTGTTGTCCTTGAAATTTTTCTTGATTACTTGTGTATTTAAGCCCTTGTTTTCCCTGTTTCCTTTGTCAGATTTTGCATGTTTTGTCTATGCTCTGTGCTAGGTTCCCTGTGTTTTTCTTTTCCTTTTATTCTGAGTTAGCTTGTTTATTTTTCAGTTTAATAAAGCTGCGTGTAGATCCTCATTCCTTGCCTGCCTCATCACACCACACTTCCTTCCTAGGCTCCGCCCGCTCCCCCAGAGACTATTCCTCCTGCGGCTCCGCCCACTCCCCCAGAGACTATTCCGCCAGTGGCTCCACCCGCTCCCCAGAGACTCCTCCTCCTGCAGTTCCGTCTGCCTTACCCAGGCCTCCTGACCCAGTCCTTGTCCTGTGGCCACCTCCCAGGCCTCCTGATCCAGTTCCTGTCCTGTGGCCGCCTCCCAGGCCTCCTGACCCAGTCCCTGTCCTACAGCCCCCTCCCAGGCCTCCTGATCCAGTCCCTGTCCTACAGCCGCCTCCCAGGCATCCTGACCCAGTCCCTGTCCCCTTGCTCTCCTGGTCATCCCTTGTATCTGCATGATTCCCTCTGTCTCCTGGCCATCCCCCTGATCTGTTCTGATCCCCTTGGTCTCCTGGCCGTCCACCTGATCAGCTCTGGTCTCCTGGCCATCCGCCTGATCTGCTCTGGTCTCCTATGTCTCCTGACCATCCGCCCGATCTGCTCTGGTCTCCTAGCCTCCCGTCTGATCTGGTCTCCTTGGTCTCCTAGCCACCCATCTGATCTACTCTTGTCTCCCTGGTCTCCTGACCGTCCGCATGATCTGCTCTCTGACTTTACCTTGTTCCTCTGCTCCCCTTGTGCCCCCTTGTGCTCTGTTTGCCCCTTGTGCCCCCCTGAACCACATGTTTTCCCTACACTCCATGGACAATTATTTATGTTTTTGTAGCGTCTGGAATCTGCTCTTTAAAGGGGGGGCTCTGTCATATTCCCTGTTGTCTTTTTGGTTTTGTGCTTTTATACTGGAATTCTTGTTTAGTTTCCTGTTTCCTGTGTTAGTTTTGTAGTCCTCATAGTTTTATTCCTTGACTGATTCTCCCTGATTGTTTCTCATTCCCTGATTATTTCCCCATGTGTTCCTTGTTTTCCCTTGTGTATTTAAGCCCTTGTTTTCCCTGTTTCCTTTTTGCATGTTTTGTCTATGCTCTGTGCTAGGTTCCCTGTGTTTTGCTTTTCCTTTTATTCTGAGTTAGCTTGTTTATTTTTCAGTTTAATAAAGCTGCGTGTAGATCCTCATTCTCGTCACAGGTCTATTCTCACCAGAAACCAATTAGATCCATTCAGAAGACATTGACATTGCTGAATTTATGTGCTTTTTTGAGCTTCAAAGTTCTGGCCACAATTCACTTACATTTAATTGACTTACTAATTTAATTGATCACATAACAGTGATATTCTTCTGAAAATATTTTTTTTGTTTGTGTTCTGCAGAAACAAAATGAAAGTCATACACTTCTTGGATCAAATGTGGGTTAGAAAATTAAATGAACTATCCCTATAATGGTGCATTTAAGTCAAATCTGAATGATACTATTTATGGGATTAGATTCAATGAACACCACAGTTCATAAAAATTAGAAAACTGACGTGGGAAGTTGAGTCATATTAGTGACCAGAATTGAGACTTGTGGGGGTGGGCTCTTTTCTTTTGGGCCAATAAGCAACAACCCAGAACACCCTGGCAACTGCATAGCAATGTGCTGAAATAAAGTTAAAACAATTTAACAGCATAACAACAACATGACAACCACCTAAAACACCCTGTTAACTGCAGAGCAATTTGCAAAAAAACACAGAAAACTGTCACGATTCCCCATTGTCTGCCTCGTGTTTTTCCCTCACTATCACCCTAAACTACGTTTCCCACAATTACCGGCCCTCATCACATCCTATCATCGCTCATTGTTTGCACCTGTCCATCGTTATCCCTGTTTATTTAAACCCTGTTGTTTTTCCACCCAGTATCGATCGTTGTTTACATGTTACCAGCGTTCCAGCCCCTGTTCCAGCCCCTGTTCCAGCCCCTGTTCCAGCCCCTGTTCCAGCCCCTGTTCCAGCCCCTGTTCCAGCCCCTGTTCCAGCCCCTGTTCCAGCCCCTGTTCCAGCCCCTGTTCCAGCCCCTGTTCCAGCCGTTTTATGTTTTCCTCTTTTTTTACTTTCGTTTTCCCATCGCGGCCCTATTGTTTGTTCCAGTGTTCTTGTCGTCTTTTAATTTCCAATAAAAGCTGCATCTAGATGCCCACTCCTCATCTGCCGCCTGAGTTCTGTCAGAAAACAACTTAGCAACAGCATAGTAACAACCTGACAACCGCATACTGTAGCAAAGTGCCAAACACACAGCAGAGATCACCTTGACAACTGCATAGCATACCCTAGCAACCATCCAGAAAACCCTAGTAAGCACATACTGTAGCACAAATGTGCAACAAAGCACACATAACACTTTAGCAACCACCAGAAAACTAGATTTGCTTCAAGGCAAAGACCATTCGCATCTTCATAAATATCTAAATATATATTTATGGATTTGTTCATGAGCAAATATCAAAATAAATATTTTTGGACATTTTCATGACTTTTATATGGACAGGTCTCCTGGAAAGGCGGGGGACTGATCGCACAACTTCATTGTTTCACAATGTTTAACCCTAAACATATCAAATTAATTGGTCAAAAATGCCTTACATGATCAGTTTCTAGTCTTCCCCAGTGGAGACAGACGATGGAACATGTAATCTGGTGTGAGCTTGCCTTGTGATTTTGATTCAGATTTGTGATTCGCAAAATGAATCATTCAGACCACTTTTTGAATCTTTTTGTTCAGTTCAAAGGAATCAAATTGAAAAGATTAGACTCTTTTTATTATTTTAACAAACGACACATCACTATCATCGATCAGCATGCAAAAGTATCCATTTTCTCTTCAAAATGAAGTAAAGTGAAAGTAAAAGTCCAAAGAAATATTTATACTCAATAAAGTAGAAACATTTAAAAACTGTACTTTAGTGCAGTAACAAAGCATTTGTACTTTACTATACACCTCTGGATATGCCATTTTAAAAATGTATCAATTTATCGCGTTCATGGACGATAGGCTCATTTTCCTATATTCACGTGCATTATCACATTGAGAATCAATGGGTTCATTCAAAAGCTGGAGAATGTTGCTTTCAGAAGTTGTATATGGAGTTAGGATGAAAATAAGTTGCATTTCAAACTGTTCTGAGACCAGTGCAGACAGACAGCACACTGGAAGTTCAGTAATTCCCTAATTAGGAAGCAAGGGAGCATCGTGTATCTTCCCTATGCCGCCAAGTGCATTACTAACATCCAGGGTTGGACTGGGAAGAGAAATCGGCCCGGGATTTTACATAGCAACTGGCCCAAAAGTTGAGCGGGGTGGTGTTCACTGTCCTTTTCTGCATATCAAGGCGGCGTTTTGTGGCCTGTTATGCATAACGAGTCAGCTCATTTTAGCTTATCGTGGCCCATTCGGCCCATTTCGCGGCCGACCCACTGGCCTGCTCGGTTCTCCAGATGGCCAGTCTGCCCCTGATCGGCCCAAAGTGCATCGACCCACCGGGAAAATGCCCAGTATGCCAGATTGCCAGTCCAGCCCTGCTTACATCTAGTCATAAATTCAGTTTCACTCTGCAGATTATGTTTGGACCATTCAACATGTTTTGCAGACATGGGACAATCGTAATCAGAACATAGATTCAGAATTGTTCATGCAAATGCTAATTTTACTTAGTTGGCAGTGATTATAAAATGCTAGCCATTGCTTTGAATCAGAATGATTTATGCTAATTTCTAATTTAATGTCTGAACATCTCAAAAAAATTCTGGAACCATAATAGAATTTAATATATGAAATATGACTTTCTATAACTTGGTATTATTTGAAATTCCCCAATTTTAAGAAAACTATGATTTAAAACAAATATATATTATTTAATTTTTTATCTTATTATTATTCTACTAGTTACAAATCAAAAAGGGGAATGGAAAATGCACACAGCCTAAAGTACAAAAACATAAGACTAAAATACTACTAATAATTATCATTTTAATTTTTTTGTTGTTGTAGTGAAACAACTTATCATTCAGCCTGTGTTCCATGCACACAACTATTGTATCACTTCAGAAAACTTCGAATGTAGTCCATGAGTCATATTGACTTCTTTTATGATACTTTTATGGTGCTTTGTAGTCTTTTTTTGGAGCTTGATAGTATAAATACTCATCAGTTTCTATTGTATGAAAAACTGGGACATTCTGCCTAAAGATCTCCTGCATTTCAAGTAAGAACAAAAAGTAATATGGGGTCAGAATGACAATGGTGAACTACTACTTGAAGTATTCTCCCGCACAAGGTTTAATCTCATTCTGTCTGTTTCTCTGTTTCAAACTCAGGAGGCAATTCAGTGTGATAGATTATTCTTTTTCTCCGGTGTGCAATCTTGAAGTGTCTTTTGTAATGAACAATGCAGTGCAGCCCTGTATGCCTGAAAAAATCCTCCATGACAAATCCCTAATGCTCCTCTATACATTCACTTCAACATATCAGTCAGCCAGCATGTGTGTGTGCCTAGCACTGCATTCTAACACAATTAGAAGTAAATGTGAGATATACCTTATCCCTATTAGACAGTAATGAAATATAACAATGATTTGCCATAAGACGGAGACAATACTATTAATTTTATGAAGACTTTATCTGTGCATGACACTTGTCCCGGTTCGTGACAGCACGTTAGTCAAGACAATCACCGAAGACACCTCTCAAGCTGCGTAATTCCATCTCTGAAATGTCACCGTGTGCATAGATACAAAGCCACAATGGAAAAATTAATGGAAGAGGGTTGAAGGAGGGGAGAGGTTTTCACAGGCACTGAATTAGAGGATGTTTTCTGCTCGGTGAGTGATATATGTCGGTGTATGCAGCAGCGTGTTGAGACAACTCTGTACAGGGATGCTATATGCCTCAATCAATTAATGAGCTCAGGATAAAGTGAAGACTGCATAACAATGAAACACTATTATATATTCTTACTCTATGGTTCATTAACAGCAGGAAGGAAAGGCCATTTGTAGTGTTCTTGTCTTGTAAAAATGGAGTGAAGATTTTTCTTCTGGTCACAAAGCACTTTCAAGCTCTGCCAGAGCTAATGTGAAAACAATGTTAAGAATGAACACTTGACATACAAATGGTTGTAGGTTCAAGCTCCTTTTCAATAAGTGATCTCTTTCATAAAGTTACATAAAAGTGTTTACGTTTTTGAAGTTGTTCATGCTTTGTATGCTAGAATCACATTTTACACACAAACGCCAATGAGATTACATTACTTTCTGAAAAACTGAAAGATAAAACCTGAGTGGAGGCTAAAGATAGTTAATGTCAGAAGTGCTGGGGAAACAGGACCCAAAAGCAGAGGAAAAACAGTCAACAAGACTTTATTAAACAACAAAAAACATAACACAAAAGGCACTCCAGCGCCAGCTCGACCGAGCTCAATAAGGAAAGCCGCTAAGCGGGCAAGGGATGGTAGTTTGAGAGATGGGTGTGTGCGTTTCAAGCCCAGCCCACAAACAAGAGACAGCTGCTGCTAGCAGCTAAATGTTGTAACAAATCAGCGTTCCCATGGAAACAATCAGGGTTTCCATGGAAGCAAGCATGCAAGTAGCAGCTGAAAAACATAAGGGCAAAATATAAACACGTTCTGACAAAACAGACAAGAGACGATGATTCTACGGTCCTGTACAGGCCTAACACCCAACCTGGCAAGGTGCCATGACCGTGACATCACCGGAGGACACACAGTGGCAAAATGTGACCAGCAATAACCCACCATCAGACCCGTGAGCCCACACGAAACACAAGACAGACAGTCGACGATGATGTCATGTCCTTGTCAAACAAAGCCCCAACCTGACCGGTTGACAGAACCATGATATCACTGGAGAGTGCACAGCGGTAACACGTGCAAGGCGATCCCAAACAACCGCACTCACACAAAGGAGACACACAAAACACAGAGGCAGGCGATACTGCCATGATCCTGTCAGGTAGAACCTTAAGCTGACAAGGTGACCGGACCGTAACTTTAAATGTCTGAATTTATTACTAAAGAAAATGTGTCTATTTCAGTGTTAATTTTTTATCAGAATATTGACCTTTAAACTCTCATTGTATTTTGGTAAGCTTAAACTAGATTTTAAGTGACGAACATAAGCTGAGTTGTAACTCATGTAACATCATTTAATTAGACCATGCAGTATGCACATGGTATCAGGTTGTTGGTTTAAGAAATGAGATAAGAGCCACTATTTTTCTCTTTTATAGATAATAGCAGTGAATTCAGTCTGAATTCCAAAGCACCATCTTTTTTGTATTTATCTATTGTTTCAGTGCCTGATATGCACAAGGGAAATGTCATTAAAGCTTTGGATCATCCAGCAGTATAAACCCATTAAAATTTTCTCAACACCTAATTAGTAAAGGTCAATGTCACACATCATTTCTCTTCCTGTGAACTCAACTGCTTGGGCTGAATACTCAAAATACCCACTGGAGAACAAAGCTGAATTTATTGAATAAAATACTATTTGTCAAAATAATAACAAGAACTGGGATCAAATTAATCCTCTACTAGAAGATATTTCTGTATGTTCACACAAATCATATAATTTAGTGTTGGGTAGACTAACACATATTTGTCAACAGTCTGTTTTAATGAACCAGTTTAAAGAAACAATCTATCATGTGTTTCTCGTGTCATCATTCAGTATGTTCTTGAATGTTCTATGACATCTAGGAATGCTGCACATTATGATATTACCACCTCAGGGTGTGCATTATTTTTCAATAATTCAACAGTCTGGTGTCAATTATTCCTTACTCAAATGGTAGCATATTGAATATTTTTTTAAATTTGATTCATTGTTAAAGTTACATCATTGCTCAGCAACTGTAAACAACCAATCTCACATTACATCCCTTTATAACAACTTGTTGACATGTAGTCTTGACTTGCTTGCGGCACATATATAAATCTCACATTGCACGCCTTAATAATAAGTTCTTACTTGGCTTGACTTGATGAGTTGTAGATTTGCATTAATCTATGTTTCTTCATCATCGTTCTTATGTGTGAATAACGTAAACCAGTCCTGCCCACTAATAGAATCAGAAGCAGCTTTATTGCCAAGTATTCTCTCGTACACAAGGAATGCTTTTTTGGTTATAGGAGAAACAAGTGCACACAGAACATTACAGTGAGACACAGAATATAAAACAAGGTAAGACATACAAACATACAAATAATAGGACATGTAACATAGAATGGCGTATTTACATGTGCAAGTGGTAATGTATGTGCAAGGGGTATGTACAGTTATTTAAATTTACATATGTACATTAGATATTTATTTATGTAGAGTCCTGAAGTCCTGATTTCTCTTGAAGTCCATCATCTCCACTGTTTTGAGTGTGTTCAGCTCAAGGTTGTTGTGACCACAACAAACAGCCAGATGATCAACCTCCCATCTGTTTGCAGTCTCATCATCATTGTGGATGAGGCCGATGACCGTGGTGTCTTCTGCAAACTTCAGGAGCTTGACAGTGGGGTCTTTTGCAGTGCAGTCATTCATGTACAGGGAGAAGAGCAGTGGAGAATACAGGCCATGCAGAAATACTGTAGGTTTAACGGTATAGATAGCTAGAATGGTATATACTGGTTGACACATTTCTACCATTGAACTGTATGTACGACAAATAATAAACATTGCAACTATTTGCCTGCATCATGAAAACATCCTTGTCATGCTGTCCTCACCTCAGTTTGGATGATTCTATCACAGATTCTGCAATTTTTGGATTTGTTGCATGTGTTTATCTGCATTATAATTAATTCCCTATCTGTCATTCACTCAACGTTGTGCCGGTGAAGTGACACTAAGGGTCACTCTTGGGAGCTGAATTCCCACGGCTTCCATTCACCTCTGCTGGATTCTGATGGCGCATTACTGCGGCTTCTCCCCCCTCTGCACTGGTGCACTGTAGAGATCGCCCTTGGGCGCTTCGGCAGAACAAACTAAAAGAGTTTATACTAAAAGAGTATAAATCCTAAAAGAGTATATTCTAAAATAGCAGCACACACGGAAACATCTTTTTAAGACATATCTTTTTAAGGATGCCTTTCCGTCTGTGTGTTATTCCTGGTTACGGTCGTTATCTCTCGCCTTCTGACGACCACGATCGCTGTCTTTCGTGGATAGGTCATGTTCTCGCTGCAATAACATTACCATGACAACATTGTAGTCATGGCTTGCCTTCGTAAGAAAGCAAGCCACACTGCGGCTCCCTGTCTCGGTCCTTCTACCTACGGATTTGAGGCCAGCGCGGCTAGCACTGGGGGTGATTTGCGGACCTCAATGGGACCACCTCCACTGGGTAAATCCCCACGGACCTCACACTCTCCAGGAGGCTTGTTTGCCCTGATCGGGCTTCCGAATGAGTCCTCGGCTCGTCTCAGGGAGAATTCGACCTCTTGTACGGGGCCCCCGAAGGTGATGAGCTCTCGAGCGCAGCATCAGAGAGCGGGCTCGTCCAGTCGAACGCTGAAGCCTCAACTGGACTTCCCCCTTCGGGTGAGGTTGCCTAGTCACACGCTGACATGGAAATGACAGACAGGCTTTCCCAGGCAGCCACAAGCGTCAGGCTAGAGTGGAACCGCACTCCCCTGAACCCTCGCGGCTCGATGATTGGTTGCTGGGCCCAGGAATTCAAGCAGAAACTGCACTCGACGACCAACCTCGCCCTGCCCACTAATGACCGTGACGAAGGTCATGGTCAAGATGAGAGAGGCCAATAAGGCATGGTTCCTAAATGCCCCCATTTCCCAGGCTGGCCTGTTCGGTGACACCATTGAGGACTTTGCCCAGCAGTTCTCGACAGTGAAGCAGCAGACGGAGGTCATCCAACACATCCTGCCCTGGCGCAGCTCAAGATCCAGCACCCCATCTGCTTGTTACCAAGGGTGTCCTTCTGCCTCCGTGGCCCTGCCCCGGCATCGGGCCATCGCAGGAAGCAGACGCCACCCATTTCATTGCTAGTCACCAAGAAGAAGGCTTCAAAGCGCCCCTGAGATGGGCGACTCAGGGACAAGGAGACCCGCTGTCCTGGAGCTGGTGAAAAGACCACTCCATTCCCCGATGGAGGGCTGGGAGGAGAAACTTTTGTTTCCTTTTAATTTAATTTTGCCACATGCTCAATTAGCTGTGGTACCCAAAAGTTCAGCAGAAGAGTTTCCTCATTCCCTAGGTCACATATACGGTGTGCATGGCTGTCAGTACGACCACCGTCCACCATTACATTTTTGCAGGACCGGCGCTCCAGCTGTGGCACAAACACGACCACACCAGTTCGACGGACTGGGGGGGACGATTTACTTCCTCCCCCCTCACAGAACGGATCCCCATGTGGGTATCAGGAGCCAGGTAAGTGCTTCGATGTCCCTCGACTCAGTACGGCCCCTTCAATGTGGCACCTCAGGCTCCGCCCCGCCACGAGGCCCCACCCGCTGGTATGTCTGACGAGATTGTCCCCTTGGTCCCCCTCGCCTGTAGCTTGCGCTCTCCAACCTGTCGCGATGTCGGACCTGGACCATCCGACTTGGCTATGAGATTTAGTTTGCCAGGCGTCTGCCCAGGTTCAGCACCGTCCACTTCACCTCGATGCAAGCCGAGAACACCGCTACCTACCTAATGCTTCCTACGGAATGGTGCGAATCCACCTCGACACAGACCCTTCCTGCCGTTTGCATTCGGGGGTCGCTCGCACCAGTACAATGTCGCAGAGGCAGCCCTTGCTCTGTTAAGGGAAGTGGGCATTCGCATCATCAACTATCTCGATGAATGGCTAATCCTAGCTCACTATCAGGATGTGTTGTGTGCACACAGGGACCTGGTGCTCACGCACCTCAGCTGGCTAGGGCTTCGAGTCAACTGGGAAAAAAGCAAGCTCCTCCCATTTCAGAGCATCACTTTTCTTGGCTTGAAGTTGGTTCATAAATGACCTTGCAGAGTTGGTGCTGACAACTTGAAGGTGTTCAGAGAGTAAACAGCAGTTCCACTGAAACTGTTTCAGAGGCTCCTGGGGCATATAACGTCCTCAGCGGTGGCCCCACCACTCGGGTTGATGCATATGAGACCGCTTCAGCGCTGGCTCCAGACTCAAGTCGCATCATGCCAGTATGTCCCCGCCTCTTCAGCCCTTGGACCGACCTCATATTCCTACGGGCAGGTGTTCCCCTAGAGTAGGTCTCCAGTCACGTCGTGGTTATGATGGACACCTCCAAGACGGACTGGGGCGCAGTATGCAATGGGCACGCAGCTGCCGGCTCCTAGATTGGCCCGCGGCTACATTGGCACATCAACTACCTTGAGTTGTTGGCAGTACTGCTCACCCTGTGGAGGTTCCGGCAGTTGATCCAGGGCAAGCATTTGTTGGTTTGGACAGGCAACATGGCAACACTGGCATACATCAACCGTCAAGATGGTTTACGCTCTCGTTGTATGTAACAACTTTCCGCCATATCTTGATGAAGTCAGCAGCACCTAATGTTCCTGCGAGCCACTCACATCCCGGGCGACCTCAACACTACAACAGACATGCTGTCACGACAGATTACCTGCAAGGGAGAGTGGAGGCTCCATCCTCAGGTGGTCCAGCTGATTTGGAGTTGATTCAGGCAGGCACAGGTAGACCTATTTGCTTTCCCAGAATCCTCCCACTGTCCGCTTTGGTACGCCCTGACCGAGGAACCCCTCTGAATAGACACGCTGGAACACAGCTGCCCCCCTGGACTACGCAAATATGTGTTTCCCCCAGTGAGCCTACTTGCACAGATCCTGTGCAAGGTCAGGGAGGACGAGGAGCATGTCATCCTGGTTGCACCCTACTGGCCCACCCAGACATGGTTCTCCGACCTCAGCTCCAGGCCATGTCACTGCCACGCAACTCGACCTGTGTAAACGAGCATGCTGGAGAATGGGCAGTCTACAGGGGATTACCTGGTGGAGCCGCACCTATTAGAGTCCCTAAATCACCTCCAGCATCAACCAACCCAGCCTCGTGCCCGTATGTAGAAGGCCCTCCAGTACAGGTGACTGGAGTGGCTTTCCCCTGGAAGAAGGAAAGCTACGACCGCAAACGTTGCCATGGTCATATTCTCGCAATGAAAACATGAACCATCCACGAATGCTGCCTCAACATGATTACGGCCCAGGCATGTGAGGAAGTGATTGAGGCCATCAAAAGCGGAGATATAGCGACCGCAACCAGGAATTACACACAGACGGAAAGGTCTCTTTAAAAAGACTCTCTCCTCTTTTAGAGGAAATATACTCTTTTATTTGCAAGAATATATACTATTTTAGCTGTCGAAACGCCCAGGGGCGTACTCTCCATCAATTGCGCAGAGGGAGAGAAAATCGCTAAATGCGCCGTATATCCAACAGCATATGCTTCTTAATGAGGTGAATGGACCGGCAGGGGAATTCAGCTCTCTGTGAATCAACCTCTCGGCTGAATAAGTGGTTGCGAGCCAGCTCCTTTTATACCCATATCTCCGGGGGAGTGGCATGTAAATTCCACTCGCCAATTACCATTGGCCTTTTCTCAAACATCAGAGGTGTTTGGGCTCCCAAGAGCAACCTCTAGTGTCACTACATCAACACAATGTCGAGTGAGTGACAGATAGGGAAATATAAATCCAAACATTAGAATGTCACAATCGGTAAAATGACAACAATGGCAATTGACATCACTGGCAATTTTTTGTGTTTTAACTAGGGCTGTCAATCGCTAAAAAAAATACTACAGCGTGGACACATTCCCAAAAATGGTGAGGGGCAGATTCATCTACAGCATTACAGAAGGAGCAAAGTGGATCTATTTCAGGGACTGGGAAAAAGCCATCTCCTTAACCTTGTTGGTAATTAAATATTTGTGAGGTAAAGACCATACGACCTGCGTCAGACATGCGTTTGTCGCATCTCGGGTGTGTTGCCTCATAAAAATAAAATGTTTAGGTCACTGTGTCAAGTTAAATATAGTTTAATACTTAAATCTTTAAACACATCTTGAGATCCCTTAGTTCACATTTGCACTCCTTCAAGTGTTATGAACGCAAGAATGTAATGCATGTGTGTCCACTGGGTTGTTAATGTTTTGTTCACTGTAAAACTGTGTGTTGCTCACACAGATGAAATTTCATTTACTGCCCTCTGGAGTAAACAGGTGGTACTACAAGCTTGCATTTTTCAGGAATTTCTCAGGAAAGCATTGCGATTAAATGCGTTAATTTTTTTAATAGGTTTTTTTTTTTTTTATTAATCACACATTATTAACGCGTTATATCGACAGCCCTAGTTTTAACCCTGTAACGATATGTGTATCAAATATGATAGACAATGTTTTACAGCTCCTGATTCACTCTGTTCAAGCTGACGAGCCAAAAAACCCATGTATATACAGTATGTGTGATATGTTAGTTGAACATGTTTATGGCTTCATCTAGTGGTTATTTGTGAAAAAAATTTGTTTCAATATTTATATCAATCTATTTAAAATAGCGGCGGACTTTCACGAAAAGTGGCTCGTATTTTGTTATAAATTACATCTTATTTTAATAAATTCAAAGTTACAGTAATGATTATATTGATACTCATATTTTAAAATGAGTATTTGTTGAATATAAGCAACTTGTGTTTGGTTAAAATTTAGAATATTATTTTATTGAAAATCCCCCTTTGAAATCCATGTATCATGTGATACAACAGGCTTTTGAGGCATATATTTCAATCTCCATTCCATTCATGCCCACCACCACCACCACAAAAAAATAAAAAAATAAATAAAATGAAATCACAGAGCTTTAAAAATTCTGATATATACATTTAAAGTGTGAACTAATATTTATGTGTATTTTCAAATATGCAGCCTGTTCTGTGATTAGAAAGATCTCATTATTTTACATTACAAGATATTATGATGTTGTCTTACCATAAGTTCCTGAGACCCAGCAAAAAAAAGTTTTACAATTTCCCTTTTTAAATGTCAGTGTGAGTTTGGTTCATGAAATACATATGATTAAAATTGTGTATTGAAAATATAATATTTTATTCATATTGTATTTGATGTGCTGAATTGAACTGTGATAACATTTCAATACATATTTACAGACAAAGGAGAGGAAGTTGTTATGGCCAAACTCTCACAAAAATTAATTGCTGGGCCTCAGGAGGATAATGCCATTTAAAGCTTAATGTATCAAATATGACACATAAAAAAAAACAAAAAAAAACAAAAAAACATGTACATTCTGAAACCTCCCTTTGTGTCCCAGGGCAAAGAAAACAATGACCAAATACAAAAATAAAATCCAAATCAAAGGGTAAATGATGAGAGAATTTTCAATTATTTACACTATAAAACGTAGCACTAAAAGAAGTATTAAAATCCTCCAAAATTATTTGAATACGGCATCAGTGTCATATTTCAAATATGGACAAAGAGGGTGTTTTGGTGGCACAGGCAATAAGTCACTATAGGGACGTATCCTTATAATAGTGTATACCGTCATACCTCCAGACCTAGACCTAAGGCAATATCATTGTGTTATCCTCAAGCTGTCAACAGTCTTATTTTTATTATTCTAGTCACTATAAATAAACAACTACATGAGGAACACTACAGACACCAGAACAGCAAAAAGTTTAAACTACACCACTGAGCTATTTTCAGTTTAATCATTTTAGCAAATTTATCCAAGTCTTATCAAAGTCCATTATCAGCATGCAACTAACAACATCTGTTCTCTTGTAATGGGAATCTTAATTAGGCACATTAATTATGCTGGAGAGAATGCAAATGGAAGGATACATGCTGCATTATCATTATTATCAATTGAACCATGCTGCTCTTTCTAATGGTCTTGTGGCTGAAACGCACAATCCCAATTGGATTCCATGCACTGGCTAATTCAAACGCATCCACATTTCCATGACAAAGACCCCCTCTGAAGATTGAGGGAGAGATTTCAAGAAAACACAGAAAGAAACACAGACAATACTTTGTTTCTATCACGTCTAACCTAGGCACCAATGATGGGATTTTTATCAGTTGACCTGAGGGAGGAATCTTTCAGTACTGCAAGCAGACAGATACTGAGATAGCCTTCCATTATCCCTTGCTCAGATCCACAACCACCATCAATCTCAACCCACACGTCTGTTTACCAACTAGACTGAGTCACAGACACATGCTCCTTCACTCTACTATGGAAGATATATCTCCTATACAGTATTAGGGAAGCTATTTTCAAAGTTGAAAGTTACACAACATTTTAAGTTGTTAAACTACAGTCAAGAAACCCTTTTATAATTATATATATATATATATATATATATATATATATATATATATATATATATATATATATATATAAAAATAGCTACAATACAAGCTACTAACAAAAGTAGCTAACTATATTGAAGCTATTTATCCAATTTAAATTCCAAACAATAATTTTGTTTTGTAGCACATCGCCTCTGATTATAAACGCGAACATTGACATAGGCCTGCTTTTCACACTAATCAAAAGCTTTTTAAAATAGCATTTCATCTGGAAAGAGTGCCACCTATATTCCAATGGTGGTATTGTTAACAGTCAATATACAGTTAACCCTTAATTTTGTGTAAAAAAAAGATGATAGATGTTAGATGAAATGTGACTAAAACATCCCCCAAAATTTCAATAAAAAGGTCCCCACCAATGTTTGCTGACACAATGGTAAACTGCCAGCAGGAGGTGGTCACCAGAAGTGTTTGAGTGGCCATTGTGGTATGTCCCAACTGCCACAGATCCTCAATGACTGAAGGCCGATACCGTCGCCGTTTCACCGTCTCCAATCTTCAGATACAACAGTTGCAGTTGTACAGTTGTCCCCTTCTGACAAACATGATTAACTTTCAATTTGCTTGTTTTTAATAATATTCAAGGGAGAAAATCTATGCTGGTGTGTTGCCCCAGTGTGTAGCCTATACGTGCAGTGCAATGCTCACTAAGAAATGTGGAAAACATGTCAACGAGTTATAGTGTAAGTAGGCAAATCTGCAATATATGTCGTTTTCCTCAGACAGCCTCTTTTTCTGACCTTAAAAAAGTCTGACCAGGATTGTGAAATAGTTTAAAATGCACTTAAATAGTGGCATGCTCTCTGTAGTCATACATACATGTCATGCATTCTGTGTGTGTGGATTTGCCATTTAAAACCCATTTAAGCCTATTGCATCAAGTTAACTTTATTCATCTTTGTGTGGCTTCTCACCCTCTCTCTGTCTACACACCCACTGTGTGTGTGTGCGTGTAATAGAGAGAGACAGAGAGAGAGAGAGAAAGAGAGAGAAAATGTGTGCTCTTAGGAAAGTCACCATAAGGAAAAGCACTTTTAATTAAACAATTTATGCATAAGTAATTCAGAATGAGCACTTTGATGTTCGAAATACATATGTCTGCAAATGTCAGTATCTTAGCTCAGATAGATATACGTAACTCACTCCCTAGGAACAATTCCCTACTCTAAATAAATAAACAATTACACAAGTGTAGAATTATACAATTCTACATTTTGGAAGTTTGCATTTTAAGGTTTTGCAGGCAGATTTGAGATATACAAGTGGTGGTTGAATGACTAATATTTACTCATTGAAATGACGTTTTACATCAATAACAGTGCAGCAACTTCAATGTTATGACATAAATAGCAATCTAGATCTATATTATAGATCAGTGGACATACTGTCTCTAAGGGTCAAGATATCAGACTTGGGTATAGTATCACTTTTGACTTAGGCCAGCCAGTAAGCAAACATCTTGCAACCATTTAGTAATTCCCTAGAAACACCTTCGTAATCATTAAAAACACCCTGAAAGAAATCAGTGGGTATATTCTTTGAACCTGTTCATTTACATGAACCATCCAAGCAAATCGATTCTAAAATTAATCTGATTTCCCAAAGTTTAATTGAGAAAGAGGCCATTTTAGAATACCATGTTCTTAGGACATTTTTGGAAAGTGCACAATTATTGCTTCAGTGGTTCTGTGTGTGCAAGAAAATGTGACAAAAGAAAACGGCCATGTAGCATTTTGTAATATTACACCAATACTCACTGGAAAAAGCTACACTGTATTGAAAACTACTATTGTCATGCTACTGAAAAATGTAGTGTTACTACTTTAGGTTAGTTACTCTCCAACACTGATCCTCTCATCCCTGTTTAAAGATATGGAATTAAGATGAAGACCCCAGATAGTGTTTTGGATTGCCACTAGACTGAAGTGTTTTCCAAACATCATGCAGTATTTCCGGGTTGCCTCGATTGCAATCTAGGGTCCAGGCATTGTGGGCCCTCCTCGTGTCCTCACACATCATTGACTACAATATGGCTTGCTGGTTTTCTTCTCTCAGGTTCTTCTCTCAGCCATGTCAGTACATTCGGCCAGAGAGTGGATTAATGGGGCTTCTTTTCTGCTCTGATGAGATGGTTCTCAGCTTCTCCAAGTAGCATCTAGTCCATTCTTGTGCTGTTGACTGCTCTCAGTATTCCAGTGAAGAGACATTGATGGATGGTTTTGAACTTGTATAGGGGCATATGATCAAAGTCAGAAGCTACTTTGATGAATCTCTGATACGCCTCCAGAAAGTGAACACTAACAGGATCACAACTTTTCTGCTTGCACTGTGATTGCTCTCAATATAAAGGTCTGAACTAATTGCATTTTTTATTTCCAAATGCTAGCACAACACTGCATCATCTCTAGTCATCTTAATGTTATATTAAAATTTCAGATTCACTTAATTTTTTTCTGGTAAATATAGCACATTTATTTTATTCTGTAATAGCATCATGTCTCTGAGAATACAGCTCAGGACCCCCGATTATCTTCTGGCATTCTAAATTGAATAGCAGTAATTCACATTTATTAAGCAAGATATTTCATGAACACAGAAATAACATTGCTATCAACACTACATTTTATTAGATTATTTATCAAGGCATAGGAACAAATAGTAGGGAGTATTTTTTTTACATTAAATTCTGACATTTTATTCAGCTCCATATGAGCGCAGAAAACGTCATATTACTATAGTAACATCCGTGCCCTGAGGGAGGAAACGAGATGTTGTGTCGAATGAAGTGACACAAGGGGTCTTCCTTGGGAGCCTCACGTACCTCTGAACTTGAGAAATGGCCAATGAGAAATTGGCAGACAGAATTTGCATGTACCGCCCCGGGACATACGGGTATAAAGGGAAGCGAGCATGTGTCTGTCAGTCAGGTTTTTGCACTGAGGAGCCGAGAATAAGGTACGGCCATTTACAGTGGTAGGTCTAGTGCTGTGGCAGAAGGGACACAATGTCTCGTTCCCTCCCTCAGGGTACGGAGGTTAAAACTGTCACCGGGGTACAATTTTTTTGTACAAAACAAACCCAGATGTGACTTGTTATAGGCCGCACTCACAAGATCCGCTGGAGTGAAGCAACAGCATTTCCCTGACATCAAGTTCCAGGCAATTTGGATGAATTACCGTTATGTAGACAGTACCAGCACGAAAAGCAAAAGAAGACATTCTCTGCAAGCGCTTTCGTGTGGAGTTCAATGCGGCAAATCATGTAAATGTGGCTTCATGATTGCTGTAGAAATTAGGATAGCCACAATTAATATTGTGAATGTTGAGGGTTTAACAGATTTGCAATAAAAACACAAATAACTGGGATATTTCCATTAGTCAATCTCTCACTTATACATTGGGAAACATTTAAAGTTTCTTGAATTGGGGCTTTTTTTGTGCATTTCTATCTTTGGAATACTTATACTATATAAATATACTGTGGAATGCTTTGTTTGGAAAATGTTAATAAAACATTATTAACCTGAATGCATTTTGACAGGAACTTAAGCGTATACAGTCAAATTTCAGCACTTTCAAAATCTGCGATTAATCACGATTAAATATTTTAGTGTTAGATCAACTCAATATCTTTTACATTATTAATACTGCATAAGAGTAACATTATATTGTGCTACATAAAATGAACAAAATGCTTGTCTGACTAAAATGTTCACATTTTTAAAATCTAATAACTTGAAATATCCATGAAAAATCGAGCAGATTTTTTTTATTTTCTGAAGGGACATTTTTAGCTAACATAACGTCATGGTTACTGTTGTAACCTCCATTCCCCGAGGGAGGGAATGAGACGTTGTGTCGAATGAAGTGACACAAGGGGTCTTCCTGGGATGCCAAACGTACCTCTGAACCTGAGGAAAGGCCAATGTCAAGTTGGCAGACAGAATTTGCATGCCCCGCCCCTGACATATGGGTATAAAGGGAAGTGGGGCAGTGAGTGCCAGTCAGGATTTTGCAATGAGGAGCCAAAATAAGGTACGGCCGTTTACAGTGGTAGGTCTAGTGCTGTGGCAGGAGAGACACAACGTTTCGTTCCCTCCCTCGGGGAACAGAGGTTACAACAGTAACCATGACGTTCCCCTTCTGTCACTCACTCGACATTGTGTAGAATAAGTGACACAAAGGGTCCCATATAAAACGCCACACACTGTCCATGTTACGTGAACTGTAGAGACAGGTGCAAGCAGGCTTCTGCGTGCTAGAAGCACCTGTGTCGGCTGCACATAGTTCTCTTTAGGTTCCCCGCACCCCTGAGGGGGGGAACATGAGCTACATGACGAGCATTGGAGCAAGCCCAGCAGCCGTTGCCTTCTCTCTCACTATGTCTCTCACATAGGACGTGAAGTGGCTGGGGCTATCTTAACGCTATGAAATGCGTCGGGGAAGGAGGTCTTTCCCGGTCATATTCTTTCAGAGGAAAAAGACTCTGCAGAGGGCACATCCTGCCCAGTCTAGGGGTAACATGTGGCAAATACACCATGAGGGTTGTGAAGCCGTACATGGGAAATGGCGTGGTGGTAGGTCCAGCCTAATGAGGGGGAACTCTACAAGCACAGCGACCAGGGCAGCGGGGCTTCCCAAGGGAAACACGGGTCCGCCAACAGGGGGACCATACCGCGGGAGATACATCACGGGGAGTTTGCCTGAAAAGGGAACTAAGCCTGTGGAGCCTGAACCAGTACAGTGCACCTGTGACTCGTAGTGGGTCTGGACACGAATTGCTCCACTGAATTCGCAGGCCAGAAGGCTAGGGAGGAGAACATCCAGGGAGCGACACTTAGTGGCTAACCTGGGATAGAAGGTAGACTGGATCAACTTGGTAAAGGGTACTGTGTACCTGCTGAACACCCGGTCGGTAGTGCTACGTTACCGAGTTCTACTGTCTCGGACCTGACAAAACACGGGACGAGACTGACTCAATCCTGAGATTGTAAAATCTGGCAAAGGTATTGGGTGCAGATGTCTGGTAAGGAGGTGCCAAGGGCCAGTGCCCATGAGGATGCCACACTTTTCGTAGAGTGTGTTCGAACCTGCAAGGGGGCGGGCTTGGCCTGGGTGTGATAAGCTTAAGAAATAGCATCAACGACCCAGTGAGTTGGCCTGCCAGAGCTCTGTTTGGAGACAAACCGTCCAACAAAGGCGTTCCCTTTCCATTGTCCACCGAAGCAGACAAAGAGCTGCTCAGAACATCTAAAGCTCTGTGTGCGGTCCAAATAGATATGCAAAGCACGTACCAGGCACAGCCTCCTCCCGGGGCAGCGTTTGCAGGTTCACGACCTGGTCCCTGAAGGGGGTCATAGGAACCTTGGGCACATAGCCCGGTCGTGGCCTCAGGATAACATGAGAATGTGCCGGACCAAACAGGAGGGCCGTCTTCAGGGGAGAGGGCCTTGAGCTCAACTGAATCAAGCGGCACGAAGGGGGGTTTCTGGAGGCCCGAGAGGACCACTGAGAGATCCCAGGGGGGGAATAGGCCGGGGAGGGTTCAGTCTCCGGGCACCTTTCAGGAAACTGATAATCGTGCTTACCTAAATAACTGATAAGTCGTGCTTACCTAGGGACTTGCCATCTACTGCGTCGTGGTGGGCTGCGATAACAGCTACATACACCTTGAAGGTGGAGGGGGACAGCCTCCCCTCCAGCCTCTCCTGCAGGAATGAAAACACTGACCAAACTGGGCACCTCTGCGTGTCTTCGGCTCGGGAAGAACACCAATTCACAAACTAGCGCCACTTTAGGGCGTAAAGTTGATTGGTGGAGGGAGCTCTGGCTTGGTTGATCATGTCTACGACTGCAGGTGGTAGATCCACTAGATCTTACGCATCCCATCCTGGGGCCAGACATGGAGGTTCCAGAGGTTTGGGCGCGGGTGTCAGAGGGTGCCCCGTCCCTGAGAAAGAAGGTCCTTCCTCAGGAGAATTTTCCAGGGAAGTGCTGTCACGAGGAGTGTAAGATCTGAGAACCATGCCTGGGTGGGCCAGTATCACCTGTTCCTCATACTCCCTGATCTTGCACAGCACCAGGGGAAATGCATACTTGCGCAGCCCCCAGGGCCAGCTGTGTGCCAGTGTCTGTCCCGAGAGGAGCTCCTGTCAGGGAGTACCAGAGCGTGCAGTGGGAGTTGTCTTGGGAGGCAAAGAGATCTATTGGTGCCTTGCCAAATATGTTCCATATTAGCTGGACCACCCCTCCACTGGGTGAAACCTGCTGCGACAGCGTGTACGCCGTCATGTTGCAGTTGCCAGGGATGTGAGTGACGCGCAGCGACCTGAGTCGTGGTGCAGTCTGAATGGATGAAGACGTGCTTGCCCCGGATTAGTGGGAGAAACCTCCGTAGGGCAAGAGATACAGCCAACAACTCTAGGCAGTTGATGTGCCAATGCTGCCTGGGTCCTGTCCAGGGGCCAGCGGCAGCGTGCCTGTTGCACACAGCACCCCAACACTGTCGAGAGGTGTCTGTGGTTACCATGACACGTCTGGACACCTGCCACAAGGGGACTCCGGTCTGTTGAAAGCAGAGGTCTGTCCAAGGGTTGAAAGTCTGACGGCAAGAAGGGGTGATTGTCAGGGTATGTGCCGTGCTGAATCGGTCTCATATGCATCAACCCGTGCAGCGCGGCCGTGGCTGAGGATGCCATATGCCCCAGGAGCATCTGGAATTATTTTAGAGGAACTGCTGTGCCGGGGGTCGAAGAGAGAGAGAGGCACCTGAGCACTGACTGAGCATGCTCGTTGGTGAGACACGTTGTCATTGAGACTGATTCTAACTCCATGCCGAGAAAAGAGATGCTCTGAACCAGGACGAGCTTGCTCTTTTCCCAGTTGACCTGGAGCCCTAGATGGCTGAGGTGCCTGAGCAGCTGGTCCCTGTGAGCGCATAGTAACTCTCGTGAGTGAGCCAGGATGAGCTAGTCATCGAGGTAGTTGAGTATGCGGATGCCCACTTCCCTTAGCGGGACAAGAGCTGCCTCTGTGATCTTCTTGAAGACGCGAGGGGACAGGGACAGACCGAAGGGGAGGACCTTGTACTGATACGCCTGACTGTCGAACGTGAACCGTAAGAAGGGTCGTGTCGAGGCAGAATGGAGACATGGAAGTACGCATCCTTTAGGTCTACCGCCACGAACCAATCTAGCTGTCGAATGCAGGTAAGAATCTGATTCTGCATGAGCATTTTGAACAGGAGTCTGTGTAAGGCCAATGAAGTAAGGGCTGTAGAAACCCTTCTCCATCTCGGCTGGAGGGATGGGCTCTATCGCATCCTTGAGGAGCAGGATCGTGATCATTGGCTTTCTCGGATGGTCCTGGCCAGCCAGCACGACGGATTGGGAAGTGAAAGCTACACATCCAAACTCTGCACGAGGGGCACTAACGGGATGATCGCTTTTGACGTACCATACGGGGCTTCGTGGTGGGGGGTGGAAGAAATAGCATGTCAGGAGGCAGAAGAGCATCCCAAGGCTTGGGTGCTGAGAAAAGGCTCAAAGCACAGGGGGCGGGTTAGAGACTGAGGAAGAGGTCCTAGAGAGGCGTCTTCGGAACTCGTCAGCGCTGGCCTGCCAGGGGGCTTTCCTGGTCCTGGAAGCGGTCCTGGAGACAGGGGGCATACGCCGCCAGCGAGGTGCTCGACGGTTTCCAGTCCAGCCTTGCGCTCACGGCGGCCTGGGAAAGCATAGTGGACATCTGCGCATTAGCCTCAGACTGGGCGAGCAGACCCGAAGGTGGCAGCCCAGACGAGTCATCAGCATCAGACACCTCTGTGACGCTCTCCGATGCAGCGGCGATGTCGTTATCCAATTCCAGGGGCTCAAGGGAGAATGCCGGTTGAGAGAGAGAGTATATAAGCTTACTTGCTACCAGGTAACATGTCAAAGAACCTATTAGCTTTCACCATGTGAGCCAGTTGGCTTGATATATCATATGTGAGCGAGTTGATTGGCTAAAGTTCAAAGAACCTATCAGTTTGCACCGTTCAGAATTGTTCACTTAGTGTAAATTCACCCTAATTACTTACACTGCAGTTCAAAAAGTTTGGGGTCACTTACTCGTTCTTTAATATTATATTTTTATTCACATTTTAGAATAATAGTGAAGTCATCAAAACTATGGAATAACAGAAATGGAATTATGGGAAATATGTTGTGACTACAAAGATAAATAAAATAATTCAAATTATCTAAAAGATATTTAGGTTTTTCAGAGAATGTATTTTTAATGTGTATTGTGTCTTACTGTACTGGCAGAGTTTTTATAGTCAAAACAAGTGAAAAAATCTACCACTGCTGAAGAAGTACTTCAAAGTATTTGGAATATGTTATTGACCTTGAGTAATCTAACAAAATACATTACAAATGACATTTTACAGCATGTATTCTGTAATCTGTAGTGGAATACATTTAAAAAGTAACCCTCCCAACCCTGTGTACAAGTACTATGTGTAATAAGGTAGTAACCCTTTATTGTCACATAGTCACAAGTAAGTAACCAGTGAAATTGGCCATCATCCTGCCCATACAAACATACAATATGACAATGTGGTAGACAGGGCAGGAAGACAGGGAATTGAGAAGATATACAGCATTACATGTGGAAAGGTGAGATAAAAAAAGCAACCCCCAGACTATGCTCCTGTTAGGATTACAGTGTGGGAACAGGAAAAAACATCTCAGCAACACTTAGCACATAATCAGTACATCTACAACATAACAAAAACTTGCAACAGGGTAGGGGAGTGGGGGATGGAGTTAACCCAGCACTGGCAAGCAGCCATCCGGACCTGCAGCCATTCTCGGCGCTGGTCACAGACCCGCCTGTCAGACTGGGGGGTACGAAGCGGCGAAGGCGCAAGGGCATTGTAATCTATAAAATACAGTAGCATTACCCTTTTGTTCACACATTGTTTGTAATAATTTAACAATACTAAACATATTTTAATTGCAAATAAAAATATTTGCAAAAATAATTACTATTTTAAACCCCGTCATTCCCAAAATCACACCATTGGTTGTCAATGCTGTGTCAAATTAGTAGGGATTGTCAAACCGAAAACAGAATTGAAAATAAAAGTGTTTTTTATAGTGCTACATGGCCACATTGTTTACCTTTTTTTCGGGGAATCAACCTATATGAATGGTTTATTTATAGTTGCCTCCACGTGTGAGGTGAAAGTAGTTTAACATAGAAAAAATTATACACATCACCCTTAATTTTAATTAATTGAGATCACTGACTTAAAACTGTGAGGTCATTGTACTTATCAAATAGGAAAAAAAGAGAGAGATTTTACAGTCACTGCAATACACACATGATAATACATATTATTATTATTCAATTTTTATTCATTAAATACTATTATATATTTATATCAAAGTCAAAGTTTTCTATGTAACATTTCAGCCATTTCTACAATTATAGCTTCTATTTGAAGTTTCAGTGTTATATACTCTCGAAAATGGCCCTATAAGGTTTTGTACATTTTAAACATCAATCTAAAATCACTGGTAGACTGACTTCTCAGATACACACAATGAAGAAAAATGAACACAGGCCTCAGTTCAGTTCGTCCTCTAAGCAATTCTGGCTATCATTGTGGAGTCAGGCCTGCTCTGAAAATCTGTCATGCCACATTAAGGGAGGATGGCTGCCTCTGCTTTTCATTGGCAGGGAGAATTCAATGAATATTTTATGGCTATGGATATTTTGTAACATGGTCCTAGTGAGCCAGCTGTAGTTCCATTCAAAACACCTGTGAACTGAGAACAGTTCACAGCTGGAGAGCTCTATGGCTTAGTTAATCTGTGGTTTGAACACACAGTCTGGCTTGTTATGCAATGTGCACTTTAAAAAATAAAGGTTGCGCATAGATCATTAAAGTTTTCAGTTTGAACCTCTAGGGGAGCTTTGTAACATTCTATGAAGAATTAACACTCTCTCATAAGGAAACTTGGCTCTAGCCATGTTTTAAATTTTTTATTTGCTCCACCAAAAAAAAAAATCACATTTGTATTGATTTCAACCAACATTCAAGCATCGCTCTGGTGCCATGGTCTGATTATTTGGAGAAAAAAACAAAACAAATTAAAGTAATTTTAAGTAAATAAATATCTCTCTGTTCCCCCACAAAAAATACAGTATCATATGATTTCAGAAGACTTGGAATTTAGCATGTGACTTGTATGTAAACTTAATTGGATCTTACTTTATACATCAACTTAAAAATGACCTAAAAAGTAATTGCAAAAATGTGCAAAAAAAAGTTATATAAAGGCTGAAGCATCATTTTGTTGTAGATGACACTTGGTTTGACATTTTGTTAGCTAAAGCAATGAAATTAATAGATTTCAAGCATTGCATAAGTGTCAAAATTAAATTGTTAAAGTGTGCTTAAATGTGGAGAACTACCAACATGATCACACTGAAAATGTACAGTATATGTTGCTTTTGAATGTTGATGTGCCCAACAATTGATAAAATGACTGAGAATTGCTTTCCCCTCATTAGACATTTTTGCATCAATTCAAATGTGTTTACCATTTGCACTGACGCAACTGATGGCGCATTGTGCAAGTAACATCAGAGACACACATTCCGGTACAATGGAACCCAGGAGGTAATCTCTTTCATGTATTTTTCCTTTAAGATTACATGTTTAAGCCCTAGGTATACATCCATTCTGACGTGAATACTCAGCGTCTGCATTCAGTTGGACACAAGCCTGTTAAAGTATAATCCATATACAGTAACTGTGTGCAAACACAGGTGGCTGGCTTATGCGCGTTATGACTGCTATGAGACACCGTATATTTTCTTCAGGAGTTTAGACTCATAAACATGTCTTTGTATTCCTTCAGACACAAGGTTTACAAATGCAGGTATCTCCAGACCTCCTCACACATGCACTTTTGTCTTGCACATCTGCTGTTGTTGTTTTTACCTTTATCTCCTGATGTTTAGCGGTGATTAGAGGGAGGAAGACTGGCCATCGGGAGCACCGGGCGTATTCCCAGTGGACCGCTGGGTAATTTGGTCTGGCCCGCTGCTGTGGAAGTACCAGCCCATCCTAGAGGTGATATTGGTTGTTTTGTCCTTCCCCGGACAAAAGAGGGACGATGCGGGCTGCCCACTGATCGTGCGGCCAGCCCCAAATCTCGGCAGTCCGCTCGAACAGGTCGAGGAAAGCATCTGGATCATCCGCCGGCCCCATCTTCTGCAGGGCGGGCGGGGGCAAAGAGGAGCAGGGGTCCAGGGTCGCGGCTGTGGCTGGAGCGACCACCTGGCTGAGGAGACTCCGGATTGCATGCCGGTCCTCTGCCTGAGCCCGCAGGATCTCAAAAAATCAACGGTCTTGGTCCTGCCGGAGCTCAAGCAGGGTCTGTTGATGGTTCTGGTGCAACGCTGCGAGGGACTGGAGGACCTCCGTGAACTGTGAGGACTCTGTGGGGCGACTACCTTCCATCACTATACTGCACTTTAATCTTTCCCGGGTTTCGGCACCAGTGTGACAAACTTCACAGTCACCAATATAAAAGAGCACACAGGGAACTGGGTTCACAAGCCGAAGGTAAGCTTTCTTTTAATGTCAGCACTTCCACAGTACAGATTTTTTCAGTGCACAATCGTGGTCTCTGCCGAACTCTCTCTCCCAACTGGAGGTGCTGATGCTCTTTTATGCCACTCTCCCCATACTCACTGAAATTAGAGACAGGTGTTAGACATAATTTAGCTCAGGTGCAAGCGCCTTACCGCTTTCTCCCCTCGGACGGGCGCTTGACCACGCCCCCGCTGCCACATACCACCTGTTTACTCCAGAGGGCAGTAAGTGAAACTTCAGCTGTATGAGCAACACACAGTTTATACAGTGAAGAAAACACTTCAGTAGACAGAATAACACAAACATGCGTTACATTCTTGCGTTCAAAACACTCGAAGGAGCGCAAATGTGATCTAAAGTATCTCAAGATGTGTTTAAAGATTGAGTATTAAACTATATTTAACTTGACACAGTGACCTAAACATTTTATGTTTATGACGCAACACACCCGAGATGTCTGATATATATATAATTTTTTAAATATTTCAAGATAACTATGTATAATCATTATATATTGAGTTATTGTTATATGAGGGGCTTTCTCATCAAATATTTGTATATGAGATTAATCACGATTAATTAATCGGGACACCATGTAATTAATTCGATTAAATACTTTAATCGATTGACAGCACTACTTTGAATACTTATGTAAATGTGATTTTTTTTAATACATTTGAAAAGATTTCAAACAAACTTCTTTCACTTTGTCATTATGGGGTATTGTTTGTAAAATTTTGAGGAAAATCATGAATTTAATCCATTTTGGAATAAGGCTGTAACATAACAAAATGTGGAAAAAGTGAAGCGCTGTGAATACTTTCCGGATGCATTTTATGTCGTATGCCCTCCTATCTATTTTAGGATTTTGCGTATGCCCACATGAAATAACTGTTGATACGAGTGGCCGCAAGAACAACAAGCTTTTGACCCAGAACTTTTTCAATCTAATAACATGATGCCGCAGCACTATTGAGTGATTGTGTTTTTATTATAATTATATATTTTTTTTTAACAGAGATTCTCTCTAAACGCGCTTGGAGATGCACTGACTGGGGTGCACAGGCAAGACAGACAGTAGGACTAAGCTTATCCACCAATCAGAACATTAATTTCAGACGCGATTGGATAATTGCTAACTAATCATATTTTCCGTTTCAGTAAGGGGTGGGACATTTCCAGCATCTGTTGCACAAGCATCCCTGGAGAAACTATAATTTGCACTGTGAATTTATTTGCCCGCTAAACATAAATATATGTATATACATTTAAATGTAACTAATGCAATTAAACTTTGTGAAATTAGTTAGAATAATAATCAAGTATTAACAATTTTCATAATAGCATAGTAAAAGGAACAATAATGACAACTATTAATTTTAATACATATTTAACATGAAGTTACTATACCATTGAAACCATTGATTTACTACAGTAATATTGTAGTAGTAACCATGGTTAATTGTGTGGTAACTATGGTTTAACTAAATACCATGTTTAAACTATACTGTATTACTGTAGTGAAATGGTTAATTTTTGTAAGGGTAAACAAAACAGAAGTCTAATAATTTTCTGTTCCCCGTCTGTCGCTCACTTCGACGCTGTGTCGTAGAAGCAACACAAGGGGTCTCTCTTGAGCGCCGAATATGCCTCTGATCTGATCTATGAAAAAGGCCAATGAGAAGTTGGCAGACAATATTTGCATACCCTGCCCCCGGATATATGGGTAAAAAGGCAGGGAAATACATAGAGTTCATTCAGAAATTTTCTTTGGAGCCGACGGTTGTGTTTGCAGCGAGCTGCGAGTCACACACCCGTTCCTGTTCCTCTGACACTCTCTGTTGTTGGATCTACGGCGCACTACAGCGGCTTTCTACTTCTCTGCACGGCAGTGCAGTTTGCCCCTGGGTGCTTTGACAGCGCAGAACTTAAAGAGTTTATTAAAAGAGTGATTTTTTTTCTTGTAAAAGAGTCATTTCCTCTAAAGAGCAATACACAGCGGCGTTGTATGTCCTTTTCAGGACGCATCTTTTTAAAGATGGCTTTGCGCCCCTGTGTAGTTCCTGGATGCGGTAGAGTGCTCTCCACAGGCGTTCAGACAGCCACAGGCGTTGTCTCGTGTGTCTGGGCAGCAATTGTGGATGGTTCATGTTCTCATTGAGAGAGCATGTCCAAGGCAACGTTGTGGTCGTGGCTCGCTTTCACTCCAGCCGCCCCCCGCATTGCTCCTTCTTCCCATGGGATTGAGGACGATGCGGTTGGCGATTGAGGCGATCTGGGGACAGCAGCGGGTGCAGCTCCGCTGGGTACACCCCCTCAGACCACCCGGCCCCAGCACGCTCATTGACTCCCATCCATGCTCGAGGAAACAACGGCTCGCCTCACAGCCAGCCTGCTTATCCTCTAGAGCTCGAGGTGGATGAGCTCACCGCTGCATCGGAGAGTGCGGCGTCTGACGCTGATGACTCCCCTGGGCTGCCGCCTTTGGGCCAGCACGCCCAGGCTGAGGCTGACACTCAGATGACCGACATGCTTTCATGCCGGGCAGCCGCCAGCGTGGGGTTGGACTGGAACCCTCCGTCCTCCCCACAGCCATCGCGGTTGGATGACTGGTTCCTGGGGTCTGGGCGCCGCTCACAGCCTTGCCGCCCGCGTCCCGTTTTTCCCGGAAGTGCATGATGAGCTGACGACTTCGTGGAGGGCACCCCTCTCCACTCGTCACAAAGCCACTCGCTCATCCGCCCGGAAACCCTGATCTCGATGTGTTGCAGGAACTGTGCTCAGTGACCGACCTCGCCCTCAGAGCCACGAAGGTCACAGCGCAGTCACTCGGGCAGGTGATGGCCACGCTCGTGGTCCAGGAACGTCGTCTGTGACTGAACTTGGTCGAGAAGCTAGCTTTCTCAACGCCACTGTCTCCCAGTTCGGCCTCTTCGGCGACACCATCGAGGACTTAGCCCAGCAGTTCTCCACGGTGAAGAAGCAGACGGAGGCCATTTCACACATCTGCCACCATGGGCCATGCCCCATGTGCGCACCAAGGGTGTCCTCCTGTGGCTAAGAAACATCCTGCTCTGCCTCAACCCGGGCCCAGCTCTCAGCCCCCGTGTCGAGCACCCCGCAGGAAGCAGATGCCCCCCGTCTCACGGACACCCTCGAGGCTCTCAGGCGCTCCTGAGATGTCCGACCCAGAGACCAAGACATTAGCTCCTGAGCTGGTAAGCAGACGCCCGGTAGAGAGAATCTTTTGTTGAATTTATATCATTTGCCAGTACCCACATTCTCAATCACAGAGCTATTTCCTTTGTCTCTGGGTCACCTGGCCTGCAAATGCCGCTCTCACGGCACTCTGCTGACAGATCCCTACAGTCCCGGCATGCTGGATGCGGACACCCCACCTTCAGCCCCACGACTGTTCCCTGGCCGGCCGGTTCTGACGAGTATAGAGGACGCCTACCCCAGACCTCCTCCTCAGTCACTAACCCACCCCCTGACGGGTGTGCGGAGCAAGGTAAGTGCTTTGTGTTTTTTTCTCAGCACTAGAGCCTCGGGACGCATCTTCGCCTCCTGACGTCGCACTACATGCTCCACCCCGCTACGAAGCCCCGCTGGGTACGTCAAAAATAATCATCCCCTTGGTGCCCCTAGCACGGAGTTTGGATGCGTGACTTTCACTTCCCAACCTGTCACGCTGGCTGGCCCGGACCATCCGACTCGGTTACGCAATTCAGTTTGCCTGGCCCCCACCCCCCTTCGCGGGCGTCCGCTTTACCGCAGTACACGACAAGCATGCCAAATCTCTGCGCGAGGAAATCACTACTCTTTTACTAAACAAAGAGGTGATAGGGCCTGTCCCTCCAACCGAAATGAAGAAGGGTCTCTACAGCCCTTACTTCATTGTACCTAAGGATGGCGGCAGCTTACGACCGATCTCGGACTTGCGAGTTCTCAACTTGGCTCTGTTCAAACTCCTGTTCAGAATGCTCACGCAAAACCACATCTTAACTTGCGTCCGGCATCTGGGTTGGCCCACAGCGGCAGACCTGAAGGACGCGTACCTTCACTGCCTCGACACCGACCCTTCCTACGGCTCATGTTTGACGGCCAAACATATCAATACAAAGTCCCCCCCTTTGGCATGTCTCTGTCCCCTCGCGTCTTCACGAAAGTCACAGAGGCAGCCTTTGCCCCACACCGAGAAGCCGGCATCCGCATACTCAATTACCTCGATGACTGGCTCATTCTGGCCCACTCCCGAGAGTTACTATGCGCTCACAGAGACTAGGTGCTCAGGCACATCAGCCGTTTAGGGCTTCAGGTCTACTGAGAAAAGAGTGAGCAGGTTCAGAGCTTCTCTTTTCTCAGCATGGAGTCAAAAAAATTTATAAATATAATGAAAAATAATGACTACAAATAGTTACAAAATATTACCCATTTTATCCCAAGTAATTGATAAATAAATAATATATGTAATAAATGTAACAGAAGAAACGGTATTGGTACCGGTAATCAGTATTGACAATATTGGTATCGGATCGAAAAGAAAACAACTGGTATCACCCGTCCCTACTCTGTAACTCACATGGACTTCTTTATTTGACATACAAATCACAATAATGGTGACAATGGTAACATATTAAGTATAAGATGAGCTTGCAATAATCACAAAATGACAAATACCTGAAAGTTACAACAAATACAATAACAGCAGCGTAAATAAAATTAAATAACAGTAAAGCTATGACCAGTACATAGTCATTTGCATAATTTATTCATACTGCAAAGCATTACTCAGAGCTGAAGTGCAGCTTGCTGAATAATGCTCACACCTTGTAAAAAATACATAAAATAAGTCATGAAATGTATTAATTTGTGGCTATTTGAGACTTTGAGGCTTACTTTGTTTAAAGAATATCAGAAATGGCACTTGTCAGTGCATAGGACTTTTCAGTTTTTCTCAAGAATCATCTGGGGAAGGAATTAAAACTCTGCGTCTATAAAAATGCAACAAACTCACTTAAGCAATTAATCTGCAAAAAATCAGATTAATTACACACACACACATATCTTGTATAGCAATATATATATATATATATATATATATATATATATATATATATATATATATATATATATATATAAGAAATGCTGACTTGTCACAGCACCTAAAATACACACTTTCCCTTGTAAAAAAGTTTTTCGACATGTTATTTGTCTGAACTATAAAGTGCTTATTTTTAGTGCTTTCTCTAAAAAACAAAACAAAAAAACATTAATTTACACTGGTTATATATGTTTTAAAGTTCTGATTTTTTTTTACTAGCAGTCAAGAGAAATTTCTTTTTTTCAACACAAAAATGTGAAATTGAGCCGTAATTTGAAATCAATGAGCTGGTGTGGTGTGTTGCGGGCCAGGTTTGGTGGGCTGCTCTGGGTCAGAAAGTCCAGGGCCAGTTTTTAGTCCCAGTCTGCCCCTGGAAGGAGGAGAGAGAGGGAGAGAGATAGAAAGATAGAGAGACAGAAGAAGAGGGTTCACTGCCCCCGGGTACACCGCCATATGGTCCTTAGCCAGCTGGACCACCTCATCCAGCGATGCCGGTCGGTGGCACTGGACCCACTCTGCCATTCCTTCAAGTAGCTGGGCAATTAATCATTCCAGTACCACCAGATCGAATTCCTCCTTGGCATCATGATCTTCAGCCAGCAGCCACCTTCTGCAGGTGCCACAGAGCTGTCAAGCAAATGTGAACAGGCGGCCAAGCTCGCTGAGTGTCAGTGAACGGATGTTTTGGCGATGTTGCTCTGGGCTTCGGCCGACCCATTGCAGGATGGCTTTCTTATGGTCTTCGTACACCAGGAGGTTGGACACGGGAAGTTGTTGGGTCATGAGTTGGGCTTCCCCAGACAACAATGGCAGTAGGCGGGCCATCCACTGGGTGCTGGGCCAATTCCATGCTCCAGCCGTCCACTTGAAGAGCTCGAGGAAAGCATCTGTGCTTTTAGAACTTGTGACTCCAGGTGGGGTAGTCAGCGTCTTTGCTTGCTGAGCTACCCAGGCCCACATAGAAATTAATTCTTGAATGTTTTCAATGAATTGCATATAAGGTAAACAAGGCAGACCATCAACTTCAGTGTGAAGGTGATGCATAGTAAGTTATTTAATTAAAATAGCCTTGTGTGCCCGCATCCCAAGTGCAGAATTTCTGGTCTAGTTTATATCTTATCACTAGTCCTTGCACTACTCCTTCCTCTCTCTCTCTATTTTGGAATTTGTTGAAATTTGCTTCGAAATGTATCCTTACAAAATTTAGTGCGTTCAGTTAAATGCATTCTGTATCTCTTTTAAGTTTTATTGAACTGGTGGTTATTTCATCAACGTCAGTGCCATTGATGGTGTATCAAGATGGTGAGTTTTTTCCCCCCATTATTTACTGATAAACTATAGCGCAGCTATGGGACTGTATTTGGATGTATTAAACACAGACTGCTGATGTACTTTTTGTACTATTTTCATAGGCAACACACACATATGAGCCAGAACATTATGACCACATGCCTAATATACTGTTGGTCCTCCACATGCTGCCAAAACAACGCCGACCTGCCTAGGCATGGACTCTGCTGAAGGTGTCCTGTGGTCCAGTGGTATCTGGCAGGTACCTTCCAAGTCCTGTAATTTGCGAGGTGGAGCCGCTGTGGATCGGACTTGTTGGTCCAGCACATCCCACAGTTGCTAATTTGGGATAAGATCTGTGGAAATTGGAGGCCAGGGCAACACACATCATGCTCCTCAAACCATTCCCAAACAATGTGTGCAGTGTGGCAGGGAGCATTATCCTGCTGAAAGAGGCCACTGCCATCAGTGAATACCATTGCCATGAAGAGGTGTACCTAGTCTGAAAAAATGTTTAGATAGGTGGCATGTGTCAAATTGACGTCCACATGAATGGCCGGACCCAGGGTTTCCCATTAGAACATTGCCCAGAACCAAAATTTTGTGTGACTTTCAGACCTTCTGTCAGTTCGGACCAGATGGGATAGCCATCGTTGCCCTCGCACATTGATGAGCCCTGTCATCGGTTTGTGGTTTGTCCCTCCTCGGACCAGTATCAGTAGGTACTCACCACTGCTGACCGGGAGCACCTCACAAGCCTTGCCGTTCAGAGATGCTCTGACCCAGTTGTCTGGCCATAAAAATTTGGCCCTTCTCAAAGTCACTCAGGTCTTTACTCCTGACCATTTCTTCTGCATTCAACATGTTAACTATGAGAACTGTTTGTTCACTTACCATCTAATCTAACCAGACCTTGGCATGTGGCATTGTTAGGAGATAATCAATGATATTCACTTCACCTGTGAGTGGCTATAATGATTTGGCACATGAGTGTATAACAGTCTTTTCTCTCCACAAACTCTCGACTTTAACTGACCTGACAATTAATTAGAATTGTTTTCTTTATTAATAATTATGATGTTAAGAGAAGTGGTAAAAACTAAGACAAATAGGCTGACTACATAATGAAAAGAAATGAATGTAGAAGTCTTTAACCTTGCTGTGTTACCATTAAATTTTAAGATTGATAACTTATACACTGATGTGGGTATTCAAAGGACCTGCCCAAAATCACATTCATTTTTCTTGTTCATGACTAGTTCCATTAACCGTCTGCATCACACATTTATAATACAGCAATTACCTTCATAAATCTGAGCTAAAGAGTGAATCTGGTGCACAGAGAAAGACAGCAGAGCTGTGCTGGGACTTATAGCCTTACCTGTCTAGAAAGCATTTTCTCATTGGCCCTCGCTTTGATTTCAGATCAAAGTCATAACAGAAGGCATACAGATCATACACTCGAATCATTGCTCACTTAATCTGTTTAGCAAATCAGATCTACTTTTTTTCAGAAGCAAAACTTAAAAAGATGAAAGTATCCATTCATCACAAAAGTGTATCCTAACCAAAATGAAGAGCAGCCATATTTCTCCTATGCTATCGGCTCATTAAAGGAGCACTCTGAACATTTAAATTTTTCTCACAAAAAATCATTGCAGTCCTCTCTGTAATTCGCTCTGCTTACGATGTTAAATGGCAACACAAAGAACTAAGATAACACTAAGGAAATTATATTACAAGCACTTTACTTGACGCCAATATGTCATTATCATTATCTAGATATTGTGTTATGCATTAAAACCCACTCATCTTTAAGCTGTATGGTCTGTATGAATAATTATGACCACCGCTGTCACATTATAACACCTATTTAGACCTTTAAAGAATATAATGCATTAAAACACATGGTCAACACCCACGTTATATCACAAATACTCATGTACATTATACTTAAGAATTGTGTAAATATGAATGGGTATTATAATTTATTGCAACATATTTTTTGTTATTTTTTATGAAATGATACAATGAATTGCACGATGTATTGTTATAAGTACATTATTAATACTTCTAAAATGTATTCAAATAAATTTATGATTAAAAACCTGAAAATCACAACCTAGTCTCATACATAGAATGTTACTGTAACTTTATATATATTAATATTAATATATTATTATTATTATTATTATTATTATTATTATTATTATTATTATTATTATTATTATTATTTATATCCTAGGGAAAAGACTCCAGTAATTTCACGTGTCTCCTCTGGAGTTTTTGAAATTATTGCAATAATGTCACAAACTTTGCACATATTTGCCAAGATACCAAAGTCTGCTTTCAAAATGTTATTTTAATATGAACATTTCACAACACAATGTTCTGAGAACAAATTATGTGGGCTATGCTATCAACATTATTATTAATATTTACTTACATTATTTTAATGAATGTATGCCAGCATTTGTCTCATTTATTAAGGAGTTTTTGGAGAAACACGAGAAAGCTGATACTTAAATGGCACATTACTGAGAACTACATGAGTTATCTTAAGCTATGAATAAGCCACCAGTTAGAAATATATATATTTTTTAATTCTGATTTCTTTTTTTCAACTTTTTCCAGAAGTGCATTTTTTGACAATACATTTTAACAAAACAAAAACATCCAGCATTACAAACATTCCTTTATTTCTTTTTTGCACTTTCGCTTAAAAATGTCTGATTTGTACACATTATCTATATATGTGCTCTATTCTACTTTAAGCTCAACTGCAGAGTGATTTATTAGAATTTAGTACAATTGTGATGGTCTCTTTAGGCAATAATTTTAACAATCTCATTGCCGTTATAACGAAGCTGCTTCCCACTTTTGCCATTTGCTGCAAAATTTCCATAATGTCATACTTTAATTTACCACTTCTCTCACTTCCTGTCTGCCATGATGCTATTTTAAAACAAGTCTCATCTGGCTCGAGCTCACCACAATATTGCCCAATGAACTTTCATTTCCTCTGTTGTTAAATAGAAATGAGAATGGCCTCAATCACAGGTGGGAGGCAAACCTAATTGACTTCTGTCTACCTCTCACTTTGCCTGCCACACCTGAGCTCCTTTTCTCTATGTTGATCTTCCGATCTCATTGCCTCTGCAGGTAGAACACAGCCAACATGGGTATGTCTCAAGCTGTCACATCCAGTCATCCCGCCTGTCTGATCACACTGCGGCCCATCCTGACTCCCAGGCTTGGGCTTCATGAGAATCTACCATCCTTTTTTTCTATATGACATGGGCTGCACACTGTCATGGACTGTGGAAATAAAGTGGAGATCCATTGTCTCTGGGAGGTTCTGTAGGGAAGTGACATTATGCCATGTGGAAGATTTTGGTCAAAGAAAGAGAGAGAAAACCCTGCAGTGTTTTCAGTGCAGTGTCCAGTTCTGGGGCTTTGTTTAGACAGGCAGCAATTGTTTTCCCTTCAGGCATTTCTGATTTAATTGAAGTGGTGAATGTGTTCGCTGTTCGAGAAGCGAAGTCATGTCAGCTCCACCTCCAAATCGATCCCGCTCCAGAGTACAGGCCTCGGTGTAACTCTCTTTCCTTCGATGATAAGCACGAGTCCGACCATCACCCCTGGTGAGACAAAAGCGTGACTCGTGAGTAAAGAGCACTTTTTGTCAGTGCTGTCTGGTCCAGCAATGGTGGGTTTGTGCCTGTAGGTGACGTTGTTGCCAGTGATGTCTGGTAAGGATCTGCCTTACAACAGGCCTACAAGCCCTCAGTCCAGCCTCTCTCAGCATATTGCGGACAGTCTGAGCACTGATGAAGGGATTGTGCATTCCTGGTTTAACTCGGGCATTTGTTGTTGCCATCCTATACCTGTCCTGCAGGTGTGATATTTGGATGTACCGATCCTGTGCAGGTGTTGTACACATGGTCTGACACTGCGAGGATAATCAGCTGTCCTTCCTGTCTCCCTATAGCTCTGTCTTATGCGTCTTACAGTACGGACATTGCAATTTATTGCCCTGGCCACATCTACAGTCCTCATGCCTCCATGCAGCATGCCTAAGGCACGTTCACACAGATGAGCAGGGACCCTGGGCACCTTTCATTTGGTGTTTTTCAGAGTCAGTAGAAAGGTCTCTTTAGTGTCTAAGTTTTTATAACTGTGACCTTAATTGCCTAAATTGCTGTTTGTGTCTTAACGACCGTCCACAGGTGCATGTTCATTAATTGTTTATGGTTAATTGAACAAGAATGGAAAACATTGTTTAAACCCTTTACAATAAAGATCTGTAAAGTTATTTGAATTTTTCAAAATTATCTTTAAAATTCAGTGTCCTGAAAAAGAGACATTTCTTTTTTGTTTTTGGCAGCATTCTGAGTAATCTCTAGAGACTGTTGTGCATGAAAATCCCAGGAGATCAGAAGTTACAGAAATACTCAAACCAGCCCATATGGCGGAAACAATCATGCCAAAATCTAGATCACTGTGATCACATTTTTCCCCATTCTGATGTTTGATGTGAACATTAACTGAAGCTCCTGACCTGTATCTGAATGATTTTATGCATGGCTGATTAGATAATCTCATGAATAAGAAAGTGTACATGTGTACCTAATAAAGTGGTTGTTTTGTGTATATTCTAAAAGGAAAGGTTTACAAATTATAAAGTGTTTGTATTTATACACAAAGCTACTAAGAAAATAGTGAAGTACCACTTTATTAGGATGCAAGAGTCCTGTTTAAACTAACATTTCTTCATCCTCTGTTTATGTAATGATAAGAACGTGCATCTCGTCTACTGCATCAACTGCACCGGGTAGCCCAGTCATGGCCCTGAAGGCTAACTTATTTCTCTGCAGCGAGCATGTGTCCACAAGGAAATGTATTCATTGACAGACAATGAGGCATCTGGAAAGGGCATTTATGTTGGATTCTGCTGACGAAAGACTGAGAAACTCCCAATTCATCCGCTACACATTTGCATTTTGCCTGTGGCCAGGGAGCGCAGAGTTGTCAAATTAATTAATTAATTTATTTTGTTGTGTTGTTTTGGTTTGTGGGAGAGGTAATTGCATCCCTAAGTAAGTTTACAATAATGAAAACACCCTCACAATTTAGGCAATACCTTTTGAAAATGTTAATGTCATAATAATATTCCAATTCTCACTCAAAAATACTTTAGCCTATTTTTAAGATTTACACATTTCAATTTCATACAAATTCCTTAAAAATGAAATGACTTGGCTTTAACAAAATTCATTGAATAATAAAAAATATATTACTATATAAGTTTTATCAATTACATATATTTAAAAGTTTACTCAATTTGATGGAATTTTGTTATGTGTAATGCGTTTTGCTTAGATGCATGATTTTAAAAATAGTTTCAAATATTTACATATTTTGAGTGCATTGACTCGATTGCGACATGAATTTATGACAGCAGCCATACTTTGGATTGTTTGTATTTAAACTTAGGAGTGCTCACAACGACACCTAAGTTTTTGTGGGTTTAAGAGCTACTTTTTTAATTAAAAAGTGGCAGTGGTGGCTCAGCAGTTAAGGATCTGGGTTACTGACCAGAAGGTCGGTGGTTCAAGCCCCAGGACTTCCAAGATGCCACTGTTGGGCCCTTGAGCAAGGCCCTTGACCCTATCTGCTCCAGGTGTGCTGAATCATGGCTGACCTTGTGCTCTGACCCCAGCTTATCTGGGATATGCAAAACATTTCACTGTATATGTGCAAATGTATAAAGAATTATTCTTCTAAAATACTTCATGAAATTATCTTAGATGAAAAAGAGTCCTAAAATTAGGAGTGACACATCTATAATTTTTTGTATGAATAGAGTTGCTTGTAAACTTCCATGTTAGGAGCTACATTTCTCCTTAATATTTTTGATGAATACAGGCCCTGTTTTTTTTAAATGCCTTGGGCGCAAGTTCTATCGTTAATAACGGTGATGTTTCGTATGTGAATGAATTAGTCTTTTTGAACAAATCTTTTAGGTGAATAAATCTTTTAAGTGAACAAATCTTTCTCATTCACCTCCATGCACACTGACTCATATGTTTCATTCACTGACATCTCTCCCTTTTTAAGCCTCTATTTTAAAGCTCGAGACTGCTTTGTGGCTTTTCATGAATGTAAAGTAAGAATATAGAACGAGCCAATAGCATTCGAGTGTGGACTGTGAAGCAGCACATCGATTTTTTCACCCACTGAACGAATATGCCCTTCTCTGAACAAGTTAAGTCTGTTGTTTGAGTCTGAACGAGATGAGATGACTCATTCATGAACAAACTTAACGTACTGGTAAGCTAATTCGTGGACGGAATGAATTACTGACTGAACAAGAGGGGCCATGTCATTCGTTTAAAGTGGCATTGAGTCAGTCGCGTTCAACAAGGAGGGAAAGAGGAGAAGAGTTAAAATAACATGAATTACGATGTGTGCTTTGGTGCACAGTGTAAGATTTAGGATTTTCTTGTACTTTATGTATAGGACAAGGTAAAATTGAAGCCAAGCATTTGACAACATACAGTATACTGCAGGAAAAGTAAGACCTGCCATTAGTGATTATGACAGTTATGGTGTTTAAATTCTAAGAGTAATTTTCTATGTAGACATGCAAATTCCATTGTGTTGCTTTTGAAGATTGACTTTAGTGCGAGCCAATAGCATTCGAGAGCAGGCTGTGAAGGAGCATATCATTGGTTTGACCAATCTCGTTTAACAAGAAAAAGGACTGGATAAATAATGAATGAAAGTGAGTGATGACCACACATTACAATGGCATACGGACGTTATTGAAACTCATAATACATTTTTAGGTTAGTATTTTTGTCTTTTTTTGTATAGCTTGATAAAAAGTTGTGCTCGGCAGCACAAGAGCTCAATATGTTGCTTTTTTTGTCATTTGTGGGGAAATGCATATTATGCTTAAGAACTCTGCAGCACTGAAGTTTCTTAGTAGAAGTATAGACAGGAACATTTTATTCAAGGATCATTTGTCTTTTTCCGGTCGTGACTCAATAAAAACATAAAAGATGGTTATTTGGTGGCATCTAGTGGTACAAAGGTGTAATTTTCAGAAATGGTCAATAAAATAATCAATCTGAACAAATCTATTTGGAGAACAGAATCAAAGACTTAAGTCACTGTGATTTCATGAATCACCACCACTAATAATAATAATAATAATAATAACAATACATATATAGCACCTTTTTAAAGACAAAGATCGCTTTACAGAATCATTTACCAACATAAATCTAAGATTTTGTGTTTCCTGAAGCAGCTCTACACCTGTAGTTACACGTGCTTTACATAATCAAATAAATGTTTTGACTAACGAGTAAAGTAACGCAATATTTTTTTAGACCATAATATCTGAGTTACTTTTAAAATAAGTTATGCATTGCTTTTGTACACATCTCCTTTTCATGTATTATGATAAATCAGGAGTAAAAGTGCAAACTTTGGGGATAAGATGTAGTACATGATGGGCATTGTAGTGTGCGCATGATGAGTAATTTAGTCCTAGAGAGTATGAGCCGTGCTTATCAGCAAAGGGCAGATCACAAGTCTTCTTATAGATCACCCTGAGATTTATGTTGTAAAATCTAAAAAAAATATTGCTGGAAAAGGAATGTAAATCTGAACAATTCAGTGGAATCCAGTTGTACTTATAATTTGCAGCGGTGGATTTTTTCGTCATAAACTTTGCTGTTGTCATGACAATCTAGGGTGAGCAGATTCCTGCTTGTGGAAAACAGGAAAAATTAAATTGATGTGTCCTTACCTAGGTGCAGATCAATGTGAATTAGGGGGTGCATCAGCATCTGTAAATGTTGTCACCTTGTACTTTTCACTGGCAGCAATTTTTCACAGTGTGCGCATGTCTTTCAAGAGTTTATCGTAAAATGCAGAGCAGTCCAGTCCAAACTTAAGATGTATGAAAAGCATTGCCTTCATGACTGTTACACTGAGTTGAGTTTTATCTGGTGTCCATGCTGCATTCATTAATGAGAACACACACTCCACAGATGCTGATGACCCAGGCAGGCATAAAACAAACTACACGACCTTGGCTAAAACTCCGAAGTTGATGGTCTTGCACTTATCCAAATCATTCTGAACATCTTCCTCTGACAAAGGAGCAAGTATGTTGCATATAACAGCTTCAGATTTGGTGCAGGCAGAAGATACATTTCAGATCAAATAATTTCTTGATCAATTTCACAGTGCAGCTGACTGAAAACTATGGCCGTGCAAAACAGAATGATAAGCAAAAAGTCCTTCACTTTCGTGCACATAGTCAGATTTGGAACTTTTCTTTACAAAAAAAATCGCTAACACTTGGTGTGGCACACTTACTTTTAGCAGCATTCACATGCTTTTTTGAATGTACATGCTTCACGATGTCGGTGCGGCCTCCATGAGCAATGGAAAAGCGAGCTCCACAAATCTCACACCTCACTTTGCTAGGCTCTGTCTGTGACTCCTTTTTTAGAAATGTAAACACTTTTTGAAGATCCTCATTAAATGTACATGCATGCTTCCTTGACATTTTTCCAGCCACAATTTCATCTGTGTGCCCTTTCAAACTGACACTTCAATCTGTTCACTAACTAGACGTCTATTGATAGGGGATTGTGATTGGATAGTTTAATCCAATCATGTACTTCAAATAACACGGTGTGATTTTATAGGTTTTACAAGCCATATCCTTGGATACCTTTGAATATAATACTCTGAGAAAGCTGCATAGGCAATTTTAAGAGAGGGGAAATACAGGACAAAATACGATTATTCAGAATAAGTCAGGACACTAGAAAAAGTGCTTGAATACGGGACTGTCCTGGGAAAAAGGGACGTCTGGCCACCCTATGACAATCACAGAAAGAGTTAAGAAATGTTTCCACATAAGGCAACATTTTGTCAAAAATGTAACATTCGGGTAAGTGAAACTTTGATTCTCGTGATTGATTGATTAATGCGTATCATGTGTAAACACATTTTCGTGGAATAATATAGCACAGTCATATGTAAGCCGGGAGAAGTCTTCCATTAGTTACAGTTACATGCAACGTGGAATGATTGTTGACTGTTCGTGCATCCGATGACTCAGATGACTCTGGATCAGTGGCTCTGAGCAACGTTCTACATCGATTGTATACGCAGAGAAAATTTATTAATTTCTTTAAATATTCTACATTTTTGTTTTATAATAAACAAGTAATGTAATTTGTGAAACATACCATTTGTATGATATTTTGGTAGCAGTAAAAATGATTCCATTCAAGTTGTTTCAATATGCACATTTGCAGTATGCAGTATGCACCGTGGATCAACTCAAAACAAGTGTGATGACTTAAGAAAAAAAATATTTATTTATTCATCAGACTTATTCCTTGGATATTATCCTGAATTCTGAAAAAACATTTCAAATTGACTCTGGGCACATTGTCTGGCACTGCATCTGATGCAGGTTCAAGTGCTGGACTTTGCTGCTGTAGGTAAGACAGTGGTTATTATGCATTATTCATATTGGCTGCCATGTTGATGGAAAAACAAATCATGCATGTTCCTGTTATTTAGTCTTTATAATAAATATGACGAGAAGACCTACTGATTATAGATTTTCTAAACATCTGTTTGTTTAGTATGTTGTTTTATCAAGAAAGTTGTACAGTAGCTAGCATGACCTGTAATATCTCTTGTATGCAATGCATGACTTATATGTATGGAATGCATAGCATAGCAGAAGAGAGAGAGAGGCTGTGAGAAAAAAGTAATGCAAAAATAACTCTCAAGCAATGAAATGATTTACTTTCTATAAAAAGTCACTTTTTAATTAATTCAGTTTCTTTTTTAAGGAGTAACACAATATTCCAACAAGAAACTTTTAAAAGTAACTTACCCAACGTTGCATGTGCGTATGTGCTTTAGTGCATCAGGGGAACTCCAAAGTCTGATGTAAAGTAAAACTCAACTGTTGCAGTGCAATGCATCTGTCACATTTACATAGTGCATGCAGCTTTCGTGTCTTCAGCAGATTTCTCCATTAAATGGCATTATGGTGTATGTGTAAATAAGCAATTTTTATTTGATATATATTTGATATCCTCAGAAGTTATATCTCCACCCCATGAATAATCTTCAAGAGACCTTCTCCCAACACTGTACGGAACCAACAACTGGATGACAACTTGAATGTGTTCTACTGTAGATTTGAAAGGCCCAATCTCACAATCTTTACCACATTCTGACATTCACTTCACACAAGCACCAACACCTCCTGCAACCCCCCTCCTGGTATTCAACCAGCACTTAAGATCTGTGAAGTAGAGGTGTACCGTGTCTTCTGAAAACAAAAGACAAGGACAGCACAGGGCCCAGATATAGTTTCACCCATGTGTCTTAGATCCTGTGCTAACCAGCTGGCCCCAGTCTTCACATTGATCTTCAATAGATAACTGGAGCAGTGTGAAGTCCCATACTGCTTCAAACGCTCAATCATCATTACTGTCCCAAAGAAACAAAAAAAAATCACAGGACTTAATGACTACAAACCCGTCACCCTGATGTCTGTGGTCATGAAATTGGATGAGAGACTGGTGTTGGCCCACCTGAAGAACATCACTGGATCCTTTCTAGATCCCCTCCAATTTGCTTATCAAGCAAACAGGTCTGTGGAAGATGCAGTCAACATGGGATTGCATCATATCCTGCAAAATCTGGACAGACCGGGGACATATGCAAGGATACTTTTTGTGGACTTCAGTTCCGCTTTCAACACCATCATCCCAGCTATTCTCCAGACTAAATTACACCAACTCTCTGTTTCCATGCCTATCTGTCAGTGGATTACCAGCTTTCTGACGGACAGGCAGCAGCTTGTGAGATGGGGTAATTAACTTCCAGCACATGTACAATCAGCACTGGTGCCCCCCCAAGATTATGTGCTCTCCCCACTACTCTTATCCCTGTATACAAATGATTGCATTGCCAAGGTCCCCTCTGTCAAGCTCCTGGAGTTTGCAGGCGACACCACTGTCATCAGCCTCATCCAAGATGACGACGAGTCTGCATACAGAAGTGAAGTTGAACAGCTGGTTGTCTAATGCAGTCAAAACATTGAGCATGCTCAAAACGGTGGAGATAGTTGTGGACTTTAGGAGGAACACCCCAACAATGACCCTCCTCACCATTTTAAACAGCACTGTGAAAGCTGTGGAGTCATTCAGGTTCCTGGGCACTACTATCTCACAGGACCTGAAGTGGGAGAACCACATTGACTCCATTGTGAAAAAGACCCAGCAGAGGTTGTACTTCCTTTGCCAGTTGAGGAAGTTCAACCTGCCACAGGCGCTGCTGATACAGTTTTACTCAGCAGTCATTGAGTCTGTCCTCTGCAAACAAAATCAGATATCAGAAGACTACAAAAGGACAGTTTGGACTGCTGAGAGGATTATTGGTTGCCCCTGCCCTCCCTTCAAGTCTGTACAGTCTGTAAGGAAAAAGCTGTTTCTCATTGATCACTGCTGAACTGATAAACAAAACTTTTCTTTTCTTTTTTTTTTTTTTTACCTAGGAATCCAAAAGCATTCAGTTTAGCAGGGAAATGTGTTTACAGCAGTCAGAAACAGCAGATAAAGAAACCAGTTGCCCTTGATCATCAGAGAGACTGAGAGCAGAGGGATGCTGAAGCTTTTGATGACCCTGAGTCAGAAATCTTAATTGACTCCAAAGCTGAGTTAAACACTGGTATGATTCAAATGGGTCTCAAGCCAAAATATTTTTTTGGGATTTTACCACTCTTTTTATTTGAGTTGATGGAGGATAAAGAGAGAGGGACATGGAATCATGGGGAGAGAGGGGGCCGTTCACTCTGGGAGTCATCATACCATCTTGTAAGCAAGCATCACAGCACAACATGTTTTTTGCATGTGCTTGCCAGTGTTTGCTAGGCAACAAAGGAACAACATTGTAGGTAAGTTATGTTTTAGCCATTACCTTTGTGCAAATTAAATGTCACATTTGAGCTGCTTAATAGGTTTGTAATGAATTCATTGCTGACATGTAATTTTTACAGTCAGGAGTTTAGAACAAAGCCAAATCAGAACCCTTGTGAAAAAAATATATACTTAAGCACACATTATTCGTGGATGCTTCAGAATAAAAGTGTATTGCTGGGAGGATATACATTTGTGTGCTTAAAGTCTTTGGAACATTGGAACAAGGAATGTTGTTCTTAATGCTCTTTAGTTTGCCGAAAGTAGTGCTGTGGTGCAACTAAAGATGTATTACATAAGCATAAATGCCTGCTTTTTCTACAGATTGGACAGTTATGAAGTCAAAAATGATCATTGCAAATACAGTATATATATTTAAAAACAGAAGGCTTTTGTAATTAAATGAGTACATGTCATTTATTTCTACACTTGCCAAAAATTCACAAAACCAACAGCATTCCTATCTTTCTTCAAAACTTACTTAATTTTTTTTTAATCTATCTCTATGTCTCAAGGGGTTGGGTGCACTGACATCGCAATTCGTAAGTGCCTTCTCCCATGCAATGAACATTGCATGACTGGCAATGTTTTTGCAAAATAGAATTATGTTGTTTATTACACGTCTCAGGGCAGTTCTGAAGTAAAATATCCACTGTGTGGCACTAAAAGTGAGTGAAATGTTTTAAAGTTTTTTAAAGTTAATGTTCCGTCGCGATTTAAATCAACAAAACCTACCTCCCTATCCTAAACCTTAAACCTAAACCTAACCGATAGTTTCATAAAAGCAAATGTGAGATGAAAAACACAATTTCTGATGACAATTGGGCTCACATGCTGACTCGTGCTCTTCAGTACTCGTACCCTGGTCCTTTGTATCATAAATGCAACACTCTATCAGTTGAGCAGTTTGTAAACTGATAACCTGTGGTATAACTCATGATTTGAGTGAAAGAGGATAAAATACATTTCTTTTCTAATTCTAGTGTTCATTTCACCAGGAAATTGCTGTGTTACATACAACAGGCCATATACAAATCAATTAGCAAAAATGTAGTTATTGTAACATGATTTTTTTGACCAGGTTGCGAATGCCAATGGTGAAAAATAAGACAGTATAAAAAGCGACTTTCAAACCAATCAAATTTAACAATATACTCTCTCTCTCTCTCTCTCTCTCTCTCTCTCTCTATCTCTCTCTCTCACACACACACACACACACAATGTCCTCTTTTGATTTCATTCTAGCTAGGAAAAAAGTTACTTTTTACTTTTTTATACTTAAGTATAATTTAATGTGAATACGTTTTACTTTCAAGTATGTATTTGTCTATATATTTGGACTTTTAATTTAGTCAAATTTTCACTCAGTACCTATACTTTCACCAAATTGTAATTTCTGAGTACTTCTAACACCCCTGGTTTTAAACCAAAGTTATTCAGCAAAGAAAACACTGAATAAATTACTACATGATTAGTCATTGATACATACAGGATCACATCTATCTCAAAGCAATACTAATCTCACACAGGGTAACTAAAAAATAACCCCTTTTCATAACATGAAACTACATATTTAACATTAAGCTGAACTCAAAATATATATAAACCTAATTACTTTTAAATGTTAGTTAATAAAACCCCCAAAACATTCCCTAAAACCTACACAGACCTACTTTATTAATTATGCAAACACAAAAGCCAATAGCAAGTCATTAAGCACAAACATCAATAGACAATACAGTATACTCCTGGAAAGGATTATAATTCTATGTAGTTTTAACACCTGACAATTTATTAAAATAGGTAAACGTGCCATTTTGCCCTTTGCTCAAAGAAAAGTGAAAAAAATGCAGATGTCTGATTGGTCCATCTAATCACTGATCTACACAGGCCCCTGGTCAACAGAGGCTAACTTGAGACTAGTAGCCAGAAATTAATAAAACTGGATGAGGGCGCGCTGGCTAGCTAGTTGTCACTGCCATTCTGTGTTGTTTGTAGACGTATATAGAATCATCAAGGAAATGCTCCACAGTACACTATTGTACTGTAAGTATAGATGTGTATAGTATGAAGGTAGTTATAACATATATGATATGACTTGCGCGATAGTCGTTGAATGACCATATGCTAATTGCACAATTTTAACAAGCAAATTAACAGTTTTACGTTCTCTGTTGTTTTGTGTTTATTCTTCTTTCGAGAGGAGAATTTGTCTTAATTCAAAATAAGACAAGATTGAGCAGACAAGTAACATTAGACAAAGTAGATTAATGAACAAATACTGCTTTGTACCTTATTATTGGGGGTGAAGAAATTACTTTAACCCTTACCCTCTTCAAGTCACACAATGTCGAATACAACATGCTGCTTTAAAAGTGTAATAAAACACAGGGCAAACTGTAAAAGCGTAATGCTGTTGAAAGCAGACACAAACAGCAAATGACTGTCTGATTGAGACTGATTTAATAGATACATATAGAGGAGAGACCCACACACAAGAACACACAGTTGACCCAATTCAATGCTCCAGTAGTATCTTCATCAATGGCTTAAAAGACAGCATTTCATTTTGTTTCAAAAAAAAATGTTTGAGCAGCGGTTTGTGTGCAACTCACACAGTCTCTCTCCGCAGAAGCAGATTTAAATCCATATAGTTTGATAGCGTCAACATTCGAACTATGCAAGGGGACCGTTTTTTGACTAATACTTATGTAGATTTTTACGTTTATGTATGCACAGAATCGGTACATCCGAATATCACACCTGCAGGACAGGTACAGGATGGCAACAACAACTGCCCGAGTTACAAAAAGAACGCACAATCCCTCCTGTCATGGTAAGGGGCGATGTGCCACAGCACCATCGGACTGAGCTTCTAACACAGTACGTTACAGGGAAGATATCCTCCTCCCTCATGTGGTACCCTTCCTGCAGGCTCATCCTGACATGAACCTCCAGCATGACAATGCCACCAGCCATACTGCTCATTCTGTGTGTGATTTCCTGCAAGACAGGAAAGTCAGTGTTCTGCCACGGCCAGCAAAGAGCCCGGATCTCAATACCATTGAGCACGTCTGGGACCTGTCAGATCGGAGGGTGAGGGCTAGGGCCATTCCCCCCAGAAATGTCTGGAAACTTGCAAGTGCCTTGGTAGAAGAGTGGGGTATCATCTCACAGCAAGAACTGGCAAATCTGGTGCAGTCCATGAGGTGGAGATGCACTGAAGTGCTTAATGCAGCTGGAGGACACATCAGATACTGACTGACCCCCCTTTGTTCAGGGACACATTATTCCATTTCTGTTTGTCTCATGTCTGTGAAACTTTCTCAGTTTATGTCTTAGTTGTTGAATTTTTTTATGTTCATACAAATATTTGCACATGCTATGTTTGCTGAGATTAAAAGCAGTTGAAAATGAGAGGACGCTTCTTTTTTTGCTGAGTTCATAATCACTGTAATTTTGACAATTTTGGAAGCTGGTCTAGTATAAATTGGGTGTACAACACACTTGGCATACTGACTACTTAATGTTGTTGTGATGATGTCACAACCAGCCTGTTTGAGGGCCCCCCACTTTAAAACTGGTTCTGGCGCGGTGACTGCTGCACATGTAAATGTAGTATCACTCTTCTGTTTTAAGGAATGCTCATTGAGCAATACAAAAAATTACTCAAAATAATGTTTCAATAATAATTTTTAAATTAATATGTTTACAGCATTAGTAAACTCTTGTTATTAGACATACGATGTAAAAGATTTTGTTCTCTGTTAGAATGATAACAGTATGTTGAAAAGTAAATCAAATGTGCATTCTTAAAATGTCTCAGAACAGACATGGCGTAATTTTAAATATACATTATCTTTAATAGGAAACTATTTCTAAGTCATATTAGTAATATTTTTTTTGTGCTTGAACATTATTATGACAATTGCTTTTCACACTGCTCAAATATGTTTAGGAAACAATCACCTAACCAGTGTATTTTCTTAACATACAATATATTTGAAGTTAATGTATACTTCCCCATTCATTGCATTTGTATCAGATATACTACTTTACCACTTCATTTATAGTGATCTAAGTTTCTCTGTGTGCATTTGAAGAAAGCATGATATAAGTGCAATTTGAATTAGTACATAGATGTTAATGTATTTGTAGTATACTTATCATGAAATATATGTATTTTAAATACAATTTGGTATATTACTTTTTACCTAGGGAATGTATGAGTAATAATGCACTGCCTTGCAAGCATTAAAAAAACTAAAGAAACCTTTAAGGTTAGTATTCATAGAGTGTGATCAAATTCGACTGTAGCAAAAATTCTTTTTGGAAAAGTATGTCAGTCATTTCGTGTAACATAACAGCAGCATGGATCATCATCACTGAGTCGATATGTCTGTGTCTATGGGTATCAATTTTCTACAAACCATTTATGGATCCGTGAATCTACACCTCATCTGTCCTCATCTATTGTGGAATATAGCAGTGAGAGAGAAAGATAAATCTGCTCCAGCAAATCATGCAGTCTTGCAGCTGACAGGGCTATCCACTCTTTCTGGGACAGTAATGTCCCCATTTAAATGTATCTGCCTAAATTGTGGGTCTCACATGGCTGGCCAGCCCTGCAACAGACACACATGGATTCCCTGAGACAAGTTATGTTAAAGTATGACAATTCCCCAGCTATTTAGCTATCCAAATAGTGAGGAGGATACTGTATATCTCATGGACATCATCCCTTCTGCATTCAGAAATAATTTGTATGCTAACCCAAATGCCCCTTTAAATTCCTAAAGAATGACTGAAACAGAAACAAATATTAACGCCACTTATTGAAATGACATTAGTAACACATAACCATAACCGTATCCAGCCAAAAGTACAAACTAGACAGCATTACAGATCAACAATAAGCATTTCTGCTTTTCACAGTCTGATATGAGTAATAGACTCCTGGTGTAAGTGCATTCTCTGTACACGTCTGGAAAATAAAACAGCATTTAGTGTAAAAATGCATTGTTGGAGTCTGACTGAAAATCTAGCCCTATTTGTCAACATCAGTTCTAAGATGTTAAAACTGTCCAAATCAATAAATGGGAAGACCACAAACCCTCTGACTGCAGGTTTGATATAATATTTCACTTGAACTGAAGGGTGAAGGAGGTTGACTCATTTAAAAAAACAATGTACTACATGTCTATATATTTACCATCATTCTCTTGAAAGGTCAGTGTTAAAATTGGAGATGCATTTCAGTGGAGGTGATACATAGACCTTTGTTTCACTGTCATGAAACATAGCATTTTGACACTCGCTTGGCAGTATAGTTTTTATCAAAACAGCCGTTATCAGCCCATCATTCATGGTTGGGATTTGCCATTCTAGCAATAACCTTGAAGTAGCCAACCAATGGCTGCATTTACAGTACCAGCAAGCCAGCAGTGCAGGATAACATACACAGACAACTTAAGTGTGTAGTAAGTTTTATAAATGACATATTCTTAAGATAATGGACAAAACAGTTGTTAATATACCAATAAAGTATATAAGAAAATCTGTTAAACATATTTAGAGTTATTCAGTTCTGTTTTGATGCAACATCTGTTTCTTTCATTTTCTCATAAAATGTGTGTGTTTTCCCCTATCTCTCAATATGGATCAACACTCATATCACACATGTGATAATTCAGTAGTCATTTAGTTTTTCAGGGTGTTGCTAGCTACTTATTTACAATAAAATTACAATACATTTTCTGATTGTGTTGATAAAAAGTAGTGTGACACAGTTGTGAATCCTTAGAAAAAAAATAGACATATGTATATAGATAGATAGATAGACAGACAGATGATAGATAGACAGATAGATAGATAGATAGACAGACAGACAGATGATAGATAGACAGATAGATAGATAGATAGACAGACAGACAGATGATAGATAGATAGACAGACAGACAGATAGATGATAGATAGATAGATAGATAGATAGATAGATAGATAGATGATAGATAGACAGACAGATGATAGATAGATAGATAGACAGACAGACAGACAGACAGACAGACGGACGGACGGTGACAGACAGATGACAGACAGACAGATAGATAGATAGATAGATAGATAGATAGATAGATAGATAGATAGATAGATAGATAGATAGACAGATAGATAGATAGACAGATAGATAGATAGACAGATGATAGATACACGGATAACGGTAGATAGATAGATAGATAGATAGATAGATAGATAGATAGATAGATAGATAGATAGATAGATAGATAGATAGATAGATAGATAGATAGACAGATGATAGATACACGGATGACGGTAGATAGATAGATAGATAGATAGATAGATAGATAGATAGATAGATAGATAGATAGATAGATAGACAGATGATAGATACACGGATGACGGTAGATAGATAGATAGATAGATAGATAGATAGATAGATAGATAGATAGATAGATAGATAGATAGATAGATAGATAGATAGATAGATAGAAATATGAAAAGAGCTTGTTTCTTAAAGATTCTCTGTTTTTATCTAGGTGCAAATACCATTATCTTGGACTTACAGAATACAGTATATGAAGTTTAATCCCTTTATTTTCCAGATACCGCTCTACAATTTTAATGTCTTGTTCAATAAAAAAGCAATAAAAAAATGAAATGAAATCATTATGTTAGACTGTGAATTATATTAAAAACTAGAAGCATGAAAACATGCTTCATCACATTGTGGAAGACCAAAACCCGGATTTGAAAAATTATTTATTTTTATTTAAGATGCTGCACTTTGGAGGTATTCAGGTTTTCCAAGAATCACGGGTGTAGATTCAAATTATTAGAGCGTTAGCTGATACCAGCTGATATTTATTCTGTGTTTGGGTCAGTGTCACATATGGGAAGACAAGACATACATAAACATATAATATATATTTATTCATACCACATAAAGGTATTGCTATTGCCCTTGTATTGTTCACAATAATGTGTACATACAGACATCAGGCTATTTTCCTTAAAATATAAATATATGACTTTTTTGAATGACATTTAGCAGAGGACTGAATTAAACCTTCTGAACTAAACTTTAAAATTGTCTGATGCTCAGTTTCTGAAAAGATGTTTGAAAGGTAAAATATCAGTATTCTGGTGCCTGTGTATCCTCTCTGGCTTCTATTGCTACACATCTTTAAACACTGGCAGGTTTGATCATCCACAGCTATATGGGAGGTGAATCACTGGCTGTCTGTGCAGTCATTGGCTTCCATTAAGAAGACAGATCAGATCAGTGCACTGGCAGTCATGCATGGGACTGTCTGCTATTGTCTGAAGATTTCACAGGTATGTTATGCAAATATGACTAGAGGCTGCCTCAATCATTGTTTGGCTGGGAGCCACAGTACACCTGTAATGGTTTCCTTTACATAACAGCAGCTGTGATGGCAAAAACAAACAAATGCCATTGCTTTAGATAAAATACTGTTAAAAATGCTTCCTATATAACTGAGGAGAAATTAACCAGGACATAAAAATCACATTACATACACGTAAGTCTCATATACAGTATATGAGGTTTAACTATTAATTCTGAGGTACTGCTAGTCACATTTGAAAAAGAAGCCTTTTTACTCAAGCTTCTTGACTTACCATGCAATGTGTTCGCCAATCAATTTGTTAAATCCTTACTCTCTCTTCATTTCTGAGCAGTGTGACTAGTTCAAGGCTCTCAATAGCACTGTGACTTCTCTCTCCTACAATAACTGTGCATCAATGTTGCATCCTTCTCTGAGAAAGTGTACTTGGGTTGTGTAAGACAAGTATATAAATACAATTATTGTCATTCATTTTTTAGCACAAACACACATTATTTCTTTCTAAGTTAGGTTTATAGATTGTGCCTTGTGCAAAAATCTATTCACAGATGGCCCTCTTCATTGGCACACATTTACCTCGATTTTACCTTAAAGGTGCTGCAAGTAAAAAAATGGAATGGAGAAAATATTCCTGCTCCCTGAAAGACATCACTGAAATAAGTGTCCTGAGATACCTCACTGTTCTCTGTGACAACTCTAGACTATGCTAACAGCAATCTAAAATGTGTCCAGGGTTGGGACTTGGCCCATGGTTGTGTCAACATTTTCAAATGTAAACATGTATCAAACATACAACTATACATAGCCTACTGTACTTTTTGTGAAAAAACTCAAAGCTCCTAAAATAAGTATAGACTGCATTAAAAAGTATTAGCTACATTTCATTTTGCCGGTGTTAGTGTGTTCAATTCACACAGCTCAATCAGAGAAATCCCCAACATACTGGATTATTGGATTAGATGAATCCATATCTAATATCTTCTGCTATATACAGATTATCTAAATGGTTCTTCTTATTTTTAGATCTTGCACTGTTAATATCTTGCAGAATCATTTTTATCTCATCATATTTTTGACAACAATGTGCTTCAATAAAATAGTTTAATTATCCTCATGATGCACCTTTTTTCTCTTCTTCATTATCATTGATAAAATAAAAAAACCCTTCAACAACGAACGTTTTCGTCAGTAATTTCATTGACGAGATTAACACTGTCTGGCAACCACAAACTACAATACATACCAATACAATACTTTTTTTCTTTGCTACTCTTCCTTGCTTTTATGCACTTTCCCTCCCTTAGCAGCTGTTTTAAAAATCTCATAGCAGCTGTGGTAACTAGAGGTGTGCAGCAAAGACATTATCTGTATTTGTATTTGTTCATGTGACAAAATTATCTGTATCTATCTTTGTAATCTGATAGAACTGGGTGTGGGCGGGGCTTAAACCAGAAGTGTGTCAAAATACATGAAATGTTACTCTTACATTTATGGTTTCTATTAATAATATATGCCTTTTCATAATAATAGCCTAATATTTATAGTATTAATAATAATAATAATAACTAATTACACATTGTACCGCGGCCGAGTGAACAGTGGTCAAATACGCTTACTGTCCCTCTCTCTCTCTCCTCATGGGAAATTCAAAGTGAATCGGTTCATTAAGAAAGTTCAAGGTAATGAGTCGTTTAAAATAAATGATTAACCAATTCACTTACGTGTAACATCTGGAAGTTAGATACATTTTTATCAATCAGATCGTTCAAAATAAATGAAACTTTTTAAATGGAAAATGTATTATTTAACACTGGGAGCAATTTTTTATATACCACAGAGTCCTGGGGTGAAAAGGGGGCCCAGGATGGCCACCACGCTTTTGTTTCTCCACAAAACCTTTTAAAAGTTTGCATGTTAATTTTAAAAGGAATTGTCCGTCTTCGCTGACATGAGATGCGGATGGGAAGAAGAGTGGGATCGTGTCAGAAAAAGGTTGATTCGAACTCGGGCCGCTCACAAAAACAACAACATAGTCAGACGCTCTACTGATCACACCACTTCTTTGGTTACAGTGTCATGGTTGTCCTTAGTTTTGTTTGGTTCCAGCTGAATTGGAGCACAAATAAACTGGCTGGGCAATGTTATTTACACTTACTGCAAATTATTACTCCACAAAAATAGATACATTAAATGAATCGTATATCGTAGGCTAAATGGGGCTCCTCGGGAGATAGTACTGTCCCTTGCAAATGGTGTCATTGCAGGTCAATGAAGGGACCAGGTCCATCAATCGTCAACAGAAAGAGTTGCCTAAACTTTGATTCAGACAGAAAGCACAGGTCACATCCGATTGACCAGAATTCCGCCGCCTCGTGCCTCGCATGATTTATTTAGTTAATCTTTTCCTTTAACCTTCCATTCTTTCACTTTCCTTCTCTCACTGCTTTTGTACACAACTCCCTTAAAAAAAAAAAAAGTAAAGATGCTTTGTCCCCACACTAGTTCAATCAAGACCCCATGATTCAGATATATGTTAAATTATTTTATTCAAACCTGTACTATTTAAGTACTGCATCCAAATCCTGTACCCTACATGATCCCTATTATACTCCCAACCCAATAAAAATGCAATATCCTTATCTTTTCAACTTTTTACTTTAAATATAATATTAACTCTTTTCTCTTCTCTTCATACCTACTACATTCAAATATTACATGCTCAATTGTTTCTTTTCCTCCACAATACTCTCATGAACCATTTTCATGTACTCCAATCCTATACAGTGATGAATTCAATCCTGAATGCCAAACCCAAGTCTTAACCTAGTTATTGTAACCTCTTCTTTCCTATTTCTTCCACAAATGTTTATTTTACTCTCTACCATTTTTTTGTTCTTATATAAATATCTACACTTACAATCATTACTCCAAACCTCTTGCCATTCTTTAACAATACTTTTTCTTGTAATGGATTTAATATCACCTTTACCACTAACATTCACTTCTTTTCTTTTTAAAGCATTTTTAGCTAGCCCATCTACCACTTTGTTACCAGATATCCCTACATGAGCTGGTACCCAAAAGAATCCCACTTCACATCCTTTCCTATATATTTGCCACAGCAACATACATATTTAATTAATCAGATCTTTCCTTGATGACTGCTGGGTAGAAAGTGTTTTTAAAACTGAATAGAATCAGAACATACCACCACTCTGTCTGGTCTTCGCTCCTCGACCCATATAATTCTATAAAAATAGCAACCATTTCTACAGCATATATTGACAAATCTGAAGTTAGTCTCTTTGATATAGTTATATCAAGACCTGGAATATATACTCCCACTCCTGTAATCCCTAGATTTGGGTCTCTTGAACCATTTGTAGTTCTTGTATAAAATCTTTCCTTGGTATGCTTATTTACATTATATTTAATTTGTCTTATTTCTTCCCATTCTCTTCTCTTATCTAGTATCTCCAAATCTGTTTTAATATCCATGATGTAACTTCACTCTATACAGGTGACACATTAAATATTCTGTCTACAATTCGATACTCTTCTGCCACATAATTTATTATCCACCCCAAACCTCTTCTTTTCTAATTTATATAATTTAAAATGCTAAATATAAATAACTGTAATCCACAAAAGTTACAATTTAAATCATTTGTATATAGAATACAGTTACATTCAAATAGTATTTTGTCTTACTGTACTGACAGAGTTTTTATAGTCAAAACAAGTGAAAAAAATCTACCAGTGCTGAAGAAGTGAGTATTTAGAATACGTTACTGATCTTGAGTAATCTAATGAAATACTTTACAAATGACATTTTACAGCATATATTCTGTAATACATTTCAAATGTGACCCTCCCAACCCTGCACAATATACCAACGACAATTTTGTTCTGCGTAAATTCATTGGCCTTTCATTTGCCTCAACTAACAAAGCATTAACCGCTGTCGAATTAACTGCTCATAGACATATTCTGAGGGCTCTGTATTGTATTTTATCTAATTGATTTATTAACATAAATTAAGTAGCACCATAAATCATGCATCCATAATCAAGCACAGACCTTATCATTGGTTGATATATCATCAATAATGATGTTCTTTCTTCTCCCCATTCTTTCCCCACTATTGCTCACATCACATAAAAAATTCCCAGACATTTCTTATCTATTTAATTTGTTTCATCCATGTATATCGGCACATACCTAGATACTTAATTTCTTTCACATGATCTATTGATTTTCCATATAGTAATAATTCTAAATTATTGAGAATGTCTTTTTTTCCAAGTATAGTGCATACAATATGATATGCTTGTTGACAGTTTAAATCTCCAATCTATTGACCATTGTTCCACCTTTTTAATGGCTGTCTGCATACTTAAATTCACATAAGAAATGTTTCGATCTCTCTTCCATATAGCACCGTCATTTGCATATAAAGCACACCATATACCTGGACCTAAGTTTGCAAATATATCATTAACCATTATGTTGAAAAGCAATGGACTAATGACACTACCTTGTGGAATACCATATTCAGCAAAGAAAATAGATGATAAACATGAACCTACCTATACCACAAATGTTCTATCAAATAAAAACTGTAGTAACCAATTATACATTTTTCATTCTATTCCTAGTCTTGATGCTTTAATTAGCAGGACCTCTCTCTATATCGTATTATATGCCTTCTCAATATCATAATAAACCACAGCCATAACCTCTTTCATAATAATAGACTTTTCTATACCATTACTAATCTTAAATAGAGCATCCATTGTTGATCTTCCACTTCTGAATCCACATTGATATTTAGAATATTTACCCTTTCTTTCTAAATCATAAGACAACCTCTGAGCTATAATTTTTTTCCATTCATTTACATACATTTGAAGTTAATGCTATTGGACGGTAACTTCCTGATTTGGTTGGATAATTTCCTGGTTTCATAACAGGAATTATTACTGCCTGCTTCTGTACCTTTGGAATTATACCTTCCTCCCATATCTTATTAAATAATTTTGGTACCGCTTTAGATTACAGCTCGCAATTTACAGTATAAGTACACTGAATTTACAGTGTACCTTTTTTGAATTAATAGTGTACGTACAGTATGTTAATAGTGTATGTACAGTACGTACTTGTAGTGTACATAGTGTACACAGTACGTACTTGTAGGTATAAGGGAACAATATGCAAAGTCGCTCCGGAGCGAACATCTGACTGCCTGGGTCACCCATCTCAGGAGCACTTCGGAGCTTTTCTGGTCCTGGAAGGGGTCCTTGAGACTGGGGGCGTACGCCGCCTGTGAGGTGCTCGACGCTGGGGCTGAGAGCTGGGCCCGGGTTGAGGTGGAGCTGCCTGTTGTTTAGTCGCAGGGGGACACCCTAAGCGAGCAAGTGGGGTGCGCTGGCTTGGCAACGGCATGGCATGATGTGGGATATTGCCTCCGTCTAGTCGGAAGGCGGCAACCCAGTCGCGAAGGTGGCAGCCTAGTTGAGTCATCCACGTCAGACGCCTGGACACTCTCCGATGCAGTGGCGATGTCATCATCCAATTCCGGGGGCTCAAGGGGAGAATGCCGGCTGGCTGAGAGGTGAGCCACACTCATCCCGAGCTCGGACGGAAGCAAGCGAGCATGTCAGTGGTTTGTGGGGATTTACCCGGTGAAACCGAGCCCGTCGTCATCCCCAAATCACCTTGATCGCCAGTCGGGTCATCGTCAAACCCGTGGGAATAAGGAGCGACGCGGGGGGCAGCTGAAGTGGCATTCACCTTAAGAAAGGAGAGCCGCGACCGCCATGGTCATGTTCTTGCAGTGAGTACATGAACCATCCATGAGCGCCGCCTCAGTGTGATTGCTGCCCAGTCACACGAGGCAGTGTCTGTGGCCATCGGTCCTGGAGAGATATCAACTGCAACCAGGAACTACACAGAGGCGGAAGGGCATCTTGAAAAATACGCTTCCTGAAAAGGACGCTCAACGCCTGCTGTGTATTGCTCTTTCATGTCTGGGGTGCAAATTCTGTCTGCCAATTTCACATTGGCCTTTTCTCAAGTTCAGGGGTTCGCGAGGCTCCCAAGGACGACCCCTTGTGTCACTTCATTCGACACAACATTGAGTGAGTGACAGAAGGGGAACTTTCCTTTTCAGCATCACATAAAATACACGCACTTCTTTTCCGTAGTCATGTCACATGTACAGGATTGGGAAGTAACAGAATACATGTAACGGGATTATGTACACGTATTTAAAATACAAAATATAAGTAACTGTATTCCACTACAGTTAAGATGTCAATAATTAGTTATTAGAATACAGTTACATTCAAAAAGTATTTTGATTACTGAAGAGATTACTTTGGATTTTATTGTCATTTGTTTCATTTAATATTTCATCCTTTCAGATGCAAAACATATATACATATAAATGATGTGATCCAAAGTGCATTTGAACAGCGGTGAAACACTTTCTTATGATGTGTTACATTCATACGAGCAGAAGAAATAGAAATAAAGCTCGTGTAAATTGTCAGCTTTACGCTAAGCTAAAATGCTATTTCTAGCCATTTTCCATGCACATATTACCAGACACATTCATAATTTTTTCAAGAAAATTAATGTTGGATCATAATTTCTTTTTTTAGTAAGACCTTTGATATTATGGCAATTCATATTTGAAATTAGGCGTATTCTTGATAAAGATTTGTATTCCTGTAAAAATATCTAAACATCCTTAAAACAAGATCTATTTCATTTATCTTGTTTTAGAAACAACACTGCATTAGGTTTTGCTAAATTGAGTTTTTATAGTCAAAACAAGTGAAAAAATTTACTGAAGTAATCCAAAGTATTTAGAATATGTTACTAACCTTGAGTAATCTAATGTAATATGTTACAAATTACATTTTGAAGCATGTATTCTGTAATCTGTAGCAGAATACATTTCTAAAGTAACCCTCACAACCCTACGGACACACAGACAGACAGCTCTGTGTGTCTCTCTATCCCAAAATCCAGCTCTGGCTCCTCTTTATCTCTTTAATAGCAGAATTATGCATTTTCAATTGATCATGGCAGCAGTAATTCATCAAACTATGGAGAAGCGTTATACACCGATCAGCCACAACATTAAAACCATCTGCCTAATATTTTGTAGGTCCCCTTCGTGCCACCAAAAGAGCACCAACTTGGATTATATTCTTCTCACCACAATTGTTCAGAGTGGTTATCTGTGTTACCGTAGACTTTCTGTTAGCTCGAACCAGTCTGAACTCTCTCATCAACAAGACATTTCGTCCACCATACTGCCACTCACTGGATGTTTTTTTTTTGGCACCATTAATGAGTCAACAGATAGTTGACCCAGGAGATCAGCAGTTACAAAAATACTCAAACCAGCCCTGAAATGCGGCTTGCCATTGTTTTGTCGGCACAAGGGGGACCTACACAATATTAGACAGGTGGTTTTAAAGTTGTGGCTGATCGGTTTAACTGTGCATATACTTTCAACAACCTAGCACCAAGAATCAACTGGAAAGATGGAGAATTGCCCCATGCAAATTGCGTTCAGCCCTAATTTTGTGGGCAAGTTTGTGTCATTATCTGATTCCTATTCTTATTCTCAGATCTATGCTTACCAAATAACCCAACAGAAATAGAATATGTGTGTCAAATCGAAAGGCTTTTCATGCCTCCTTGTCTAAGCATGTGAAGGTGTGGCTGATTTTAATGTGATTTGCTTCTTTGCCTGAAATCTCCAGGTTTTCTTGTCAAAGCTATGGTGTGGGACTTTTATTTTCCCCACACTGTTTGGACCTTTGCCTCCTCCAGAACTTTAACACCATGTGACACCAATGTGAGATGCAAGGCGCTTGTCATATTTCTAACATTAAAGTCAGATATTACTCAAGCCCTGAGATGAGAGTAAATACTGTATAAATCTCATCTGTCACAGTGACGGCACTGCAATCATCCTTTAAACATGTGAAGACAGAATTGCCTGGGCAAAATTGTATAACACTATGCCATATTCAATTGTAGAGCAGTAGAGTAAATATATTCAGCATGAAACTACTGTATAACCTTCAGCTATAAAATGGAAAGCTAGATGAAAAAGGTCAGATCTCTTTTCTTTGACTGCCAAAGACAAGTTTAAATGTAAAAAAAAAAAAAAGAAAACTCATATATTCAAATACAGAATGTTAGATATTGCATATTTGTTGTCATTTCAGTTCTTCTTGACACCATAGTATCTTTTAAATGGATGTTAAAAGCAACTGTTTGACTGAACAAATTTACACCACCATTAATAAAAATCTTTGAATACTGAAATTATACTGTATAAATCACATCACACAAATTCAGTTGGAACATTTGAATTTACCTTGGTCTAAGGAATGCATGAGATTAATAATTTGCATGTGTTTATTGCAAGCTCAAATGGGTTGAATGTGTCCAGAAATTAATCAAACGAAAAGCTGTATGTGTCCTGTAATGTCTTGCCAACCAGACTGTCATTTCAAAAGAGATCTTAACATTTTTTTGCCTGCTGAGGATAATCATATACAGCCTTGGGAAAGAAGGCTTTTCTGTTTTTAGGGAATTTTTCAGACACTCTCTGTTAATAAATTTAAAGATGGAGGGAGAGAGAGAAATACATGTGGGGAAGGGAGATGTTTTCAACTGTATTTGTCATTAAATAAAAAAGCTTAAACTCTGGTATTATGGTGTAAATACTACTACTACTACTACTACTACTACTACTACTACTAATAATAATAAACATAATGCGATTAAACGTTACTTGATCTTATGAGTATTCATGTGTATTTTAACATAAAGTGTGGTTCTAGCACATGTAAATTTGCTCATGTTTGCAAAGACACTGAAACATACAATATTGGAGTATTCACAGCATCTAAAACATAAATCAATTTATGTATAATCAACTTCAGAGATGTACAAATGTTTACAAATATTGCATTAAATTAATAGAATAATTCGGCAGATTTTATTGTACTGATAATCAATGAGACCATCACATATATTTAAAGGTGTCATGCATTGCATTTTTTATTTTATTTTATTTTAAAATGTTCACTGAGGTCCACTTATAATGTTAGTAAGATTAATTCATCAAAAATAGTCATGATTTAGAAAAACAATTTACATTTTCTATCCTGCTTTTGGCCCTCTGATTAAAAAAAGCTCAATTTCCGGGTCGTGTCTCTTTTAAGACTTCAATGTAAACGCCCACTGCTATAATTGGGTAACAATTGTATATGAAATAATGAAATAAGTATATGAAATAAGTGTCAATGGCCCCATCTTAACATATGGAATTGTTTTGAAAAGTTGGATGGTTGAAAAGTGGTAACTGGAGGAATTCAGCCATACATGTTTGAGCCAGAGTCTGAAGAAAATGTGACAGTGTGGTAAGTAATCACACTAATATATTTATTCCTTGTTTATTTGTGTAATACTTTTCATTCTTCTTTAAACAAAGACACAACATAAGAGGTGATGATGAAGTAGGCTTTGACCTGTTTATGCAGAGGCAGAATTGTGTTGATATATTCATCTCTATTACGTAATACTGACGAGGATGTAGAAAATGAGTTGCTCAGGAATATTGGTTTCAATAAAGCCTTTTTTTGGAATAACAAATAAGTTTTGAGTTCTGATACTTACAGTAAGTTTTTATATTACTATGACCTCTTATATGTCAAAAGATCAAGGAAAACTTGGTTTCTCAATTCATGACCCCTTTAACATAGTTGATGAATTTACTGAATTTGACATTATGTTTTTTATACTGTTCTGAAATCTGGCGCCATATTCAATGCTTTTCAAAGGATTATACCCGTTTAGCCAAGACAAAACTTAAAAATTTTAAAATGAATAAAAATCATGGAATCATTACTTAATAATTTAATTGAATTTTGTTTTCTGTGGGACCCAAAAGTTGTTTTTTGGATATGCTGTGGATAAAAAAAATAAATAAATAAATAAAAAAAGACTATAAAATACACAGATGAGGCAAAACATCATGACCACTCACAGGGGAAGCAACTAACATTGGTCATCTCTTAACATGGCTACATGTCAAGGTCTGGGTAGATTAGATGGTAAGTGAACAATCAGTTCACTGCTGCGTATGGGACTGCGTAGCCACAGACTGGTCAGAGTGCCCATGATGAACCCTGTCCACCATCGAATGTGCCTACAATGGGCAACCGAGCATCAGAACTGGACCTTGGAGCAGTGGAAGTAGGTCACCTGATCCGATAATTCCCTTTTTCTTTTACATCACGTGGATGGCCATGTACATGGGTGCCATTTACCTGGGGAAGTGATGACACCAGGATGCACTGTGGGAAGATGACAAGCCAGTGGAGGGAGTGTGATGCTCTGGTCAATGTTCTGCTGGGAAACCCTGGGACCGGCCATTCATGTGGACGTCAATTTGACACGTGCCACCTTCCTAAACATTGTTGCAGACCATGTACACCCCTTTATGACAATGGTATTCCCTGATGGCTTTAGCCTCTTTCAGCTGGGTAATGTGCCCTTCCACACTGCACACATTGTTCGGGAATGGTTTGAGGAACATGATGAAGGGTTCATGGTGGTGCCCTGGCCTGCATATTCCCAAGTTCTCAATTGGACCAACAAGTCAGATCCATGGCGGCTCCACCTCGTCCTACAGGAATCTGCTGCTAATGTCTTGTGTCAGATTCCACAGAACACCTACAGGGGTCAAGTAGAGTCCATGTCTTGGTGGGTCGGCACAGTTTTGGTGGCACGCGGAGGACCACAAGCATGTTAGGCAGGTGGTAATGTTTTGGCTCATCAGTGTTCACCACAAAAGCACCATAAAACCATCTGTGTCAGATATCTGCCTTCCCTACGAAGGAGGGAAAGATCTGGGTGAGATCTGGGTGAATAGTTCATGGAAGACTTTAATTAGAAGTCCATGCTTTTCTACATTTCTACAAAATTCTACATTTTCCGGCTCACGAAGCATTACAACACACGTTTTACGTCAATGATGTCAAATGCTCATTGGCTCTCATGCGTTTCATGACTGATTACAACATGCCATATTCTGTGTGATGTAGTCACTTGGAAGTCATTTGGACTACTTTTGTGCATTTTGTAATTTTTTGCAATTCATTATTTTAACTACAATCTGCATGTTCATTTTTTTATATTGTTAAAAAAGTGGTAGGTTTAGGGTTGGGGTTAGGTTTTGGATTTAAAATGTCTATAGTACAAATGCAACTTTACAAATATATTTATACTATAAAGTATTCATACATATTTTTCCATATTGTGTGTTTCAGCATCTATCCAAACCTACAAAAGAGTACATGTAAATGTTACACATGGAAAACAACAAATATTCATGAGATCAGGCTGGATTAAGTCATTTATCATCCCCAACACTATTTACACACACACACACACACACACACACTACAGTTGTCTGTGATGTGACTCAGCATGACACTGCAGCTCTGAGACATGAGCTGTGTCCTATAATGGATTATTTGAGACAGAGCAGTCCTGAGTAAATGCCCTGTGTGTCTCAAGAGGATCTCAACCCTGAAGCTCAACCAAAAACAGATCTGGCCAGGCTGAGAGATTAACGGAGCATCTACAATTGTGGGCTGAATAAATGTTAAAGTTCTGCTTTAAATTCACTAGGAGCAGAGGTAATATACAGTGTAAGTGACAAGACTTGTTATTTTCATTTGTATGCTTCTGTTAAAGCTCTCCTATCTATGCATTGTTGTAGAGGTCCTACATTGAGAAATGCATGATGGAGGAAATGGTTTTTAAATTATTCCCCCCATTGCAACCACATTATAGCACAAAGGAGTAATTCCTCTTCAGCAAAGCTGAACCCAGAGGAGCAGGTGAAAAGGAGATGGGAGATTGCTCTCTGAAGTAAATTACAAAAGAGTGGCTGATTTGGGCCTTTTTTACATCCTCTCCACTTTTTTACATCCCTTCATTACTGAATGAGTGGCAGATGAGATAGATTGAGAACACACAATTCATTTAGCAGATGCACAATTTAAGACACATAAATGAAGATGATGCTCATAAATACTAAATAAAATGAAAATGATTTCTTTTATAGTCAGTGAGCTTGGGCAAACCCACTGATTGCCAAGCGCCACAACGAGTTCTCAAAATACGCTGAGAAATTCTCACCTATCTTGTTTACCACATGGGAGGATAGCAATAGTCACCTAGATACTGATTAAAATAGTAAATTTACCTCCACACCAGCAACAAAGCCTGGTGGCAGCCACAATCGTTTATCTGAAGATGTTTCTTGGCTTAGATGCATTCACAAATAGACAAAATAAATTAAAATAAAGACTTACAGAAATAGTTCACCACCAAAAGACTGTTTTTTAAACTGAACACAATCTTTAGTAGTAATGTAGCAGCAAGGGGCATGTAAGCAACCATTTAGTAATGCTCTAGCTACCACCTAGCAATCCCCTAGTAACCACCAAATAAACCCTGACCATGCATACATTTAAATGATTGATAATCAATGAATTTGCATCGAGTTTGTGTCATTTGCATGGTGCCATCTCCTGGTGGCCATATGTAACATTGTGCTTCTTGTGGATTATCTAATGATCTATGCATCCGATTACCCTGTGTGTGGGCTCGTTTGAAAGATAATCACCTCCTCTAAGTAATTGTATTTTAGGTTCTGTTTATTTTTCGTGACGTTATAAGTGGAAACGTTTGAATATCAGGAATGGCATTTGAGAGCTGCAGCAGAGGATACATTTTTCCTTGAAGAACAACCTAAATTTCGGTCTGCTTCGCAAAACTATTGTATAGCTTTGTGAGACAGTAGAACACGTGTCATGAGCTGCTTTTATTGTGCTTTATTCATGTTTTTTTGGCCTTGTTGGAGCATGACAGCAGTGGTCACTATCAGTACATACACTTTAAAAGTTTGATTTTAATCGGACTAAAACAACAACAAAAATTTTATGTAAACTGTTTTAAAATGTTATGTAACTGCTTTAGCCTGACAGAAATCGTACAAGTCCAATTTTTGTGAACTCATACTAAAATGCCCCACCACACTCATGGATAAGTTCTTCTTTGTTCTTCACTCAGAGCCAAAAAGAAGTTCAAAATAGCTGAGCGACGGTTTAATGTTTGCGAACATTCAGACACTGGCCTCAGCATTATGCGCAAGCATGCTCAGAAAGACAGAGAACAAGCAACTACAGATGCCAACCATCCCATATAATACAGAATTATCCAACGTTTAAGGGAACAGAATTGCGTTCTGTATTAAATTCATACGGGACACAGTTTTTTACATTAACATTTATTCATTTTGCAGAAGATTTTATCCAAATCGACTTACAAATGAGGAATACAACAGAAGCCATTAATCTTAAGGAAGCAGTAATGCAAGTGCTGAAATACAAAGTTGCACATTTTAGAGAAGCAAGTTTGAGAATGTTTTGTTTTTTTTTTAGAAGAAGAGAGATAGTACATTAGTAAGATTGAGTCAAGTGCACACAAAAGAGAAAAGCATCTTTAGATGTTTCTTGAAGGTGGCTAAAGAATCAGCTGCTCGGTGTAGTTTGGCAGGTTGCTCCACCAGTGAGGAACAGATGAAGTGAAAGTCTGGGAAATGTATTTTGTGCCACTGTGAAATGGCAGAAAAATCCAGAAACCAGTAAAGGGTGACACTTCAGCTGAACCCTCATCTGCAGAGCCAGTGGTTATTCTGTAAGCGAGCATCAATGCCTTGAACTTGATGCGAGCAACCATTGGCAACCAGCACAGTTCGATAAAGAGAGGCATGACATGCGCTCTTGGGTCTGTTGAATACCAATCATGCTGCTGTGTTTTGGATCAATTGCTAAGGTTTAACTGTACTTTCAGTACAGAGTTTAGCATCTTACACATAAACAGCTGAGTGCTTTTCAGTATTTGTTTGCATCTGAATGATTTTCACATTAAATTGTCAATGTTAAATTAGTACAGATTAGAATGGAAAACAAATCAAGAGAAATTGACCTGAAACTCTAAAGGGGAAAAGATCATGGAAGATCAATGACCATTTGTGCACATCTTTTGTCATTTAAAATAATCAAACACGATAATTTAAACAGAGTTTTGCAGAGTTTTTCTATAATATAACATTTGAGGGCATGATTATTGTTTCATAAAATTTTTAGCACATAAAAATACAAAATGGAAAAGAAATGGCTTGCTTAATGCTTAACGGATGAAAATAATCTTTCTCCATGGATTGTAGTTTTATTCTTCTGGGAAAAGATGGTAAGATTGAGAACATTTTGGTTTTGCCTGTTAGTATTAAGTCACATTAAGCATTTTTCATGTTAGCCATTTTAAAATGTCCTATTCATCAAATCAGTGAATAAAATGTATATAAAAATTAGCAAAATAAAATGTCTTATATTTGGCTGGTAGGAAGTTGGAAACCAATGTGCGACATGTATTGAACCCAAGGTATTTTCAGTGCCATGTACTGTATACAGGGCCAGCCTCTGGGTTTGTGGGGCCCTAGGCAAAATCATGAAAATGCCCCCCCTGGTGTTAAAATGGTCAAATCTTTAAAACATCCATTGAACCACTCCAAATGTGATCATCAGATTTTTTTTTATAGAAAGCACAAAAATGAAAAATAAGCACTACACAGTATAGCTCAGCAGATGACAAATAACATGTCCAACAGCTTTTTTTAAATGTTAGGTTAAAATGTACATGTAGCATAAGGGAATATGCGTATTTTAGATGATGTGACAAGTCACCAATTTGTCGCATTCAACTTTTTCTAGAAGTACAAATAAACCAATGCATCAGTTAATATCAGGTCATGGAAACTACAAGTATGATAATTACTGGGAACAATTTTACAACAATGTATGCATTAGACATCATTAACAATGTATAATACGATTTTCCAGAATGTATTAATATTGGCTAATGTCAATTTATAAAAATACAATTGTTTATTGTTAGTTCATATTGTATTAACTAATGTTAACTTATAATTATTTTATGTTACAAATTGAGTAAAATGTAGAAATTAAAATTAACCAAGAATATTAAGTATTGTTCATTGTTAGTTCATGTTAAATTAATGTAGTTAAACAATATTAACAAATACAACCAGAAGTGTTACCCATGAAAGTAACACAAAATAAGAACAACTGATGTTTAAAATACTTTTAGATAGTTTTAATTGTATAGGACACTGCTGACAATGCTTGAAATCCCATTTCAACTACCCACATGCATAAAATAATGCATTAAAAGTTTATTTAGAGCAACAAAATCAATGTAAACAAAAAAGTTGTCCAGAATGTGTTCAAAAGCAAATATAAGGTAAATCATCAGTAACAATCAGGTAACTACAACAATGTGGGGGAAAATTATGTACAAATGTAAAGAATAAACACATACCTCTTAGAGAGCTGAGATCTTTGCAGATAGGAGGGTTTGCTCATTTTGCAGATTAATTGCTCATATTTTCACTCTATGTGAGTTTTCTTCACCTTTATTTTGGCAGTGTTTCAATTACTTCTCCAGGAGATTATTATTTAGAAAACATGAAAAGCCCTAATGATTTGACAAGCGCTGTTGCTGCTAGCCTAAAATAAGCCTCAAAGAATCAAAAAGCCACAAAGAAATATTTTTCATAACTTATTTCCTGCATTTCTGTCAGGCGTGTGTATTATTCAACAAGGTGAGCGTGCGAGCTGTCTCTAATGATACTGGTATAAGACGCTGCGCTCCAGTTCCCAGTAATGTTTTGCGTTATAAATAAACTATGAGATTAGTGTGTACTGCTTAGCTTACTTCTTGATGATTTTAGATACACTGATGTAATTTTATTTGTTGTCAATTTCACTTTTTTGTGTTTATTCAGAGCTCATTTTATACTTAATACATTGTTTTTAGTTTTCACCCACATTGTGATTTGTATGCTAAATGATCAGTTCCACGTGTATTGCATGCTCTCTTGAGTGTATACCTGAACAGACAGATGAAGAATGTTGCTCGACTACGCAAAAAGCAGCTGGATCTTGTTTATAATTACACATATACATGTACTGTACATCGTTTTATGGACAATAGCTGCATGACGATTCCTCAAAAATTATCCTTTTGTATGGCACTGCAAATATAACAGCATACAGGTTCGGAATGACAAAGTGTGATAAATAATGACAGAATTTTTGGGTTAATGTGGGGGCGAGGGCATAGCCAAGCGGTGAGGGTTTTCACCTGAGATGAATTGCTGCTAATTGTGATTTCTATGTTCACAATGAGAGGCGGGGAGATAACAGGCTGCCCAGAGAGGGAGAGAGAGAACAAAAGCTGTGTGTGTGTGTGTGTGTGTGTGTGTGTGTGTGTGTTGGCTGCTGGCTGCTGTCGGCTGCTGTGAAGCTTACCGCCACGCTTGAGGCAGACGTGTTTGATTTATAAATAAAAGTGACGTACCTGAGTTGGAATCGCTGTTCCCCACTTCCTCATTTCATTGAACCTTTACAGTGAACTATTCCTTTAATTTCCTGTCTTTTATGATCCAGAGGGGAGTACTAAAAGTGTTCCCTTTTAAATTTCTCATCAAATATGCAGCGTAAATGTACAGCAATGCAAAATAAAAGCACATATCTGTGCTTTTTATATGTACTGTCTCATAGATTTCTGTCTATTAAAACAGACCGATACCATTTCCTTTGCAATCATTCTGTGATGGCACACATGTGACTGGAGACCTAGCTTGTTTTATTGGGTTTGCTTCTCAAAGCTCCACGCTCTCAGTAGGTGGTTCAAAAGCCAGCGCCAGTCACTCTGTTCTATTCTGTATTGCATAAAAGATGCATGTTTTGTGTACTGACACTTTGCTTTTATTTTAATAACTAGTTTATGGTGGAGTGGCAAGGGAATTCAACATGTTTCAAAGGCTGGGAAATTATTTTTTTGGTTTTCCTTACCCACCAGAGTTGTTTTGTTTAAGCCCATATAGCCAATTTGCCACACAGAGGACATTTTGTGTGTAGATTAATCAGAACATTGAGTTTATACCATATTTCTTTTCTACTCTCCAACCCATAGCAGCATTTCCTGGCCTAAAATACAAAGAAAAATTAGTAATTGCAAGCTAGTCTATGGTTATCAACCACCCAGATGTGCAAGAGCCACTTGTACTGAGAATTTACAAAGTACCTGGTTGCTGAATCATCCAGAATAAATGTTAGAAATTAGAGTTATTGGCTCTCTGGCTGAATGAGATTAGCCATTTTTTTAGATACTCCTCACTCTGCCATAACTTGATCAGTGTCTGTGAGATGAGAAAATATTTTCATATATGTCAAACCCAATACACCCATCAGTGGCGAGAGCTTTGGGTTGCCAGTTACCTAATCTTGTCACAGTGAGAACATTAATCGCCCTATATCTCAATTACTGTTATTTCCTACAGTCTATCTCTCATTTTTTATACCCAGAATTAAGATAAACTTGCTATGGTTTGAGAAAGAGATTTTGAGAGCTCATATTGTAAATTAAAATACATTCATCTCTCCTAGCTGTCCATATTTCCAGTGTTGTCTGAGGCCACAGTGTGGATAAATTAATTGATCTACTTCATCTTACTTCCTGTCACATACTGTAAAAGAAGGGTCACTGATAAAAAAGCAAAAGCATAGCGAAGTAATAAGCAAATAAGTAGGTAAAAACAGAAATATTTGGTATATTTACAATATTAGACTGCAAATGTGTGCTTATGGATCAATTATATATTTTAAAATAATGCACTAAAAAGAGCACCAAATGGTGTCATGGTTCCGTAGTCATATGGAATAATTTTATAAGACTATCACGGTTCTTTGTCCATTTTGAGCTTGACAGCCACTGGTCATTGTGTGCTTATATTGAATGGAAAAGAGCAGAGACAGCATTCCATGGAATTACATAGAAGGCAGTTCCCATTATTCCATATTTAATTCATAAAATTGTAAACATTCATTACTATCTCTTTTTCTGTTAGAATCCAGAAACCAGTAAAGTGTGACACTTCAGCTGAACCCTCATCTGACATCATCTGGAGGGGACGTTTGCTATCTGAATGCAATACTTGGTTTATTGAACAAATATACAGTATATCCTCTAGGGATATTTCAAGAAGATTCAATTGTGATCAAATCAGTTTCGAATGTAAAAGTTAATGCGAAGATAACTGAGTAAATGTCAAACAAAATGAAGCTAGCACAATATCACCGTATGTTGCCAACATTACATATGGGGGCAGAAAGGTATCGTGTGAGTATTGTTATACCATTCCAATTCATCTACATATGTGATCATCTGAAACTAATTATCCCCCACAAATGGCTGTAATTTCCTGCAGTCATCAAAACACATGTAAACATTTACTCACATCACTTACAATCTTCAATCCATCTATAAAACTTAACAGCAGATGATGCCACCATTGTGATTTCTTTGGCTGTTTAGGAACTCAATTGCTTCCCATCTAAATTCAAATGAGAAGCTCTAAATAAATGTGTTTGTATGGAATTTCAGAAAGTGCTGATCTGAGATCAGAGGGAGAAAGCTCTGAACTATAAGGCTGAGCTGTGGTGGAGTAGAGACAATGAACACCTCAGGTCTTTAATTAGGACTACATTATGTGTGGCAACCAGTCAATATTTACAGCCGAGAGCACATGGGCACTGAAAATTGCAAAGAGAGAGAGAGAGAGAGAGAGAGAGAGAGAGAATGTATCAAACATGGCATGTAAAGAAAGGAAACATGTAAGGAAACATGAAATTGTAAAATTACATCAAAAGAACGACATGCAAAAAAAAAGAAAGTGTTCCCGTATTTTCCAGAAATAAAGTCACAACTGATTTTAAGTTGCACCGGGTCAAAATCGCGTTAGACACTATGATCTGGGAGGAGCCACCTGAGTCCCAACTTCCCTTCCCTTACGAAAATCCGTCTGGCAACAACCATGCCACGGTCCAAATCACAGAGATCACATTTTTTTCCCCATTCTGATAGTTGATGTGAACATTAACTGAAGCTCCTGACTCATGTCTGCATGATTTTATGCACTGTACTGCTGCCACATGATTGGATAATCCCATGGAATGATGCAGAGACCACCTCTCGCCGCCACAACGTTCAGAGGTTGCCAGGTTGCAAAATAATTTATCTGACGCGTTCTGGCCTCTCCTTGGCCACACTACTCTCATAGAACACCACATCGAGACAACCCCAGGGGTAGTGGTATGTTGTCGTCCCTACCGCTTACCCGAAAAAAAAAAACAAGTAGTACGTGAAGAATTAAAAGGCCATGCTCAATATAGGCGTAATAGAAGAATCCCACAGCAATTGGGCCAGCCCAGTGGTTCTGGTGCCGAAGAGCGATGGCTTGGTCTGGTTCGATGTGGATTATACAAAGGTCAATGCAGTGTTGAAATTTGATGCTTATCCAATGCTTCGTATTGACGAACTGCTCAATCGGTTGGGCTCAGCTCCCTTTTATTCAACACTGGATTTGACAAAGAGATACTGGCAGATCCCCTTAACACAGATGTCCCATGTGAAAGCGGCCTTCTTCACACCATTTGGCTCACATAAATTTGTGAACCTTCCACTCGGTTTGTTTCAGTCCTCGGCTACGTTTCAGCGTCTTATGAACCAAGTCCTCAGAACACATGCTGCTTAAGCCGCTGCTTATTTGTATGATATTTTATTTACAGTAATGATTGGCAATGGCATATACAGCATCTAGGGGAGGTTCTGAGGTCACTGCGATGAGCAGGACTGACAGCAAACCCGAAGAAGTGCGCAATTGGGCAGTTGGAGGTACAGTATTTTGGATACCACTTGGGTCACAGGGAGGTGCAACCCCAAATTGATAAAACTGCAATGATCGTGACCTGCCGAGACCCAATACCAAAAAGGAGGTGAGACAGTTTCTGGTGCTGGCCAGGTACTATCAAAGGTTTGTGCCTAATTTTACTGACGTAACCAGCCCGCTGACCGGTCTCACTAAAAAGGATCCCCAGACCCAGTCCAGTGGACAGAGTCGTGCTAACAAGCTTTCAAGAAGGTAAAAGCTGCACTTTGTGGCGGGCCGTTTCTGCATTCCCTGATTTTTCTCTCCATTTTGTTTTACAGATGGATGCATTGATGGTGGAGGGAGAGGAGCACCCGGTGCTGTACATTAGTCGAAAGCGCTCTCTGAGAGAGACTAAGTACATCACCATAGAGAAGGAGTGTTTGGCCATCAAGTGGGCGGTCCTCACTCTCCGCTACTATTTGTTGGGATGAGCATTCACCCTCTGTTTGTACCACACCCCACTCCAATGGCTCCACCGCATGAAGGATGCCGATGCCCTGATATCCCGTTGGTATCTGGCACTCCAACCATTTAAGTTTGAGGTGGTCTACAGACCGGGGTTACAGATGTCTGTCTCAGACTTCCTCTCCAGAAAAGTTGGGGGAGTGGGCAGTCTGGATGGTTCCCCCTGCCTGAGTCAGGTGGTGGGGGTATGTGGAGGTGAGGGCATGGTGAAGTGCCTGTCTAGGGAGAAAGAAAGCGGTAAGGACATCCACCTGAGATGAATTGTGATAAATTACCATTTCCCTGTTCACAGTGAGAGTTGGGGGAGATAAAAGATGGCCCAGTCCACTGAAAGGGAGAGAGAGCCCGGTTGAGAAGCTGTTTGTGTGTTGGCCGTCCACTGCCGTGTTTCAACGTCTAAGTGTTTGACTTGAAGCTTCACATTGCACTTTAAGCGAATGTGTTTATTTTCTGTTAATAAAAAGTGGAATTCTTGAGTTGGAATCACCGTGTCCCGCTTCCTGTTACAATTATTTTCTGCTGCAAATTACAACTTGGCACCTTTTTTGCAATCTCAAAATTCTAAATCAAATCAAATTCGGGGAAAAAAGACTGAGAGCGAGAGAGAGAGAAAGAGATACCTGAGAGAGTTTCTTAAGTTATCAGTTCTCCACTGAGTGACCTGAGAAAAGAGATTGACCACAGCTGAGCTGCCCTTAAATTTGTGCTGAAATATTATTTCCATGCCTGGCTGCAACATCCACTTAAAAAAAATGCTAGCCTGTCTTCCCTTGAGTCGATTATTATTGATTCTGTGTTTGCAGAAGCATGTGGATCTCCTCAGGTGGAACCAAATTACTCTAAATCTCCAGTACCGCTCAGTTCCTCCAGGAACACAGCACAGCATTACTGATCTGCCTGCGATAATAAAACAAAATTAAAGAAAATAAAAAGAAAGTAGTCAGATAGCTGTGGAGGGAATCAGGTTTACCTGACTACAGCACAGTTGAGCTTAAATCAGGCACGTCAAACTCATCTTAGATTGAGGGTTGAATTGAAAAATTTCACTTTAAGGGGCCATTTACTTTTTTTTAAGTAAATCTTGACAAATGTATTCAGAGTGCATGCACAACACATGCGATTTTGGAGGTAATAAAGACCTGAGTCAACTGTACGCTGCTTTAATAACTAAAAACAAATGTAAAACAAAGTTTTTAACAAAGGAAAACACATAGAATTGATTAATTTCAGTGACCAGATGCCTTTAGACAACATGTCTAAAATTGGTAATTGGGGAATATTAATCAAACAACACAAATTACAAGAAAAGAGAAAAATAAAACCACTTTTTTAAAGTCACTGATTTGCATGGATAACCAAAGATATAATAATAAACTTTATTTTATATAGTGCCTTTAAAGAGGCCTCTCAGGGTGCTTTTCATAGAAAGGAATAAAAATACAGTAAACATGCATCTTGAAACAGCTAATGATAAAATACAGTATAAAAATTAAAATAATAAATTAATTGAAAACAATAGGATCAAATAAAATCCTCCTGGAAAAAAAATAAGTTTTAAGATAGGATTTAAATTCACTAAAAGACTGAACTTCTCTAAGTTCAGAGGGCAGAGATTTCCATAGTTTTGGAGCATAAGAAGAGAAGGCTCTGTCACCCATACAGCGTAAACGAGTCTGAGGGACAGTTAAAAGACCAGATTTAGAGGAGCGGAGTACCAAAATTAATTCTAAAATCAAACATTAATAAAAGATTGCCATAAGGAAGAAAACTGTACAGCTCATGTTAATTAAACTCTGAGAGCATTGAATCAATATTAATGCATCATATCTAATAATTATTCAGTGGAGTTGATTGCATTATTGCGCTTTTGCGACAACTTCTGATACTTTTATTTGTGTGACGTTGATTCACAAATGTAACTGGTCTGTTCTGTTACCACACATTGATAGCATTTGTAATGTCAAAATTGCCAGAGTACAAACATTTAAAGTGCCTTTAAATGACAAAGTAGCTGTGAAGGATATACTTACAGTGTATTCAATGGGTTGCACTGTTGTTTAAAGTGTTATAGATCTTTCTGCTGATAAAACAAGAAATTACAAAAAACTCCATAAAACATGAGAAGTGAAAAATTAGATGCGTTTTGGGAGCTTTAGGTTATACAGTGCATGCCATTGAAGAGACTATAATTTTATCTCACAGCATAATTTTCATTCACGCAAATAATCAAATATGGCACTGCTGTGAATAAGGTTTATAACATGCAACACAAAAAATTCAAGAGTTTATCGGTCTTTATAGCTAAAATACATATAATTGTGTCAGACAGATATAATAAATAGAAATACATGTTTTGCAGCATTTTACTTTCATAATTTTTTCCTTAAACCACCTGCTGGGCCGAATTGGAATCCTACGTGGGTCATATTCGGCATGCTTTAAAATCAGTTGTATCAGGTCGAAATTGGCTCTATTATGCTTTTTACATTACAACATTTCTGCTTTGAGCTCTGTGTGAGCTGTTTACAGAGATAACCTGCAGCAAATTACCCATTATGTATGCCGACTGTGAATAATTCATTCACCTTCTGTAGAGTATTGCTGAAGGAGACCTCATAGTTTCACAGTCATACATCCAGCTTTTGGGTCTCTGATTTATTATTCCTCCCATTAAGAATGTAATTGGAGGTTTTTCATAATATTAATTTCCCAAAAACTGGAAATTCTATGCTATCCAAAGCCATTACTGTATGCTAGCAATTTACTGCCTAGATTTTGCAAGTCCCTCACACCACTGTTCTTGCGTAATTCCAGTGTTTGAGGTAAGTGAGAATAGAAAAAGGACTGGTTAGGCCCATTTTGTTTCATGTCTCATATCACTGAGTGCCAACTACTGAGGAAGAACTGGCATGTTGAGGCCCAATTCCCAAGCGTAGGTGTTCACTTGCTACTAATTCATTTGACTTAAAATAAATAACCACACATTATTCACACATGTAGCACAAGTAATACAGATGGGGAAAAATGAGCATTTTTAGATGACCTCCAGCTGAAAAGCTCAGACCTTCCAAGAATTGACCTCCCACTGTAATCCAATGGCGATATTGGAGTCAGTTTGCAAATCTCAAAGTAATTATGACACTTCTATCTCTGCAAATATCTGCCTCACACTCTCAGGACAGTTCTCATTCACGCCTTGCCTCGTTGGCCAAATTGAATGCCATCGACAGAGGCAAACAAGTGTGTTTGCATCATACAAGTGGTTCTAATGATTGATTGGAGGCCTACATTTGCATGAGACAAATATCTCATATATGAGACATCTGGCACAGCCACAGATCAGACCTGAAAACAGTGATAAATAATAGCACACAGGAAGGGATCTGCAACCTTACCACTGCTGTAAAACTGGCATATTGGTACTGAGGCTGGCTTGATTTGCACTTGTGAGATGGACCTCAGATATGCAAAGTTCTCAACTTTTGCAGAGAGATGGAGTGAAGAAAGATGGGCCAACAGCTGCTCTTTGAAATGCTGAAATGCCTGCTGACCATTAGAGAGTCCTGCAGAGAGAGACTGAAAGACAGACACTGGGATAATAAGAAGACTTTGATCACTGTCGCATGATCGAATTATTATTTTCTTGGATGTGTGTTTGTATGTGTGTGAATGTACACCAGTGCATGCATTCTAGGATGTGGTCATGTGTGAGAGTTGAACATTTGATTAAAAAAATATAGTTTTAAGGGTTAAAGTCCATGTTGCATTATGTTGAATGTAAAAGTAGATCAATAAACATATTAAGCATGAGTGGGCATGGATGTCATTTTTATAAAATTTTTTTGAATAAAATTTTTATTTTTAAGTCACTTACTCTATAGTACGTAAGTACACAGATGTATATGCTTGGCATATTGTCATAATTAACTCACTCTCATGTCATTCCAAACCTATATTATGCAGAACAACAGAAAAAGAAATAGATATTTTGTAGAATCTTTCCACAAAAAACAAACAAACAAAAAAAAAACTAAATAAACACGTAAGAGCACCATAAAAGTAGTCCATACAACTTGTATGGTCTTCTTACAAGTTGACTTACTAGTCTTCTGAAGTCATACAATAGCTTTGTGTGAAGAACAGACTGAAAAATGAAATTGTTATTTCACAAAAATCTTCTTTTTAGTGAATAATAACAGAGACAATTTAGCAAAGATGGGCCACTTCTATTTAAATGATTGGCTGAAATTGAAACACCCAAAAGTCAACGGATGTAGAAAGAAAGCCCTGCCTTAATAGTAAAAGAGCTAATCACCTTTACAGACCTCGCCTTGTCAACCAACTCGAGAATGCGCATGCACATTAGCTATACAAGCTTTTTTTTTTTTTTTTTTAGCATAATCTTAGGCAAAGAAGCACAATTTATGATACCAGTGTTGTCAGATTTTACTATTGATATGAAATATGTTCTTTGATCATAGATCTAACTAGCTGTTTTTGAGATTTCTGTGTTCCCCCATTAAAGTAGATAGGAGCTGCACTTTCATGACTAGAAATAGCTTCCCAAGAGCATTCAAGCATTCTGCCAGTGGACTAACTTTCTAGGAAGACCTTGATAATAACCAATAGCAGGATGTGCTTTTCAAAATTGGCAAAGCACAGACTTTGTTCTTTATTTCTGCAATGTTCCTTCCAAAAGCTACTCAAACTACTACTGAAACAAAGAATAAACATAACAGAAATAATTCAATAAGGTCAGAACTGTTTTTGCAACAAAAAAGGCAAAATATCTGATTACGAAAACTGAAATTATGAGTTACATGAGATTACACATAACTCTTTGTGTATCTTTGAGCCGCCAGTCACTCAGCAACAAAGCCAGAAATTCTGGGGCTCTGGTTTTACATGTCATATGTTGTCAATTATGTAAACACAGTTCCCCGTCTGTTGCTTACTTCGACGTTGTGTCGAAAGAAGTGACACTAGTGGACTTATTTGAAGGCCTCTGTTACCTCTGAACTTGAGAAAAGGCCAATGAGAAATTGGCAGACAGAATTTGCATGTCCCTCTCTCGGACATACTGGTATAAAAGAAGGGAATCATCCGTCTGTCTATTCAGATTTCTTCTTCGGAGCCGAGCAGTTGTGTGAGTCACTTACTGTTCCACTCATCTCTGTAGAGCGTATGCTGTTGCATCTATGGCGCTTATCAGCGACTTTCTGCTTCTCTGCACAGCTGGCTTTGAACGTCATTTTTAGGAAATGTCTTTATAAAGATGCCCTTCTGTGTAGTTCCTCGATGCAGTCGATTTCTCTCCGCTCCTGACGGTCACAGACACTGCCTCGTGTGTCTGGGCAGCGATCACATCGAGGCAGCATTTGTGGATGGTTCGTGTTCTCGGTTTTCGGCGGTCGCGGCTTTCCTTTTTAAAGAGGAACGCCACTCCAGCCGCCCCCCGCATTGCTCCTTCTTCTGACGGGATTGAGGATGACCCAGCTGGCGATGGAGACGATTTGGGGATGGCAGTGGGCTTGGTTTCGCCGGGTAGATCCCCATGAACCACCCACCCCCCGGGACACTCGTTGACTTCCGTCCAAGCTCAAGGTGAGAGCAGCTCGTCTCACGGCCAGTCTGCTTACTCCCTCGAGCCCCCCGAGCTGGATGATGAGTTCGCCAAGACAGATGACCCAGGGAATGAGACATTTGCTCCGGAGCTGGTAGACAGACCACTCCATCCCTGGTGGAGGGCCGGGAGGATAATCTTCATTTAAAGGTATTTTCTTTGCCGCACCCCATAACCACATTTTCAATAATAGAGCAATTTCCTCTTTCCCTGGGTCACCTGACCTGCAAATGCCGTTCTCAAGGCAACCCGATGCCACACACGCAGAACTCTCACCTCCGGACTCACGACTGCTTCCCCCTGCCCGGCCGGTTCTGACGAGTCCAGAGGATGCCTGCACAGGACCGACTCCTCAGTCACTAATCCGTCCCCTGCCGGTGTGCAGAGTAAGGTAAGTGCTTCGAGTCTTCACTCAGCACCAAAGCCTCAGGATGTGCTTCTGTCTCCTGACGCCACACTACCTGCTCCGCCACGCTGCAAAGCCTCGCCAGGTACGTCAAAAACGATCGTCCCCTTAGGACGATCTGAGATCTTAGATCTCACACGGAGCTTAGATGCGTGGCTCTCACTTCCCAACCCGTCGCGCTGGTTGGCCAGGACCATCCGACTCGGCTATGCATTTCAGTTCGCCAGGCCCCCGCCCACTTTCGGCACCGTCTGCTTTACCTCGGTGCACGGCGGAGACGCCAACACCCTGCGTGCGGCAATCACGACCCTTATACTCAAAGATGCGATAGAGCCTGTCCCTCCAGCATAGATGAAGAAGGGTTTCTACAGCCCTTACTTCATCGTACCCAAGAAAGGCGGTGTCTTTCAATAACCAATCTTGGACTTTCGAGTTTTCAACTGGGCCTTGCACAAACTCCCGTTCAAAATGCTCACGCAAAGACACATTCTAACTTGCATCCGGCATTAAGATTGGTTTGCAATGGTAGACCTGAAGGACGAGCACTTTCACCTCTCTATCTTGCCTCGACACTGACCCTTCCTACGGCCAGGTGTATCAGTACAAGGTCCTCCCCTTCGGCATGTCCCTGTCCCCTCGTGTCTTCACAAAGGTTGCAGAGGCAGCCCTTGCCCCGCTAAGGGAAGTGGGCATCCACTTACTCAATGACCTCGATGACTGTCTCATCCTATCTCACTCTCGAGAGTTAGTGTGCACCCACAGGGACCAGGTGCTCAGGCACCTCAGCCATCTAGGGTTTCAGATCAACTGGGAAAAGAGCAAACTCATCCCAGTTCAGAGCATCTCTTTACTCGACATGGAGTTAGATTCAGTCTCAATGACAGCATGCCTCACCAACGAATGCACACAGTCGGTGCTGAAATGCCTCACCTTATTCAAGCCAGGCACAGTGGTTCCTCTAAAACAATTCTAGAGCCGCTAGAATCAGTCAAGCTCAAAGCTCTCTCCTTGAAGACAGCCCTCCTGATTGCACTTGCTTCCATAAAGAGGGTTGGGGACCTGCAAGCGTTCTCTGTCAGTGACACCTGCCTGGAGTTCGGTACAGAATACACCCATGTCGTCCTAAGACCGCGACCGAGCTATGTTCCCAAGGTTCCTATGACCCCCTTCAGGGACCAAGTAGTGAACCTGCAAGCGCTGCCCAGGGAGGAGGCAGAACCCAGCCTTTTCGGTGCTGTGTCCTGTACGTGCTTTACGTGCCTAGTTGGAACGCACACAGAGCTTTAAATGTTCTGAGCAGCTCTTTGTCTGCTTTGGTGGACAGCGGAAAGGGAACACTGTCTCCAAACAGAGGCTTTCCCACTGGGTTGTTGATGCATCGCATTGGCCTATCACAACCACGCCGTGCCCGCCCCCTTGCGGGTTCAAACACACTCGACAAGTAGTGTGGCATACTCGTGGGCACTGGCCAATGGCACCTCCCTAGCAGACAGATGCAGAGCAGCAGGCTGGGCAACAGCCAATACGTTTACAAGATTTTACAATCTCAGGGTTGAGTCTGTCTCGTCCCATGTTTTGTCAGGTTGAGCCGGTAGAACATGGTAACGCGTAACAACTGTACCGCTAATACCTAGTGCCTTTCCCCTCCACTGAGGTGAACACGTGCCCTCTTATCCCAGGAGATCCCATTAACTCAGTTCCCTGGATATCTCCTCCCTAGCCCTTTGGTCCGCAAAATCAGTGGAGGAATCCCCCGACCAGACCCACTACGGGTACTAAAATGACTATGTACTGGAATAGGTGCTCCACAGGATGGGCCCATGTATGGATTAATCCACCTGTGTGTATGTGGAAAGGTGGAGGGCGGGGCAGGGTCGTGACTCAACACGCCCGGTCCCGAATTAGGCTAATCAAGCCTCCGAGAGGGTTAAAGGCTGACCGCGGAAGACGGGCGTGAGAGAGAGATCGTTCACGGACATGTCCGTTGTCTTATGTGTTTGTATTTTGAGTTTTACATTAAACCTTTATTTGTATGTCAAGCCGGTTTCTCGCCTCTTCCTTGCCCGTGAGCGTGAACTGTTTTACATTGGTGCCAAAAGCCCAGGAACGAAGAGGGATACGCCATAGCGGAGTTCTCGCCACTACCCCAAAGAAGCAGCCGCGGCCATCTGCCGGGGGACGAGGAGCCCAGCCGCCTGGACATGGAGGAACGGCCGCCGACCGCGAGGGGAGAAGGGGCTCCTATAGCCGACCACCTGGAGTGGTCTGGGCCGCTGCCAGGGGCAGAGGATGCCCCTACCAGCCGCTGAAACGCGGAGGGGTCGAGGCAGGACCGCCGTCCACGAGCAGGGAGGGGATCGCGACCAACCGCCTGGAGTGGGAGAACCACTGCCAGGGGCGGGGGAGTCCCCTTCGCTCCCCGAGAACGCGGCGGGGCATTCTGTCCGCCAGGGGCTGAGGACTGCCTTGGATCTGCCTGGAGAGGCGCGGCTGCCGTTCAGTAGAGGGTGGAGGAGTGGCTGAGGAACAAGCTCCGGCGTATCGGAGAACCGGCGAGTACGTTTTTTTTTTTTATCTCTCTCTCCTCTCTCTCACTGCCGCTCTGCGTTGGCCTTTTCCCTCTTTTTTTAAATTATGGTGTTTGTGGGAGGGGAGGTACTGCTCAGTGCAGGAAGGACCCCCTCCACATTTTTAATTATAGTTGTTTCTCTCCCCTTGCCCCCTCCCTCGTCCAGGTTGATGGGGATGACCTGCTGGCAGACCGCGCGGGAGGCGCCCCCCCCGGCTTGTTTCTAAAAAAAAATGTCTGATGCAGGTGTACATTGATGGTCCTTAAACAAGCCCTCATAATAAATCTCCAACTGATTGACAAATTCACTTGTGAATTGGATTGCTGTGAACTATATGCCAATGATTGGATTATGATCAATAATATGGTAGTAAACAATACATTGTATTCTAAAGCCACTATTTGAATGGTCTTATCGATGATTAACTCTTCTGCCACAAGAATGTAATGCATTTTAATTATCAGAATTTTTTTTTTTTTTATATATATATATATATATATATATATATATATATATATATATATATATATATATAAATGAATCGGGACACCATGTAATTAATTTGGTTAAAAATGTTAACCGATTGACAGCCCTAAAATATATATATATATTTATTTATTTATTTATTTTCACATCACCTAGAGTGCTTACAGAAGTCGTGTTTCAATGGGAGTCAGTAGCTTTGTTTGAGGAACTAAGACTTCATGGAAAGCACGACTTCCCCAAAAATATCTTAAGAACTCCAATAAAGTAATTACTGCCAGATTTATTATGAAAGTTTAGGGTAAGTATTGTTTTCTGTGAATTCTTACTTCCTCAAACAATGCTATTGTGTAACTTGGAAAACAGCACACAAATCACATAAGTTATATGGTGCTTTGTTGTTGTCATTTTTGGAACTTAACAGATGTTGTCAGTCACTATGAACTCTCCTTGTACAAAAAAAATAATTGCTTGAAGATTTTCCAAAATTTCTCATTTTGTGTTCCACAAAAAACATTACAAAAAATAATTAGCATACGAGTTCATGACAAATTTTCCACAAATTCACCACAGTTCATTTTCACATGCAAACATTTGTGGCGACTCAAAAGCTAATTTGCATGTGAAAATAATGAGCCGCAAATTTGTGGCAAGTTTGCAACTAATTTAAATTTTTTCGTCTTGGAATCATACTGAGTAATTTATGCCATCATTTTCATTTCTGGGTACACTGTTCCTTTACCGCACGTTCTTGCATTATTGTGGCGGTAACAAACCGGAGTACTCAAGGGGGCGATAGAGTTACCTTCAAATTCAGTGCCATTAAACAGGATTTGTCATTATTTCAAAAGATAATACAATATATTTGTAAAGGGGTTATAAGGGAAAGGAGGAGGTGAGAACCGGCTTGACAATATAAATAAAGTTTAATGATAAACTTAAACAAAAACAGATACAGGGCAGCTGCCTGTAGTTCTCTCACTCTCAAACTTCAGTCTTCGGTCACCTTTATCCCTCGCTCGCCTCATCAGGCTGATTGGGGTCCGGGCATGCGTCATTCTGGCCTGGCACAGCCCTCCTCCGCGCAACAGTATTATTATAGTCAGTTTGACTAACTTGCTCAGCAGGATTCGTTTTTAAACTGTTAGTCCATGATAAGTAGTTGAGAAGAATCTAATGCTAACTGTTATGGGACAAATCGTACATTATACTGCGAGCAGTTTTCTGCACTCTGTTATGGGACAGCATATGGAATGCAGTTTTCTGCAAACATTCCCTTTACGGGTCACCTGTGTCCTTGTATTGGGCAGACAGAAGGGAGGATGGAACAGATACAAGCTTGAAGCCTTTGTGTTGTGGCCTCAGATTTGTCCTTCAATTAATAATGTCCTTGTTCCAATCCTTGTTTCTCATAAAGTACAAAGCAACTGTTATTTCTGATTCCGCTATTATGCTTATCACAGGTGCCTCAAGGCTATAAAGTCTGTGTTCACAATCACTAAATTGTCTTTGACATAGACCTGGTTGTATTGCATGCATCTCCTTAAAACTCAATAAAGCTCTCATGCATCAGTGGCAATTTCTCAGGGCCAGCAAAGCCTTCTCTGCGGGCGTAACATGCCTAATAAAAATATATGTTTTCATACTTTCATTCTCATTGACCTTTTTGCCAATGTATTTTCAATCGCTTTCCACTCCTAATCATCTACAAACAAATAGCAACAAAACAAAAAGTTTTTCCAATCAGAATTTATTCATCGATGCTTACAAGCAAAGTGTGACAAATGTTTTACAAATCGCATGCCCGAAGCCATGCTTCTTAGCCGAAGCAGCACTTGAGTCTGAGCTCCATCACATTAAGCCTTCAGAATTCCCTCAGAATTCTCCAACACTGCAGTGAATAGACATCTAAAGTCATATTGTCAGTTTCATCAGTCAATCAGATTTGTTCTTAATGGGTGTGGGCTTTAGGATATGTCCCAGTCCAGACCTTCAAGCTGGCCTTGAGTGACACAATCACGCTTTAAGTGATATACGTAATTTGAAAGTGAAGAGCTCGAGATCTTGCTGCCGAGTCGACTGTCATCACTACCACATCACCATTGAGAAAGAGATCCTTATGGATTTAAAAACATGAGATGTTCTGCGTTATCATGCGATTGATTAATTAAACAGGAATTGAGGGCTGATTTTCACTTCAAGTAAATTGGTAAGTGCTTTTTGCATTGTTATAGCAACATCAGGAGTTTTCTAAGTGTAAATTAGGCTGCTTGACCATTCAGTGTCGGATCAAGTTTTTAAATGTAACCGTGTAACCTTACGAAACAAAATTTATTGCAAGTAAAATATAAACCGCAAATATTTTTAGAGAGCCTTTCTTGTTATTAGACCTCCTTAGTTCTGGCTTTTGTGCATTGACGTACTTTTAAAAAGTCAATTGGTATTATTAGTTGACTGCCACATAATGTATACGTGGATACATTATACACATACGGTGTCTTATTCAATGTGAAACTGTGTTTTCTGAATAGCATGAATCACACTGGTGGCCCAAACATAAAATGCATGGGCCTTGGCTGGTGTTCACGTACTTGTTTAGAGTGTTTAAGGCATTACTCTTACTGATACTAGCTCATATTGCTTTCATTAAATAGTACAACATCTCTGGAGAAGCAGAACCTATTTATAACCACTGTGTCTTTGGAAATACATTTCTGAGCCTTTGTTGATATATGGAGCACAGTTATCCCTGAAAAGCAATTAAATGACTTAGAAAAAAAGCAACAACAAAACAAGCTAATTAATTTAACAAAACATTTTACATTTTTTGTTCCACCAAATTTCATGAGTGATACCTAAGAGGCAAACGTTTATAGAACAAAAGCATCAAAGACTGAAAATTTTGCCAGATTAAAGGCATTAAAGAAATAGCACACTTGATTGTTTGCTTTTATTTTCTGTAATTGTGATGACGGCTGAGTTGCTGTGGTGTTTCGAGGAATAAATTTACTGTTAACAAACCTGAAACTGCACTATCCCTCCTCATTTCCACGTGGCCTTGTGGGGCAGTTTTCTGATTTATCTACACAGTGCAGGCTACATTCTTCTTGGGGCTATAATTAATCCCTCATTCATGAAAAATAAAAGTTGGTTGCTGGTAAGCCAGTACGGTCAGGGGCTCTTTTCTCTGTAACCTCTGCATCGTGGCCTTCAGGCCTGCAGTCGTGTCAGATTTGGCTCACACAATCACAGCGCGTTGCCACAGCGCCGGTATCAGTCACATTGAAGGGCCGGAGTCTTTAGGTTTCTGCTATTTGCTCCATTTGGAAAAGAAGCCAAGTGGAAATGAAGGAGTGCATCAATCTTAGAGACATTAGTGTTGCTAAATATTGCGGTGTTGCTAACTATTGCGGCATTAATGCGTTTTTAACCTTCATCACATTTTCATGCTGCAGTGACTTCTGTGATTTACTTTCATAAGAATTTTTCTAAAAAGACATAATAAATAAATAACATTACGAGGGTCTGTTGTCTCTGAAAGATGTAGTGGTGGTGGGTAGAAAGAACTGCTCTGATTTCTGAACCATGGTTTTACCCCTTTTCCACTGGCTTGATGCTAGTGCCCAATCTGCGAAGATTATGCGAGTTTCCACCACAGAAAAGACTGTGTTGGCAAAATTGGCTCTGCACACAAGACCTTTAAAAGAACAGTTCACAAAAAAAATGTAATTACCGGTGTTGTTCCAAACCCATATGACTGTCTTTCCTCTGTGGAACACAAAAAGTGATATTTTTAAAAAGTTGCTGATTTCCATATAATAGCAGTAGATTAGTAGTTCACTTTAAAGGAGACATATTATGCCCCATTATAATATGACCTATTATATTTTTACAAGATGTAATATAAGTCACAGGTGTCCCCAGAATATGTCTGTGAAGTTTCAGCTCAAAATACCCCACAGATAACTTATTATACCATGTTATAAATGCCTCTTTTTGAGTGAAATCAAAAACACACTGATTTTGTGTGTCTCTTTAAATGCAAATCAGCTGCTGATCCACGACCCCATTCCGGAAGAGGGCTGTGCATTAATAGCTCATGCTTCGGACACTATAGCAACAACAAATCAAAACAAATATGACTGACAGCTTAAATACCAGAGTTCAGCCAGGGCTGGACTGGGAAGAGAAATCGGGCCGGGACTTTACATAGCAACTGGCCCAAAAGTTCAGTGGGGGGGGGGGGGGGGGTGTTCGCTGTCCTTTTCTGCAAATCGCGGCGCTGTTTTGTGGTCCACAAAACCTGTGGCCGACCCACCAGCACGCCGCAAAGTGCGTCGGCCCACAGAGAGTTCAGCCATATATGTATGAATATATATATATATATATATATATAATATATGTATTTGTATATCTGTAGTCTGTGAATACAATCAGAGACAATGGAACTTTAGCTGCATTAGCATCAGCAATGATTGGAATCAGCTAACAAGCACATTCAGAAAGGTGATTTGCAAACATTCAGAAAATATAAAGTGCTGCAACACGAACAGTTGGTACTGATCCATGCTTGAGAATCAAATTTTTTGAAAATCCTGCTTTATATTGACACTCAATTCACAAAGCATTCCGGTGTAAAATGATTTGCACAAACACACACATTTTTGTATGTTTTGGGGCACATTTCCTTAAACAAAATATACTTGTCCACTGCTTCTTCAGTGCATATATAGGATATAGGGTAGAGTCTGTCACCTGTCATGGGCGAGGCCTGCTCTAAAGTGATGTCACTTAAGAGCAGAAATGAAAACCATTCATTTTGACACACTGTTTTTTATTAATAGAAATATAAGAAAGAGGTGTGGGTGGACTTTTAACATTGTAGGGTGGCTGTGTACAGACACTGCCGACTCACCTTTATGTACAAACACCATGCACCAAAAGTTAATTTTGCATAATTGGTCCCCTTTAAAGCTTAAAATAGCATCCAAAAATATAATAAAAGTAGTCTAAGCCAGGGGTTCCCAAACTTTTTCATTCTAGGACCCACCTAGACAAGTATAATCAATCTCAAGACCCACCATAAAATGTTTAAATGGAAATATGGGAAAAAAACACATCTTCATTTAGTAGTAGAAAACAGTTTTTATTTTCCTATTAATTTAATTTATTTTCATATGAATGAAATATATAATTCGTTGCAATACCAAAAGGCTTGAATGAAATACAGAAAGTTATAACCATTCAGATGTCAAAACAGCAGCCTAATGGTTATGAGAGGAATAGCGGAGTACTACTGATTAACAAAAACATGTACAAATCTCAAGAACTGAAATATTGTGTTTAATAACTACTTCAAGCTTAAGAGTAAGCAAGTGAAATGTATTAGTGTGAAGGGTGTGCCTGCTTCTTTGAACACAACACATCGAATCTAGGAATTATTTTCGACAGACTGACACGCATGTCTTGCGATGGTTGTAGCCGTGATCTGTATTTTGTTTTCATTGCAGTCAGAGCAGAAAATCCACTCTCACATAGGTAAGTGGTAGAAAAGGGTACCAAAACTTTGAGTGCAGCAGCTCCTAATGTGGGGTATTCCTTGGCAACAAACACCCAGAACTGTCCAAGACTCTTTGACTCTCTGAAAAGCAGTTGAAGGCTCCTGTCTGAAGCCACATCTATCAGCTCCTCCTCTGCTCTTCCTGTTAGGACACAGTGCTCTCTTGCCTCACTACAAAAAGGATCCCGTATCCAGTCCCATTCTGTCATATCTACAGATGATTGATTTGATAGAAGAAAAAAAAATTAACATTACAATGAAGTCAACTGATAAGAGTGTTTAACATGTATAAAATACTAATAATAATAATAATAGAACCACAAATATATATCTTACCTCTAATATCAGGAAAATACTCGTGGAATTTCTGAATGAGTGCGCCGAGGTGAGAATGTACAGTGTCTCGGATGCGTTCACCGTCATTACCGCACACTCCGCAGTGATGGAAACATGTCCCACACTGCTTTTTCCACTCGGGATCTCCACAATTTCAGCTTGCTGGTGAAAGCTGTGATCTTGTCCATATAGGTCAGGATGGATGATGATGGACCTTGCATGCTTTCATTCAGTACATTTATATGAGTGAATATGTCCGACAGATAGGCAAGCTTCGCGCACCATTCTTCATCTGACAGATGTACAGCAAGAGGAGAATTAACATTTGCTAAAAACTGCGAGACCTCTTCTCGCAGCTCAAGCAGACGAGTTAACACCTTACCCCGTGATAGCCACCTGACCTCGGCGTGTAGCAGGAGGTGCTGATGTTCTGAGCCCATTTCAGTGCATAGCGATGTAAAAAGTCGTGAGGAGAGTGCCCCAGCCTTGATAGCATTTACTATTTTGATGGCAGTCTGCAACACATCGTTTAACTCCGGGTGCAGTTTCTTACTGGCAAGGGCTTCTCGATGTAAAAAACAGTGGGTAAAAGTAACTAATGGGGCAAGCTCCCTTACTCGAGCAACAAGACCACTTTTCTTGCCTGTCATTGCAGCCGCACCGTCCGTACAGAGGCCCACACAGTTTTCCCACTGAAAGCCCTCGGACGTTATGAATCCATTTAAGCAGTCAAAAATATCTGCCCCTGTCGTTCGTTCTTTCAGTTCTTCACAAAATAAGAAGTCCTCAACGATGTCAGTGGAGTCAACGTACCTGACATAAGCCAGTAACTGTGCACATTTTGCAACATCTGTGCTTTCGTCCAGTTGTAGAGCAAATGCAACACTACTCCGGATTTTGTCACTTGTCTGTTCACGTAAATCAGAGGACATTTCCTCAATACGCCGTTGTACTGTGTTATCAGAAAGTGGAACTTTAGCGATCTTTCCTGCAGCTTCTTTACCCAGCATTTCTTCAACGATGTCTATGCAGGCTGGCAGCAGAAGCTCCTCTCCTATGGTGTGTGGCCTTTTGGATTTTGCGATTCTATATGCAGCTAAAAATGAGGCTCGCATTGCTTTTTCAGGGATGCTGGCTGTACCTTTAATCAGTTTTTGCTGACGAAGATACTCTTCTTTTTTTAGAAGAAAATATGATCGCCCCTTGTTGGCGTATGCAGAGTGTTTTGTTGTGAGGTGCCGTTTAAGTTTTGAGGGTTTCATGCTAGCACTGGCCAACCTTTCAAAGCATAAAAGACATTGAGGGACTTCCTCACCGTCTGGACCTCTGCAGGCAATAAAACCAAGATCAAGGTAGGACTGGTCATATTTTCTGTGTGGCTCCTTTTTAGATTTAGTTGTTTCTGACGACTTCTCACATAGGCCTGCGTTGCCTTTAGTTTTTAAAAACTTTTCCATTTTTTTACATACGCTACGCGGAGAGCGTGGTCATTGAATGCTGTATTTGTACTGATGTAGACACGTGACAGTTCAACTCAAATGAATCAGACGATTTATTCAGTGAGTCATTCAATGAATGCTATGTTGATTCAGACGTCTGATTCTTATGTGTGTGTGTGTGTTGTGTGTGTGTGTGTGTGTGTGTGTGTGTGTGTGTTTAAACGATTCCTTAAAAGAATCGTCACTTAAGAGTCGTTTGGTCATTAATCGGACTGGTTTTGTTTCACTCATCGTAACGTAAATTTAGCTGCAGCTAAGTGCCTTTGTGCGACCCACCTTTTCTCACTGTGTGACCCACAAGTGGGTCGCGACCCACAGTTTGAAAACCACTGGTCTAAGCGAATCGTGCATTTTTTTAAACTTTTGAAGGCATGTGATCACTTTTATGATGAACAGACTAAAATTAATGGTGTTATACACTCTAATATAAATATCTATCTATTTCTAAAATCAACTCATGTATTCAAAGCCAAAATTCTTCGTCAATCTCACGTCAAATATCACATCTCTCTGGTTCTTGCTCATCTTGTTGCCAAACATTATGACCAAGAACATGTGAGCTTTTATGTTATTGACACGATGACATCAGTGTTGGGTAAATTATTAAAAAAGTAATCCACTACATAATCAGATTACTGACTACTTCATTGACAAAAATCACATTACTAATGACTTTATTTTAAATTTAGTTTCTAAAACTCTTTTCTGCTCAACACATATACAAAAATATCTATATTTCTTCCTTGTACAATGTTGCTAATGTTTTTCCCTTACAATTACTTTTTAAGAAACACAAATATATATATATATATATATATATATATATATATATATATATATATAAAAATATGTGAAACCCTGGCAATGTTGTCTACTTAAAAGTAACTAAATTGTAAATCAGTAACTGTAATCTGATTACAAGAATTTAAAAAAAGAATGTGTTGTTCTACCTTGTAATAATAATAACCTTGTAATCAGATTATACCAACACTTGTTATCTTATCTGATTTGAGTATTTGAGTAGAGTGCATTTCAGGCCTCACTGTTACTGATCCCAGTTCATATTGCTTTCTTTAAAAACTACAAGATCTCTGGGATTGCACAAAGTACTTATAACATCTTTTTTAAATAAATGTATCCTCTATTGTTGATGTATTACCATTATTTGGATAACAGTTTCCCCTGCACTGCAATTAACTTACAAATTATATATACATACATTCTATTAAAGTGCTGTAAGTGATCTTAGCCGTTCTAACTTCCAAGAGACTGTACCGTTGAATTAGCCAATCCCCTTCTTTCCAAAACACCACACCAATACAGTTGAAAGGACACAAAGCATGTTCCCATGGTCAAACACAACAGTAGCGAAATGTGTCACAACACAGTACATTGCACCCTGCTGCGTATATGTGCCTGGTCAGAGTGCCCATGATGATCCCTTTCTACCGTCAAATGTGCCTACAACATGCGAGTGTCGAATCTGGACCTTGGAGCAGTGGAATAATGTTGTGTGGACCAATAAGTCCCGATTTTTTTTACATCACGTTAACAGGCATGTATGTGTGCGCCGTTTACCTGGGGAAGAGATGGCATCAGGATGATGACAAGCCAGTGGAGGGAGTGTGATGCTCTGGTCAATGTTCTGCTGGGAAACACTGGGTCCGGCCATTAATAAGGACACCAATTTGACACATGCCACCTTCCTAAACATTGTTGCTGACCAGGTACACCCCTTTATGACAATGGTATTGCCTGATGGCACTGGCCTCTTTCAGCAGGATAATGCACCTTGCACACATTTTTTGAGAATGGTTTGAGGGACTTGATGAAGAGCTCAAGGTGTTGTCTTGGTCTCCAAATTACCCAGATCTCAAACTGAATGAGCATCTGTAGGATGTGCTGGACCAACACGTCAGATCTATGGCAGATCCTCCTTTCAACTTACTGGACTTGAAGGATCTGCTGCTAATGTCTTGGTGCCAGATACCACGGGGACAACTTCAATGGTCTTGTGGAGTCCAGCAGATCAATGTTGTTTTGGCGGCATGCGGAGGACCAACAACATATTAGGCATGTGGTCATAATGTTTTGGCTCATCCGTATATTTTCATGGTCCATGTGATTTACATTTGTAAATTTATTATTTTGGATTTTATTTAAATAACTACTGACCATTCCATTAAGTTAAATGACATTAGATGTTGAAATATGTTCTCAAAACTAGGAGTAAGACTGGTAAACAAAGACTTTAATGCTCCATGTTTGTGGACAGGTTACAGAATGTATTAACATGATCAGCTACATCATTATTTGTCTTATTCAAAAGTCAATAGAAGCACGGGCTGGTTTTGGACGGACCGGGAATCCCCACAAAACATGTTTTGTTCCATCACTGCCGACTGTGGGAGTGGGTTCATTTCTCACCCTCTTGCTCCTGCCCACTGATCCATTCTATGTGAGGACCAACTGAAGCAGAGGAGCTTCATCCCCTGATAATGTATGTTTAATAAGTATTAGATTGGATGGCAGATGGATATGGTCTGAGCGCTGTAAGAATGACAGTTTGACTTTTCATGCCATTGATGCATGGGTTGACAGCCTGCATGTATTAGCTAATGGTGCGGTTCCACTAGCATCTGTTAGTGATGGTCCAGTGAGCTCACAATTATCAAATGCCATGGATCACTGCAGGGGCCCATTACAAACAAGTGTATGTGTGTGTGCATTCCACTGCATTAGAATGCAGGTTCAGTGTCTCTTGAGAGTTGATTGCATAGAAATTATTAGTTTTTGGTTGCAGTTAAAACTACGGTAAAAGAAAGCAATGTGCTTTGTTTTCAAATGTTTTCACATCCTTGATGACCAAGGTACATCACCACAAACAGGATTACCCAAAAACAGAGACCATTGTTTTCTTTTCTTTTTTCTTTCTTTTTTTCTGTAATGAGCAGGAGGTTATTTTTGGATACATCACCAGTGATACATAAAGCCCAAGCTAGCAGATTCAATATATTCTAATATTTTTTCTGTGAAAGCATTTGGTTTGCTATCCCAAGGGGTTTACATTCTAACACAGCATGTCATATGAAATACGAGGTGTGGATGCTTCTTTTTTGGACAGATGGTGGTTTATTAGATCACTTTACAGAAAACTCCCCATGTCTCCTTATGGTTGTATTATTAAATATAATCTAAGGGCAATTTACGAAAGAAGAAATATTTGCTTTGGTGTGCTTACTGTATATTGGGGTCTCCAACTGTATTGTGAGTGAGAGCTGCCTGAAGGGATACGATTATTTGAAGGGCTACTTATTTGACTTACCCAAAGAATATGTATAGCTGTTTCTTTCCCTTATGATTCAGGCAATAGAGCTGTTCAGGTTTTTATCCAAAAACCCGGAAGATAATTAGTATTTTCGAGCCATGGGTTCCCTGAGGATTTCTTATGGGTTTTTAGAATGGCAGTTTTGGATTTATGAGCAAAATAAGGTCTGTGGTAAATATTACTTGAAGATATTAACATGTTTTGTTCCACAATATAAATTACACACAGTCATACCTGAAAGGTAAATTTTGAAGCCGTTAGTCCCTGTACTGTTTCTCAATAGTGGATGTTCCTACTGCTGTTGCTCTGCATTATTGTTGGACAGCACGTCTGGCCATATCTTTGGAAAATCTGAAGTTTTTGTTTATGTGGTCAAGGCCGTCCAACTAATCTATATAGTCTATAAACACTTACCACTCACTTTATTAGGTACACCTGTGCATCTACTTAATCATGTGACTATCTAATCATCCAATGGCGTGGCAACAGTGAAATGCATATAATCCTGCATATATGGGTCAGGAGCTTCAGTTAATGTTCACATCAACCATAAGACTGGGGAAAATATGTGATCTCAGTGATTTCAACCGTGGAATGATTCTTGGTGCCAAACGGGCTGGTTTGAGTGTTTCTGTAACTGCTGATCTCCTGGGATTTTTCATGCACAGCAGACTCTAGATTTTACTCAGAATGGGGCCAAAAGCAAAATAAAGATACAAAAATTGCAGTGGCTGACAGAAGTGGGACCTGACTTGGTCTTCTGCTGTTATAGCTCCTCCGCCTCAAGCTTAGATGTGTTGTACATTCTGAGATGTTATTCTGCTCACTGCAATTGTACAGAGTGGTTATCTGAGTTACCGTAGACTTTGTCAACTCAAACCAGTCTGTTCATTCTCTGTTGACTTCTCTCATTAACAAGGCGTTTCCATCCACAGAACAGCTGCTCACTGGATGTTTTTTGTTTTTGGCGCCATCCTAGAGTAAACTCTAGAGACCATTGTGAGTGAAAATCCCAGGAGATCAGCAGTTATAGAAATACTCAAACCAGCCCATCTGGCACAAAGAATCATGCCACGGTCCAAATCACTGATACATTTTTCCCCATTCTGATGGTTGCTGTGAATATTAACTGAAGCTCCTAACCTACTAATGATTTTATGCATTGCACTAATGCCACACAATTGGCTGATTAGATAATCCCATGAATAAGTAGGTGTCCCTAATAAAGTGCTTTAGCCTCCTTGTTAGAGCACCCGCCTCCCACGCTGGAGACATTAGTTCGAGTCCCGTTTGGAGTGGGGCGACCAGGACTGGTTACACATCCAAGTCATACACACGTTTCTTATTTCACTATGTTTCTAGTTAGGGACATAATTAATGTTTTAAATTTCTTCTATATTAATAATACTATTTTAGAATTTAAATAGTTAAACCAAGTAATGTATTTAAAAGTAATTAATTTAAAGTCAGTAATCTGATTATAATAATTTAAAATGTAATGTGTTACACTACTTGATAAATTAGAGTAATTAATTACTTTGTAAACAGATTACACACAACACTATTTATACCACAAGCATGGTTGAATTTTTGATTCTGATAGGATGATTAATGTTCCAAGGGGTAATTATGTAAGAGATAAATCTCTTCAGTTTTATACAAGACCCCTTTGCTCCAGGTTGGGTCCTGATCACCCTTTCAGGGTTTATTTTGAGATAATGTCTGGATGATTGTTCATTATCACACTTGGTACATGGCTACCTACCAAAAGAATTAATAAATGGACATGAAATATTGATTTGTGTTGAAATTATGTTATTATGAGAATAGAAAGAAATTGCGGATTCTCTAGAAACTGATGAATTCCACCTCTGGATTGTGTCAGTCTGATTGCTCATTATCCAGCCTATTACAAAACTACTTGCCAAATAAATAAATAAATAGTTTTTCTGATATCACTTAATCCCTGAATGTGCGGTTATTTTTCAGAAATATCTGACCACTAGGTGGTGCTATTAACCAATCAGAATCGAGTATTCCAGAGAGACGTGTAATCATTGCAAGGTCATGGTTATGAAGAAGTTTTATGTTGACTGCATTACAGCTCAATTTCACAGAGCTGCAGTGCTGCCACGCAGTGGAAATGCGGTCAATATAAAAGTTAAAAGAGTGAATACCTCTAAAGTCACGCAGCAGTGCCGCACATGCAATATTTATGAACCAAGAGTAATCTGACACCACTGCACCCCAAAAAACAACAATGCACAAAAAGAAAGATGGTGATTCTCCCACACAATTGAAACATCTGGTGAAGAACCTGATGCATTTCCATCACACCTCAGGTATTTTTGAACATCCTTTGTGACTTGCCAAATAAACACACTAAACCTCCTTGTGAGCTCCCACTGGGACCAGCTGCAACCTCCACCCTCACCCTTCACACTGCCCCGCAGGACCCATGGAGAAACAGCAATGGTGGAAAAAAACATTCACCGGTACCTCATGTTTTTATCTTTCAGTCTCCTAACAGTTCCATAAGCCATCCTTCCTCCCTACCCTTCTTTCCAGAACTGCATTCGAATCTGCTTTACATGATTAAATGTGATTAAGCAAAGATCATTAGCAGCTGCATGTGCTGTCACTAATGATTAAAGTGATGTGGAAGTCATATCCAATATGAACACTCACAGCACCTCCTGAGACCCACTCTCTCTCCCTGGGAGACATTGTTCACCAATCGACTTGGACACTGTGAGCTTTTCAAGATATTATGTTTCATAATTGAGAAAATCTCCTCTGATCTGCCCTCAACTAATACATCTGCACTTCAGTTGACAGGGTGCTGGAATTATATTTTGATGTTTGTTCATGTTTATAGTAAATTAGTCTTTTTTTTAATGCAAGCTAAAGATGATTTAAGTTCTGTCAGTCAAGCTTTAAAGGAAGATGTTGTTCCAAACCTGTATGATGTAATTTTTTCATGGATCACAAAAGGTGAAATTGTAAAGATTAAAATGAGTAAACTTTCATATAGTGACACTTTAGTGACAGGATCTGTCAAGCTCCCAAAGGGGCAAAATATACCAGATATGCACAATAACAGGCCAATACAACTTGTGCAATATATTTCAAGTCTTCTGAATCAAAGATGCAAAGATCGCATGCATTTTAGTGAGGATCAGACTGAAATTAGTTTAATCTCCACTTCCGCCAAAGCAATTAAATCTAATTTGCATTTGTGTTCAGATTCATAAAGTACATTGATGCCAAAATGCTATTGGTTCCTGTGTCGTTACTGGATGCGGCAGTTTGATTATGTGGAATTAAGCGTTAAAGGTAGGGATATATCGATATATTGATCGGCACATTATTTTATTGATATATTTTTGAAGCATCAATATATTCAATTTAAATTAGAAGCCTAATTTATGTGCATTCTAATACACTTAGTTGGCCTTTGTTTAACAGTCTGGCGCAATAGCGTTGGGAGACCACAAGGCGGTTATATAACATTTTCTGAAGCCAGTCGTGGTCACGATCACACTCACACACAATTTATGTCCAAAAAAAGATCATATATATATCAATAATTTGCCTACTGTCAGAACAGCAGCACAGAGGATGCCATCTCCACGGCACTTCACTCTGCCCTGTCCCACCTTGACAATAGCAACACCTATGTGAGAATGCTGTTCATTGACATTAGTTTAGCATTCAACACCATCATCCCCTCCAAACTGATCACCAAAACTCGGTGAACTGGGCATCAATTCCTCCCTCTGTAACTGGATTCTGGACTTCCTAACCAACAGACCTCAGTCTGTTAGGTTAGCTAATCACACCTCCTCAACCATCACCCTGAACACCGGCGTACCACAGGGATGTGTGCTGAGCCCTCTCCTTTACTCCCTCTTCACCTATGACTGCACACCTGTACATGGCTCTAACACCATTGTCAAGTTTGCAGAGGACACTACGGTGATTGGTCTCATCAGTAACAACGATGAGATGGCCTACAGGGAGGAGGTCCAGCACCTATCTTCATGGTGCACTGACAACAACCTGGCTCTCAACACTAAGAAGACCAAAGAGCTCATTGTGGACTTCAGGAAGACTAAAGCTGGCACACACACACCCATTCTTATAAACGGGACTGAGGTGGAGCGTGTCACCAGTTTCAAGTTTCTGGGTGTCCACATCTCTGAGGACCTCTCTTGGACCCTCAACACCTCTACCCTGATCAAGAAGGCTCACCAGTGTCTCTTCTTTCTGAGGAGACTCAAGAAGGTCCACCTGTCTCCTCAGATCCTGGTGAACTTCTACCGCTGCACCATCGAGAGGATCCTCACCAACTGTGTCACAGTTTGGTACAGCAACTGCTCTGCCCATGACCGGAAAGCACTGCAGAGGGTGGTGAAAACTGCCCAATGCATCACCAGATCCTCACTCCCCTCCATCAAGGCCATCCAGGGTAAGCGATGCTTGCGTAAGGCGCACAGCATCATCAAAGACTGTTACCACCCCAACCACAGACTGTTCACCCCACTCCCACCCTACCCCACGTTTCAGGTCTCTCCGCACCCGTACCAGCAGGTTCAGAGGAAGCTTCTTTCCTGAACCCCCCCCCATCCCACCCATTCTGTTCTATTTATTTATTTAAATGTACATACCGAAATTACACCTATACATAGCCATATTATACTGCTATTCATACTATTCATCCTGCACATACACTTATTCTTACTGCTCTACCACACTGCACATAGCTGTACATACTGTACATATCTGTATATATGGTTCATACAGAATATCCATATTTACTCTGTTTTCTTATTATATATTCTGCTAATACACTGCTATATTATTCTACTACTATTTTTAAATGACACTGCTACTACATTGCACATATCTGTACATGTTGTTCATACACTGTTTATATTACATAGCCATATTTATTCTGCTCTTATAACACAGCAATATATTTCTTGTCCTGCCTATGCACCACCTGTCTATACTTGATTATCACATTGCACTTTTCTGCTTATTTGCACTTCTGGTTGGATGCAAACTGCATTTCGTTGTCTTTGTACTTGTACTCTGCACAATGACAATAAAGTTGAATCTGAATCTAATAATCATCAGAAAATCTTCAGATTATCGATGCATGAAATAGACATCGATCCCAAGCCTAATTAATAGGGAAGATTTTTAATATTCCTCACACAAAGCTACTGAATGACATCAGAACTGGAATATAGTGTTAGAGTCATGTGGACCACTTTTATGGTTCTTTTTACACTGTGTATTTGTCCCTTTTAGAGCTTGAAAGTCACTACGAACTGCCATTGTATGGAATTGGATTTTCTAATATTTGCCTTTTGTATTCCTCAGTAGAAAAAAAAAGTATGGATATGTATTGCCCGGCTTTCATTTCAGTGTGTTTAATGTTATTCCATGCACCGGCAGATTCAATGTAGAGTGTTTTCACAGTCTCATTCCTGTAATCTTCACAATCTTATGCATGCAATTTTCACCCTCGAACTCCTTTATGTTAATGCAACTAATAAAATGTGACAAACAACACAGACAGGGTTTTATTTCTTATGTACACACAGGATATATTTCAGCACATCTTCGAAAATAACCTATACATGGTTACATCCTATAAAGCCAAAAATAAAAACTTTTTGAAAAATGTATGAGAGTTGTGCTCAAATTGAATTAAAAAAGAGTGAAGGTTTTTGGCTCTGGACCTAGGAATAACAGAATTTGAAAAAGAGTATAAATGTCAATATCCAGTACAGCAGAAAAAAAGGCTTATGCAAAGGCTTGTGTGTGGTGCTAAAGCCTATTATCTTGACCTAATCCTCAGAATAGAGGGAGATTATCTGAGACCTAGTAATTTAAATATTCCAGCTGTGGAAAACTACAAACATCTGTGACTGATCCTAATTTGACACCAGTTGTCAAAGTCATAATGGAGACATTTGGAGATTTACTTTAGCAAATAACAAGCACAGGAAACAAGCCCATAAATGTTTACCACAAATTAATTACAACAATATCACACACTGCACAGATTTGCCAAGATCCAAAGTTGGCAATCATATTTCAAAGAAAATATGGCAATTTACATTGAACTGCACTGTAAAAAGTGGTTAAAAAAAGAAACAATTGTTACTTTAAAACTAGTTTTTCCGGTAATTCAGAAAGATCCTACATATTTTCTTCATCGTAAACCATAGATATCCCTTATAATACATTTTATTAACATCAACAAAATTTTTACATTATAAATTGCTTAAAAGTGCAGCGCTGCCCATATCCAGCTTTGAAATCTGCTGCACAAAATAACCCACTTTGCCTGCAGTGTGACGTCAGATATTTTTATCTATAAAATGTAATTTTCTGTCCTCTCTATACTCTCACAGAGGCAAAATGGCCGAATATAA